>CM056052.1:226411077-227011077 GCA_029574335.1 Rana kukunoris
CTAAAACTCTTCTATTTATTTACTAATATTTTTTAGTAGATGCCCAAGTGTCCACCTTCGGAGCACCGACTCATCGGGATCCCCACAGCCATAGACACCTCTATTCAAGATTATTCCAGGGAAAGGACACATATTACTGTTATACTTGTTGTAGTGAATTTTCAGTAAAGTTGTTAAACTGTCATGAGCCTGGCCTGAAGTTATTCACAGGGGTGCATGTTGGGTCGTGGCATATTCCTAAGAACCTTGGTCTGCAAAAGCACTAAGTGCACAAGTGTCAAACTGGTGGCTCTCCAGCTGTTGCAGAACTACAATTCCCATGAAGCATTGCAAGGAGGACAGTTACGTATAACTCCCACAGGTAGAGGCATGATAGGACTTGTAATTTCGCAACAGCTGGAGAGCCGCCAGTTTGACACCCCATGCACTAAGGGGTATGTGTAACACCACTACAAAGAGGTTAACTCGCAATGCAGAGAAGGGAGTTACCTAGATAACCAAGAGGTAGAACAGTTACAGCTGTCACCTGGCTGGACTGTGCTGATTCCAGGGATGCCACCTGGCTTGACTGTGCTGACTTTGGGGCTGTGGCCCGGCTGGACTGCGCTGATTCCGGGGCAGCAGCCCGGCCGGACTGTGCTGATTCCAGGCCTGCTGCCTGGCTGGACTTTGCCAATACATGTGCCACTGCCCAGTCTGATGTGCCTCTGCCTGTTGCTCAGCCTGCTGATCCGGTGCCTGCTTCCCAGCCTACCTATGGACGTCCTGTGCCCAACAACCTGCCTGCCTTTGAGGGTCTGCTGTCTGATGACAACTCTATTATTGATCTTAGATATCTTACCACCCCGCTGGGTTCTATTGACTCTATGCCAGCTGTTTAGTTGGACTGAGTGTCCACCTGTTAATGGGTCATCTGCTGAGCCTGAGATTCAGTTGATGGTTGCCTCGATTGAGTCCCTCTGGCAGTGTGTTGCTAATATGGTGCCAAGGCCTGCTGGTTCGAACATACCCTTGGTGACTGGTAGCTGCATCTGCCTTCATGGCCCTGGTGGATGTTAGCTCCCGGGGAATGGCATAGTACGAACTGTGCCTTGTCATGATCTGGATGCAATTCCCACAGCTCTGGGTGTACTAGGGGACCCGGGTTGGGTAACCAGTGCCTCAGAGAGACCTAGGTGGTTTTTGATGTGCAGCGCAAGTCCCATATATCAGGCAAGCTACAGGGTTATGATGAGACACTTCAGTGTCTGGGTTCTGGCACTGTCGTATGACACCAGCGCTAAGTCTGCAGATAACCTGTGGAATCCCAGCATTGGGGTACCTGCTGTCTTGAGGGACTACAAAATAATGTACATCTCAGAGGGTCTGACCAGAAGAAAACCCAGCCAGTTTTGGAACCCTGGCGGAGGGGTTCTCACCCAGCCTTCGGACGTTGGCAGTGGGTTACTCGGTCAGCTTGCAGACCCCAGTGGTAGGGCCTTATGGAGTGTCCGGAGACCACTCCTTAAGGGGGGGGGGGATCTGTCAGGGTATAGTTCACCTGCTAATGGCACTGGCGTAACTTTTCTGATGGATGCAGTTCCAGTGTCCACCAGCAGATTTCTCCCAGAAGGCAGCAGGTTCTGATCAGCCACACCTGGATCCAGCTTCCAGGTGGATATTTAAGGCTGCTCCTCTCTTCCCCAGGACGTCACTATCCTGTCTGATCACTTCCTTACTACCAGATTGTGCCTGATACCTTTCCTGAACCTTCCTGTGTCCTGATCCATTCTGCACCCCTCTGTCTTATTCCATGCTCTTGTACTCAGTCGTGTTTTCCTTCCTTGCATCCCTGTTATCTTTGTCCCTTATGTTGTATAGATTGTATATAGATAGCAGTTAGGTTCATTAGTTATTTTTGTTCTTGTTTGCTGGAGTGGTTTATGTTTTCACTGGTTGCTGTATATGTTTATTGGTGTGTGTTCACTGTAAATAAATATCACTTTAATGATGAATACTTTGCTTGGTCTCAATTCCCTTGTGTAGCTAAGTGTCTGGTCTCCTTAGACGCTGAAACCTGACACCACCATTATTTGCCAGCACTTCCTTAATCCTCTTGGGCATGGAGTTCACCGGAGCTTCACATGTTGCCACTGGAGTCCCCTTCCACTTCTCTATGATGACATCACAGAGCTGGTGGATGATAGAGACCTTGCGCTCCTTCACCTTTCATTTGAGGATGCCCCACAGAGGCTCAATAGGGTTTAGGTTGGGAGACATGCTTGGCCAGTCCATCACCTTTACTCTCAGCTTCTTTAGCAAGGCAATGGTCGTCTTGGAGGCGTGTTTGCGGTTGTTATAATGTTGGAATACTGACCTGTGGCCCAGTCTTCGAAAGGAGGGGATCATGCTGCTTCAGTATGTCACGGTACATGTTGGCATTCATGGTTCCCTTAACCACTTAACCCCCAGACCATATTGCTGGTCAAAGACCAGAGCACTTTTTGCGATTCGGCACTGCGTCGCTTTACCTGACAATTGCGCAGGTCGTGCGACGTGGCTTCCAAACAATTTTTTTCCAGAAATAGAGCTTTCTTTTGGTGGTATTTAATCACCTCTGTGGTTTTTATTTTTTGCGCTATTAACAAAAATAGAGCGACAATTTTGAAAAAAATTTTTTATTTTTTTTTATTTTTACCATAATAAATATCCCCCAAAAAAATATATAAAAAAAAAAAATTTCCTCAGTTTAGGCCGATACGTATTCTTCTACATATTTTTCGTTAAAAAAAACAAAACGCAAAAAGTGTTTATTGATTGGTTTGCGCAAAAGTTATAGCGTTTACAAAATAGGGGGTAGTTTTATGGCATTTTTATTAATATATTTTTTTTACTAGTAATGGTTGGCGATCAGCGAATTTTTTCAGTACTGCGACATTATGGCGGACACTTTTGACACATTTTTGGGACAATTGTCATTTTTATAGCGATCAGTGCTATAACAATGCATTGGATTACTATAAAAATGCCACTGTCAGTGAAGGGGTTACACTAGGGGGCGGGGGAGGGGTTAAATGTATAACCTAGGTGTGTTCTAACTGTATATAGGGGTGGACTGACTGAGGGAAATGACTGATCTTCTGTTCATACATTTTATGAACAGAAGATCAGCATTTTTCTCCCTGACAGGACCGGGAGCTGTGTGTTTACACACACAGCTCCTGGTCCCCGCTCTGTAACGAGCAATCACGGGTGCCCAGCGGTGATCACGGCCGCCGAGCACTCGCACAGGAGTCAGGGACGAGCCCCTAGTGGCTGGTGGGCGAGGTGACGTTATACTACGTGCTCTCGCCCAGCAGAGCCGACCTGCCGCTGTAAAACTGCGACGGCTAGTCGGCAAGAGGTTAATGAACTGTAGCTCCCCAGTTCCGGCAGCACTAATGCAGCCCCAGACCATGACGCTCTCACCACCATTCTTGACTGTAGGCAAGACACACTTGTCTTTGTATTCCTCTCCTGGTTGTTGTCACACACGCTTGACACCATCTGAACCAAATAAGTTTATCTTGGTCTCATCAGACCACAGGTCTTCAGCAAACTGTTCTCGGGCTTTCTTGTGCAGCATCTTTAGAAGAGGCTTCCTTCTGGGAGGACAATAATGCAGACCAGATGGTAGAATCCACAGCTCCTCATGGGGTTAACCACTGCTTCCAAATGGAACTTGCATAGATGTATGTGAGCGTGTGTTTATCAAACACCATGTGGGAAAAAACAAAGGGACAATCCCATAGTGTAGGCGTAAAAACGAGCGGGTTTATTTAAAAACTAAAAAAATTGAAACAGCTTAAAATACTCTCATTCATAGAGAGTGATACAAAAGTCCTTGCAAGGATAAAAAGCTCCATATGAATATCAGACCGCCTAAGGCCGTTAGCATATGCATAATACGAGTGTGTCTGTCTGACGATCGTTTCGTCGTAATGACATCATCAATCTCCAACCTTTCTCACCTGTGGATCTCCTAATTGGACTTTCATTGTTTGCATCTTTTCATCACCTGCATTGGAAGGGGCTAATAACTCCCAGCTTTTTTCTTTTTTGTTTACAAAAGTTTATTAAGAAGTATAAATTGGGATACAAGCATAGGTATAGAAAAACATAACACTTTTCAAAGGCACAACAGTGAATTAGTAACATGTAAGGCAGGTCATGATGAGTGGTCTTGAGTGGGTGGAGGATAAAGTTAGAAATACATCATTATAGTACAATGCGTATAAAAGCGAATGGAAACATCAATCAGTGGACTACCAATGTGACCATTTGGCATCAAAAACATGTAGGCTGTCATTGATTGTGTGGTATATTCTTTCTGATAGTTTCAACAGTTCCATCCTGTCGAGCACCTGTGACCATATTACCTCCCCAGATCTCCAGTTTAGTGCGATCATCCACTGCACCGAGCTACATAGTGAATGGAGGAGTCTGGAGCATGGGGGAGGGATGTCTGGGACATCTCCATATAGTAAACAGATTAATGGGGTGAGGGAGATCTTATGTTTAGAGGAGTCCTCAAATCTACGTGCTACTTCTAGCCAGATCTGTGATAGACGTGGGCAGCTCCAGAAAGTGTGAAGTAGTGTACCTTCAGCTTGGCAGCCTCTGAAGCAATCAGGAGAAACTGTCGGATAGAAGGTGTGGATTTTGGATGGGGTTAGGTACCATCTTGTGAATAGTTTTGTTGGGGTTTCCCTAAAGGAGACTGCTTTGTTGCTTTTCCTGAGGTTTTCGGACATAGCATACCAAGTATTTGGGGGAAGATCAATACCTAAGTCTGATTCCCATCGTAGCATGGGTTGGGTTTTTTCAGAGGCCGAGAAATCATTTAGGTTGTTGTATAGCCTAGATATCATTCCTCTGTCCCTGGATGAGGATTTGCATACTCTCTCAAAGACGGTTATAGATGGACTCGTGGAGAGTGAGAAATGTGTCTGAAAGAATGATTTAATTAAATGGAATCTCTCAATCTCTGAGGAGGGGAGTCTAAAGTCCCTTTGAAGGGATTCAAAGCTTCTAAAGTTCCATTTAGATTGTAATGAGCCCAAGGTAGTCAGTCCAAGGTCTATCCAGGCAGAGACAGATTGTCTGTCCTTGTATGCAAGAGGTAGTCTGGGGTCTCCTAAGAATGATGTGAGTGAGGAGGCTGCTGAAGCTAGTGGGAAAGTGTCGCTAGTGTTTTGCCAGAGTTTGAATGCGTGAGCCACTATAATGTTACGTTTGATGAGGTCTTTATAAAGGATGTACTTAGACCAAAGTATCCCTTGTAGGTGAAGTGGATATATAGATGAGGTCTCAAAGTACAGCCAGGGAATGTTTTTATTTGGGGAAAACCATTGGGATATTTGTGATAGGCGTGCGGCTAAAAAGTATTTCCATAAATTGGGGAGTCCCAGACCGCCCTTAGACTGTAGTTTATGTTGTAGGGTGTAACTATATCGTGGTCTTTTGTCAGCCCAGATGAATTTATTAATCTGTCTTTGAAGGGCCTTGAGTTTGGTTTTAGGGATGTTGATTGGGATGGAGCGGAAGTAATATAAAAGTTTGGGGAGGATGTTCATCTTGATTGCACAAACTCTGCCCAAAAAAGATATGTGATAGGAGGACCAGGTTTTCAGGAGGGATGTGATGCGGGCTAGTAATGGGATGTAGTTAGCCTTAAATAAGCCGTTGTAAAGAGGAGTGATATTAACACCAAGGTATGTAAATGAGGAGGAGATCCACGTGAAGGGGAAGTTGGACTGAAGAAGGCTAAGTTCTGCTGGAGGGATGTTAATGGGTAGTGCGGAGCATTTGCTTAAGTTAATTTTTAGTCCTGAGACCCTATGGAAAAGTTCTAGTTGTTTGAGCAGTACGGGAAGGGAGGTATGGGGGTTGGTAATGTATAGTAGTGCATCGTCAGCATACAAGCTAATCTTGTATTCCTGATGATCCTTAGTATATCCTTTTATATCTGGGTTGGCTCTAACAGCCTGGGCTAAGGGCTCTATGGCTAGAGCGAAGAGGAGTGGGGACAGGGGGCATCCCTGTCTGGTACCTCTACCTAAAGGAAAAAAATCAGAGTTGACACCAGGCAATCGGATGCGAGTTTGTGGAGAATCGTATAAAGCATTGAATCCCTGTAAAAATGCTCCAGTAATTCCAAATTTGGGGAGCAGGTAATTCATGTACGACCAGCTGACACTGTCAAACGCCTTGTGAATGTCAAGGCTAAGAAGACAGGTTTGGCGTGAGTGGAGATTAGCATCTTGAATAACATTGGTGACAAGTCTGATGTTGTCCGTGATCTGTCTATTAGGTATGAAACCAGATTGGTCAATGTGAACCAGTGGGGAGATGACTTTGGCGAGTCTGTCTGCAAGAATCCTGCCGAAGATCTTAAGGTCGTTGTTCAGGACTGAAATGGGGCGGAAATTCTGGGGGAGTGAATGGTCTTTATTGGGTTTGGGGATTAAGGAGAGGTTAGCTAATAGCATTTCTCTTGGAAAGGAATTGCCTTCTAGGATGTGATTAAAGAGGTTCTTCAAGTGGGGGGCAAGGAGAGGGGCATATTTTTTGTAGTATAGGGAGGAGTACCCATCGGGGCCTGGAGCAGTGGAGTTTTTGAGTGATTTGATAATGTGTGTAATTTCTTCAATTGTACAAGGTGTGTTGAGAGAGTCTAAATGTTCGTGATTGAGGGAGGGGAGATTGAGGCTGTCCAGCCAAGATTTAGCAGCCTCATTTGGGGGGGTGTTGGGATTTGACATGAGGTTTTGATAGAAGGAGGTAAAAATTTCCATAACTTCTTGTGGGTGGGAGACTAGGTTGCCCTTATTATTTCTAAGTTTGTATGTATGTGTAGGGTTACTATCTTGTTTAAGTTTCCTTGCAAACATTGCTGAATAGGAGTTGCAGTGTAGCATATATTTGGCTTTAGAGAACCTGCGGGATTTCTCGACATTAGTGGAAAGGAGGGTATCTAGGGATTTGCGTTTTTCCTGTATTTGATGGGTAATGGCCGGGTCGACCGAATGATGCAGTTTAATGTAAAGATGGTGGAGTTCATTGGTGAGGCGTCTGATGTCGGCCTGACGCTCTCTATTTTTGGATGCAGCTAGGCTAATGATGTGGCCTCTTAGAACTGCTTTGTGGGCGACCCATATGGAAGTGGGTGGAGTTTCCTCATTAATATTGTCTGTGAAATAGTTTTCTATGTGTGAGGAAATAGTAGAGTTGTTAGCAGGGTTTGTTAGTAAGGAGTCATTGAGACGCCAGTTATGAGGAGAGGGGGTTAGTCCTATATAGGATGTAGTGAATGTGCAGATATCGTGGTCCGACCATGGGCAAGGGTGAATCTGTGCTTGGGTGGAGTTGGCAAGTAAGATAGGGGTAGACAGCACATAGTCAAGTCTAGCATAGCAGTCATGTGGGTGGGAATAGTGGGTATATGCTTTAATACCCGTGTTATGAGCTCTCCATGTATCTAATAATTGTGCCTTATTGATTAGACGGTTTATGGTCTTAGAGAAGGATTTTGTATGGGGGGATATGGAGCTTCTGTCAAGGATTGGGTGGGCAGCTAAGTTGAAATCTCCACCGATCAACATGTGGGGTGAGTGGTATTTGTCCAGAGTTTCGAAGAATTTAAGAAAAAAGGAGGTATGGGTGTCATTAGGGGCGTAAATCGAGGCTATGGTGATTTCCCTATTGTTAATGATACCCTTGAGAATGATATATCTGCTCTCGGGGTCTTTAAATATATGGTGAACATCAAAGATGATCGTGTTACGTATAAGGATGGCGACCCCCTTAGTTTTATTGTCAAAGGTGGTATAGTACACTTGGTTATAGGATTTGTGGAAGAATTTAGGGTGGTTAGCGGATGCAAAGTGAGTCTCCTGGAGCAGAATAATGTCTGCGCCTAGTTTTTTGTATTGCTGAAAGGCTTTTTTACGTTTACTGGGTGAGTTAAACCCATTGGTGTTATGAGATATGATTTTAAGACCCATGGTTAGAATCATAACAATCTATCAACTGAACAGAAGAAATATAAAAAAGCTGATAACATAGAGGGGTAGCAGATCCAACCATAAAGTTGTCGCCTGTGTGTGGGTTACCTTCACAAGGCAGGAGACACCGAAGCCACGCGAAAAGCCTGCATGGAGTCAGCATCTCCGCCATACATGGCAGCCCGCAAGTAGGGCAGAAAAATAAGATATATTGGTTATGTATCTCTATGAGTGAAAAATAACAAGAATACATATACACTATGCCTGTGCAAAACAAATATAGTTTTTTCTGTGCAAAAACGCAGGAGATAATACTCCTGATACATACCAGATTTTGCAAAATGGGTAATAACCCATTTGTTCTGGCGTTAAACTGATCAAACATAAAAAATAAAAGAGAAACAAAAAAGAACATATAGGATAAAGAAGAATTATCCTTATCCTGCGTCAGATCCAGCCAGACCATCAGGGTGGTGGTCGGGATGTGGATCGAGGCAGGAGTGGGGTCAAACCAACTGCGGCGGACACACCCGGACAAAAGTACATGCTAAACTGTATAGAAGTATCATATAAGTGCATGGCAGCTTAGAACAATAATGTAATAAAATATAATATTCAAAAATTAGAGAACAGGGTCAGCATAACCAACCACAACATTGTATTAAATGGATTGGAAACAGGAGAGGGATGTGATATTGTGGTTTATGTCACAACCATATCAACATGGAGGAGGTAGATCAAGAGCAACTTGAGGCAGTCCTGTGCAGCATCCAGGGATCAAAACTCAAAAAGTTCAGGATAGTTGACCTTTAGTGCAGGGGATAAACAGAGCTGAAACATGAAATTGCTCTAAGTAACATAGCACATGGTAGATTGAGTTGATAGGAAGTAAGTCTGCTATAGTGGCTTGTACATTGCATAGAGCATTGTGTATTGAGCTGTTTGTAACATGAGCCCATGTGCTAGATATGCGGATAGAGACAATCCAGAAGGGGAGGGGGGACCTCCAGTGGAGGAAGTGTGAATCAAGTGTAATAAGGCTGGAAAGAAAAAAAAAGAAAAGTCAAAAGAACTTTCTGCTTTTCCTGCAGAATCTAAATGGTTAAGGGACTGAGTGTCTGGAATGCAGCAATCTTCAGGAGGGATAGTGCAGTAGCTCAGTGAACCATATGAAGATTTATATGAGGTGATTTCACTGGTGATTGAATAATCTTCTCTGGTCTCTCTGGCTGCGCCTGTTGGAAGGGGTAGACCAAATAGGTGAGGGTCTTGGGGTAGCTGGGAGTGGTGGATGAGGTTCGTTAGGCAATAGACCCAACTTGATTAGCAACTCTTTGCCTTCGATCACATTGTAGACCGTATAGGTGGATCCGTTGTGAGGTACAGTCAGCTTAAAGGGAAATCCCCATTTGTATCTTATTCTGGCTGATTGAAGGACTGTGGTAACCTCTTTCATCCTGCGCCTTCTATCTAAAGTGGCTGGAGAGATGTCAGGGAAGATTTGTATGCGTTTTCCCTCAAAGGTGATGTTGGGGCTGTTTCTGGAAGCACGCATGATGTCTTCTTTGACTAGAAAATCCTTCATGCACATGATGATGTCCCTGGGGGGGTTTTCAGGGGGGGGGTTTGGGGCGGAGGGCCCTGTGGATTCTGTCACAGGCAAAGGCAGATAATGGTTTCTCTGGCAGGAGACCATGGAAAATTTGGGACACAGCTGGAAGTAAATCAGTGGTGGATTCCGGTATACCGTGCAATCTAATATTTTGGCGGCGATTTCTATTGTCCAAATCTTCTAATTGGGCTTGCATAAAAGCAAAATTATCTGCCAGGTTTTCATAGTCTTTCCTCAAGTCATTATGTGCTAGGGAGAGTTCATCATGCTTTGTCTCTAGGAGGTCAGTGCGTCCTCCTATGCTAGCAATTTCTTGGGACAGTGCAGCAGTAGATTTATGCACTTCTTTTTCTATTTTGTCCACGAGTTTGTTAAATATTGCTGTGAGACTTTCATCTAGGTCAGCCTTGGAGAGGGGGGAGTTGTACTCACAGTTTTCCAGGACTTTGGGAGGGTGTGAGATGGCTGCATCCTCTCCCCACATGCTGCTGCAGGCGCCATTTTGGGTCTTCCCTGTCCTCTGCTCCATTGTAAGAAGAAAGTTTGTCAGTGAGCGATGCTGGCTCTGTTTCTTCTTCTTGTTAGTGCCAGGCATGCACCTCGTATTCCCACAGGGGTGCTGATGATTTTGGGCGAAAAACGAGCGGTATAGCCCTGGGGAAACGGTCGCAATGTGTCCGGGTGTGGAGGAGATGTGACTAAGCACTTCCCATCAGCGTCGCGCCGCGCATGCGCTCCCCTCCCAGCTTTTTTCTGTGGACTCTATGGGCCAGATTCAGAGAGAATTAGATTATCATAGTGTATCAGAAATACACTACGCCGCCGTTTTTTACCTGGCTCTACGTGGAATCCAGGTAGATTTTGTCCAGTAAACGACGGCGGCGTAGTGTATTTCTCCCGTCGCAATCCATCTACGCGAGTAGGGGGCGTGAAGCATTTAAAATAGGCGCGTTCCCGCGGCGATCGAACTGCGCATGCTCCATTCGCAAATTTCCCGCCGTGCATTGCGCAAAATCACGTCGTTACGTCATTCGTTGTTTGAGTAGCGTCGTTTCCGGACATTTCTATTCCCGAACGACTTACGTAAAAAAAAATAAAAAATTTTTAATTCGACGCGGGAACGACGGCCATACTTAACATGGGCTACGCACCGTTAGACCAGCAAAAAGCTGGTCTAACAGTACGTAAAAAAAAATAGACGTAAGCGATTGCGAAGACCGCTCGTATCTTCGTGGATCGCCGTAAAAACTCATTTGCATATCCCGACGCATGAAAACGAAGCGAACTCCTCCCAGCGGCCGCAAAAATATCGCAGCGTAGATCCGAAGGCTTACGAAGATGTAAGCCTCTCGGATCGAAGTCCGAAGCCGCCGTATCATGGTTTGAGGATTCAAACTAGTGATACGGCACGCAAAATTTGAAATTACTCCTGTCTAACACCAGTTAGACAGGCGTAATTGCTCTGTGAATCTGGGCCTATTTGTTTTGCACCTCATATGCTGAATTGGTCACTTTATTTTTACACTGTTTATTTATCTGTTGATATTTATAAGTACTTTATGCTCAGTGCCATATTGATTGGCACAGTGTTATAACAACCTATGCACTTATAGTTTTTGTGTATTCACATTTTGATTGTTACCATTTATAGATTAACACTGTTTACACCAGTTACTTTAGATACTTATGTGGTATATGCTGTCCAGCGCTACACTGTTTTTGCACATTTTTCTTTACACTTTATATCTAAGTTGTAGTGTTTAGCAGCAGGACGTCCTTCTCAGGACCCTATCTTAATTGTTTCACTAATATACATTTTTACTAAGCGCAATTATTCCCATTCCCTTTTCCCTTACTTTTACACAATAATGCAGACCAATATGATGCAGTGTGCAGCGTATGGTCTGAGCACTGACAGCCTGATCCTTCACCCCTTCACCTACTCACTTTTTTTGCCAG
The DNA here is from genome assembly GCA_029574335.1 of Rana kukunoris. Taxonomy (NCBI): domain Eukaryota; kingdom Metazoa; phylum Chordata; class Amphibia; order Anura; family Ranidae; genus Rana; species Rana kukunoris. The sequence goes on from CM056052.1 coordinate 226,422,673, forward strand.
CAGTTTAGACATTAATGGCTGTGCGTTATTATGAGGGGACAGCAAATTTACACTGTTATACAAGCTGTACACTCACTGTGTCAGTGCAGTCAGTATACAGTATATAATACAGTGTATTGAAGTGGTTAAGGGGAACCCTATGACATAATCAACAAAAAAAACAACATGGGTTCCCCCCAGTCCATACCAGGCCCTTTGTGTCTAGTATAGATTTTAAGGGGAACTCCACGCCAAAATACAAACCAAAAACAGCGTGAGGTTTCCCAAAATCCATACCATGCCCTTTGGGTCTGGAATAGATTTTTAAGGGGAACTCTTTTTAAAAAAAATTGGCGTAGGTTCCCCCCAAAAATTCAGACTAGACCCTTATCCGACGGACCCCAAAAAAAAACCTTGATGGGAGGTGTCCCGTCAACTGCTGTCTCTTGTCAGTGACAGCTGTTATATAGGCAGGGGCCAATGTTGTAACCAAGTGACCCCGCCAGAGGGGGCAAGGTCATCCGGTTATGGCAGCGAGTGGCCACGCCCTTACCTATATAACAGCCGTCACATTGTGAGGTAGCCAGCCGGGAACGGGACCCAGGGGGCCCGCTTGGTCATCTAGATGGGGCTGGCCACTCGCAGCTGATTTCGATCAGACAGTGATTGTGGCCTGACAATCTGGGCTATGTTAAGCCCTGCTCATTTATCAGCAGACATGGCAGGGATGAGGCTGTGTTTGGAGATGTCTGTGTGATACTACGCCCAAATAGTAAGTATCATGTGGAAACTTTTTTCTTACACTTTTTTGTTTTTTTGTGGATATGCTTCAGTGCACACATTCCAATTTTTAGATACCTTTCTTATATTTCTGTTTCCCTACCTCATTTTAATTGGGTTTTTCTTCATAACAGCCACTTTCTCTTTGAGGCGATCCGTAGTACTATCATCCCACACGCCTCTATCAGCCTGCCTGTTGGTATGCGAGTGCACCAGTACACTTAGGTACGTCTTATTTTGGAGTTAGCATTTTAGCTGATACCAGGTATTGTCCTAACTTCAGGACATCAAGATTTTTTGTGCAAATATATATATACTGTATTTCTATATATATATATATATATATAAATATATATATATATATTAGGGCTGTGCGAATTAACTTTTAATTAATCGATTAATCTTTAATGTTTTTGATCGATCAACATTTTTTTGATCGATTACAATTCTTTTGATTGGTACACACCTCTCCGCCGGCTTCTGGGCCTTCAGGGAGTTCCGTCGGAGATCCGGTAACATCACGGACACTGGCGGGGCTTGCGGCGTCCATCTGAAGGGCTCCTTTGCTGTGCCTTCATATCTGCATGCCGGCGGGACCTTACAATCTGCCACACGCAAGGGCTGTTATACTTCCCTCTATCAACCTGGGATTCTACAGCCATCCACTGGGAGTTGTGATAGTTCCCTTCACGGACATCTACATGCCAACGAACTGATGTTAACCCCTTCCCCTCTGGATTCAGCAGTGGTATCGCTGTACACATTTTTATACCTGTATCATACTTGGCTACATATTTTTATGACTGCTTTTGGTACCGTTTGGTATTACTCGCACCATTTTTACAGTTTATGTAGCTACATCGATTTTATCTCTAGTGCAATATTTATTTGGTTACCTACTTGAAGACTATAAAAGTTTTAATGCTATTCCCATTGAACGCCTTTGTGTGTTTTTTGTATCCTGCTATCCATTTTTCCAGTGGTTGGGAGCTGCACTGGGAATCGGCTTGCAAGGAGATCCGCTAAAAGTAGCTGGATCTGTATGTGCGTTATAATTAATCGAAATTAGTTGATTAATTGATTAAAAAAACAAACGATTAATCGAACACAACATTTTTGATCAGTAACAGCCCTAATATATATATATGTGAAGAAAATAGACTTTATTCTGGATTTTCTCAGACTCTGTTTGTCTTTTAAGAACCCCTGGACCGATCTGGGTGAAATTTGGATATGTTGGTCCCCCAGATCGGGGCTATCAGGAGATATGTAATGGCAGGTCAACCTTGTGTGGAAGAGGGGTGTTCTAACGTTGGGAAAATTAGGGTGCTCTCTACCTGGAGATAATTGGTTTATTCCTTAAACTGATCTCAATATCTCAATGTGTCATGTAAATGATCTGTAGTCTGTCTTTCAAGAAGTGTTCATTGTGTGAAGTTCTATTGTTTAGCAGGTGAGAAGTTCTAAAACACCTTGTCTGGGCAAAGGACCAGTAATTAACTCATGTGGATTCTACCGGAGACAGCCGTCTGTGTCCTACAATAGGTCTCTTGAAAGGGGTCTCGTTAGTAACACCATTGTATGATGATGTGGGAGGAGGATGTAATTGTATATCTGATTACATCAAGTATTTCTTTTGCTGTATATAAGTTACCTGTCTCTCAAAAAAGTCATTCTATATCTGGACACCCTTCATGAAGTCTTGGCTCATGCTTGGGGAACACTCTAACCATTCGGAAGAATCATCTTGGGAGACGGAAAGAAGGCTGCAGTACCCTAACCACTGCAGGTCTTAACAATATATATATATATATATATATATATATATATATATATATATATACACATGCTCCTATCCTAGGTCTCTGTTTTTGGACCTCAGAACACACACATGGACTGTATCTGATCTCAGCTTACAGTCTTTTTGATGCTCCTGTGAATGTAATCTCCCCATACCCTTTCAGATTGTTTCTCTCCCTTTGAAAATCATTATTACGATCAAAGCATTAACATAATGGATGGATGTGTGAGGAGACCAGTGTTGTGGTGTTAACTTCTCTTTTTTAATTTTTTGGATACCCATATGTAATTGCAAATAAGAAGGATGCAAGTGATAAAGCACCATGATGGGTCATATGTACTATAGATAATGATCAGCTGTAAAATGTATACTGATGTACAAACTATCTATTGATTACCTTGCATCTCTTATAGATATGAAACTTGCTGTTATAACCCCGATAAAGGAGAAAATCATATCCTCTATTGCAATTTCCTATCTATACTGTATCCACGTTTATGTGTAATATTTATACAGTATGTGTTTTTTCAATAAATACTTTTTGTAATTTTTATACTTTACTATTTGTGGTAGTGCTCTTAAAGTCCCTTTTCCACTATCTGGTACTTTTCTTGGCATGTGGCACACCTTTATTAGTTTTATTTATCAAATTCCCCTTTTCTATCAGTGACCTATCAGTGCCAATCAGTGCCCATCAATTCTGCCAATTAGTGCCCATCAGTTCTGCAAATCAGTGTATTCCAATTAGCTCCCATTAGAGCTGCCTATCAGTGCCCATCAGTGCTGCCTATCAGTGGAAACCAGTGCTGGCAATCACTATATATATATATATATATATATATATATATATATATATATACATATATTATTTCACACAAATTCTAACAAGCTAACTAATTAAATTACTATATCAAATAACTAACTATATTATGGATAATCTAGGATTTATTTTAAAAGATCTCTACAAGCATTATTGTTCAAATCTATGACACATACTCTGTGTGTATTATCTGGGAAACCACTGACCTACTGACCTTAAAGGGGTTGTAACGGTTCATGCTTTTTCACCTTAATGCATCCTATGCATTAAGGTGAAAAAACATTCGACAATTACCTGCCTCACAGCCCCCCCGGTTTTCTTACCTGAGCCCTCAAAAGTCCAGCGTCGAGAACGCACTCGATCTCGGCCCGATCTTCTTGGCTCTTCATTGGATAGATTGATAGCAGCGCAGCCATTGGCTCGCGCTGCTGTCAATCAACTCCAATGATATGGGGGGCGGGGGCCGAGTCCTGTAGTCAGCGGCTATGGACGCGGAATACAGGACGCGGGAGCATGCCCGCAAGGTAGCCCCGTTGGGAGAACGCTTCCCAGAGGGGGTTATCAGAAGTGGGGAGGAGCCGAGAGAGCCGCCGAGGGACCCCATAAGACAAGGATCGGGGCCACTCTGTGCAAAACGAGCTGCACAGTGGAGGGAAGTATGACATGTTTGATATTTTTTTTTTTTAATTGAAGCTTTACAATCACTTTAAGTCATGAACTCTGGTCATAGGGAACAACTGGCAGAAAAATGACGTTCATACACCTAACTATTTCAAGATATGTCTTATGCTGAGCTGAGCTGAGCTGAGTGAACTGTAAAAATTAGCCTAAATACAGATCTTGGTTAAAAAGCCAAATTAATATAATTATTTTACCGAGCCCACTACAACTGAAATCTGTTGTTTAATAATATCACAAAAAAAAAAAAAAAAAAAGTGCTGTGCTAACTTACTAATCAATAACTTAGCAATGATTAGTGATTAGTGAACCCTCTAATGTATAGAAATCTCTATTGACTTCAATATTACCAGTCTCTGTGATACATAACTTCACATATAATACATATCAATTTGAAAATAAGACAAATACATGAAAGCAGGGATGGTGGAAACCCCTCCTATAGATATTTGCCATACAGATTAACTTCAAGTGCAATAATTCCAGTAATATGTAATACACATCAAAGGGAGAATAAGGAATTCATTTTTTTTTTTTTAATCTTAGCAGGGGTGGTGAAAACAGATATTTGCAATACAAATAAATTCAAGTGCAACAACTTTTCAGTTGGGAGGTTTACACCATTATGGCACTTTTCTTTTTTTTTTTTTTTAGATCGTTTCACTTGATTGTATATGTTCTTGTTACTAATGTAATGTGAATTATTGCACTTGAAGTACATTTTTCACCACCCTGCTAAGTTTAAAAAAAAATGGAACTTCCGGTTCCGGCGCCGCATGGAGTAGCTGTGTGTCCCCTCAGCTCCCGCACACAGGCTCCTAAAATCCGCATATAAAGACCTGCAGACCCGCCACCGACCCCTGGGAGACCCATCCGCCATCCCCCCAGACGAGGATGGACAGATTTCTGGAGAAAAACGGCGCGCGATCGTACCCCGCCGCCGCGGCGCGGACGGGGCAGCCGCAAATCGAGGCCCCCGGCTTCGGCCTACACGGACCCGGTCGTGGATCCGATCGCAGAAACGGCGCCTGCAATGGAGGTGAGCGCAACACCAGCCCCTCCATCCACCCCTCAGACTGTCCACATCTCCTCACCTCCCCCACAAACGGGGGATATGCATAACATTGAGCTGATGGCCCAGGCCGTGGCTGCTCTATTATCCCCCATGATAGCAACTTCAGTTGAAAAGGCCATCAATGCAGGGATTCAGAAAATCCAGGCTCAACTAGGGGAGCATGCATCCCGGCTGAATGAAGCTGAACACCGTATCGGTCACATGGAAGAGGAACTATACCAGGCCCAATCCTTTGAACATGCGCAAGACAAGACAAACAAATATATTCTCGACAAACTGGATGACCTTGAGAATAGATCCAGGAGGAGCAATCTGCGCTTTATTGGCGTCCCCGAATCGCTGCAACCCCAGGCACTTTCGGATCTCTGCTCACGACGCATCCCCGAGGCCTTGGGCCTGCCCGGCCCCAGCACGGTTGAGCGCGCCCACCGCATGGGCCTCTTCAACTCTGAACGCAAATCACCACGTCCAGTGATCGCCAAGTATCTCAACTATTCGGATAAGTCCCTCATCCTGCAGAAGTTCAGGCAGTCCAGGACCCTCCATAAACAGTAGACGGCATGAATATCTTGGTCTTTGCGGACTACTCCATGGAGGTTTCCAAGAGAAGGAAGGCTTTCCAGCAGGTCTGCTCGGAGCTCCACCGAATGCAAATCAAGTTTACTCTGGCCTTCCCGGCCGTGCTTCGACTCAGGGCACCTAACGGGGATCAGCTCTCCTTCCATGACCCATCCGAAGCTGAGGCCTTACTGAGGTCCCACCGCTCAGGCCCCCACCACAACCTGTCTCCCAGAGCTGCACCCTCCAACCGGGCCCTGGAACACGGGAGCCCGCGCAAGGACTCTCCTAAAAGATTCAAGGCTTCTGGATCCGACCGACAACAAACCTCCTCCTCTTGAACCCCCCCTTTTTTTTTTTTTTTTTTGGATGGCTGCACCATCTTGGTGTAGCTTTGCTGCGCCTTGATCGTCTTAGACCCCCTTCTGGGTCCTTCTCCTCCCTCGTGCCCCCCCTCACCCGGGGGGGCCACGGTAGGCCCAATGCAACTATGCCGTTATGTTGTTTTGTTTTGCTCTATAATGCTTTCATATTTCACATTGTTTTATGTTCTCCTTGCACGATTGGTAGTAGTTGTTCTAGCTTTTTACTTGTGTTTTATATTGGGTTTTTGCATACATTTATATGATACGTGTGGGCCCTTCCATTCTTCCGCAGGGATACCTGTTCAGTTCTTGCCCCCCCACGCATTGCTCCTGCTGCCTACACCCCCCCTTCGATCGTTGCGGGTGAAGTGCTGCATAGTGAGCCCTGGGTTGGGAGTTGGCCTATTCAGTGGCTCCATGCGGAAAAAAGTGAAGTTCCCGAATGTTGTTGTTCACCTTGTTTGTCCCCATCATCCCTCCCCATCTCCCCTTCCCTATTTCTCTGCTCCCTCCCCATTTTAAGGGATCCGTTAACACCTCCGTTCTCTCTCCCAGCCAACCATTACTCCATCTGCTGTCCTTGTATCCCACTTCTGCTATACTCCATGCTCCCATTCTCTTCGCCTCCACATCCTGCCCACACCCCTTTGATAGTTTTCCCAACATGAGAATAGTCTCCTGGAATGTTAAAGGGCTCCGCTCCCCCAATAAGAGAATGAAAGTTCTGCGCCACCTTAAATGGCTCAAGACCGACATCGCCCTCCTTCAGGAAACCCATCTGTCCACTCCGGACTTCCCGCGGCTGCGGAAACTCTGGGTAGGCACGGTCCTCGGCTCTGACTCATGCGGTCGGAAAGCTGGGGTAATAATCCTAGTCAACAAAATCCTTCCCTGCAAGATACTGTCCTCAGATTCAGACTCTGAGGGCGATTCGCCTCTGCCCGTATCCAACTGGGATCCAGGGTTGTAAACATCACCAATGTATATGCTCCCAACAGCCCCACAAGTGCTTTTTTTAGCGACTTCACCTCTTGGGCGCTTCGAGACCCAGCTTGCCCACACCTGATAGGCGGGGATTTCAACTCCATTATGCACCCGACAGACGACAGGTCCTCTACCAGACACTCCCGTCCTCCATCGACTCCTCTCACCCAGACCTTGTTGGCGTTGACTATTGATTCACTGCACCTTCACGATTTATGGCGACTAAGACACCCAGCTGACAGGGAATTCTCGTTTTATTCCCACCCTCACAATGTCTTCACGAGACTGGACTATCTTTTGTGCTCTGACTCTCTCCTCCCACTGATCTCGGAAGCTGACATACACGACATTGCAATCTCGGACCATGCCCCGGTCTCGACCACTCTTGAAGATCCTGACCTAGCCTCCAACCCCAGAATCTGGCGGTTTCCCTCCTATCTTCACAACAACTCCGATTTCCAACTACATCTGGAAAAAGCCTGGTCGGGATACGCGTCGGATAATGTGCTACACGCCGACAACCCTAACCTTTTCTGGGAAGCGGGCAAGGCGTTCCTCAGGGGCTGCATAATAGCCTACGCCGCCACATTCAAAAAACACACACTTAGACGCTACAAACAGGCCAGCGCAACACTGCATCAGGCCCAGCGGGTCCTCTATACTGATGACTCCCCCAGCAACCGTAGCGCCTGGTTTGCTACTAAGCAGGCCTTTGATAACTGGACGGCCACCCTCGAACGTACCCAAAAGGCACATCTAGATGCCTCCCTCCACAAGTTTGGTAACAAGGCAGGTAGACTCCTTTCCAGATTAAGTAAAGGACCCAACCGCCCGACACATATCATGTCTCTCAGAGATCCGTCGGGCTCCGTACACGGCACCCCCAAAGATATCAATAGTACTATGCGCGAATTCTACTCCTCCCTATATGCCTCAGACCCTATTGATAAGCCAACGGCCCTCAACTTCCTACAACGTATTTCCCTGGATCAAGTAACCCCCACCCAACTCAAAGCCCTCAATGCCCCTATCTCCATCCTGGAGGTCCAATCCGTCATCAAACAGCTTGCCCCCTCCAAAGCTCCAGGCCCAGATGGCTTCACTGGGGAATTTTTTCAGTCCTTTAGCTCGACTGTGTCCCCCCCCCTCCACGACGTCTACCAGCATATATGGTCGGGTGGGTCCTACCTACCAACGGGCAATCAGGCCATCATAAAACTCTTGGAGAAAAAGGGCAAAGACCCCCTACAACCTGGCTCCTATAGGCCCATTTCACTTTTAAACCTTGACGTTAAGATCCTCTCCAAGATAGCGGCCACTAGATTGGCATCCATTATACCCTCCTTGATCTACCCCGCACAATCTGGCTTTGTAAAGGGTAGGACGGCCACCATGAATATCAGGAAGGTAATGCTGGCTCTCGAACACGCAAAAAATGACCCGGCAGGAGACCATGCCATCATCACTTTGGACGCGGAGAAGGCTTTCGATAACGTCAGTTTCGAATGGCTCTCCATGGTCATGTCCAAAATGGGCTTCTCGGGCCCCTTCACGCACCTCATAGAGTCAATGTACACTGCCCCTGCCGCGAGATTGGTCGCTGCGGGCCTCCTCTCTGAGGAATTCAGGCTGCACAAAGGCACGAGGCAAGGCTGCCCGCTCTCCCCGCTCCTTTTCAACATAGCGCTTGAACCCCTGTCCCGCCACCTAACCCAGATCGCCCCCCTTCATGGCATTCGTATCGGAGAACACGACCTTCGCACCTCACTATTTGCCGACGACGTCCTTATTTTCACATCCAGCCCTTCACTTGACATGTCCACGATCAAGACCACTTTTGACGAATTCAGGCAATGCTCTGGGCTTCGTATTAACTAGAATAAGAGCGAAATACTCCCCATAGGTTCCCTATCTGTCCCCTCTTGGTCCCAGAGCTCGCTATTCACTGTTGCGAAGTCTCATATCACTAAGGCCGTGTACACACGGCAGAGAACCTCGACGGGCAGAACACATCGTTCCGCCCGTCGAGGTTCTCTGCCGGCCGTCGAAATCGGCGACCCGTCCGTCGGGAATGGCAACCAGCCAATCATCCAGGCGGGCCGTCGAGCAAATAGAGAGTGTGCTCTCTATTTCTGCTCGACGGGCTTCCCGACGGGAAGCTCGCCGAGAGCGTACACACGGCCGAGGTCCTCGCTGGAATGCAGCTTCCAGCGAGGTTCTCGCTGGTTTCCAGCGAGAACCTTGGTCGTGTGTACACGGCCTTACCTGGGAATAAAAATAGGTAAACTGCCCTCCTCCCTATACCAGCTCAACTACCCCCCCCTGTTCACCAAAATATCCCAAGAACTGGTGAACTGGATGGACCTGCCTCTCTCACTGCTGGGAAGATGCCACCTGGTCAAGATGGTCAGTTTTGCACGCCTATTGTACCCACTACAAACCATCCCACTACTTCTGTGCCACAAAGACATCAAATCCATGAACTCTGCCATTTCCAAGTTCCTCTGGCGTGGCAGGCGGGCGCGCATAGCTTTTGCCAAACTGCATCTTCCCAGGCGAGAGGGGGGCATTGCCCTTCCCAACATCAGGCTATATAACCTGGCATGTCTATTGAGAACAGGCCTGGATTGGATCTCCCAGTCCTCCAGATGCTCGAACTACCCCCTTGAATCGGCGATGGTCTGCCCCTTCTCCCTTACGGCCCTTCTCCATTGTCACTGGAAATCTGCCCCCCCTCCCCTCCAACACAATCTCCTTCTCCGGGATACGGTCATTGCCTGGAGAGAGGTCAGGAAAGCCCTCAATATCCCATCCTCTATCTCACGATACCTCCCAATCCTGGGTAACCCAAGCTTCCAACCAGGGCTAGATAACCAGCCTTACCTCGACTGGGAGGATAAGGGTATCAATTTTTTTTATTCATTGTGTGACCCCCTTTCAGGCCGCCCCATGGGCTTTAGAGCCCTGGCGGACAAATTCTCTCTCCCTTCATCACACGTATTCCAGTATATTCAATGCATCAGTTTTCTGAAAAACGCCTGTCGGGATGATAGAAAAAGGTTCCAGAGCTCCTTCACCGACACCCTTATCTCCCGGGCCTCATACAAGATTTCAGACATTTATCGTCCCCTCCTCCTGCACAACACCCCCCCCCCCCCTGGCATCAACGTCAGCGGCCAACTGGTCTAAGGACTTCCCTGACCCTGAGCTGGTGGGGAAGCTCCTTCATGGCCTCACCACCTAACTTGGCTCACAGGTTCTGGTCTTGCTCCCTCATAGCCAGATTCTGGGACCAAGTCATCCAATACATTTTCGATGTCACCCCCTGTTGCGCATACCCAAGGACCCGCTACTACTTATCTTTGGCTATTGGGACCCCTTACTGCTCCCCTGGTCTTCCCCTACCACTCCCCTGAGCAGGAACTGGACCCTGATATGTCTCTTGCTCGCCCGGAGAGCCATCCTCCAGAAGTGGATATCTGCTGACTGCCCAACCACTGCTCAAGTTAAAAAGAAACTGTTGCAGCTCTTATACAAGGACAGGCTCAACACGGACCTGACCCACGAACGGAGCAAGAACCGCTTCTATCACCTATGGAATCCCTTTCTGTTGCACACTTTTACCCCCACGGAGAGATTGAACTTTGAGAAAATGTCCTTTCTTTACCAGGATCCCTCGCGGGACTGACGATCTCTAACCATCCCTCCCTCCTTCCCTACCCCCCCCCTCTTGTTTTGGAAGGACTATTCCATCTACTCCATGTACCACTAAGCCTATTCCCTCCCCTTAATTTTTCTTTGAGTACTTCTCCATATACTGTTCTTCTACCATGAATGTCCTCAAAAATGTTTATATGTCCTGTTTTTGTATTTACTCTGATGTGTAACTTCCTCAATAAAAACATATTTAAAAAAAAAAAATGTATGTCTTATTCTCTTTTAGATGTGTATTGCATGTGAAATCACACATCACTGGAATTATTGCACTTGACGTTAATCTGTATGACAAATATCTGTAGGAGGGGTTTCCACCATCCCTGCTAAGTTTTTATGTTTTATTTTCAGTTGTATGTGTATTATATGTGAAGTTACATATCACAGGGACTGGTATTGTGGTAAGATTGAAGTTTATTGAGATTAACATACATAGGAGGGTTCAACAATTTTTGTTAAATTATTGATTAGTAAGGTAGCACTGCACCTTTTTTTCTTTATTCTCATGCCACTGTGTTGCTTGTGTTACCGATGTAAAGCAGCATGTCCCAGCTCTTTCTTTCTGTGGTGTGGCTAGGGATGTGCTCATATACACCATACAAGCACTGAATGATGTTACAAAGATCTCAACCCTGCAGGAAGATGGATTTGTGAATTTTTTCAACCTAACTATGTAACTCTGTAACTATTAATTGCTGTGCATTGCATTAAAACAGTCCATATATTTCAACGGACTACCAATGAACCATCACCAAATGAAGATTGCACCTACAGCAGATTTGTTAATGCAACACATGGTTGAAAGGAGGGCCTTTTATCTGGCTGCAGATCACCATCTATCTCTGTCTCATCAAAGATAGAGGTAGAACCACTCTACTTCTAAAAGCCCAAGATGACTACATTCCTAATGGAATGGAATATGGAAGCAGAGGAGTAGGTGGCATTTTCTTTATCGGGTAATATCAATAAACGTATGTTGGACATTTAGAAGTTTGGTGGCTAAACTTCTGTCTTTTTTTTTTACAATCCACTGATTTGCAGAACTGATGGGCACTGCTAATCTTGAAGTACATTTTTCACCACCCTGCTAAGTTTAAAAAAAAATGGAACTTCCGGTTCCGGCGCCGCATGGAGTAGCTGTGTGTCCCCTCAGCTCCCGCACACAGGCTCCTAAAATCCGCATATAAAGACCTGCAGACCCGCCACCGACCCCTGGGAGACCCATCCGCCATCCCCCCAGACGAGGATGGACAGATTTCTGGAGAGAAACGGCGCGCGATCGTACCCCGCCGCCGCGGCGCGGACGGGGCAGCCGCAAATCGAGGCCCCGGCTTCGGCCTACACGGACCCGGTCGTGGATCCGATCGCAGAAACGGCGCCTGCAATGGAGGTGAGCGCAACACCAGCCCCTCTATCCACCCCTCAGACTGTCCACATCTCCTCACCTCCCCCACAAACGGGGGATATGCATAACATTGAGCTGATGGCCCAGGCCGTGGCTGCTCTATTATCCCCCATGATAGCAACTTCAGTTGAAAAGGCCATCAATGCAGGGATTCAGAAAATCCAGGCTCAACTAGGGGAGCATGCATCCCGGCTGAATGAAGCTGAACACCGTATCGGTCACATGGAAGAGGAACTATACCAGGCCCAATCCTTTGAACATGCGCAAGACAAGACAAACAAATATATTCTCGACAAACTGGATGACCTTGAGAATAGATCCAGGAGGAGCAATCTGCGCTTTATTGGCGTCCCCGAATCGCTGCAACCCCAGGCACTTTCGGATCTCTGCTCACGACGCATCCCCGAGGCCCCACCGCATGGGCCTCTTCAACTCTGAACGCAAATCACCACGTCCAGTGATCGCCAAGTATCTCAACTATTCGGATAAGTCCCTCATCCTGCAGAAGTTCAGGCAGTCCAGGACCCTCCATATACAGTAGACGGCATGAATATCTTGGTCTTTGCGGACTACTCCGTGGACGTTTCCAAGAGAAGGAAGGCTTTCCAGCAGGTCTGCTCGGAGCTCCACCGAATGCAAATCAAGTTTACTCTGGCCTTCCCGGCCGTGCTTCGACTCAGGGCACCTAACGGGGATCAGCTCTCCTTCCATGACCCATCCGAAGCTGAGGCCTTACTGAGGTCCCACCGCTCAGGCCCCCACCACAACCTGTCTCCCAGAGCTGCACCCTCCAACCGGGCCCTGGAACACGGGAGCCCGCGCAAGGACTCTCCTAAAAGATTCAAGGCTTCTGGATCCGACCGACAACAAACCTCCTCCTCTTGAACCCCCCCTTTTTTTTTTTTTTTTGGATGGCTGCACCATCTTGGTGTAGCTTTGCTGCGCCTTGATCGTCTTAGACCCCCTTCTGGGTCCTTCTCCTCCCTCGTGCCCCCCCTCACCCGGGGGGGCCACGGTAGGCCCAATGCAACTATGCCGTTATGTTGTTTTGTTTTGCTCTATAATGCTTTCATATTTCACATTGTTTTATGTTCTCCTTGCACGATTGGTAATAGTTGTTCTAGCTTTTTACTTGTGTTTTATATTGGGTTTTTGCATACATTTATATGATACGTGTGGGCCCTTCCATTCTTCCGCAGGGATACCTGTTCAGTTCTTGCCCCCCCACGCATTGCTCCTGCTGCCTACACCCCCCCTTCGATCGTTGCGGGTGAAGTGCTGCATAGTGAGCCCTGGGTTGGGAGTTGGCCTATTCAGTGGCTCCATGCGGAAAAAAGTGAAGTTCCCGAATGTTGTTGTTCACCTTGTTTGTCCCCATCATCCCTCCCCATCTCCCCTTCCCTATTTCTCTGCTCCCTCCCCATTTTAAGGGATCCGTTAACACCTCCGTTCTCTCTCCCAGCCAACCATTACTCCATATGCTGTCCTTGTATCCCACTTCTGCTATACTCCATGCTCCCATTCTCTTCGCCTCCACATCCTGCCCACACCCCTTTGATAGTTTTCCCAACATGAGAATAGTCTCCTGGAATGTTAAAGGGCTCCGCTCCCCCAATAAGAGAATGAAAGTTCTGCGCCACCTTAAACGGCTCAAGACCGACATCGCCCTCCTTCAGGAAACCCATCTGTCCACTCCGGACTTCCCGCGGCTGCGGAAACTCTGGGTAGGCACGGTCCTCGGCTCTGACTCATGCGGTCGGAAAGCTGGGGTAATAATCCTAGTCAACAAAATCCTTCCCTGCAAGATACTGTCCTCAGATTCAGACTCTGAGGGGCGATTCGCCTCTGCCCGTATCCAACTGGGATCCAGGGTTGTAAACATCACCAATGTATATGCTCCCAACAGCCCCACAAGTGCTTTTTTTAGCGACTTCACCTCTTGGGCGCTTCGAGACCCAGCTTGCCCACACCTGATAGGCGGGGATTTCAACTCCATTATGCACCCGACAGACGACAGGTCCTCTACCAGACACTCCCGTCCTCCATCGACTCCTCTCACCCAGACCTTGTTGGCGTCGACTATTGATTCACTGCACCTTCACGATTTATGGCGACTAAGACACCCAGCTGACAGGGAATTCTCGTTTTATTCCCACCCTCACAATGTCTTCACGAGACTGGACTATCTTTTGTGCTCTGACTCTCTCCTCCCACTGATCTCGGAAGCTGACATACACGACATTGCAATCTCGGACCATGCCCCGGTCTCGACCACTCTTGAAGATCCTGACCTAGCCTCCAACCCCAGAATCTGGCGGTTTCCCTCCTATCTTCACAACAACTCCGATTTCCAACTACATCTGGAAAAAGCCTGGTCGGGATACGCGTCGGATAATGTGCTACACGCCGACAACCCTAACCTTTTCTGGGAAGCGGGCAAGGCGTTCCTCAGGGGCTGCATAATAGCCTACGCCGCCACATTCAAAAAACACACACTTAGACGCTACAAACAGGCCAGCGCAACACTGCATCAGGCCCAGCGGGTCCTCTATACTGATGACTCCCCCAGCAACCGTAGCGCCTGGTTTGCTACTAAGCAGGACTTTGATAACTGGACGGCCACCCTCGAACGTACCCAAAAGGCACATCTAGATGCCTCCCTCCACAAGTTTGGTAACAAGGCAGGTAGACTCCTTTCCAGATTAAGTAAAGGACCCAACCGCCCGACACATATCATGTCTCTCAGAGATCCGTCGGGCTCCGTACACGGCACCCCCAAAGATATCAATAGTACTATGCGCGAATTCTACTCCTCCCTATATGCCTCAGACCCTATTGATAAGCCAACGGCCCTCAACTTCCTACAACGTATTTCCCTGGATCAAGTAACCCCCACCCAACTCAAAGCCCTCAATGCCCCTATCTCCATCCTGGAGGTCCAATCCGTCATCAAACAGCTTGCCCCCTCCAAAGCTCCAGGCCCAGATGGCTTCACTGGGGAATTTTTTCAGTCCTTTAGCTCGACTGTGTCCCCCCCCCTCCACGACGTCTACCAGCATATATGGTCGGGTGGGTCCTACCTACCAACGGGCAATCAGGCCATCATAAAACTCTTGGAGAAAAAGGGCAAAGACCCCCTACAACCTGGCTCCTATAGGCCCATTTCACTTTTAAACCTTGACGTTAAGATCCTCTCCAAGATAGCGGCCACTAGATTGGCATCCATTATACCCTCCTTGATCTACCCCGCACAATCTGGCTTTGTAAAGGGTAGGACGGCCACCATGAATATCAGGAAGGTAATGCTGGCTCTCGAACACGCAAAAAATGACCCGGCAGGAGACCATGCCATCATCACTTTGGACGCGGAGAAGGCTTTCGATAACGTCAGTTTCGAATGGCTCTCCATGGTCATGTCCAAAATGGGCTTCTCGGGCCCCTTCACGCACCTCATAGAGTCAATGTACACTGCCCCTGCCGCGAGATTGGTCGCTGCGGGCCTCCTCTCTGAGGAATTCAGGCTGCACAAAGGCACGAGGCAAGGCTGCCCGCTCTCCCCGCTCCTTTTCAACATAGCGCTTGAACCCCTGTCCCGCCACCTAACCCAGATCGCCCCCCTTCATGGCATTCGTATCGGAGAACACGACCTTCGCACCTCACTATTTGCCGACGACGTCCTTATTTTCACATCCAGCCCTTCACTTGACATGTCCACGATCAAGACCACTTTTGACGAATTCAGGCAATGCTCTGGGCTTCGTATTAACTAGAATAAGAGCGAAATACTCCCCATCGGTTCCCTATCTGTCCCCTCTTGGTCCCAGAGCTCGCTATTCACTGTTGCGAAGTCTCATATCACTAAGGCCGTGTACACACGGCAGAGAACCTCGACGGGCAGAACACATCGTTCCGCCCGTCGAGGTTCTCTGCCGGCCGTCGAAATCGGCGACCCGTCCGTCGGGAATGGCAACCAGCCAATCATCCAGGCGGGCCGTCGAGCAAATAGAGAGTGTGCTCTCTATTTCTGCTCGACGGGCTTCCCGACGGGAAGCTCGCCGAGAGCGTACACACGGCCGAGGTCCTCGCTGGAATGCAGCTTCCAGCGAGGTTCTCGCTGGTTTCCAGCGAGAACCTTGGTCGTGTGTACACGGCCTTACCTGGGAATAAAAATAGGTAAACTGCCCTCCTCCCTATACCAGCTCAACTACCCCCCCCTGTTCACCAAAATATCCCAAGAACTGGTGAACTGGATGGACCTGCCTCTCTCACTGCTGGGAAGATGCCACCTGGTCAAGATGGTCAGTTTTGCACGCCTATTGTACCCACTACAAACCATCCCACTACTTCTGTGCCACAAAGACATCAAATCCATGAACTCTGCCATTTCCAAGTTCCTCTGGCGTGGCAGGCGGGCGCGCATAGCTTTTGCCAAACTGCATCTTCCCAGGCGAGAGGGGGGCATTGCCCTTCCCAACATCAGGCTATATAACCTGGCATGTCTATTGAGAACAGGCCTGGATTGGATCTCCCAGTCCTCCAGATGCTCGAACTACCCCCTTGAATCGGCGATGGTCTGCCCCTTCTCCCTTACGGCCCTTCTCCATTGTCACTGGAAATCTGCCCCCCCTCCCCTCCAACACAATCTCCTTCTCCGGGATACGGTCATTGCCTGGAGAGAGGTCAGGAAAGCCCTCAATATCCCATCCTCTATCTCACGATACCTCCCAATCCTGGGTAACCCAAGCTTCCAACCAGGGCTAGATAACCAGCCTTACCTCGACTGGGAGGATAAGGGTATCAATTTTTTTTATTCATTGTGTGACCCCCTTTCAGGCCGCCCCATGGGCTTTAGAGCCCTGGCGGACAAATTCTCTCTCCCTTCATCACACGTATTCCAGTATATTCAATGCATCAGTTTTCTGAAAAACGCCTGTCGGGATGATAGAAAAAGGTTCCAGAGCTCCTTCACCGACACCCTTATCTCCCGGGCCTCATACAAGATTTCAGACATTTATCGTCCCCTCCTCCTGCACAACACCCCCCCCCCCCCCTGGCATCAACGTCAGCGGCCAACTGGTCTAAGGACTTCCCTGACCCTGAGCTGGTGGGGAAGCTCCTTCATGGCCTCACCACCTAACTTGGCTCACAGGTTCTGGTCTTGCTCCCTCATAGCCAGATTCTGGGACCAAGTCATCCAATACATTTTCGATGTCACCCTGTTGCGCATACCCAAGGACCCGCTACTACTTATCTTTGGCTATTGGGACCCCTTACTGCTCCCCTGGTCTTCCCCTACCACTCCCCTGAGCAGGAACTGGACCCTGATATGTCTCTTGCTCGCCCGGAGAGCCATCCTCCAGAAGTGGATATCTGCTGACTGCCCAACCACTGCTCAAGTTAAAAAGAAACTGTTGCAGCTCTTATACAAGGACAGGCTCAACACGGACCTGACCCACGAACGGAGCAAGAACCGCTTCTATCACCTATGGAATCCCTTTCTGTTGCACACTTTTACCCCCACGGAGAGATTGAACTTTGAGAAAATGTCCTTTCTTTACCAGGATCCCTCGCGGGACTGACGATCTCTAACCATCCCTCCCTCCTTCCCTACCCCCCCCCCCCTCTTGTTTTGGAAGGACTATTCCATCTACTCCATGTACCACTAAGCCTATTCCCTCCCCTTAATTTTTCTTTGAGTACTTCTCCATATACTGTTCTTCTACCATGAATGTCCTCAAAAATGTTTATATGTCCTGTTTTTGTATTTACTCTGATGTGTAACTTCCTCAATAAAAACATATTTAAAAAAAAAAAATGTATGTCTTATTCTCTTTTAGATGTGTATTGCATGTGAAATCACACATCACTGGAATTATTGCACTTGACGTTAATCTGTATGACAAATATCTGTAGGAGGGGTTTCCACCATCCCTGCTAAGTTTTTATGTTTTATTTTCAGTTGTATGTGTATTATATGTGAAGTTACATATCACAGGGACTGGTATTGTGGTAAGATTGAAGTTTATTGAGATTAACATACATAGGAGGGTTCAACAATTTTTGTTAAATTATTGATTAGTAAGGTAGCACTGCACCTTTTTTTCTTTATTCTCATGCCACTGTGTTGCTTGTGTTACCGATGTAAAGCAGCATGTCCCAGCTCTTTCTTTCTGTGGTGTGGCTAGGGATGTGCTCATATACACCATACAAGCACTGAATGATGTTACAAAGATCTCAACCCTGCAGGAAGATGGATTTGTGAATTTTTTCAACCTAACTATGTAACTCTGTAACTATTAATTGCTGTGCATTGCATTAAAACAGTCCATATATTTCAACGGACTACCAATGAACCATCACCAAATGAAGATTGCACCTACAGCAGATTTGTTAATGCAACACATGGTTGAAAGGAGGGCCTTTTATCTGGCTGCAGATCACCATCTATCTCTGTCTCATCAAAGATAGAGGTAGAACCACTCTACTTCTAAAAGCCCAAGATGACTACATTCCTAATGGAATGGAATATGGAAGCAGAGGAGTAGGTGGCATTTTCTTTATCGGGTAATATCAATAAACGTATGTTGGACATTTAGAAGTTTGGTGGCTAAACTTCTGTCTTTTTTTTTTTTACAATCCACTGATTTGCAGAACTGATGGGCACTGCTAATCTTGAAGTACATTTTTCACCACCCTGCTAAGTTTAAAAAAAAATGGAACTTCCGGTTCCGGCGCCGCATGGAGTAGCTGTGTGTCCCCTCAGCTCCCGCACACAGGCTCCTAAAATCCGCATATAAAGACCTGCAGACCCGCCACCGACCCCTGGGAGACCCATCCGCCATCCCCCCAGACGAGGATGGACAGATTTCTGGAGAGAAACGGCGCGCGATCGTACCCCGCCGCCGCGGCGCGGACGGGGCAGCCGCAAATCGAGGCCCGGCTTCGGCCTACACGGACCCGGTCGTGGATCCGATCGCAGAAACGGCGCCTGCAATGGAGGTGAGCGCAACACCAGCCCCTCTATCCACCCCTCAGACTGTCCACATCTCCTCACCTCCCCCACAAACGGGGGATATGCATAACATTGAGCTGATGGCCCAGGCCGTGGCTGCTCTATTATCCCCCATGATAGCAACTTCAGTTGAAAAGGCCATCAATGCAGGGATTCAGAAAATCCAGGCTCAACTAGGGGAGCATGCATCCCGGCTGAATGAAGCTGAACACCGTATCGGTCACATGGAAGAGGAACTATACCAGGCCCAATCCTTTGAACATGCGCAAGACAAGACAAACAAATATATTCTCGACAAACTGGATGACCTTGAGAATAGATCCAGGAGGAGCAATCTGCGCTTTATTGGCGTCCCCGAATCGCTGCAACCCCAGGCACTTTCGGATCTCTGCTCACGACGCATCCCCGAGGCCCCACCGCATGGGCCTCTTCAACTCTGAACGCAAATCACCACGTCCAGTGATCGCCAAGTATCTCAACTATTCGGATAAGTCCCTCATCCTGCAGAAGTTCAGGCAGTCCAGGACCCTCCATATACAGTAGACGGCATGAATATCTTGGTCTTTGCGGACTACTCCGTGGACGTTTCCAAGAGAAGGAAGGCTTTCCAGCAGGTCTGCTCGGAGCTCCACCGAATGCAAATCAAGTTTACTCTGGCCTTCCCGGCCGTGCTTCGACTCAGGGCACCTAACGGGGATCAGCTCTCCTTCCATGACCCATCCGAAGCTGAGGCCTTACTGAGGTCCCACCGCTCAGGCCCCCACCACAACCTGTCTCCCAGAGCTGCACCCTCCAACCGGGCCCTGGAACACGGGAGCCCGCGCAAGGACTCTCCTAAAAGATTCAAGGCTTCTGGATCCGACCGACAACAAACCTCCTCCTCTTGAACCCCCCCTTTTTTTTTTTTTTTTGGATGGCTGCACCATCTTGGTGTAGCTTTGCTGCGCCTTGATCGTCTTAGACCCCCTTCTGGGTCCTTCTCCTCCCTCGTGCCCCCCCTCAACCCGGGGGGGCCACGGTAGGCCCAATGCAACTATGCCGTTATGTTGTTTTGTTTTGCTCTATAATGCTTTCATATTTCACATTGTTTTATGTTCTCCTTGCACGATTGGTAATAGTTGTTCTAGCTTTTTACTTGTGTTTTATATTGGGTTTTTGCATACATTTATATGATACGTGTGGGCCCTTCCATTCTTCCGCAGGGATACCTGTTCAGTTCTTGCCCCCCCACGCATTGCTCCTGCTGCCTACACCCCCCCTTCGATCGTTGCGGGTGAAGTGCTGCATAGTGAGCCCTGGGTTGGGAGTTGGCCTATTCAGTGGCTCCATGCGGAAAAAAGTGAAGTTCCCGAATGTTGTTGTTCACCTTGTTTGTCCCCATCATCCCTCCCCATCTCCCCTTCCCTATTTCTCTGCTCCCTCCCCATTTTAAGGGATCCGTTAACACCTCCGTTCTCTCTCCCAGCCAACCATTACTCCATATGCTGTCCTTGTATCCCACTTCTGCTATACTCCATGCTCCCATTCTCTTCGCCTCCACATCCTGCCCACACCCCTTTGATAGTTTTCCCAACATGAGAATAGTCTCCTGGAATGTTAAAGGGCTCCGCTCCCCCAATAAGAGAATGAAAGTTCTGCGCCACCTTAAACGGCTCAAGACCGACATCGCCCTCCTTCAGGAAACCCATCTGTCCACTCCGGACTTCCCGCGGCTGCGGAAACTCTGGGTAGGCACGGTCCTCGGCTCTGACTCATGCGGTCGGAAAGCTGGGGTAATAATCCTAGTCAACAAAATCCTTCCCTGCAAGATACTGTCCTCAGATTCAGACTCTGAGGGGCGATTCGCCTCTGCCCGTATCCAACTGGGATCCAGGGTTGTAAACATCACCAATGTATATGCTCCCAACAGCCCCACAAGTGCTTTTTTTAGCGACTTCACCTCTTGGGCGCTTCGAGACCCAGCTTGCCCACACCTGATAGGCGGGGATTTCAACTCCATTATGCACCCGACAGACGACAGGTCCTCTACCAGACACTCCCGTCCTCCATCGACTCCTCTCACCCAGACCTTGTTGGCGTCGACTATTGATTCACTGCACCTTCACGATTTATGGCGACTAAGACACCCAGCTGACAGGGAATTCTCGTTTTATTCCCACCCTCACAATGTCTTCACGAGACTGGACTATCTTTTGTGCTCTGACTCTCTCCTCCCACTGATCTCGGAAGCTGACATACACGACATTGCAATCTCGGACCATGCCCCGGTCTCGACCACTCTTGAAGATCCTGACCTAGCCTCCAACCCCAGAATCTGGCGGTTTCCCTCCTATCTTCACAACAACTCCGATTTCCAACTACATCTGGAAAAAGCCTGGTCGGGATACGCGTCGGATAATGTGCTACACGCCGACAACCCTAACCTTTTCTGGGAAGCGGGCAAGGCGTTCCTCAGGGGCTGCATAATAGCCTACGCCGCCACATTCAAAAAACACACACTTAGACGCTACAAACAGGCCAGCGCAACACTGCATCAGGCCCAGCGGGTCCTCTATACTGATGACTCCCCCAGCAACCGTAGCGCCTGGTTTGCTACTAAGCAGGCCTTTGATAACTGGACGGCCACCCTCGAACGTACCCAAAAGGCACATCTAGATGCCTCCCTCCACAAGTTTGGTAACAAGGCAGGTAGACTCCTTTCCAGATTAAGTAAAGGACCCAACCGCCCGACACATATCATGTCTCTCAGAGATCCGTCGGGCTCCGTACACGGCACCCCCAAAGATATCAATAGTACTATGCGCGAATTCTACTCCTCCCTATATGCCTCAGACCCTATTGATAAGCCAACGGCCCTCAACTTCCTACAACGTATTTCCCTGGATCAAGTAACCCCCACCCAACTCAAAGCCCTCAATGCCCCTATCTCCATCCTGGAGGTCCAATCCGTCATCAAACAGCTTGCCCCCTCCAAAGCTCCAGGCCCAGATGGCTTCACTGGGGAATTTTTTCAGTCCTTTAGCTCGACTGTGTCCCCCCCCCTCCACGACGTCTACCAGCATATATGGTCGGGTGGGTCCTACCTACCAACGGGCAATCAGGTCATCATAAAACTCTTGGAGAAAAAGGGCAAAGACCCCCTACAACCTGGCTCCTATAGGCCCATTTCACTTTTAAACCTTGACGTTAAGATCCTCTCCAAGATAGCGGCCACTAGATTGGCATCCATTATACCCTCCTTGATCTACCCCGCACAATCTGGCTTTGTAAAGGGTAGGACGGCCACCATGAATATCAGGAAGGTAATGCTGGCTCTCGAACACGCAAAAAAATGACCCGGCAGGAGACCATGCCATCATCACTTTGGACGCGGAGAAGGCTTTCGATAACGTCAGTTTCGAATGGCTCTCCATGGTCATGTCCAAAATGGGCTTCTCGGGCCCCTTCACGCACCTCATAGAGTCAATGTACACTGCCCCTGCCGCGAGATTGGTCGCTGCGGGCCTCCTCTCTGAGGAATTCAGGCTGCACAAAGGCACGAGGCAAGGCTGCCCGCTCTCCCCGCTCCTTTTCAACATAGCGCTTGAACCCCTGTCCCGCCACCTAACCCAGATCGCCCCACTTCATGGCATTCGTATCGGAGAACACGACCTTCGCACCTCACTATTTGCCGACGACGTCCTTATTTTCACATCCAGCCCTTCACTTGACATGTCCACGATCAAGACCACTTTTGACGAATTCAGGCAATGCTCTGGGCTTCGTATTAACTAGAATAAGAGCGAAATACTCCCCATAGGTTCCCTATCTGTCCCCTCTTGGTCCCAGAGCTCGCTATTCACTGTTGCGAAGTCTCATATCACTAAGGCCGTGTACACACGGCAGAGAACCTCGACGGGCAGAACACATCGTTCCGCCCGTCGAGGTTCTCTGCCGGCCGTCGAAATCGGCGACCCGTCCGTCGGGAATGGCAACCAGCCAATCATCCAGGCGGGCCGTCGAGCAAATAGAGAGTGTGCTCTCTATTTCTGCTCGACGGGCTTCCCGACGGGAAGCACGCCGAGAGCGTACACACGGCCGAGGTCCTCGCTGGAATGCAGCTTCCAGCGAGGTTCTCGCTGGTTTCCAGCGAGAACCTTGGTCGTGTGTACACGGCCTTACCTGGGAATAAAAATAGGTAAACTGCCCTCCTCCCTATACCAGCTCAACTACCCCCCCCTGTTCACCAAAATATCCCAAGAACTGGTGAACTGGATGGACCTGCCTCTCTCACTGCTGGGGAAGATGCCACCTGGTCAAGATGGTCAGTTTTGCACGCCTATTGTACCCACTACAAACCATCCCACTACTTCTGTGCCACAAAGACATCAAATCCATGAACTCTGCCATTTCCAAGTTCCTCTGGCGTGGCAGACGGGCGCGCATAGCTTTTGCCAAACTGCATCTTCCCAGGCGAGAGGGGGGCATTGCCCTTCCCAACATCAGGCTATATAACCTGGCATGTCTATTGAGAACAGGCCTGGATTGGATCTCCCAGTCCTCCAGATGCTCGAACTACCCCCTTGAATCGGCGATGGTCTGCCCCTTCTCCCTTACGGCCCTTCTCCATTGTCACTGGAAATCTGCCCCCCCTCCCCTCCAACACAATCTCCTTCTCCGGGATACGGTCATTGCCTGGAGAGAGGTCAGGAAAGCTCTCAATATCCCATCCTCTATCTCACGATACCTCCCAATCCTGGGTAACCCAAGCTTCCAACCAGGGCTAGATAACCAGCCTTACCTCGACTGGGAGGATAAGGGTATCAATTTTTTTTATTCATTGTGTGACCCCCTTTCAGGCCGCCCCATGGGCTTTAGAGCCCTGGCGGACAAATTCTCTCTCCCTTCATCACACGTATTCCAGTATATTCAATGCATCAGTTTTCTGAAAAACGCCTGTCGGGATGATAGAAAAAGGTTCCAGAGCTCCTTCACCGACACCCTTATCTCCCGGGCCTCATACAAGATTTCAGACATTTATCGTCCCCTCCTCCTGCACAACACCCCCCCCCCTGGCATCAACGTCAGCGGCCAACTGGTCTAAGGACTTCCCTGACCCTGAGCTGGTGGGGAAGCTCCTTCATGGCCTCACCACCTAACTTGGCTCACAGGTTCTGGTCTTGCTCCCTCATAGCCAGATTCTGGGACCAAGTCATCCAATACATTTTCGATGTCACCCTGTTGCGCATACCCAAGGACCCGCTACTACTTATCTTTGGCTATTGGGACCCCTTACTGCTCCCCTGGTCTTCCCCTACCACTCCCCTGAGCAGGAACTGGACCCTGATATGTCTCTTGCTCGCCCGGAGAGCCATCCTCCAGAAGTGGATATCTGCTGACTGCCCAACCACTGCTCAAGTTAAAAAGAAACTGTTGCAGCTCTTATACAAGGACAGGCTCAACACGGACCTGACCCACGAACGGAGCAAGAACCGCTTCTATCACCTATGGAATCCCTTTCTGTTGCACACTTTTACCCCCACGGAGAGATTGAACTTTGAGAAAATGTCCTTTCTTTACCAGGATCCCTCGCGGGACTGACGATCTCTAACCATCCCTCCCTCCTTCCTCCCCCCCCTCTTGTTTTGGAAGGTTTTGGAAGGACTATTCCATCTACTCCATGTACCACTAAGCCTATTCCCTCCCCTTAATTTTTCTTTGAGTACTTCTCCATATACTGTTCTTCTACCATGAATGTCCTCAAAAATGTTTATATGTCCTGTTTTTGTATTTACTCTGATGTGTAACTTCCTCAATAAAAACATATTTAAAAAAAAAAATGTATGTCTTATTCTCTTTTAGATGTGTATTGCATGTGAAATCACACATCACTGGAATTATTGCACTTGACGTTAATCTGTATGACAAATATCTGTAGGAGGGGTTTCCACCATCCCTGCTAAGTTTTTATGTTTTATTTTCAGTTGTATGTGTATTATATGTGAAGTTACATATCACAGGGACTGGTATTGTGGTAAGATTGAAGTTTATTGAGATTAACATACATAGGAGGGTTCAACAATTTTTGTTAAATTATTGATTAGTAAGGTAGCACTGCACCTTTTTTTCTTTATTCTCATGCCACTGTGTTGCTTGTGTTACCGATGTAAAGCAGCATGTCCCAGCTCTTTCTTTCTGTGGTGTGGCTAGGGATGTGCTCATATACACCATACAAGCACTGAATGATGTTAGAAAGATCTCAACCCTGCAGGAAGATGGATTTGTGAATTTTTTCAACCTAACTATGTAACTCTGTAACTATTAATTGCTGTGCATTGCATTAAAACAGTCCATATATTTCAACGGACTACCAATGAACCATCACCAAATGAAGATTGCACCTACAGCAGATTTGTTAATGCAACACATGGTTGAAAGGAGGGCCTTTTATCTGGCTGCAGATCACCATCTATCTCTGTCTCATCAAAGATAGAGGTAGAACCACTCTACTTCTAAAAGCCCAAGATGACTACATTCCTAATGGAATGGAATATGGAAGCAGAGGAGTAGGTGGCATTTTCTTTATCGGGTAATATCAATAAACGTATGTTGGACATTTAGAAGTTTGGTGGCTAAACTTCTGTCTTTTTTTTTTACAATCTTCAGTGGGTCATGGACTGTCTGGAGCCAACACCCTTCACTTAGTGCAGTCTCATCCATTGTGGGCTGAGAACCTGTTCTGTCTGTGTCCAAAAAACTTTCTGTTCTGTCACTATTATTGCTGTTATCGTGGTCATATTGGCAGATGTCATGTGAATGTATCAGCTGTCAGGTTTTACAGTTTGTGTGTAAGCTCATAATCTCAAGTATCAACCACCCTATCCTTTACAGCCAAGGAAGCTGCTATCTCAGCCTCTGTTCTCCAGCTGCCATGGTGCAACATATGTGATCACCTGTGACCCCCAGCAATTTGATGTCTTGATAGTTTGTTTGAGCAACTGAGTACAAGCAACTGAGATATTTTTTATTCACAGCATGACTTGAATGTAATGCCGCGTACACACGACCATTTTTTAATTGTCTAGAAAAAACGATGCGAAAAAATAGATCATGTTCTAAATTTTTAATGGCCATTTTTCACGAGCTCACACACAATCGTTTTTAATGACATTAAAAAAATATATATTTTTTTTTCACTTCATGAAAAACGGTTGTGTGTATGTGGCATGTCTCTTTTGGACAGCAGTAAAATTGATGGGTTTGGTATTGCTTTAACCAACTGCAGATGACAATTGTTAGGCTGTTGGATGTCTGTGTAGTCCCAAATTAAATTATAACAAATGCAAACATTTTAAAAATCCATGATATTTATCTCATCAGGGTTCACCTGCTGTGACTAAAGCCCAGCTCACACTATAAGAAAATTGGATGAACTATTGTCTAGTTATCCTTGATATTTCACAGCAAGTCGAAGCCAGGGATGGTACTAATCCTCTAACGACAAAGACTTTTTTTTCTTACTGCTTCTGATCACGTGCAGTCTTTCGTATCTGATTTTTCTCGAACTAAACCGTACAAAAGCAGTAACACATTAAATTAAGGAAGGGACATGCAGAGCTACAGTCTAATTAGACCAGCTCTCTGCTAATCTACCACTTAGCTCCCCCCTAGCACAAATTTGCAGCTGCTTTTATCTCATGTGTCAGAGAACTTGTTAGAAGTTATCATGCTGATAGCAGAAGAACGGGGGAAGCAGAAAGACATGGCACTTAGAGCTTTGGAGAGAGATAAGTAAACACTACAGCTATGTGCCTAGGTCAGATTTCATAACCAGGGTTTACTATCACTTTAATTCTCTAAAGCTAGCCATACACTAGTAGAATTTTAATCAACATTTTTTGTTTAAAGAAGATTCTTTTGATTTTCTAATTGTTAATGGGGTCAAGTAGACATTAATTTTCAATCACAGTGACAAGAAAATTCAAAGGAGAGGGATGGAAATTTATAAAAGTAAATGTAGTTTTCATTCAGGAAATGACATGCATTTCCAAATCGAACATTAAAAGCAAACACATTTTTGAAGTAGAACATTTGTGAAAGGTGTAGAACCCTTGCATGTTTCCTCAGTGGGGAGATTATCTCTCACTTCCTGTGAGGACAGGAAGTGACGGTGTATCTCTAGCAGAGTCATAGAGACACATAATAAGAAAAAGGAAAAAAAGGGAGGAGAGCAGAAGTTTATTTACACATATTTGTTTGCTTTATATAGCAGAATTAAAAGCAGGAGTGCCCCAAGATGAATTAGAACATTAAGGTTTTTTAAAAATATCATATTTGTTGCCTTAAATTACTATATTTTTGTATGACCAAATCTCTTGATTTTTACATGTAGATCATCACTATACAATATACAAATGGTTGTGTTGCATAGGGGCAACATTACATCTTTAAACATTTTGCATTCTAGCTACCTCCACAGAGAAATTAGGTGCTAATAAATGAGATTAATAATTTATTAATATTTAATGTTTTTGATATTTATTAATTTTAGAATATGTTGCAACTATGCATAATCAATAATAACTTCATCAATATTAATTAAAAAAAATATGTTTTCCCACATCGTCTACTCACATACTGTTCTAAGTAAATCCCAAAAGATCAATGCAGCCCAAAAAGGGGAGAGATTGAATCATTCAGTGGGATATGCCCATGTGCTAGAGCTAGAGGTATATGCTTGCTGCAAATATCTCTATGCTGATAAGTAAATGGCCATAGAGTCTAAAGCCCTGTACACATGATCGGTTTGTCCGATGAAAATGGACCCTTTTTATCAGACAAACTGATCGTGTGTGGGCCCCATCGGTTTGTTTTCCATCGGTGAAAAAAAAGAATTTAAAATTTTCCTATAGATAAAAAAACGATAGAAAAATACGATCGTCTGTGTGGAAGTACATCGGTCAAAATTCCATGCATGCTCAGAATCAAGTTGACGCATGCTTGGAAGCATTGAACTTCATTTTTCTTAGCACGTCATAGTGTTTTACATAACCGCGTTTGGACACGGTCGGATTTTTGACCGATGGTGTGTAGGCAAGACTGATGAAAATCAGCTTCATCAGATATCCGATGAAAAAACCCATCTGATTAGATTCCATCAGATATCCGATCGTGTGTACAGGGCTTAAGAACATTCAGACTAATTTAACATAAAATACATTATTTGTATATACAGTATACAGTAAGCCCATAAGGTCAAACATTCCAAAAAGATTTAGATTTCAATACTGGATGTAGATTTTCCAATTTAAGTCCTCATAATTGGGGGTTCCCCTATTTAAAAGGTCTCTATGACATAAGGGCACTAAACAGTTAAACAGTGGTGATCCTCAAAAAGAGTAATAGTACTTACCATTAGCAAAAAACTGAATAGTGTTCCCTCCATTTGGACCAGATTGGCAAAGCCCTGCCAAGTCCAGCCCTTGGCTCCTCCCAACTACCTGCAGCAGAACATTGACACTGCGTATTGTGGCGTGGGTGTGTCACGGGGCTTGCGTAGCACGCATGCTGCACTAGCGGCTATGTCCGCACATGTTCAGTGATATCGGGACATCAGTCATCATGCCCACACATCCCAGGGTGTGAGAACAGTGCCAAGCATAGGGGATGCTAAAATGGCATCCCCGATAGTACCGTGCATGCCAGGCATAACTCTGCACCGTCAGCACTACATTGCCAGAGGTCCCACCCTGTGATAGTCTCTCCTGAGAAAGCCAGGATGCAAAATGCGTAGAGATGTGACTTTGCCTGTTTGCAAAACAACCATTTGTATATTGTAAGAATACGGATCTACATGTAGAGATCTTGAAATTTGATCATACAAATACATGCAAATATTGTGTAAAATGTATAAGGTGTTTTAAATAACATGATGTTCTAATTACTCTTGGAGCATATCACAATGTTTTATACTTGCTTTTCATTTTGTACTATGTAACGCATGATGTGCTGTGTACATGGTGATTCCTGGAGAGTTAAGCACCAGTCCCGGTCCCATTAACTGATTTTTCTGTTGGTGATTATTATCAGGAATGTAGTGCACTAGTTATTCTTCACCATACTCATGGCAACCATCACACAGAAGCTATTTGTATACAGATGTACACTAACCTTGACCACCAACCAATACACAGAATATTTTAAATATTGGCTGTTATGTTAGAGGTACTATATTCTGAGGGTTGTTCCAGCTGTTCTAGGGACTTTGCTTCTGTATTTCAGCTGAATGTCATGTTGCCACCCATTGCTTTTTTTTAGTTACTTTAGCATCTAGTATTTTGCCCTAACATTTTGGAGTTCTTCATTGTATGGCTTGTATGTGTTTTTTTTTTTGTAACACGTGGAAGCATAAAGGGCGTTTGGTTTTAGCCATGTGACTGTAATGTTTAAATCTTATTGTACACAGCTGAAAATAACTTAAACATTGTACAAAAAAAATCTGTGTCATGTTGTGTTAGCTTTGTGAATTGAGTCTAATACATCAAAAAGGTAATAGATGGATGGTACAAGCAGGAAGGCAGTGGGTAAGTTGTTAGGTAAGCAGACTGGCAGTATGTTTCTTGCAAGACAGAATAGGAAGAGACATAGGGCCAGATTCACGTATTCCAGAGCATCTTTGCCGCCAACGTACTGCGCATGCGTCGAGTGTCAAAACATCCCCGTGCGCATGCTCCAAAATCTGTGAATGAACGTCAATGACGTCACATTCCCATTCATGACCGTTTTACGCAAGCGACGTTTTTTTTTTTTTCCCGACGCGATGACGACGCCTATACCTAACATAGGATACTCCAACCCCATGTAGGTATATCTATGCGCCGCGTATCCCGTCCGGAAACGTCGTATCGTCATTGCGTCGCGCCGGATTTCGATCGTGAATTGCCGATTTCCGCTCATTAACATATTTTTTGAGCGTAAATCGGCGGGAACGCCCCCGGCGCCATTTTTAAGTTGAAGTAACGATGCGATGGCGAAACTCAGTTACGCTGCTCGCATCGGAACTTCAACCCGCGTTTCTTGTTTTCTGGTTACAGAAAACAGAAACAAAGCCACAGTTAGGCTGGCGGATCACTCGATCCGCCAGCGTAACCTTTCCTGAATCTGGCCCATACAAGGATTAAAAAGAAACCGGGACAACGGTGTAAGAGACAGTGGGAGAGTACAGAAAAACTATTGAGTATAAGTGAATCATACTGTGTCCTCCATGTACAGTGCCTTGCAAAAGTATTCACCCCCTTGGCTTACCTATTGTGTTACATTACAGCCATTAGTTCAATGTTTTTTTTTTTTGTTTAATCTAAATCATGTGTGATGGAGCAGAACACAATAGTATAAAATGGTGAAGTAAAATGAGAAAAATAGATACATAAAATGATTTTTCAGAAATAAAAAAAATCATAATTGTTATGTGCGTATGTATTCACCCCCTTTGTTATGAAGCCCATAAAAAGCTCTGGTGCAACCAATTACCTTAATTAGTGAAATGATGTCCACCTGTGTGCAATTTAAGTGTCCCATGATCTGTCATTATATATATACACTATTTTGAATTTAAGCCCCCAGAGGATGCAACACCTAAGAGGCATCACTAACAAACACTGCCATAAAGACCAAAGAACTCTCCAAACAAGTAAGGGCTCTTTCACATGGAGCGTCCATGCAGATCCGCCTGACAGTTTTTTTTGCGGACCTGAACGGACGCTCTGTGCTCCTCTATGGAGCTGTGGATGTCAGCGGAGACATGTCCGCTGACATCCGACCCGCTCGGATCCGCCAAAGTATGACGGAGGAAAAACCTACTTTTCCTTCCGTCTATCGGATCGGATGAACACGGACAGACGGTCCGTGTTCATCCGATCCCTCCATAGGGGAGAGTGGAGAAAAGACAGTGCGGTCCCTGCACAGTGTGCGGGGACCGCCCTGTCATCTGGCAGCTCAGCGGAGATCAACGGAGCGATCCCCGCTGAACAAACGGAGGTGCACGGGGCAGATCATTACTGATCCACCCGTGTGAAAGAGCCCTAAGGGACAAAGTTGTTGAGAAGTAAAAGTCAGGGTTAGGTTATAAAAAAAATCCAAAGCTTTGATGATCCCTAGGAGCACCATCAAAGCTATCATAACCAAATGGAAAGAACATGGCACAACAGCAAACCTGCCAAGAGACGGCACACCAAAACTCACGCACCGGGCAAGTAGGGCATTAATCAGAAAGGCAGCACAGAGACCTAAGGTAACCCTGTAGGAGCTGCAGAGTTCCGCAGCAGAGACTGGAGTATCTGTACAGTATCTTGTGTAGGACGACAATAAGTTGTATGCTCCACAGAGTTGGGCTTTATGGCAGAGTGGCCAGAAGAAAGCCATTACTTTCAACAAAAAAACAAAATGACACGTTTTGAGTTTGCAAAAAGGCATGTGGGAGACTCCCAAAATGTATGGAGGAAGGTGCTCTGGTCTGATGAGACTAAAATTTAACTCTTTGGCCATCAAAGAAAACACTATGTCTGGCGCCAAACCCAACACATCACATCACCCAAAGGACACCATCCCCACAGTGAAACATGGTGGTGGCAGCATCATGCTGTGTGGATGTTTTTCAGCAGTCGGGACTTTGAAACTGGTCAGAGCTGATGGAAAGGTAGATGGTGCTAAATACAGGCATATTCTTGAGCAAAACCTGTACCACTCCAGTGTGACTTGAGGCTAGGATGGAGGTTCATCTTCCAGCAAAACAATGACTTCAAACAAACCACTCAAGTGTTGCTTTAGCAGTGTAAGGGGAAACATGTAAATGTGTTGGAATAGCCTAGTCAAAGCCTAGACCTCAATCCAATAGAAAATCTGTGGTCAGACTTAAAGATTGCTGTTCACAACCGCAAACCATACAACTTGAAGGAACTGGAGCAGTTTTGCAAGAAGGAATGGGCAACAATCCCAGTGGTAAGATGTGACAAGCCCATTGAGACGTATCCAAAGCAAATTGAAACTGTGATAGCTGCAAAAGGTGGCTCTACAAAGTATTGACTTTAGGGGGGTGAATAGTTATGCACATTTACTTTTTCTGTTATTTTTTCCCATTTGTTGTTTGCTTCACAATAATAAAAAAAAACTTCAAAGTTGTGGGCATGTTCTGTAAATTAAATGATGCAAATCCTCAAACAATCCATGTTAATTCCACGTTGTGAAGGCAACAAAACACGAAAAATGCCAAGGGGGTGAATACTTTTGCAAGGTACTGTATATCTGATCCTGTGAAACAGGGCGTGGGGGGCAGGACATATGGCAATTATATAGATAGTACACTATGCTTAGTTCCTAATTAATAGCACTGTGCTCAATGAGAGCAGAAAAAATCTCACCTCCCTAAAAAAAAAGATAAGTGGTATTAACCACTTAAGCCCCGGACCATATTGCTGCCCAATGACCAGAGCACTTTTTGCGATTCGGCACTGCGTCGCTTTAACTGACAATTGCGCGGTCATGTGACGTGGCTCCCAAACAAAATTGGCGTCCTTTTTTTCCCACAAATAGAGCTTTCTTTTGGTGGTATTTGATCATCTCTGCGGTTTTTATTTTTTGCGCTATAAACAAAAATAGAGTGACTATTTTGAAAAAAATTCAATATTTTTTACTTTTTTCTGTAATAAATATCTCCCAAAAATAGATAAAAAAAATGTTTTCCTCAGTTTAGGCCGATACGTATTCTTCTACATATTTTTCGTAAAAAAAATCGCAATTAGCGTTCATTGATTGGTTTGCGCAAAAGTTATAGCGTTTACAAAATAGGGGGTAGTTTTATGGCATTTTTATTATTTTTTACTAGTAATGGCGGCGATCAGCGTTTTCTTTCAGTACTGCGACCTTATGGCGGGCACTTCGGACACTTTTGACACATTTTTGGGACCATTGGCATTTTTTTAGCGATCAATGCTATAAAAATGCATTGGATTACTATAAAAATGCCATTGGCAGTGAAGGGGTTAACACTAGGGGGCGGGGAAGGGGTTAAGTGTGTTCCTGGGTGTGTTCTAACTGTATGGGGGGGTGGACTCACTAGGGAAAATCACTGATCTTCTGTTAATACATTGTATGAATGGAAGATCAGCGTTTCCCCCGCTGACAGGACCGAGAGCTATGAGTTTATGTGTTTACACACATAGCTCCCGGTCCCCGCTCTGTAACGAGCGATCGCGTGTGCCCAGCGGCGATCGTGCCCGCTGGGCACACGCGAATTTCACGCCTGCCGCAAGCTCTGTGACCGTGCCTGCGGGACCCAGGACCCGCGGACTCATCGGGAGCAGCGATAAGTGATGTGTCACTCGTAGCCACTCCCCTTAACAAAGCACTCCCTAGGACATACCTAACCCCTTCCTAGCCCCCTAGTGGTTAACCCCTTCACTGCCAGTTGCATTTTTATAGCACTGATCGCTGTAAAAATGTGAATGGTCCCAAAATAGCATAAAAAGTGGTCGATATGTCCGCTATAATGTCGCAGTCACGATAAAAATCACTGCAGATAGTAAAGAGGTTTACATAGGCAATGTCAACAATACAAGTCCACACTAAACAGCCTTGTGGCTCTTGATTTCCAAGACACTGAAAGACACTACTCTAGCTGGCGCTCTACAGAGACCTAGGAAATGAGCTAAAGCTATTAGATAAAAATAACAAACATACAGATATATTTTTATTATTTTTATTATTTATTTGTACATTTCAAATGTAATGTTAAATTAAAATACATGACTATCAATCATACAATCTAATGCCGCGTACACACGATAATTTTTTGTGATGAAAAAAAACGACGTTTTCTGTGAAGTAAAAAACGACGTTTTGGAAACGTCACTTTTCAAAGACGATGTTGCATACACACCATCGTTTTTTTCACAAAAAGCGAGGTTACGTTCACCACTCTTTTCCATTGAAGCTCGCTTCATAACTAGCTTCTGGGCATGCGCGGGTTGAAAAACGTCGTTTTAAACGACGTTTTTGCTACACACGGTGACTTTTTGTGAAACAAAAAACAACGTTTTGAAAAACAACACAAAAAATTCAAGCATGGTGGAATTTTTTTTGGTCGTTTTTTTGAAGACAAAAAACAACGTTTTGCCCACACACGATCAATTTAAATGACGTTTTAAAAAAAACAAAGTTTTTTTTTCATCGCAAAAAACGACCGTGTGTACGCGGCATATGGCTCCATGCACACTTTGTGTTTTTTTAAGCTCCTATGAGCTGCTAGCATGTTTTTTCCTGCTCCTAATAGTGCTATCCTATGTGTTCATGCACACTACTTTAGGCTATTAGCGTTTTTTGAGTTTTAGCATTTAGGAGCAGAAAAAAAATGTTTTTGTAGAGTTTCCTGGAGCGTTACTAGCATTCTGTATCCAGCATTTTTTCCAGCGTTTTTTTTAGCTTAAAAAAAACGCTAGTGTGCATGGAGCCTAAACATCATTTGTAGAGCAATATAAAACAGGACATTCCAATTAAAAGTTTATGCTTCATTTATAAAATGTAAAGTCCTTTAATACTTAAGTGGAAAACCGAGTAAAAAAAAAATTCTTTTTTTATTTTCCATGATTTCCTGAGTTTTCAGAATGTTTCAGTGCTTCATTGAAGACATTTGTGGCATTGTATCCAATGTTTGGATGTGTTACTGCTAACTGATTTTACGTACTTTTTTAATGACAGCTGTCACATTCTGTTTTGGAAAATTGGTCTTAAGCTTTTCATTTATCTATAAGAAAAAATAGACAATGTAACTAGCAGTTTACTTTACAAAAGCATTTCAGTACATTTAAAAAAATAATATGTGTATCATATCTTACCAGGCTAAGGATTAAGATGTCACTATCGCTAACGCTTGATTGGTAACTTATTGAAACAATAAAACTGAGGGAATCTGCAATAAATAAAATAAAAAATAAAAAATCAGACAGGATTGGTGACATAAAGTTATTGTTTTTTTTTTCCAGCTGTTGGATGTAAAACATCATAGGAATGTAATATGAGTTATTTAGATAACAAGATAATGAACATTTTTAAATTATGTTAAAGTGCTTCTAAAGTCAGAAGGTTTTTTTTTTTACCCTAAAGTGAGTCTCATTTATTTATTTTTTGCTAAAAATAACAAATATGTTTCACTTAACCGCTCTGTGCAGGGGTTTTGCACAGAGCAGCTCTGATCCTCCTCTTCTCAGTTCCCTCCTCAGGACTCCTGGCCCCTGGCCCCTCCCTTCTGTTGAGGGCCCCCTCAGCAAGCAGTTTGCTTTGACACAGTGTCCCATTGGCTCATTGACTTTGATTTACAGCAGCGACAACCAATGGCGCCACACTGCTTTCCCAGCCATTGGGGAGGGAGAGTCCTGGGTATGATGTGGCTCAGGTAAGTATTAGGGGGGCCGAGGGGGGCTGCTTTTTATCTCAATGGATAGAACGCATTAAGATAAAAAAAAACTTCTGCCTTTACAACCACTTTAACTCATTCCTCATTGGTTCAAACAAAGCAGTGGAAGCTATTGCTGTCAACCAAAGCCAATGAGGAAGGCAGGGGGTGGGGCTGAGACACAACCTGTTTGTCTTAGAGGGTGTGCATTGCTCCAAAATTTTGTGCAGTGCAGAAAATTTGAGTATAACTTGTCAGATCTGGTTATCTCCAAAATATGAATAACAAAGCAGTGGAAATGATCCTGGTATCAAACAGGTCTATTGAGCACAGGCAAATCTCAAGAAAGATCTGCCCAAGAATGGTACTCCTTATTCTTGTTGACAATAGTCAAGGCCAGTCGCTTGCCAAGAAGGAATACGGGTGGCAATTGCTGGAGGGCAGTATAAATTCTCATTTGCCCAATCCTTTCATAACATAGCTACCCAGGCCAAATGTAGCAATGTGAGAGTTAACTTGACAATAACTCTATTGTGGTGATAATAACGTCTGAAGAACACCAAAGCTGAGTGGTGAATGGGGTGATGCTCTGAGCGTTTGCACCTGTGCAATATTATATACTATTCAAAGTTAAAGGGTCTCATTCACCTAAGGCCCCTTTCACACTAGTGGTCCGATCGAGTCTATCTGTCCATTTTTCAGGTGGACCAGATCTGACTCTCCATTCTCTATGGAGCGGCAGGTGTAAATGGCCTTGAGTCCATTTACACCGGCTTATATCCAAACCTGTCCTTTCCACTAAAAAGAGACCAATGGTTATAATCCGCTTTATCTGGGTGGATTAGATCAGGTGGCAGATGAGTGTAAGGCTCCATTCACACCTAGGCGTTTTGTCGCTTGAAGTGCGACACTACAATACGCTGGAGGGTCAAAATAACATTATTGTCTATGGAGATGGTTCACATCTCCTAACGCAGAACGCCGTACGTCGAAAGAACGCCGACGCCAAATTTCAAACAAGTCCCGGACCCTTTATCAACGCGCGTATGAGGCGGCTTCGGCATAGCCGACAATGACCTGCACAAAAACCGGGGTTAAAAACGCCGCAAACCGCGGTACAAAATGCCTTAATTTGTCGCCGCAAATCGTGGTACGAAACGCCCAAAATCGCCTATGCTAAGGTGTGAATGCAGCCTAAACGTACAGACGGTATGCCTGCTCAGCAGGGATCAGGGGACAGATCCCCCTGGCGTAGTCCACTCCGTGCGAAAGGGGCCTATCAGGCCTTTAAATTCCATTATAACCATCAAAGTAATCCACCAATCACTAAACTGCAAACTGATTTTTTAAAACTGGAAACAATCTAATCAATTATTATCAATACTTAAACTACTGTAAAATCTTTTAAAGGGTCAAATAGCCATCATAACTATCAAAAACAGTGTCTGGAAAAACAGATGCATTTAATGAGCCTATCATAAGTTACAGTATGTTAGCAGAACAAAAACAGGACCCAATGCAGTTCAGAACCAACCCCAGTGTTGGAGGAGGGGTTTTCTTAGTTAAACACACCCTCCTGCCTGCATGCATGAGCTTAGGGCAGATGGATTCCAGAAGGAAAATGCTAAATTAATCATCTGCCTTTACTCAAGATGGCCACCACCAGAAATGCTAGGGTTGTGTTTCAAAGTGTTTTCTCAGCAAAATAGAGCATAAAGACATGGATGGGCGAGTTTGCTCTGAATATTAATAAATTAATTAAACAATGTTTTTGGTTTGTGGTGCCCAGATGCAGTGTTCTTCCTTTTTAACAAAAGTATATGTTAAATCTTGTACTTACTTGTTCGAGCAAACGTTGATACATTTTCTCCCTGTAATCTGGAGTTGTCAGTGAGAGCAAAGACCAGGAATGTGTAACCATTTCCAGGTTGTAATTTCGTAATAGTGATGGAATTTGTTGTATTGATTGATTGGAATGTTGAAATCTCCTTGATCAGGACCATATATGAACTGACATTTCCATCGGGTTTCTCCCAGCTCAGAGATATTGCATCTGTGGTGATATTCTGTGGGACCAAGTTCTTGACTGTTCCAGGCTCTGTGAAGAACAGAACAACAAATCTGTGGTCATTTTGACATTTTTTACATTTTGTTTGAAAAAGCAGTGTTTTTTTAAACAATGTTGATTTCCCCTACTATGGGTATCAAGTTTACTAGCTTTTAGGCCTTCTCGCATGACAAACCTCCATTCCATGTCAGAGGGGAATCTGTAAACAGATCCCCCTGCTGAGTTGGATCATATCGGACATCCGTGTCCATTCCAATTTTCCCTCCATGGAGGAAAAATTAACCTATGCAACCTCTATGAGAGGGTGCATGTGCATTCGTTTGCATCAGTGTTCATCTGATCCATGCTGTTTGGGTTTGCAAAACCAAAAAAGGGAACCTTTTTAAGGGTTGTTTTTGCAGACCTGAACAGACTCGGATGTGAATATCCATCTACACACACCTACCCACAAAGACACATTGGGCTTGATTTACTAAAGGCAAATAATCTGTTCACTTTGCTTAATAATACAAGGAATAGTGGCAAAGGCTGTAATATATGAAATGTAACTTAAAGTGGGTGTACTGTAAACCCACTGTCATAATTTTTAAAGCATTGGCACATTTCAAATATATAAGGCTTTACATGCAGTTGTCCTTATATTTTTATTGTCACCCCCTCACCTGCTAGGAGCCCCGCAATATTCCCGAATCTGTGGGTGTTTTAGTTTTCGGCACTCGGTGGGCAGAGTCGTGACATCAGAGGACTGCTCCGCCCACCACTACACTGCCCTGGCCAGCCAGCATTGCGAGGACGAGCCTCGCACCTGGTGACACTGCCGTGCATGTGCAGCAGTGACAGAGCGCGTTCTGTGAAGAAGCAGAAAGAGCTCGCGGCCCCCTGTCACTTCTGTGCACATGACAATGTCCAGTCACAGTCGGGGATGATCGGTGCGACAGGACAGCTGTAAAAAACGCGATCCCCGTTGCATGGTTTTCATCAGTCGCTTCTTCTCTCCCTCCCGCGGCTTTCATCCGAAAATCTATGTATTGGGGATTGCAGTGTTCACAGCTATCCCTGCTGCACCGATCACCCCCGACTGTCCTCCATGTCTTCCTCCTCTAGCGCCCCCCTTCTTCTTCTCTGGCCCCCTCCTCATCCACCCGCTGTGTCTCCCCCCCTCCACTCCCTCAACCGCCAGCTTCTCTCTCCTCTCCCGCAGGCTGAGGGGGGGGTTGGGAAATCTGTCACGATGGAGAGCGGAGAAATGGACCAATTACCAGCCAATGACACCGTCCACTGCCCCACTGAAACCATCCACTGCCCAACTGACACCTTCCACTGCCCCACTGACACCGTCCACTGACACCATCCACTGCCCCACTGAAACCGTCCACTGCCTCACTGACACACTGACCACTGACACGGCCACTGACCCACTGACACCGACAACTGACCCACTGACACCGATCACTGACACCAAACGCTGACACCAACCACCGACACTGACCACTGCCCCACTGACCACTGCCCCACTGACACTGACCACTGCCCCACTGACACCAACCCACTGATACTGACCCACTGACACCAACCCACTGACACCGACCCACTGACCCACTGACACCGACAAAAAAAAAACACCCTCCCTTCAATAGTACAAAAAAAATAGTAAAAAAAAAATTGCAAAAATGTATAAAAATAAAAAAAAATACACTGGTCTCAAAAATCCTTTTTAATTATTTTTTTTTAAATTGTAAAATAAAAAAAATAATCTGACACTATCCACTATCCTGACACCATCCTGCACGTACTACCCACCACTGTACACTCTGCATTCCTGTGATTCGCACCGCATTGCTGTTCATATCTCGATGTCTGTGCAATGCGATTATAGCCATACAAACTGTATGGCTGAAATCGTATTACATTCGGACCAAACACGCACAGGACCCTTTTTTTGGTCTGCACCAGAATCGCATGGGTGTTCACACCCATGCGATCCAATTCATGTCCAAACTGTCAGTTCGCAGTGCGATATGTGAGCTGAAATGGGGGTGTCATTACCATTGTATGACACTACCCAGCAGTTTGCATATGGCAGTGTGAACTGCCGTGCGAGTCAGGTGCGATGTGGGAACCCACAGTGGATTCGCAGGGTTCCCCAATCGCACCAGTGGGAACCAAGCCTCAAAGCATACAGCCTACAAATGTCACCTGACTGCTCCCACCAAGGCTCGGTTCACACTGGTGCAATTCGGGAACCCTGCGAATCCACTGCGGGTTCCCACATCGCACTCGACTCACACGGCAGTTCACACTGCCATATGCAAACTGCTGGGTAGTGTCATACAATGGTAATGACATCCCCATTTCAGCTTGCATATCGTACTGCGAACTGACAGTTAGGACATGAATCGGATTGCATGGGTGTGAACACCTATGCGATTCTGGTGTGGACCAAAAAAAGGGTCCTGTGCATGTTTGATCCAAATGAGATGCGATTTCAGCCATACAGTTTGCATGGCTGAAATTGCATCGCACAGACATCGCATGTGATCTGAACTAATGTGAACCAGCCCTAAGTTCATTCAGCCTTACTGGGTGTAAGTGTAAAAAGTGAGAAATCCACCCCTCCCCCACATAACACATCCTGGTAATATTGGAATTTTGCATATGTGATCAGGTGACCTCAGACACACCACATTTCAATATAACAATAATAAGAAGATCACTCAAGCTTGGACTAAATATATCTCCCCTAATAACTTGTCTATGTATATTCTGATGGCTGTTCACTGGAGCATTTCTTCATGACATTGAACTGTGGCTCATCTCATATTTTGAAAACATTTAGTCAAAACACAGGACATTCAGCCAATTCTGGGAGAGCTAGAAGGGAGAGGAGGAGAGGGGAGGGTGATGTGAATTGTGCACTGTTTACAGAAACTGTGCATGTCTGCAGGCTAGTGCACAAGAAATGTAATTAACCTGTCACTCAAAGCATGGGGGCGGAACGGACGTTGGTTTTTATCTGAAGTCTGTTTTATTTCACTGAACAATAAAACAAGGATTGCTCAGTGCTGGATTAACTCTGTGTGGCAAGACTGGGCACAGATGATAGGAAATCTTATTCTCTACATTGTGACATCAAAAAAAAAAAAAAAAAACTTTTTGGGGTTTACATCAACTTTAAGCCCATACCAGAGTCCTTTAAACTGTATAGCTCTGTGTGAGATGACAGTCTGTGTTACCAGGGCAGCCTTGCAGGGGGAGTTGAAGCACACTCCAGAACATGTAGAAAGAAAACAGAAAATAGGCGCCGCTTAAGTAAGACTGTATTTGTTTAATAAACAATGCATATTAAAAACGCATTGAAGTATCTTTACAAAGGCACAGTGAAGTCCTGTGAAATCGTCCAATCTCCATCTTGACTGTCAACAGTGGTCTCATCCTATAAAGCTGTATGGGGCTGGCGTCCTGTCCACTAGTATTCTCTCGGCTCTCGAGCGGGATACACAACGAGGTCTGTAACACAGATGGCAGGTCACAGTAGAGGGCTGGAATGCAGCGTGTGGCGGGATGATGTCACAGAGGTGATTGTGACGCATTTCAGAGTGTGCACATCTGGGCAGATGTTTACAATGCACGCTCCATTGTTAAGCTCTTGATAAAGGAGCGTGCGTTGTAACCATCTCTCCAGTGCGCACGCTCTGAAATGCGTCAAAATCACATCCGTAACGTCATCCTGCCACACGCTGCATTCCAGCCCTCTCCTGTGACCTGCCAGCTGCGTTACAGATCTCATTCTGGATCTCGCCCGCGAGCCCAGAGATTCCTGGTGGATGAGATGACGGCCCCATACAGCTTAACAGGATGAGAACATTGTTGACAGCAGAGACGGAAATCGGACGATTTCACTGGACTTCACTGTGCCTTTATAATGTCAGTTTTTAATATGCGTTTTACTTTGCTTAATGACTGGATAAAGGAAGACAACAGAGCTTTATTTAATTTGCTACTCTCTGGGAAAAAACTTCCCATGCAAAGTAAACAGTCTATTTGAGCTAAAGAAAAAAGCAAACAATCCAGAATACAAACAGCTGTGAGACATCACACAATGACTTTCCATTATTAAATCATTTGTCATCTAGTCATAAAGTCAAAAAAATGTTTTTATTTTCCAACTGATCTGATAAAAGCTGAATATTTTTTATACCGCAGATCATAATTAGCTGTCCATTCCCACGGACACTTACTTGTGTATTTAACTACTAGAGAGCTGTTCCCGTTTATGTTTCCTCCAGCAAGGGCAGAGACCAGGAAGGTGTAATAATTGCCAGGTGTCAGATTCTGTATGGCAAAAGATGTTGTGGCATGATATCACTGAAAGGTGTATTTGTTTCCAGGGGTCAGGGCATGGCCCTGAGCTCGGTGTTATAATGTGCTGCGGGGTTGGCACCAGTAACATTGCTAGCACTGGGCATCTATGAGCTAAGTATGCCAGCAGACATTAAGATCTGTTCGAAGAGAATGCCCAGTGATAGAATGAGTGCATTCTCTCCTCCCCACGACTCCAAAAATTATTTTCAGCAGCGCCTTCTGTCTCTCACTCTCATCGCTTTTGTTATTACTCCAACTCTCCTCCCCCTGGATGCCCCGAATGCCCCCACAGCCATATTCTGGAGCATCAGTACAATCACTGCCACCCTACCAGGAGACACGGATTGTTGGGACTGCCCCCACTAGCGTGTATTAATTCATGCCAGGAGGTAAGATAAGATAAGAGGATTTGTGCTAGAAGGAGGGGTTGGGATGAGAGGATTTATTTTGCAATGGAAGATTTAAGGAAAAAATAAGAGGATTCATGCTAGAGGATTTGTTCTGGGAGGTGGTATCTGGGGGGGGGGTGGGATTTGTGCTGGAGGGTTGGGGTACTGTAGAAGTAGAAGAGGATTTGCACTAAAAGTATGGATTTGAGGGCGATTTGTTCTGGGAATTTAAAGAAGAAGAGGATTTGCAGTAGGGGGATTTTTTTGGGGGAAGCAAGACGATTTGTGCTGGGAGGAGAAGAGGATTTGTGATTGGAGGATAAATTGGTTGGTAAATTGGAGGGGGGGGGGATTTGATAGGGTTGGATGTGGAGGGGAAGAAGATTTGTACTAAAAGGTAGATGGGTTGAATTTGGGCTGGGAGGGGCGATTTGGATGGAGAAAATGTATGCTAGAAACGCGGAATGATTTGTGCTGGCATGGGTTATTGGGAGGAAACGCGCCCAATTATTTCAGAAGTTGTAGTCACATTGCCTGCTAATAGTTGGGTCTCCCAGGGTCTGGATTCAATGTGAACTGATATTTCCATCTGCTTTCTCCCAACTCCGAAATATAAATGGTGAACTTATTCTGTGTGTTTGGGTTTTATATTTCAGATACTGCAAAATGTTAAAAATTAGAGTCAGGCCTCGTACACACGAGGCAATTCATTTGTTCAAATCGGTCGGACCGACCGATTTGAACAAATCTGTCTCTTTGGATTTTGGTTTGCTCGCGTGTACACACGAGCAAACCAAAATCCCCGCCAGCAGATGGCGCGCTGATGTGTCGGTGACGTGGCGGTGACGTTGACGCCTCCACGTCACCGCACCAGGAAGTAAAACACTTCCGCGCATGCGCCGAATCCATTCGGCGGCGGTGCGGGACGACATGTCTGCTGGTAAGTGTACTAACCAGCAGACATGTCGGGCGGACGGGTTCCCACCCGATAGATTTCAAAGCATGCTTTGAAATCTGTCGGGTGGCCAAATCCGTCGGCTCGCCCGTACACACGATCGAATCTGTCTGCTGGGACGGTCTAGCAGACCGTTTCCAGCAGACAGATTTGATTGTGTGTACGCGGCCTAAGACTTTGTGTTTTGCATATATCTGCTTAGTCTCAGCTATTAGATGTAAGGATGCTGCTCAATGGGGAAAGGTTCATAAATTTGTCTAGCAATAAGCAAAGATGTTATTATTATTATTATTATTATACAGGATTTATATAGTGCCAACAGTTAACGTAGCACTTTACAATATAAAAGGGAGACAATATAGTTATAATACGATAAAAAAACAAAGGATTAAGAGGGCCCTGCTCAGAAAACCTTATATCTAATAGGATGGGGCAGGTGGTACAAAAAGGTTCAACTGTGGAGAATGAGGTGATGGAAGTAGTAAAAGATTAGTTGGAGACGTGACAGGCTTCCCTGAAGAGATGAGTTTTCAGGGATCGTCTGAAGGTAGCAAGAATAGGGGATAGCCAGACAGGTTGAGGTAGCAAGTTCCAGAAGATGGGAGAGGCTCTGGAGAAATCCTGGATACAAGAATGGGAGGAGACAAGGGAGCTTGAGAGTAGGAGGTCTTGGGAGGATCGGAAAGGGCGGTTTTGGGTGATATTTGGAGACTTGGTGGTGTAGCTTGGGGCGCAGTTATGATTGCTGTTAGCATTTTGAATTTAATTTGCTGGGTGATTGTGAGACAGTATAGGGAGAGGGTTGGCAGATGCTGATCAATAGGTACGTGGATA
Organism: Rana kukunoris; assembly: GCA_029574335.1. Classification (NCBI taxonomy): domain Eukaryota; kingdom Metazoa; phylum Chordata; class Amphibia; order Anura; family Ranidae; genus Rana; species Rana kukunoris. The sequence goes on from CM056052.1 coordinate 226,466,875, forward strand.
AGCCTGGCAGCAGCATTCATGATAGACTGAAGAGGGCATAGCCTATGGACAGGCAGGCCGATGAGAAGGGAGTGAATGAGGAGCTTGGTGGTTTAATTTGTTAAAAAGGGGTGAGTTTTAGAAAAGTTACAGAGGTGATTTCTACAAACTCTTGACAATGATTGGATTTGGGGCTGAAAGGACAAGTCAGAGTCTAGGATTACACCTAGTACACTGGTGTGAGGGGAGGGACTGATGGTTGCGTTGTTGATTTTGACGGAAAAGTCATGGAGGGGGGCACAAGATGGGGGGGTATTAATAGCTTGGTTTTAGATTCAGTTTAAGGAAGTGTGCAACATCCATGCTGATATGTCAGTTAGTAGGTTAATAATGCGAGAGGAGACTGAAGGAGTGAGGTGAAGATTAAACAGATAGATTTGGGTGTCATCAGTGTATATGCTAACAGTGAAGTGCTGATTACCAAATTATTATTGCAGCTATAAATTGCAATTGTTCATAACCAGGGCCGCCATCAGGAATTTTATGGCCCCTTACACAGCTTCAGGCATGGGCCCTCTGCCGCATGAAATTGAGAAGCGGGGGGGGGGGGATTGGCTGCTGCCACGAATTGAGAAGCGGGAGGGCCCTTTACAAAAAGAAGAAATAAAGAAAAATATATATAAAAAAGGGTAGCCATCCGGGGCCCTGGGGACCTCTGTGCCCTTTAATAAATAGAAAAAGAGAGAGAAAAAAATAATATATATATATATATATATATATATATATATACATTTATATACCGTATTTATCGGCGTATAACGCGCACTTTTTCCCTCTGAAAATAGGGGGGAAATCACGGGTGCGCGTTATACGCCGCTACTTGGGCTCGGAGGGGAAGGAGGGGGACGAGCGCTGCCGAGTGCTGCTGGAGCTCCACAAGCCCTCATTAACTCTCCGGGTGTGCGAGTGGTTGCCGGACCTCCCTCCCCCCTCACACGCTCTGAGCGCTGCCGAGTGCCGCCGGATCTCCACGAGCCCTCATGAACTCTCCGGGTGTGCGAATGGTTGCCGGACCTCCCTCCCTCCCCGCACGCTCTGAGCGGCGATTGCAGGCGGACGCATCATGGCAATGAATAGTATGTAAGCCGCGCCGCACCGCACTTGTCAGTGGAAGCGGAGAACACCCCCCCCCGCTCCTAAGATCCCTCGATATCTATGCCTGGCTGCATCTCGGTCGGTGGTGTGTTGTGTGTAGTGTTCCCCTGTGACCCCCCCCACATGGACGTATGAGGCCATGAGGATACAGAGCACAGGGGGATTGAGGAGTGAGCGAGGGTGAGCTGCTGGTGGCAGCAGCATGTGAACCAGACCTCAGATACAGACCTAATTTACACAAGAATATAACAGCATACTGCAGCTAACAGGAAATGACGGCTCGGCTCAGTGATTCCCTCACTCCACAAGAGAAGGTGAGGCTGCATTTGGGCACAGGCTAGGCTGCATTTGGGCACAGGCTAGGCTGCATTTGGGCACAGGCTAGGCTGCATCTGGGCACAGACTAGGCTGCAGATGAACACTGACCACAAAATTAAAAAAAATGTTTTTTTCCCTGAAACTTCCCTCCGAAATTGGGGTGCCCGTTATACGCCGGTGCGCGTTATACGCCGATAAATACGGTATATTATATATATATATATATATATGTATATATATATATATATATATATATATATATTAAAGGGTGGTTGCCATCTGGGGCCCTGGGGACCTCATTTTTTTTTATAAAAGGAAATTACAAAAAAGGGGGCTTTCCATCCGGGACCTCTGGGCCCTTTAATAAAAAAGAAATAAAAAAATATATATATATAAAAAAGAAATAAACATTTATAAAAAAAAAAAAAAAAAAAAAACAGGGGTTGCCTTCCAGGGCCCTGGGGACCTCTGGGCCCTTTAATAATAATAAAAAAAAAAAAAAAAAACATTTATAAAAAAAGGGTGTTTGACACATGGGGCCCCGGGGACCTCTGAGCCCTTTAATAAAAATATATCTATATATATATATATATATATATATAAATAATAATAAGTAAAACATTTTTATAAAAAAAGGAGGGTTGTCATCTGGGGGCCCTGGGGACCTCTGGGCCCTTTAATAATAATAATAATAATTATATATATATATATATATATATATATATATATATAAAAATATATTATAAAAATAAAAGAAATAAAAAAAATATAAAAATATATTTTTTTTATAAAATAGGGGTTGTCATCTGGGGCTCTGGGGATCTCCGGGCCCCTGGGGACCTCCAGACCCCTAAGAAAAGGCTCTTTAATAACAAAATAAAATAAAAATATATTAAATATATATATATATATATATTTTTAAAATAAATAAAAAAAAGTGGGTTTCCACCCGGGGCCCTAAAAAAAAAATAAAAGAAAAAAAATTGTCCCTTTAATAAAAAATAAAAGAAAAATATGTTAAAAAATATTTTTTTATAAACAAATAAAAAAAGAGGGGGTTGCCATCTGGGGCCCTGCCCCTGTGGACCTCCGGACCTCTAAAAAAAATAAAAGAAATCAAATTGTCCCTTTAATAAAAAATAAAATAAAAATATATTAAAAAATATATTTTTTTATAAACAAATAAATAAAAAAAGAGGGGTTGCCATCTGGGGCCCTGGTGGCCTCTGGGCCCCTGGGGACCTCCGGACCCCCGGGCCCCTTACAGGTGTACTGAAAGAAAATAAAAAAGCCGCGCCAAAAATAAAATTGTATGACCATCAATAGTACACCAATTACATTGATCTGTATAACAATAACCACTAAAGTCCATTAACCACTTAAGACCCGGACCAATACGCTGGCAAATGACCCAAGGGGTTTTTGCGATTCGGCACTGCGTCGCTTTAACAGACAATTGCGCGGTCGTGCGACGTGGCTCCCAAACAAAATTCGCGTCCTTTTTTTCCCACAAATAGAGCTTTCTTTTGGTGGTATTTGATCGCCTCTGCGATTTTTATTTTTTGCGCTATATACAAAAATAGAGCGACATTTTTGAAAAAAAATCAATATTTTTTACTTTTTGTTATAATAAAAAACCAATAAACTAAATTTTAGTCAAACATTTAGGCCAAAATTTATTTAGCCGCATGTCTTTAGTAAAAAAAAAATCGCATTAAAAAAAAATTAGCTACCTAGCGGGAACAGCGACACTAATACAGCGATCAGAAAAATGATCGCTTAGTGACGCTGGCAATAGGGAGTGAAAGGGTTAACTAGGGCAGTGATCAGGGGTTAAAACTTTATTGGGGGGGGTGGGGGGGGGCTACCCTGACACTACTGACTGTCTGACTGTCACACTGTCTGTCACACTGACACTAAATACAGTAATCATACATGATTACTGCATTCAGTGACACTGTGACAGGGGGAGGGGGGGCGATCGCGGGGGTTAAATGTGTGTGTAAGTGTGCTGTTGGTGCAGACTTACTTGTTCTGTAGTGATCTCTCCTCAGCGGCGCTTGAAACAAACGCCGAGGGAGAGATCACGTCGCTTCCTCCTTCCTGTGTTTACACAGGAGGAGGAAGTGACAGGTCAGGCGGGCGCGCGCATTGGCTGGGAGCGATCCGGAGGGGCGGATGGAAACGGATAACCGCCCCCAATTGTCGGATCACTCCTGCAGCCCGCGCGGACCGCCGCATGTACGGGGGGGGGGGGGGGTCCGATCGGACCCCCGATCCCCCCCAAGGCACCAACGTATATATACGTTGATGTGCCTGTCGGTGCCATTCTGCCGACGTAAATGTACATGCGGCGGTCCTTAAGTGGTTAAAGTCCATAAGTGTGTAAAAAGAGATGAGATCCTCTGTTCTGTGTCACCAAGTGAAAAACACTCCAAAGGTGCACCCGCCACCAAATGAATGAGCAGCTTACCAGAGGGCAAACGTAAACAGCGTTTGACTATAGCCCAGTCACGGCCTTTGGGACGAGTAGACTTAAAACTCAGAGTAAAAAAAAAAAGAGGCGCACATAGCGTAACTCCGTGGACAAAGATTTAATAAAAAGATAAAATTGTACTTACAAAGCACAAGATTATACAGCCATAAAAACAAATGTTTGCCGGCCGTACCCCCATTGAGAACGTCCTATAGTGACGAAACGCGTATGGGAGGCGACGCAGTGACGTCACCACGCTGAGGAGGAGGGCTCCTTCCTGCCGGCCGGCAAACATTTGTTTTTATGCCTGTATAATCGTGTGCTTTGTAAGTACAATTTTATCTTTTTATTAAATCTTTGTCCACGGAGTTACGCTATGTGCGCCTCCTTTTTTTTTTACTCTGAGTTTTAAGTCTACTCTTCCCGATCAAACCACACTTTGAAGGTCCTGGGAACTACAGGGATACCAAAGGCCGTGACTGGGCTATAGTCAAATGCTGTTTACGTTTGCCGTCTGGTAAACTGCTCATTCATTTGGTGGCGGGTGCACCTTTGGAGTGTTTTTCACTTGGTGACACAGAACAGAGGATCTCATCTCTTTTTACACACTTATGGACTTTAATGGACTTTAGTGGTTATTGTTATACAGATCAATGTAATTGGTGTACTATTGATGGTCATACAATTTTTTTATTTTATTTCTGTTCACATTGTTTATCACACGCTTGCTGCAGCCTGTAATTTAGGGGGAGGGGTGCTATAGCGCGTTTTTTTGTTTTTATTGTACTTACAGGTGTACTGCCTGTACCCCCCTGATGGTGGCCCTGTTCATAACTGAAGGAGAATCATTGCTTGTAGTAATTATCTTCTGCTAGACTTAAAAAGCACATTGCATAAAGCCTAAAATATACTAAAACTGTAAAAAGCAGTGAGGAATTACAAAATACATGTACAACCTATAACTAATCCATTGTATTGCTTTTCCTCCACGTCCTGTCCCAATAAAATATATGTGGGTTCTTTGAGTGTTGGGTATTTTTGTTTTTTTTACACGATACTAATGAACTCTATGCATTTTGCTGGAAACCACATGAAAACTGCAACAATCAGATATTTTTCTAACATGCCACAACTGCCACCCACCTAAGATCACATATGAGCCTATATCAACACACTCTTTCAAATCTAATAACTAATTTAATAAAAAGCTAAACATCTCTGATCAATAGATTGAGTTGCACTTTACCACAGACACTTACTTGTGTAGTTAACTGTCACAGAGCTGTCTCCTTTTATGCTGTTTCCTCCAACAAGGGCAGAGACCAGGAAGGTGTAATAATTGCCAGGTGTCAGATTCTGTATGGTAAAATTTGTCGTGGGACTGGGCACACTTTCACTGAAAGATGCAATTTCCAGGATCTGGATCTGGTAGGAACTTGCATATCCAGTAGGTGGTAGCCAGTTCAGAAATACAGAAGTGGTGCTGATATTGTAAGCTGTAAGACTCTGTACCTTTTCAGGTCCTAGAAACAAATTAGAATAGTTTGGTAATAAGTAACTCACCTAATTTGTTACATAATTCCAAAGACTGCGCATACACATAGTACTAAATATTTGGTATTAGTGGCCAAAGAATGTTAGGATCAGTGGTGTCTCCAGCTTTCATATTTAGGGGGGGCACATGGGGGGACAGGGACAAAATTAGGGGGGCCAACTATAAAATGCAATTATATATATATATATATATATATATATATATATATATATATATATATCCTAGGGCCCTTTACTACGATCCCACAACGGGCCCTTTCACATGTTCTGCAATGAGCTCCCTTCCTACTGTACTGGGGCCCCCCTGGGTGGCAGAAAACAAGAGATATATGTCATCAGCACACCAAAAAAATAAAAGGGTCCGAAGCAGTGGGAGAACTCTCAAGGTTGCAAAGGTTGTCTTGCCACCGGGCCCTGATGTTCTGCCACTGTGGGGTTCCCCAGCTGTCCTGTCCCTGCTATTGACAGCGCTGGTCTGGCATCTGTCTCCTTGGCAGTGGCAGTCTATTAGGACCTAGTGCTAGTGACATTATTGGTGCATGCAGGGAAATGCTGGCACTATTGGTTATAGAGAGCTGAGCCCCCAGCTGGTCACCTATCAGCAGTAATGCTGTATAACCTTCTCTGTTGACATGCTGATCGGGATGTGATCCAGGTGATGCTCCCAGTCAGATCTAATAAACACAGTAGTTATTAGCATCAAGAGTACAACCACATATATACAATCAAATGTATGTTCCGCAGCCATGTGGGCTCTATGCTGGTAAAGTTTGGGTTTTGATCAATAAAATCACTGATATTTACCACTAGGATTTGACTAGGAGCATCACCTGGATTGCATGTCACAGAGGGCTCCACTGCTGCTATGCAACCTGCAGGGAGCTCAACTGTCTACAACCAATAGAGATGGGCTCGGGTGTGTCTAAAAATCATACAATGCCCAATCCCGCCAGGAAGCCGACACTCCACAGTGCTAATTACAGGCAGTGAGACATTTCCTGATCTGTGCAGCTGTGGACCGGGAAATGTCTCACTGCCTTTGATTAGCGCTGTGCAGTGTGGGCTTCCTGGCAGGATCTGGCATGTGGAATTTTGAACATGCCCAGCCCATCTCTAACAAAAAATTGTGCTGGCCTCCTGTACATCAGCCCCATAAAGTAACCAGCTCTGGGTTCCAATGTGCTGCCGACGCTGCCATGGAGACAGAGACCAGCGCTGTGAATAGCCGGGGCAGGACAGCAATTCTGGTTGTTCCAGCACTGGTCCACACTGGGAGGATTCCCCCATCCAGCTATAGGGCCGGATTCAGATACATGTGGTGTATTTGTCTGGCAGGGTAGCGTATGGTCTTTACGCTACGCCATCACAAATATTATGGTCAAGTGCCTTATTCAGAAAGCACTTGCTCCATAATATGCGGCGGCGTAGCGTAAAGTGCCCGGCGTAAGGCTGCGCAATTCAAATTTGTGATGTGGGGCCGTGATTCATGTAAATGAATCATGACCCCACGTAATTGACGTTTTTTTTGTACGGCGCATGCACCGTCCGTGGACATTCCCAGTGTGCATGCACAAAATCACATCGCTATTTGTCAATGTAAACAATATGAACGTAACATACGTCGAGCTCCATTCCTGAACGATTTACGTAACCGATGTACAATTCGACGCTGTCCCGACGTCCATACTTAACATTGGCTACGCCTCCTATAGCAGGGGTAACCTTACGCCGCAATAACGCTTACGCAAACGACGTAAACTACGACGGCCGGCCGCAAGTACTAATTTACATATTTGTCACCTAGCGGCCAGCGTAAAACTGCAACTAATATATGACGGTGTAACAGAATTAGGCCGCTCGTATATTAGCAGAATTCCAGCGTATCTTCTTTTCTGAATAGCAAAAAAAGATACGCTGCCTAATCTTAGTATTTACGCGGCATCTCTTGATACGCCGACATAATACTATCTAAATCCGGCCCATAATGTTTAGATGGGGGAATTGGATCATTTCTTTTTTATTTTTGTTCATTCAACCTAATAGTTGAATGAAAGAAAGTGATCAATGTATGGGCTGCCTAAGAGCTAAGACCAGCCATAGACAGTTTAAATTTCAGCTGGTTAAGCAGGAACTGGTTGAGATTTGAACCATTAATGAGCAGATTCTATTATGATTATCACTAGTGGTTGCTGTATAGCCACTAGTGATAATCACTGTTTGTCAGGAGAATATAATTGCTGGGCAGGAGGGATATTCCCCTGTCAGCACTGTCTGTGTTGATGGGGGAATCATGCAAGTTTGCAACTGTATATTACCTGAAAGTGAAAGTGAAAGTAAATTGTGAATGTCTTGAAAGAACAGGAGAGGGGAGGGAGACAGATGGGGGAGAGAAGGGATGGAGATAATGCAGTTCAGTGATTACAGTGTACTGCAGTCTGCAGTGCACACACTTACCCACGGTCCAGGCTAGAATCTCAGGCATCATTCACACACAGCCAGGAATGCTGCTGATTTTCATATTTCACGCCCACACATCCCCTCTCTTCAGATACAGCACACCGGGATAGTGTGGGCGGGACTGAAAGGAGGAGGAGGAGCTGTATTCCTCCCTGCTCGTATGTGAGGAGAGTGAGGGGGTGGGGTGGCTGGACTCGCTGGGCTGTAAAAGTGTGTCATAGACTGACACTCGGCTCAGCTTGCAGTCACCACTCTCGGAATTTACAGGCTGGTTCTCCTGTCCTCCTGTCCTAAGGACGGGAGAAATCAGTCTGTTTTTTCAGTAACTGAGATGAAGGCTTGGGCCCCCCCTCCCCCACAGTGCTCATGGAGTCCTTTCTGCAACTCGCTCTTCTCCATGCCAATGGGGATGCAGGGAAAGGAGCAGATCGGGCAGCTGTGGTTGTGTAAGCGCTCGCATTATGCAGTCTCAGCGAGCAGAGGGAGGGGGGAGGAATGCCCCGCTGAGCTGACTGGGGACGTTCTTCCTCTCAGGAGAGACTGTTACTCCAGCGGCGGCCCGAGCAAAATACAAACAAAATTTGGGGGGAGGGGCACATGGTGGGGCACAGCATAATGTTGGGGAGGTCAGGGCCCCCTCTGCCCCCCCCCAGGGTCGCCATTGGTTAGGATTAAAACAAGCTATTCTTTAGTGAATTAAGGCTATATAGCCCATCCTTTAAGACCACATTCACATATTCTTTACAAACAGATCTAGCTACTTGTTACATATCCCTCCTTAGGAACAGGTAAAAGAAAAGGAAGTTATAAAAATGAGGAAAGCATATGGAAACATAATATAGCTAGGCCATCATCTCAATTCACAAAGTTTTGACAAAAGGATAAGGCTCTCTAATTTACCTATGTAATAGTTATTTTTGCATCTTATTGGACTTAGCTGAAAATAACTGTCACTCTTTTAACCTCCCTGACAGTATGATTATGTAAAATTTTTGATTCTCAAAGAGGTACATTGTTTCACATGGAAATTTGCCATTTTATATTGTAGGCCTGTAATTCTTAGGAATAACACATTTAAATTTGTCCAAACAAGAGTCTAGTAGACATCCTGGGTATGAGAGCTTTGCATTCGAGTCAAACTCATATTCAACTCGAACATCATCTGTTTGACTGTTCGCCGAATTCCAAACAATATGGGCCATTCGCGCCAAATTTGAGTGGCGCATCACAGCCCATAATTCACTGCGTCATCACAGTGCATTGCTGGCTGAATGGCCAAGCATGCACTATGACCCGCATGCTTGGCCTATCACAGCGCTGTCAGTACAGAGAGACGTAATTGGCCAAAGGAAGGGTGCCTTTGGCCAATCATGGCTCAGGGCAGTAGGTACACGCCCCACACTATATAAGGCCGCCTGCGTGTCGGCCTTGTGTAGTGTGTTACGGAGAGAGTCTGAGAGAGATAGAGAGGGGTAGATTCATGTAGATCAGCGGATCTTTTGATCCGCCTGATCTATCTTTTTTACGATCCGCCTGCGCCAGTTTTTGAGGCAAGTGCTGTATTCATTAAGCACTTGCCTCGTAAGTAGCCCTGGCGGATCGTAACTCCCCCGGCGGAATGCAAATTCCGCGGCTAGGGGGAGTTTACTATTTAAATTGCACGCGTCCCAGCGCCGATCGTACTGCGCATGCGCCGCCGGCGAAATTTCCCAGCGTGCATTGCTTTAAATGACGTCGCAAGGACGTCATTGTGTTCGTCGTTAACGCTATTAACGTATGGCCGTATTCCCGAACGACTTACGTAAACGACGTAAAAAATTCAAAATTCGACGTGGGAACGACGGCCATACTTAACATAGGATCCGCCGCACTTACCCCGCATATAGCAGGGGTAACGATCCGCCGGAAAAAGCCGAACGCAAACGACCTAAAAAAAAAACGACGCCCGGGCATTCGATTCTGAATCGGCGGTTCTGCTCATTTGCATATTCGGCGCGTAGAAGAACGGAAGCGCCACCTAGCGGACGGCGGGAGAATGCAGCCTAAGATCCGACAGTGTAACTCACTTACACCAGTCGGCTCTAAGGGAGATCTATGCGGAACATGATTCGAGGAATCATCCGCATAGATCCGAGCGTCGGATCTCACAGATCCGACGGTGTATCAGTAGATACACCGTCGGATCTCTACATGAATCTACCCCAGAGAGAGTCAGAGTGTCATTTTATTTCAGTTAGATAGAGCAGGCAGGCAATTGAGTTAGCTTTAGTCAGTGTATTTAATATATATATATATATATATGCATCCAAATAGTGGTATGTGTATATATATATATATATATATATATATATATATATACTGTACTGTAGTCTGACTGCAGACTATTGCTTTTCTATTACTGATAATACAAGCAGTTTGAGCTAACCTGCAGTTTCTTAAGTCAGTGTAGTGTATACTGGGCTCAGTGTGCACGTAAAGCTCACTGCAGACTATTGCTTTTCTATTACTGATAATACAAGCAGTTGATTGAGCTAACCAGCAGTATAGTTAGTCAGTGTACTGTCAGTGTACTGTATACTGGCCAGAGTGTGCCACTAAAGCTGACTGCAGACAATTCCTTGTGTACTTACCTATTCCAATACATCAAATAAAGTATGTCTGGAAGGCCAACAAAGAGAGGCAGACACACCCAGGCCAATAAAAGAGGGCAAGCAGGTTCTGTGTCTAGAGGCAATAGTGCTAGTCGTGGACACAGTGCAACCTCAGCACGTGGCCGTTGGGCACGCTTGTTCTTTTGTTGGCAGCTGGCCGCGTTGAGCCGCAACATGCTGAAGAGTTGGTAGAGTGGATAGCCAAGCCGTCCTCATCCTCCTCATCTTTTCTCACCCAGCCTCAAGGTACTTTGTCTGCCAAAGCGGCCTCTTCCTTCGGCTCAATGGCATCAATCACTCCTTCCCTTGCCCTACCATGTCCTCCTGAGGAGTCCCCCAAACTGTTTGACCACAGTGTTGGGTACATGCTGCAGGAGGATGCGTAGTGTTTTGAAGGCTCCAATGATGGTACCCAGCTTGAGGAAGGCAGTAATGTGAGCGCAGAGAGAGGGGTGCCCAAGAAGGACAGCAAACTGGCAGTCATGTTCCCCCAGCTGTAGCATACTGCCAGGTTTGCTCCAGTGACAAAGAGGGAGGGGATGATGAGGTCACTGACTCTACATGTGTGCCTGATAGGAGAGAGGAGGAGGAGGAGGCACATCTCCAATGAGCCAGCTTTGAGGCAGCACACCACCTGCATCACACCGCAGAGCTCCGCATGTGCAGGGCGCTGCTGTGTCTGCGTGTTAATCCAAAAGTTCTTTGGTGTGGGCCTTTTTTGAGACTTGTGCATAAGATTGCACCGTTGCTATTTGCAACATATGTCTTAAGCGTATCCCGTGTGGCCAAAACACCAGCTGCTTGGGCACCACATGCTTGACCAGACATATGTCGACCTGCCATGCAATCCATTGGCAATCGTACATAAAAGACCCACACCAAAGAACAAAGCAGACCTCTCCTTGCTCCTCATCAGCTGGGATCTCCAACCCCACTATACCTTCAGTCCTCTCAGAAACCTGCACTGAGAGGAATGAAGGTGTAGAATTAGGTGTGTCACAGCCAAGTACTTGCGGGCAATCTGCTATTGGTACACCAACGTCAGATTGTACCAGGCAAATTTCCCTTCCCCAGCTGCTGCACTGTCAAAAGAAGTTCGCTCTTAGCCATCCACATGCCCAGCGGTTGAATGCTAGCTTGGCTAAATTGCTAGCACTTTAACTGCTGCCTTTTCAGTTGGTAGACTCTGCCCCATTCCAGCTCTCTACCGGCATGTGAAAGGCAATGTCTTGGCCTCACTGCACAGGGCAGTCAGTAGTAAGGTGCATATTGCCTCTGACTCATGGTCCAGCAGGCATGGACAGGGATGTTACCTTTCTTTCACGGCACATTGTGTGACTCTCCTGGCAGCTGGGAAGGATGCAGGACAGGGTGCAGTAGTGTTGGAGGTTGTTCTGCCACCACGCCTCCAAAATACTATTAGTGGTGATTCTGACACACCTCTCTCCTCCACCCTTCCTCTTCTTCATCCTCCATGGCCTCTTCATGTGCTGATTTGTCCTCGGAACCAGTGGAGCTCCATAGATGTTCAAGGGGCTACGCAAGTACACAGGCAAAAAGATGCCATGCCGTGCTTGAGCTGGTGTGCATGGAGGACAGGAGCTACACTGGGCAGAGATTCTGTCAGCTCTGCAGGGGCAGGCTCAGAGGTGGTTGACGCCATGCCAGCTTAAAGGGGTTGTGTCCTTATTTCTTCGGAGAAATCCTCACTTCCTGTTCTTCTGTCTGTAACTACACACCGTAATACAAGGCTTTCTTCCTGGTGTAGAGAAAGCCTCTTGAGGGGGAGGGGTGAGCAGGAGTGTCAGGACGCCCACTAACACACAGCTCCTTTATCTGGAAAGTAGAGAGTGTCCAGACTTGCCTGCTCGCCCCCTCAAGAGGCTTTCTCTTTAAGGCAGGAATGGTGGTTTATGACACTGGCACCAACCTCCTCTCCGTCCTCCGATAGGGACAACTGACCCATGTGCCCTGTTTGGCTTACGTCCTTAACTTGGTGGTGCAGCAGTTCTTGGGCAGGTACCCGGGCTTACAGGATGTCCTGAGGCAAGCCAGGAAACTCTGTGTGCATTTCCGCCGGTCATATAATGCCAGTGATAGATTAAAATTGAAAAGGTGATAAGCGCATATACATATACCACTGAGAATTTGTCAAAAAAACTAAAAGCAAAGTGCAAACTGTGCAACAAAGTGCAAATGCATCTATATAAATATACAATATAAATCAAATAAATAATTCCATCCGTAGTGTTGCAGCTAATTTTGTGGAATAGGTGATTTCTTGAATAAATGAGCTCACATTGCGCTTACCTTTATAAGGCAAGGAAAAAGCCTTAGAATATGTAGCACTTTGGTGGGTCTCCAGTAGATGTCCCTCTATCCTCTCTGTGGGATGGTGTAGTGGTCCTAGTTGGGGTCCAGTGTTCCAGGGTATGTGGATGAAGGTTTACCAATGGTGCTCAAATAAGAAAGGATGGTGCCATAGTGAAGTATGTAGATAACGATTTAATAATAAAAGTAGCAACTTACATCAAAGTACAAACAAACGAGCGAACGATCGGATTACACGTCTACTTCCGGTTCCGGGTCTTACATGTTACGCTGCACCTCCCAGCTTCATCAGAGACCCACCAAAGTGCTACATATTCTAAGGCTTTTTCCTTGCCTTATAAAGGTAAGCGCAATGTGAGCTCATTTATTCAAGAAATCACCTATTCCACAAAATCAGCTGCAACACTACGGATGGAATTATTTATTTGATTTATATTGTATATTTATATAGATGCATTTGCACTTTGTTGCACAGTTTGCACTTTGCTTTTTTTTTTTTTAACAATTTCTCAGTGGTATATGTATATGCGCTTATCACCTTTTCAATTTTAATTTATCACTATTGTTTTATCACTTATCACAATCCAGATTGAGCAGCATTTACACATTTTTCACTTTATTTATTTTGGTGGCGCAAGAGCCTCACAAACACATATAATGCCAGTGCTCCGCTGGCTGACCTTTAAAAGGAATACAACCTGCCCAAGAACCGCCTAATCTGTGACATGCCCGCCAGGTGGAACTCAACCTTGGCCATGCTGCAGCAGCTGCACACGCAGCAGAGGGCCATCAATGAGTATCTGTGCCAATATGGCACCAGGACAGGGTCAGGGGAGCTTGTTTTTTTTTTTTGCCACACCAGTGGGTCATGATCAGGGATGCATGCACTTTCCTGTCACCATTTGAGGAGGCCACGGGGATGGTGAGCAGTGACAGTGCATGCATCAGTGACACTGTCCCTCTTGTCCACCTGTTGGAGAACACACTGCGTGGAATAATGGACAGGGCACTTGAGGCAGAACAGAGGGAGGAAGAGGAGGACTTCCTTATTTCTCAAGGCCTCCTTTATCCAGACAGTGTTCCTGCTGGCCCACCAATCACACAGGAAGAAGACGAGGAGGAGGAGGATTGTGTCAGCATGGAGGTGGAGCCTAGCACTCAGCATCAGCAGCAGTCTTCAAGGGATCATTTACAGTCCCGAAAAACACATGGACTTGTACGTGGCTGGGAGGAGGTGGCTGCGGATCATGTCATCCTTAGTGACCCAGAGGACTCTAGACCGAATGCCTCAGCAAACCTACTCTGCATGGTCTCCCTGATCCTGCAAAGCCTGCAGAAGGATCCTTGTGTTTGTGGTATTAATGAGAGTGATCATTACTGGCTGGCATTCCTCCTTGATTCACATTACAAGGGTAAGGTTGCTGACCTTATCTTGCCGTTGCAGAGGGAGCAGAGGATGAGACATCTTCGGAAAGGCCTTGCAGAAAGGTTTGTGCAATGCGTTTCCAGAGCCTTGGAGGTTACAGATTCCTGGTCCTGGAAGAGAAGGGGGAGGGGACTCTTTTTTTCCCTCCCCCCTTCTCTTCCCTCTCCTTTTTCTTCTTTTTCTTTTTTCTTTCTTTCCCCCCCCTTTTTTTCTTTCTTTTTCATGCTTTCCTTCTTCTTCTTTTTCCCTGGTCTTCCCTCCTCTCCTTGCTTTCTTTCTTTTCCTTCTCTCTATCTTTCTATCCCCTAGTTTCTGTGTCTTTTTCTGTATATGTTTTTCCCTCTAGTGGACATGCCCCTCCCTTGGCCAAACAGCCGAGACGCCCTGCCTCTTACAAACAGTGAATACAATACCTTAATCGTGTATGTATTATGCAACTCTCCTGTAGATTTGTATACGCTTTTTATGTATTTTTATGTTATGTTATTTTATTTGTTTATAATTGTTGTATTCCGATACTTGTAAACGTATCCTGGTTTCTCATATATGTCTTATCAGATCGAAATATCCATTCTCCTGAGAAAGCGCTATTCCTCAGCGTGCAACATGTTGAGCAAAGATCTTCTGTCCTTTTGGATCACCATCCGGTTATATACGCTATAAACTACCTCACAACTATGCTTCTTATTTAAGCTGTCAATGATAGAACTATATAACCTATGTATTAACCAATGTGGAATCAGCTATTAATTTTATCTCTTTTGTGATTTGATTTTTATAACTGTTTTTATGGTATTTCTATATGAATTATAATTAATAAATCTTTAGTTTTTCATACTTTTTGTTACTGGGTGCCTTTAAAGCCCAACTCACTAGTCCTCAACCATTCTAACATTATCGGAGCGATGGCACACCAGTTACTAGTGCATCCGCAGTATCACCCTACGATTGATGCACGTTAATCTAGGCCTTCGTTTTCTTCTTTTGGTATTGATAATTCATCCTGAGCCACACTCTTGGATACCGCTAGGGAGGTCAACCACTTCAATACCGGGCCTATTCTGGCACTTCTCTCCTTCATGTACAAATCATTATTCTTTTGCTAGAACCTCCAAACACTATATATGTTTTTTTAGCAGACATTCTAGGGAATAAAACGATGGTCATTGCAAAGTTTTACCTTGCACGGTATTTGCTCAATAATTTTTCAAACGCCTTTTTTTGGGGGGGGGGGAAATGGTTTCATGAATTAAAAAATAACAAAACAGGTAAGTTAGCCCATTTTTTTTGTAAAATATGAAAGATTATGTTACACCGAGTAAATAGATACCCAACATGTCATGCTTTAACATTGTGTGCGAGAATTGTGCGAGAATTGTTGCTGGCACTCTAACTGATACCTCACATGTGTGGTTTGAACGGCGTTTACATATGTGGGCGGGACTTATGTGTGTGTTTGCTTCAGCTCATGAGCTGCCGGGGACAGGGGCATTTAATTTTTTTTTATTATGATTATTTTTATTTTACTTTACTTTTTTTTACACTTTTTAAAATATATTTTTTTAACTTTTATTCCAATTACAAGGAAAGTAAACATCCCTTGTAATAGGAAATGTGTGTGACAGGTCCTCATTATGAAGAGATGTGGGGTCAATAAGACCTCACATCTCTCCTCCAGGCTGGAAAGCATGAGATTGTGAAAAAATTCACGCCCGGGCCTCCAACGGTCATAGAGATGACTGGTGACCATCTGGTCACCAGTCATCTCTATGCTTACTAGCCTGCGCTGGACGATTCTTTCTCTGGGCCCCCGCTGGCAAGGGAGAGCCTGGAGAAGCTTCGGATGGCGGCGGGAGGGGGGATGTCCTCTCCCGCCCCCTATAAGAACGATCAAGCGGCGGAACCGTAACTATGATCTTTCTTATGGTGCACAGAATCGCCGGCACTAAAGAATGATATCTGAATGATGACTCTAGCTGCTCCCATCATTCAGATATCACCACACAAAGCCCAGGACATCATTTGACTATGGCTGGGTATTGAAGTGGTTAAAATTGGGTATACTTATCCTGGTGTTTTATTTGTGTGTGTTAAGTCTAACGTTATTAAATAATGATTATTATACCTGTGTGATTGACAGTAGGCAGTTAGTTCTATAGCCAATAGCAGGCTGTTTTTTGTCTATGGAGTTTGCCCACTGTCTGCTGTCAATTTAGATTGGCCAGTTGTCTGTTAGGGAAATTCTTCCTCCATTTCCAGCCCTAGTGACATAGCAGAAATCTACTAACTAATTTTATAAAAAGCTAAACATCCCTGATCAATAGATTGACTTGTACTTTCCCACAGACACTTACTTGTGTAGTTAACTGTCACTGAGCTGTCTCCTTTTATGCTGTTTCCTCCAACAAGGGCAGAGACCAGGAAGGTGTAATTATTGCCAGGTGTCAGATTCTGAATGGTAAAATTTGTCGTGAGACTCGACACAATTTCACTGAAAGATGTAATTTCCAGGATCTGGATCTGGTAGAAACTGCGATATCCAGTAGGTGGTAGCCAGTTCAGAGATACGGAAGTGGTGCTGATATTGTAAGCTGTAAGGCCTCGTACACACGAGCAGACAGATTTGTTCAAATCTGTCTGTCCGACAGATTTGAACAAATCTGTCTGCTGGGATTTTGGTTTGCTCGCATGTACACACGAGCAAACCAAAATCCCCGCCAGCAGACAGCGTGCTGACGTGTCGGTGACGTGGCAGTGACGTTGACACCGCCACGTCACCGCACTAGGAAGTAAAACACTTCCGCGCATGCGTCGAAACCATTCGGCGCGTGTGCGAGAAGACATGTCTGCTGGTTAGCATACTAACCAGCAGACATGTCGGGCGGACGGGTTCCCACCCGAAAGATTTCAAAGCATGCTTTGAAATCTGTCGGGTGGCCAAATTCGTCGGCTTGCCCGTACACACGATCGAATCTGTCTGCTAAAACGGTCTAGCAGACCGTTTCCAGCAGACAGATTTGATCGTGTGTACGAGGCCTAAGACTCTGTACCTTTTCAGGTCCTAGAAACAAATTAAAATAGTTTGGTAATAAGTAACTCACCTAATTTGATCCAAAATTTACAATGACTATAAATACACATAGTACTAAATATTTGGTATTAGTGGCCAAAGAATGTTAGGATTAAAACAAGCTATCCTCAGTCAATTAAGGCTAAAGCCCATCCTTTAAGACCACATTCAAATATTTTTTACAAACAGATCTAGCTACTTATTAATTATCCCTTCTTAGGGACAGGTAAAAGAAAAGGAAAGCATATGGAAATATATTATAGCTAGGCCATCGTCTCAATTCACAAAGCTTTGACAAAAGGATGAGGCTCTCTAATTTACCCATGTGATAGTTATTTTTGAATCTAATTGGACTTGGAGCTGAAAATAACTGTCACTCTTTTAACCTGCCTGGCGGTATGATTATGTCAGATTTTTGATGCTCCAAGCGGCACATTGTTTCACATGAAAATTTGGGGTTTTATATTGTAGGCCTGTAATTCTTGGAAGTAACACACTTAAATCTGTCCAAACAAGAGTCTAGTAGACATCCCGGGTATGATAAAGTTTGAAACACAAAATGTTAATTATAATATAATAAATAACTATAAATTATAACAAATAATAATATAATAATAAAATGTATTCAATAATGTAACCAAATCAAAAAGCCTGAAATGTGCTTAGTTACAGAACTATAGCTGTCATTACTTTCAGTGTCTGATGATGGATTTCCCCACAAATCACTATCGCTCAATTCTGCAAGTGATTCTAATTTATTATCGCAGTTTTCTAGCTGGTCTAACACCTGTTTAGACATAAAGGACACTTTTTGGTTGCTATGGACAATCTCAAGTTTCCAGGAAGAAAGAACAGTATATATAATATAAAACTGCATACAGGGCACTGGACAAATCATTAGGGACAAAAGGGGTGTGAAACTATTTGATACAGTAATGTAATCTGTAAGATTGCAGTGTACTGTATGTATTCCCTGTTTTTACCCTTTTGAATTTTGCGCCAGGCTCCGTCTCTGTGCGTTGCGACGCTCGCAAGAAACGGAGCCCGGGACTGTAATAGATCGAGTGAAGTACAGAGCCGTCACACCCACAGCAGGGAGAGGCATCGCAAGATCCTGGGCACAAGGTAAGTAACTTTGCCTGGATTCTGTGATGCAATCCCGAGTGTGGCTCGGGTTTACCGCTTTTGGTAGTGATAATTCATCCCGAGCCACACTCGGGAGGTTAAAATTGTGTATACTTATTCTGGTGTTTTAGTTGTGTGTGTTAAGTCTACCGTTATTACAAATTTTGACAATAATGGGAGGTTAAAATTGTGTATACTTATTCTGGTGTTTTAGTTGTATGTGTTAAGTCTACCGTTATTACAAATTTTGACAATAATGAGTACTATCCTCATGTTATTGACAGTAGGCAGTTAGTTCTATAGCCAATAGCAGGATGTTTTTTGTCTATGGAGTTTGCCCACTGTCTGCTGTCAATTTATATTGGCCAGCATATGTTAGGGAACTTCTTCCTCCATTTCCAGCCCTAGTGACATAGCAGAAATCTACTAACTAATTTTATAAAAAGCTAAACATCCCTGATCAATAGATTGACTTGTACTTTCCCACAGACACTTACTTGTGTAGTTAACTGTCACAGAGCTGTCTCCTTTTATGCTGTTTCCTCCAACAAGGGCAGAGACCAGGAAGGTGTAATTATTGCCAGGTGTCAGATTCTGTATGGTAAAATTTGTCGTGAGACTGGACACAATTTCACTGAAAGATGCAATTTCCAGGATCTGGATCTGATAGAAACTTGCATATCCAGTAGGTGGTAGCCAGTTCAGAGATACGGAAGTGGTGCTGAAATTGTAAGCTGTAAGACTCTGTACCTTTTCAGGTCCTAGAAACAAATTAAAATAGTTTGGTAATAAGTAACTCACCTAATTTGATCCAGAAATTTACAAAGACTACAAATACACATAGTACTAAATATTTGGTATTAGTGGCCAAAGAATGTTAAGATTAAAACAAGCTATCCTCAGTGTATTAAGGCTAAAGCCCATCCTTTAAGACCACATTCACATATTTTTTACAAACAGATCTAGCTACTTATTAATTATCCCTTCTTAGGGACAGGTAAAAGAAAAGGAAAGCATATGGAAATATATTATAGCTAGGCCATCGTCTCAATTCACAAAGCTTCGACAAAAGGACGAGGCTCTCTAATTTACCCATGTGATTGTTATGAATGCATCTTATTGGACTTGGAGCTGAAAATAACTGTCACTCTTTTAACCTCCCTGGCTGTATGATTATGTCAGATTTTTGATGCTCCAAGCGGCAATTTGTTTCACATGAAAATTTGGGGTTTTATATTGTAGGCCTGTAAATCTAAGGCCCCGTACACACGAGCAAATGAATCTGTTCACCTAATTTTACTTCCTGGTGCAGAAGTAATGTATATGTATAGTGTGTGTATATATACTGCATGTATAGTGTATGTATATACTGTATGTATAGTGTGTGTGTTTGTATATACTGTATAGTGTGTGTATGTGTATATACTGTATAGTGTGTATATACTGTATGTATAGTGTGTGTATATACTGTATGTATAGTGTGTGTATATACTGTATAGTGTGTATATACTGTATGTATAGTGTGTGTATATACTGTGTGTGTGTATATATACTGTATGTATAGTGTGTGTATATACTGTATAGTGTGTATATATTGTATGTATAGTGTGTGTGTATATACTGTATGTATAGTGTGTGTATATACTGTATAGTGTGTGTATATACTGTATAGTGTGTGTGTATATACTGTATGTGTGTATATACTGTATGTATAGTGTGTGTGTATACTGTATGTATAGTGTGTGTGTATATACTGTATGTATAGTGTGTATACTGTATGTATAGTGTGTGTATATACTGTATGTATAGTGTGTGTATATACTGTATGTGTGTATATACTATATGTATAGTGTGTGTATATATACTGTATGTATAGTGTGTGTATATACTGAATGTATAGTGTGTGTATATACTGTATAGTGTGTGTATATACTGTATAGTGTGTGTGTGTGTATATACTGTATAGTGTGTGTGTGTGTATATACTGTATGTGTGTATATACTGTATGTATAGTGTGTGTATATACTGTATGTATAGTGTGTTTATATATACTGTGTGTATATACTGTATGTATAGTGTGTGTATATACTGTATGTATAGTGCGTGTATATACTGTATAGTGTGTATATACTGTATGTATAGTGTGTGTGTGTATATACTGTATGTATAGTGTGTGTATATGCTGTATGTGTGTATATACTGTATGTATATTGTGTGTATATACTATATGTGTGTATATACTGTATGTATAGTGTGTGTGTATATACTGTATAATGTGTGTGTATATACTGTATGTGTGTATATACTGTATGTATAGTGTGTGTATATACTGTGTGTGTGTATATACTGTATGTATAGTGTGTGTGTGTATATACTGTATGTATAGTGTGTGTATATACTGTATGTATAGTGTGTGTATATACTGTATGTGTGTATATACTGTATGTATAGTGTGTGTGTATATACTGTATGTATAGTGTGTGTATATACTGTATGCATGTATATACTGTATGTATAGTGTGTGTATATACTGTATAGTGTGTGTATATACTGTATGTATAGTGTGTGTATATACTGGGTCTGTGTATATACTGTATGTATAGTGTGTGTGTATATACTGTATAGTGTGTATATACTGTATGTATAGTGTGTGTATATACTGTGTGTGTGTGTATATACTGTATGTATAATGTGTGTATATACTGTATGTGTGTATATACTGTATGTGTATATACTGTATGTGTATGTATAGTGTGTGTATATACTGTATAGTGTGTGTATATACTGTATGTGTGTATATACTGTATGTATAGTGTGTGTATAAACTGTGTGTGTGTGTATATACTGTATGTATGTATAGTGTGTGTATATACTGTATGTGTGTATATACTGTATGTATAGTGTGTGTGTATATACTGTATAGTGTGTATATACTGTATGTATAGAGTGTGTTTATACTGTGTGTGTGTGTGTGTATATACTGTATGTATATACTGTATGTGTGTATATACTGTATGTGTATGTATACTGTGTGTGTATATATAGTGCATGTATATAGTATGTATGGTGTGTGTATATACTGTATGTATAGTGTGTGTGTGTGTATATACTGTATGTATAGTGTGTGTATATACTGTATGTATAGTGTGTGTATATACTGTATGTGTGTATATACTATATGTATAGTGTGTGTATATATACTGTATGTATAGTGTGTGTATATACTGAATGTATAGTGTGTGTATATACTGTATAGTGTGTGTATATACTGTATGTGTGTATATACTGTATGTATAGTGTGTGTATATACTGTATGTATAGTGTGTTTATATATACTGTGTGTATATACTGTATGTATAGTGTGTGTATATACTGTATGTATAGTGTGTATATACTGTATGTATAGTGCGTGTATATACTGTATAGTGTGTATATACTGTATGTATAGTGTGTGTGTATATACTGTATGTATAGTGTGTGTATATGCTGTATGTGTGTATATACTGTATGTATAGTGTGTGTATATACTATATGTGTGTATATACTGTATGTATAGTGTGTGTGTATATATACTGTATAATGTGTGTGTATATACTGTATGTGTGTATATACTGTATGTATAGTGTGTGTATATACTGTGTGTGTATATACTGTATGTATAGTGTGTGTGTGTATATACTGTATGTATAGTGTGTGTATATACTGTATGTATAGTGTGTGTATATACTGTATGTGTGTATATACTGTATGTATAGTGTGTGTGTGTATATACTGTATGTATAGTGTGTGTATATACTGTATGCGTGTATATACTGTATGTATAGTGTGTGTATATACTGTATAGTGTGTGTGTGTATATACTGTATGTATAGTGTGTGTATATACTGTGTCTGTGTATATACTGTATGTATAGTGTGTGTGTATATACTGTATAGTGTGTATATACTGTATGTATAGTGTGTGTATAT
Source organism: Rana kukunoris (assembly GCA_029574335.1). Lineage (NCBI taxonomy): Eukaryota > Metazoa > Chordata > Amphibia > Anura > Ranidae > Rana > Rana kukunoris. The sequence goes on from CM056052.1 coordinate 226,489,385, forward strand.
ACTGTGGTGTGTGTTGTATGTAAGTAATGTACTATAGTATATGTATATATGTTTGTATATACTGTATATGTGTGTATATTACTGTATGGTGTATATACTGTATGTGTATGTATAGTGTGTGTATATACTGTATAGTGTGTGTATATACTGTATGTGTGTATATACTGTATGTATAGTGTGTGTATAAACTGTGTGTGTGTGTATATACTGTATGTATAGTGTGTGTATATACTGTATGTGTGTATATACTGTATGTATAGTGTGTGTGTATATACTGTATAGTGTGTATATACTGTATGTATAGAGTGTGTTTATACTGTGTGTGTGTGTATATACTGTATGTGTATGTACACTGTGTGTGTATATATAGTGCATGTATATAGTATGTATAGTGTGTGTGTATATACTGTATGTATAGTGTGTGTGTGTGTATATACTGTATGTATAGTGTGTGTATATACTGTATGTATAGTGTGTGTATATACTGTATGTGTGTATATACTATATGTATAGTGTGTGTATATATACTGTATGTATAGTGTGTGTATATACTGAATGTATAGTGTGTGTATATACTGTATAGTGTGTGTATATACTGTATAGTGTGTGTGTGTATATACTGTATAGTGTGTGTATATACTGTATGTGTGTATATACTGTATGTATAGTGTGTGTATATACTGTATGTATAGTGTATTTATATATATACTGTGTGTATATACTGTATGTATAGTGTGTGTATATACTGTATGTATAGTGTGTGTATATACTGTATGTATAGTGTGTGTATATACTGTATAGTGTGTATATACTGTATGTATAGTGTGTGTGTATATACTGTATGTATAGTGTGTGTATATGCTGTATGTGTGTATATACTGTATGTATAGTGTGTGTATATACTATATGTGTGTATATACTGTATGTATAGTGTGTGTGTATATACTGTATAATGTGTGTGTATATACTGTATGTGTGTATATACTGTATGTATAGTGTGTGTATATACTGTGTGTGTATATACTGTATGTATAGTGTGTGTGTATATACTGTATGTATAGTGTGTGTATATACTGTATGTGTGTATATACTGTATGTATAGTGTGTGTGTATATACTGTATGTATAGTGTGTGTATATACTGTATGTGTGTATATACTGTATGTATAGTGTGTGTATATACTGTATAGTGTGTGTGTGTATATACTGTATGTGTGTATATACTGTATGTATAGTGTGTGTGTATATACTGTGTCTGTGTATATACTGTATGTATAGTGTGTGTATATACTGTGTGTGTGTATATACTGTATGTATAGTGTGTGTGTATATACTGTATAGTGTGTATATACTGTATGTATAGTGTGTGTATATACTGTGTGTGTGTATATACTGTATGTATAATGTGTGTATATACTGTATGTGTGTATATACTGTATGTGTATGTATAGTGTGTGTATATTCTGTATAGTGTGTGTGTGTGTGTATATACTGTATGTGTGTATATACTGTATGTATAGTGTGTGTATAAACTGTGTGTGTGTGTATATACTGTATGTATAGTGTGTGTATATACTGTATGTGTGTATATACTGTATGTATAGTGTGTGTGTATATACTGTATAGTGTGTATATACTGTATGTATAGAGTGTGTTTGTACTGTGTGTGTGTGTGTATATACTGTATGTATATACTGTATGTGTGTATATACTGTATGTGTATGTATACTGTGTGTGTATATATAGTGCATGTATATAGTATGTATGTATGTATAGCGTGTGTGCTTATACTGCTTGTATGTGTGTTGTATAGTGTGTGTATATACTGTGTATGTATATACGGTGTGTGTGTGTATATACTGTATGTATAGGTAGGATGGAAGGTGGCACACTGGGGGGCTCTGTTGTAAGGTGGCACTCTGGGGGGGCTTTGCCGTAGGGTGGCACACTGGGGGGGCTCTGCCGTAGGGTGGCAAACTGGGGGGGCTCTGCCATAGGGTGGCACACTGGGGGCACTGCCGTAAGGTGGCACACTGGGGGGCTCTGTTGTAAGGTGGCACTCTGTGGACTGTGATGTATAGGGAGAATGTTGGTACTTTGTTGTAAGGGAGGACTGATGTGAGATCCTGACTGTTGTACTATATATGTTTTGTTTGTTACTTACTCCTGGCGTAATGGCCATCTGTAAACCCAGGGGCCCCATAATCTTATTTTGCCCGGGGGCCCCATGAGTTATCAGTCCGCCCCTGGTGTCTGATGATGGATTTCCCCACAAATCACTATCGCTCAATTCTGCAAGTGATTCTAATTTATTATCGCAGTTTTCTAGCTGGTCTAACACCTCTTTAGACATAAAGGACACTTTTTGGTTGCTATGGACAATCTCAAGTTTCCAGGAAGAAAGAACATTATATATATAATATAAAACTGCATGCAGGGCACTGGACAAATCATTAGGGGCAAAAGGGGTGTGAAACTATTTGATACAGTAATGTAATCTGTAAGATTGCAGTGTACTGTATGTATTCCCTGTTTTTAACCTCTTGAATTTTGCGCCAGGCTCCGTCTCTGTGCGTTGCGACGCTCGCAAGAAACAGAGCCCGGGACTGTAATAGATCGAGTGAAGTACAGAGCCGTCACACACACAGCGGGGAGGCATTGCAAGAACCTCGGCACAAGGTAAGTAACTTTGCCTGGATTCTGTGATGCAATCCCGAGTGTGGCTTGGGTTTACCGCATTTGGTAGTCATAATTCATCCCAAGCCACACTCGGGAATACCACTAGGGAGGTTAAAATTGTGTATACTTATTCTGGTGTTTTAGTTGTGTGTGTTAAGCCTACCGTTATTACAAATTTTGACAATAATGAGTACTATCCTCATGTTATTGACAGTAGACAGTTAGTTCTATAGCCAATAGCAGGAAGTTTTTTGTCTATGGAGTTTGCCCACTGTCTGCTGTCAATTTATATTGGCCAGCATCTGTTAGGGAAATTCTTCCTCCATTTCCAGCCCTAGTGACATAGCAGAAATCTACTAACTAATTTTATAAAAAGCTAAACATCCCTGATCAATAGATTGACTTGTACTTTCCCACAGACACTTACTTGTGTAGTTAACCATCACAGAGCTGTCTCCTTTTATGCTGTTTCCTCCAACAAGGGCAGAGACCAGGAAGGTGTAATTATTGCCAGGTGTCAGATTCTGTATGGTAAAATTTGTCGTGAGACTGGACACAATTTCACTGAAAGATGCAATTTCCAGGATCTGGATCTGGTAGAAACTTGCATATCCAGTAGGTGGTAGCCAGTTCAGAGATACAGAAGTGGTGCTGATATTGTAAGCTGTAAGACTCTGTACCTTTTCAGGTCCTAGAAACAAATTAAAATAGTTTGGTAATAAGTAACTCACCAAATTTGATCCAAAATGTACAAAGACTACACATACACATAGTACTAAATATTTGGTATTAGTGGCCAAAGAATGTTAAGATTAAAACAAGCTATCCTCAGTGAATTAAGGCTAAAGCCCATCCTTTAAGACCACATTTACATATTTTTTACAAACAGATCTAGCTACTTATTAATTATCCCTTCTTAGGGACAGGTAAAAGAAAAGGAAAGCATATGGAAATATATTATAGCTAGGCCATCGTCTCAATTCACAAAGCTTTGACAAAAGGATGAGGCTCTCTAATTTACCCATGTGATTGTTATTTTTGAATCTTATTGGACTTGGAGCTGAAAATAACTGTCTCTCTTTTAACCTCCCTGGCGATATGATTATGTCAGATTTTTGATGCTCCTGGCGGCACATTGTTTCACATGAAAATTTTGGGTTTTATATTGTAGGCCTGTAATTCTTGGAAGTAACACACTTAAATCTGTCCAAACAAGAGTCTAGTAGACATCCCGGGTATAATAAAAAAGGATGAAACACAAAATCATAAATTATAATATAATAAATAACTATAAATTGATTATGGGGGGCGTGGCTTGCGCGCGCACGAGAATGGCCGCTTGAGCTGTGAGCTCCGCTACCCAGACCGGACACCGAGCGACTACCGAGCGACTCCGCTGTCCCACTAAGCCCCACGAATGAAGGACTGAACTCCCCAGGTCCTGCTGACATGCCGTCCCGCAAAAGATCGCAGGAACGGGGCCCGAAGAAGCTGGAACCTTTCTCCTTCCAGCCCCGTCGGAAAAACCAAGATGGCGCCGCCGGAGGAACCGCGCGGCAGACGCTGGACTACACAGACCTCCCTGACGCCCAGCCACAGGATCTTCTCCCCTCACAGCAGCACTCTGTCTCACTTGACCCCTGCACCTTCCACCCCGGGGATGCAGAGCCCAGCAAAATCGAGGATGCGGATGGACCTCACCAACCAGGCCTCAATAACAGTGAGTACAGGCCTACACAATGACTCTGCCATATCCTCTCTGCAATCTTCCATTGCTCAATTCCCGACCACGGGACAACCGGTGCTAGACACCACAATGAAAGACATGTTAGTAACGCTACAATCCTCCCTCATGACTAACTTGTCATGGCTTATTAACAAGTTCTCTTTAGAAATTAAGCATATGGATAACAGGATGCAGTTCATAGAAAACAAAATGGAAGACTGCACTGAAACAGTTAACGATCTGGTAGATGCATATACTGAGCAGAAGGATGACAACCTTTGGATAAAAGCGAAGCTCGCGGACCTCGAGGACAGATCTAGGCGCAATAACCTTAAAATCCGTGGGGCCCCCGAGTCAGTTCAGCCCAAAGGACTGCATGCCTATGCCAGCACTATGTTTTCTAGCATGCTCCTAGAACTGTCACCAATAGAACTCACTATCGACCGTATACACAGGCTGCCTAAGCCCCGCCATCTTGAGGCAGACGTACCACGGGATGTTCTCCTAAGAATCCACTTCTTCCAGGCCAAGGAACAGATCCTCCTGAAGGCAAGAGAAATCTCTCCACTCCCAGCGCCATACGCAGATATCCAGCTGTATGCTGACTTGTCTCAATACACGCTCCAACTACGGAGGCAACTGAAGACCATAAAGAAAGCCATGCACAACCATAAGATCGTATACAAGTGGCGTCACCCAGCGACCATCCTGGTCACGCATAATGGCATACCCCACACCATATCTACCATGGAAGGGGGCATGAAGCTTCTACATTCTTGGGGAATTGTGCCGGTGCATTGCCATGAAATAAGATTTGCCATGCAATGAGATGGTCCGCCTCCATCCCATTCTATTGGCTCACTCATGTCACGTGACATATTTAAACGTCAAGTATTGACGCAAACATCAGTCACAGCTAGGCTATCATAGGGAGAGGATCTCCTCTCCCTGTGATAGCCCGATAGCGCTGTCAGCAGCGTGCCTCCCGCCAGCGCTAAGTACACCCCGCGCCCGCAGCTCTACTCCCCGTCCCCCGCACCCGCAGCTCTTCCCCGTCCTCCGCGCCCGCAGCTCTTCCCCGTCCTCCGCGCCCGCAGCTCTACTCCCCCGTTAAGAATCAGGGAACGGGGAAAGTCTACGCTATTAGCGTAGACCTAGCGTTGGCTACGTTAGTAGCATAAACCTGCGCATGCGCACTATTTACAACACCAGCCCACATAACCTGGAGCAGCTGCAGCTCGTGAGTGACCACTGCAGTCACCCACAAAATCATAGGAGGGGGGTCATAGCCTCGTATTCTATACTGAAGGAGGGGGGATGCTGGGACTTGTAGTTCTCTATACTAGGGGGGGGGACGCTGGGACTTGTAGTTCTCTATACTGAAGGAGGGGGGAATGCTGGGACTTGTAGTACTCTATACTGGAGGAGGGGGGGAATGCTGGGACTTGTAGTACTCTATACTGGAGGAGGGGGGGAATGCTGGGACTTGTAGTACTCTATACTGGAGGAGGGGGGGAATGCTGGGACTTGTAGTACTCTATACTGGAGGAGGGGGGGATGCTGGGACTTGTAGTTCTCTATACTAAGGGGGGGGACGCTGGGACTTGTAGTTCTCTATACTAGGGGACGACGCTGGGACTTGTAGTACTCTATACTGGAGGAGGGGGGAATGCTGGGACTTGTAGTTTCTCTATACTAGGGGGGGGCGCTGGGACTTGTAGTTCTCTATACTAGGGGGGGGGGGACGCTAGGACTTGTAGTTCTCTATACTAGGGGGGGGGCGCTGGGACGTGTAGTACTCTATACTGGAGGAGGGGGGGAATGCTGGGACTTGTAGTACTCTATACTGGAGGAGGGGGGAATGCTGGGACTTGTAGTACTCTATACTGGAGGAGGGGGGGGGATGCTGGGACTTGTAGTTCTCTATACTAGGGGGGGACGCTGGGACTTGTAGTTCTCTATACTAGGGGGGGGGGCGCTGGGACTTGTAGTTCTCTATACTGAAGGAGGGGGGAATGCTGGGACTTGTAGTTCTCTATACTAGGGGGGGGGACGCTGGGACTTGTAGTTCTCTATACTGGAGGAGGGGGGAATGCTGGGACTTGTAGTTCTCTATACTGGGGGGGGGACGCTGGGACTTGTAGTTCTCTATACTGAAGAAGGGGGGAATGCTGGGACTTGTAGTTCTATATACTAGGGGGGGGGCGCTGGGACTTGTAGTTCTCTATACTGAAGGAGGGGGGAATGCTGGGACTTGTAGTTCTCTATACTAGGGGGGGGGCGCTGGGACTTTGTAGTTCTCTATACTGGAGGAGGGGGGAATGCTGGGACTTGTAGTTCTCTATACTAGGGGGGGGGCGCTGGGACTTGTAGTTCTCTATACTAGGGGGGGGGACGCTGGGACTTGTAGTACTCTATACTGGAGGAGGGGGGAATGCTGGGACTTGTAGTTCTCTATACTAGGGGGGGGGACGCTGGGACTTGTAGTTCTCTATACTAGGGGGGGGGGCGCTGGGACTTGTAGTTCTCTATACTAGGGGGGTACGCTGGGACGTGTAGTACTCTATACTGGAGGAGGGGGGAATGCTGGGACTTGTAGTACTCTATACTGGAGGAGGGGGGAATGCTGGGACTTGTAGTACTCTATACTGGAGGAGGGGGGAATGCTGGGACTTGTAGTTCTCTATACTAGGGGGGGGACGCTGGGACTTGTAGTTCTCTATACTAGGGGGGGACGCTGGGACTTGTAGTTCTCTATACTGAAAGAGGGGGGAATGCTGGGACTTGTAGTTCTCTATACTAGGGTGGGACGCTGGGACTTGTAGTTCTCTATACTGAAGAAGGGGGGAATGCTGGGACTTGTAGTTCTATATACTAGGGGGAGGGGGACGCTGGGACTTGTAGTTCTCTATACTGAAGAAGGGGGGAATGCTGGGACTTGTAGTTCTATATACTAGGGGGGGGGACGCTGGGACTTGTAGTTCTCTATACTGAAGGAGGGGGGAATGCTGGGACTTGTAGTTCTATATACTAGGGGGGGGACGCTGGGACTTGTAGTTCTCTATACTGAAGGAGGGGGGAATGCTGGGACTTGTAGTTCTATATACTAGGGGGGGGACGCTGGGACTTGTAGTTTCTCTATACTGAAGGAGGGGGGAATGCTGGGACTTGTAGTTCTCTATACTAGGGGGGGACGCTGGGACTTGTAGTTCTTTATACTAGGGGGGGGGACGCTGGGACTAAAGTCCAGTAGAACAATAGAGGCCTAGCAGGTGACCCACACACCTATTACCTCCACACCGATTCATGCAATTCTATGATCCCCCCTCCTATGATTTTTGGGGTGACTGCATTCGGACAGCTGTGGCAATTAAAGATGCAGTCACTGTATAGGAATGCTGTGAGTTGTAGTAAATAAGTAACTGCAGCATTGAGCATTCATGGCAAATTACAGAAAATTAAATAAAGTATGAAATGATGCACAAAAACTGGAACAACATAAATTGTCTGTGTCCTTAAGACAAAAATGGGCTGTTTCTTTAAGATTTAATTGTTTTTCCTAAATGTTCTTTATTATATATGGGTGTAGCATCTGTATGGGTGTGACTTACATAAGGGTGGTCACACAGGGGCCCCGTGATAATCTTTTGCCGGGGGGCCCTATGATACACCCCTAAACAAAGTTTTACATTTTTACAAGGGGTAATAGCGGAAAATACCCCAAAAAATGTGTTACCCCATCTGTTCTGAGTAAGGAAATACCCAATAAGTGGACGTCAAGTGCACTAAAGGGTGAACTACAATGCTCAGAACAGAGGGAGTGCCATTGAGCTTTTGAAAAGTAAATTTGGCCATATGCAATTGCATTTACAAAGCCCCCCGTGGTGCCAGAACAGTGGACACCCTCACATGTGACCCAATTTTGGAAACTACACTCCTCATGGAATTTTATAAGGGGTGCAGTGAGAATTGACACCACACTGGCATTTGACGGATCTTTGGAACAGTGGGCTGTGCAAATTAATAATACAATTTTTCATTTTCTAAAAATACTGTTCAAAAAAAACATCAAACACCTGTGTGGTTTTAAGGTTCTCTATACCCCTTGTTCCGTTCCGTGAGGGGTGTAGTCTTCAAAATGGGGTCACATGTGGGTATTTATTGTTTTGCATTTACGTCAGAAGCGCTGTAACGATCAGCCACCCCTGTGCAAATCACCAATTTGCCCCTCAAATGTACATGGTGCACTCTCCCTTCTGAGCCTTGTAGTGCGCCCGCAGAGCACTTTGCGTCCACATATGGGGTATCTCAGTACTCAGGAGAAATTGCATTACAAATTTTGGGGTGCTTTTTTGTCTTTCAATGCTTGTGAAAATTAAAAGTATGGGGCAACACCAGCATGTGAGTTTTTTTAATTTTTTTATACACTAACATGCTGGTATAGACCCCAACTTTATCTTTTCTTGAGGGGTAAATGGAGAAATTGCCCCACCAAAATATGTTAGGCAAATTCTCCCAAATACGGAGATACCCCATATGTGGCCCTAAACTGTTGCCTTGAAATAGGACAGGGCTCCAAAGTGAGAGCTCCATGAGCATGAGACCTAAATTAGGGATTTGCATAGGGGTGGACATATAGGTATTATATGCCAGTGATTCCCAAACAGGGTGTCTCCAGCTGTTGCAAAACTCCCAAATACTGGGAGTTCTTGTTTTGCAACAGCTGGAGGCTCCATTTTGGAAACAGTGCCGTTCCAGACATTTTCAATTTTTATTGGGGAGGGGGCTGTGTGGGGGTATGTGTATATTTATTGTTTTGTAATTTTTACATTAGTGTAGTGTGGTGTAGTGTTTTTAGGCTACAGTCACAGGGGCGGGGGGGGGGGGGTTCACAGTAGTTGCCCGCTGAGAGTTTGAGCTGAAGCAAAAAACTTGCTGCATCTCAAACTTTCAGAGCGAAACTCAATGTAAGCCCCTGCCCATGTGAGTGTACCCTGTAAATTCACATTTGGGGGGGAGAGGAAGGGGGGGTCAAACATCCAGCTGTTGCAAAACTAAAACTCCCAACATGTAGGGTGTATCAGTGAATGCTGGGAATTGTATTTAGTTATGCAACAGCTGGAGGCAGACTACTAAAACTCCCAACATGTGCTTTGGCTGTCTCGGCTTATTGGGAGTTGTACTTTTGAAATAACTGGAGGCACATTGTGTGGGAAACATTGTCTTTTTCCTAACCCTTGTACCTCCAGCTGTGAAAATAAAAAATTCACAGCATGCTCTGACACACCATGCATGCTAGGAGTTGTAGTTTTGCAACAGCTGGAGGCACAAGGGTTGGAAAACATTGAGTTAGGAAACAAACAATGTTTGCCAACCAATGCGCATCCAGTTGTTTCAAAAGCACAACTCCAAGTACGCCGAGACAGCTAAAGGACATGTTGGGAGTTGTAGTTTTGCAACAACTGGAGGGCTACAGCTTGGGAACCACTGTACAGTGGTTTTCAAACTGTAGCCCTTAAGATGTTTCTAAACTACAAATCCCAGCATGCCCAGGCTGTACAGGAAAGCTGTGAATTGTAGTTCTGAAACATCTGAAGAGCCAAATGTTGCAGAACTACAACTCACAGCATTCCTATAAAAGATGGCTGCATCTTTAATTGCCACAGCTGTCCGAATGCAGTCACCCCAAAAATCATAGGAGGGGGGATCATAGAATTGCTTGAATCGGTGTGGAGGTCACCTGCTAGGCCTCTATTGTTCTACTGGACTTTAGTCCCAGCGTCCCCCCCCTAGTATAAAAAACTACAAGTCCCAGCGTCCCCCCCCTAGTATTAGAGAACTACAAGTCCCAGCGTCCCCCCCCCTAGTATAGAGAACTACAAGTCCCAGCATTCCCCCCTTCTCCAGTATAGAGAACTACAAGTCCAGCGTCCCCCTAGTATAGAGAACTACAAGTCCCAGCATTCCCCCCTCCTTCAGTATAGAGAACTACAAGTCCCAGCGTCCCCCCTAGTATAGAGAACTACAAGTCCCAGCATTCCCCCCTCCTTCAGTATAGAGAACTACAAGTCCCAGCGCCCCCCCCCTAGTATAGAGAACTACAAGTCCCAGCGTCCCCCCCCCTAGTATAGAGAACTACAAGTCCCAGCATTCCCCCCCTCCTCCAGTATAGAGTACTACAAGTCCCAGCATCCCCCCTCCTCCAGTATAGAGTACTACAAGTCCCAGCATTCCCCCCTCCTTCAGTATAGAGAACTACAAGTCCCAGCGTCCCCCCTAGTAGTATAGAGAACTACAAGTCCCAGCGCCCCCCCCCCCTAGTATAGAGAACTACAAGTCCCAGCATTCCACCCCTCCTCCAGTATAGAGTACTACAAGTCCCAGCATCCCCCCCTCCTCCATTATAGAGTACTACAAGTCCCAGCATTCCCCCCCCTCCAGTATAGAGTACTACAAGTCCCAGCATCCCCCCCTCCTCCAGTATATAGAGTACTACAAGTCCCAGCATTCCCCCCTCCTCCAGTATAGAGTACTACAAGTCCCAGCATTCCCCCCCTCCTCCAGTATAGAGAACTACAAGTCCCAGCATTCCCCCCGCCTCCAGTATAGAGTACTACAAGTCCCAGCATTCCCCCCCTCCTCCAGTATAGAGTACTACAAGTCCCAGCATTCCCCCCTCCTCCAGTATAGAGTACTACAAGTCCCAGCATTTCCCCCTCCTTCAGTATAGAGAACTACAAGTCCCAGCGTCCCCCCCTAGTATAGAGAACTACAAGTCCAGCGTCCCCCCACCTAGTATAGAGAACTACAAGTCCCAGCTTCCCCCCCCTAGTATAGAGAACTACAAGTCCCAGCATTCCACCCCTCCTCCAGTATAGAGTACTACAAGTCCCAGCATCCCCCCCCTCCTCCAGTATAGAGTACTACAAGTCCCAGCATTCCCCCCCTCCAGTATAGAGTACTACAAGTCCCAGCATTCCCCCCTCCTCCAGTATAGAGTACTACAAGTCCCAGCATTCCCCCCCTCCTCCAGTATAGAGAACTACAAGTCCCAGCATTCCCCCCTCCTCCAGTATAGAGTACTACAAGTCCCAGCATTCCCCTCCCCTCCTCCAGTATAGAGTACTACAAGTCCCAGCATTCCCCTCCCCCTCCTCCAGTATAGAGTACTACAAGTCCCAGCATTCCCCTCCCCCTCCTCCAGTATAGAGTACTACAAGTCCCAGCATTCCCCCCCTCCTCCAGTATAGAGTACTACAAGTCCCAGCATTCCCCCCCTCCTCCAGTATAGAGTACTACAAGTCACAGCATTCCCCCTCCTCCCAGTATAGAGTACTACAAGTCCCAGCATTCCCACCTCCTCCAGTATAGAGTACTACAAGTCCCAGCATTCCCCCCTCCTCCAGTATAGAGAACTACAAGTCCCAGCATTCCCCCCCTCCTCCAGTATAGAGTACTACAAGTCCCAGCATTCCCCTCCCCCTCCTCCAGTATAGAGTACTACAAGTCCCAGCATTCCCCCCCTCCTCCAGTATAGAGTACTACAAGTCCCAGCATTCTCCCCCCTCCTCCAGTATAGAGTACTACAAGTCCCAGCATTCCCCCCCTCCTCCAGTATAGAGTACTACAAGTCCCAGCATTCCCCCCCTCCTTCAGTATAGAGAACTACAAGTCCCAGCATTCCCCCCCCTCCTCCAGTATAGAGTACTACAAGTCCCAGCATTCCCCCCCTCCTTCAGTATAGAGAACTACAAGTCCCAGCGTCCCCCCCCCTAGTATAGAGAACTACAAGTCCCAGCATCCCAGCATTCCCCCCTCCTTCTGTATAGAGAACTACAAGTCCCAGCGTCCCCCCACCTAGTATAGATAACTACAAGTACCAGCGTCCCCCCCTAGTATAGAGAACTACAAGTCCCAGCATTCCCCCCCTCCTCCAGTATAGAGTACTACAAGTCCCAGCATCCCCCCCTCCTCCAGTATAGAGTACTACAAGTCCCAGCATTCCCCCCTCCAGTATAGAGTACTACAAGTCCCAGCATTCCCCCCTCCAGTATAGAGTACTACAAGTCCCAGCATTCCCCCCCTCCTCCAGTATAGAGAACTACAAGTCCCAGCATTCCCCCCCTCCTCCAGTATAGAGTACTACAAGTCCAGCATTCCCCTCCCCCTCCTCCAGTATAGAGTACTACAAGTCCCAGCATTCCCCCCCTCCTCCAGTATAGAGTACTACAAGTCCCAGCATTCCCCTCCACCTCCTCCAGTATAGAGTACTACAAGTCCCAGCATTCCCCCCCTCCTCCAGTATAGAGTACTACAAGTCCCAGCATTCCCCCCCTCCTCCAGTATAGAGTACTACAAGTCCCAGCATTCCCCCCCTCCTCTAGTATAGAGTACTACAAGTCCCAGCATTCCCCCCTCCTCCAGTATAGAGAACTACAAGTCCCAGCATTCCCCCCCTCCTCCAGTATAGAGTACTACAAGTCCCAGCATTCCCCTCCCCCTCCTCCAGTATAGAGTACTACAAGTCCCAGCATTCCCCCCCTCCTCCAGTATAGAGTACTACAAGTCCCAACATTCCCCCCCCTCCTCCAGTATAGAGTACTACAAGTCCCAGCATTCCCCCCCTCCTCCAGTATAGAGTACTACAAGTCCCAGCATTCCCCCCTCCTTCAGTATAGAGAACTACAAGTCCCAGCATTCCCCCCCTCCTCCAGTGTAGAGTACTACAAGTCCCAGCATTCCCCCCTCCTTCAGTATAGAGAACTACAAGTCCCAGCGTCCCCCCCCTAGTATAGAGAACTACAAGTCCCAGGATCCCAGCATTCCCCCCCCTCCTTCAGTATAGAGAACTACAAGTCCCAGCGTCCCCCCCCCCTAGTATAGAGAACTACAAGTCCCAGCATTCCCCCCCTCCTTCAGTATAGAATACGAGGCTATGACCCCCCTCCTATGATTTTGTGGGTGACTGCAGTGGTCACTCACGAGCTGCAGCTGCTCCAGGTTATGTGGGCTGGTGTTGTAAATAGTGCGCATGCGCAGGTTTACGCTACTAACGTAGCCAACGCTAGGTCTACGCTAATAGCGTAGACTCTCCCCGTTCCCTGATTCTTAACGGGGGAGTAGAGCTGCGGGCGCGGAGGACGGGGAAGAGCTGCGGGCGCGGGGTGCGGGGAGTAGAGCTGCGGGCGCGGGGTGTACTTAGCGCTGGCGGGAGGCACGCTGCTGACAGCGCTATCGGGCTATCACATGGCCTAGCTGTGACTGATGTTTGCGTCAATACTTGACGTTTAAATATGTCACGTGACATGAGTGAGCCAATAGAATGGGATGGAGGCGGACCATCTCATTCCATGGCAAATCTCATTTTATGGCAATGCACCGGAACCACCCCGCATCCAGCAGGAACACAATGGAGTCCCTAATCCGTTCACCTTCGGTATGGAAAAGGGGAAGATCACAAAACAAAAAACGGTGTAACCTTGTTGAGCAATTTACATGTCCGGTCTGGTCATGCGATTCCATCTTGCTCACCAAACTTTCCCTACCTTTTGGTCAGCAGCTCAGAAAGAGCTACCTGTTGCTGACACACCTGATAATCCCTCTTGGAGGGTGTTGCTTGACGTTCCTTTTATAATACGATATATCCTAGTATCTTTTTTAGATATCTCCAGCATTTTTTCTATTTTTTTTTTTGTTTTGTTTTGCTTTTTATATATCTCTCGTTTTTGTTTGCTCTGACTTTTGCGCACGGCTCACCCGCAACTACAACCCCTATATCTCGCCTCTGCACGGGCGGCACAAACCCCCTGTTCTGTTAAAGTGTGGATACTCACCTCTGCTCTTGTCTCCTATTGTCTAACATAGAGTCGCGGCCTTACTGCCAGAACTGCCTGACCGCCAGCCGCCTCATCCCTTTACCTAAGAACTGAGTGGACACCGTCTGCAACTGTGAGTACACTTGCCTATCTGACTCCCACTCCCCCACGAAACATGGGGATCAAAATCCTCTCCCTCAATGCCAAAGGGTTAAACCACCCAGTGAAGAGAGCATCCCTATGGAAGTCGGCACTGGCCAATAACTGTGATATCCTGTGTGTCCAAGAGACCCATTTTGCACTTGAGGCCTCCCCCAAGTGTAGCCATAGACGATTCCCACATATTTTCCAAGCCTCATTTTCCAAGAAACAGCGAGGGGTAATGATTGCCATCAGAGACTCTGTCCATTTCCAATTACAGCAATGCGTAACAGATCCGGACGGACGATACATTTTTTTGAACTGTATTATTAATAGGGTGCCTTACACTCTGGTCACCCTATATGTACCAAACCAAGGTCAGATGACCTTCCTTAGACGGACCATGAAGGCGGTTCGTAAATTCCAACAGGGACATTTGCTCATCTGTGGGGATTTTAATATGGTTCCTGATGTCACAATGGATTCCACGGCGAGTTCCCAACGCCGGACTTCTAATCTTGACTCCTTCATTTCCGTCAATGACATGTATGACGTGTGGCGGTGTTGTCATGCGAGCGAGAGAGACTTCACGTTCCTCTCGCCACGTCACAACACCTACTCGCGAATTGATTTGTTTCTAGCTGATAACTGGGTGTTGAACAGAATTTTGGGATCTGACATTCACACCACCACCTGGTCAGACCACGCTCCTATTAGTCTCACAATATCAGACGACTCCGCCCATTCCACTCCCTACATATGGAGAGTCAATAATTATCTCCTCAACACCCCCTGCTACACTACACCCATTAAAAAACATTTAGAAGAATACTTCTCAATTAACCAAAAGTCTGTGTCTGACCCGCTGGTGGTGTGGAATGCTCACAAGGCAGTCATCAGAGGGGTTTTCCTTCAAATGGGGGCTAGAGCAAAAAAATGCAGGTCTCGCCGCTTAGATGAACTCACTCACGATTTGACCTCCGCAGAGACACTTAATAAGAATAGCCCTTCTCCATCCCTGCAAGCTAAAATTTTCACTTTAAGACATGAACTGCGTGCTCTTCTTCTTGAAAAGCACGAGAAGTCGTACAAATTACTCAGAGCCACTACCTATTCGACAGGGAACAAGGCTGGTAAAGCTATGTCTCTTCGAATCAAGGGCCACAGAAACAAAACAAAAATTCCCTACTTGTACCATCCACACACCAACGAAAAACTCCTTAAACCCCAATCAATAGCAGATGCATTCAGTAGATATTATGAGGACCTGTATAATCTCAAGAATGACTTGAGACTCCATCACTCTACCCGACCCAGCCACGATCGAATTGTTCTTGGATAGTGTCAGGCTCCCCTCTATAACACCCGAGCAACTCTCTCAGCTAAATGACCCCTTTACGCCTGCCGAAATTCTTAATGTAATCAATCACCTCCCCTCCTCCAAATCCCCGGGCCCTGACGGCTTCACTGGGGAATACTACAAACAATTTCAACACATCTTAGCCCCCACCTTGTGCCAAACTTTCAACCTAGCTGCTAGCTCCGCCTCCTTCCCTGCTGAAATGCTTGCCACCACGGTCGTGACCCTACCTAAACCGGGCAAAGAACCGGTCTCCCCAAAAAATTTCCACCCCATCTCTTTGCTAAACACGGATCTGAAAATCTATGCCAAGATCATAGCCAATAGACTAGAAAACATTTTACCCTCTCTCATTTCTTTAGATCAATCGGGCTTCACCAAGGGGCGTCAAGCCTCAGACGCTACTAGGCGAATGATAAATGTATTACACCACGTTGAGACCACAAAAGTGCCTTCTCTGCTTCTATCCCTTGATGCGGAGAAGGCCTTTGACAGGGTCCATTGGTGGTATATCTCGGCAGTGCTGACTAAGTTTGGCTTCTCTGGCACTATCCATGCTGCCATCATGGCACTGTACTCCACCCCCTCAGCTCGTGTGCTTTCAGCAGATACCCTCTCCACCCCCTTTCCGATCTCCAACGGCACGAGACAGGGGTGTCCACTGTCACCCTTAATTTTCAATCTTGTCATGGAACCCTTAGCAGAAAGCATAAGATCCAATGCCAACATCTCTGGTATACACATAGCTGACGAGGATCACAAAATTAGCCTATTCGCTGATGACGTGATCCTCATGATCACTGACCCGGCCCGCTCCCTCCCTGAGGTGCAGAGGACGCTTGCCTGGTTCAGAGATGTCTCCTTTTACAAGGCCAATGAGACAAAATCATACATTCTTGACCTGGGCTTGGACGATCCCACTAGAAGCCAGATTAAACGTGAATTTCCGTATGTGTGGGCAGAGAACAGCATAACGTATCTAGGAATCCAACTCAGCTCCTCTACAAAACAATTATTTTCTCTCAACTATCTACCGGCTCGTACCAAATTGCAAGCAGATCTCACCAGGCTGGCGTCCTTTGAGTTCTCGTGGGTAGGCCGCCTAGCGGCATTTAAAATGTTCCATCTTCCCCAAATATTGTACCTCTTTCGGACTATCCCTATACCCCTTAAATACTTTGCATCACTGCAATCAATCCTGTCACATTATATCTGGAGGGGCAAGAAAGCCAGATGTAGTCACACTCAACTGGTGAAACACCGCCTAGCCGGGGGCCTGGGGTATGTCAACTTCCGAGACTACTACATGGCTTCCATCCTTACGCAAGCTAGAGAATGGCTCCTGCCCAACCCCCCTCTCACGATCTGGGGCAATATAGAACAATCCTTAGTCCCACACAACAACCTCTCCGCATGGTTGTTCGCCAGCTCCCTAGGTACTAAGGTTCCCCCCCTCATGTCCCCAACCATATTAGCTACTCTCAAAGTTTGGACCCATTTCACAAAACTGGCCACGACTCACAACATCCAATCCGAACTCCCTATTCCCGTAGAGACCTTGCAACTTATGATGATCTCCACCTCCTACGCCAGTTGGAAAACCAAAGGGCTAACCCACATATCCAATTTGACAGATGGTGACACCATCAAAACTTTCCCTGACCTCCAGACACAATACTAACTCCCGAACTCTGACCTATTCCTTTATCTAAGAACTTGACATTGTCTTTTATCACTCACACCGAGGGCCTGTACAATACCACAAAAAGCCTGGATTTTTTACAGATCTCCTAAGGCTCACACAAAGGGAATATCAATGTTCTATGCATTACTTGGCTCCAAAGCTACATTCACAAGCTCCATCGCCCTATCTAGGTGGGAAAGGGACCTAGGGCAAGCATTCCCGTTGGATCAATGGGAAAAGGCTTGTCAATCCACTTATAAAGCCACATGCTGTTCCACTCTGTGGGAACTTGCATTTAAGTTAACCTATCGTTGGTATTTAACCCCAGACAGAATGTCCAAATTTAACGCCTCACTGGAAAACACATGTTGGAGGAAGTGTGGTACAAAAGGTGACCTCCTTCATACTTTCTGGAGTTGTCCTGCCCTTGCTGTCTTTTGGCATTCAGTGTTCCGCCTCCTCTTTGAAGTCACAAAAATAAAAATAGACGGACAGCCGTCTCTGGCACTGCTTTCTTTAAACGTAGACCGTTTCCCCAATCCATCGAGGATGATCATAATCCATGTTCTCCTAGCCGCACGCCTTAGCATTGCTAGGAAATGGAAGGATCCTGACCCCCCACTCTCAGTGACGTGATTCACACCACACATACCCACTTTACCTATGAAACAACCTTAGCATTGCGCCAGGGAAACAAAACCCAACTGCTCAGGAAATGGCACCACTGGATTGCCTGGTTAGGTACTTCAGGTCTAGATAAAGCACTCACCTCTCATCTTTGATAACTTGCCTGCATGTCAGAGTAGATTCTAGGAGGGGGGAGGGGACTCGCCTGCACGGGCACAGAAAAGTACCCGAATGGGGAGCCCGGGTGATGATACCCTCTCTTTCACCCCCGTTTGTTGAGTGTATATCCATTAGCTGGCCCTTGAGTACCGTGTCATACTACGTTAGTAGCAAGACTATCGACTCTTTATGTTGTGATCCCACACATGTTGTTTGTGCTGTGTTTGATGTTAATCCTGATCTTGATACGACAGAGTAAATGTAAGGAAAAGTTATGTTTGTATTCCTTAACTTTGTACCCTGTATTATACTTCAATAAAAATGTATTGAGGAAAAAAAAATAACTATAAATTATAACAAATAATAATATAATAATAAAATGTATTCAATAATGTAACCAAATCGAAAAAAGACTGAAATGTGCTTAGTTACAGAATTATAGCTGTCATTACTTTCAGTGTCTGATGATGGATTTCCCCACAAATCACTATCGTTCAATTCTGCAATTGGTTCTAATTTATTATCGCAGTTTTCTAGCTGGTCTAACACCTCTTTAGACATAAAGGACACTTTTTGGTTGCTATGGACAATCTCAAGTTTCCAAGAAGAAAGAACAGTATATATATAATATAAAGCTGCATGCAGGGATGTATTCTGGCCTAGGCCAACAAGGCCCAGGCCTAGGGCGGCACTTTGTGGGGGGCGGCCCTCTGTCCTCTTCCCACGACATCCCTCTCTCCTCTTCCCACGGCATCCCTCTGTCCGTCACCCACGTCAACCCTCTGTCCTCCTCCCAGGGCGTCCCTCTGTCCTTCACCCACAGCATCCCTCTGTCCTCTTCCCATGAATATGACAGGGATGTGGCTTTGACAGTAAGGGGTGGGTCATATTTAAATTAGGGGGTGCGCAAGTTAGTCAGGCCTAGGGCAGCATAAAACCTAAATACACCTCTGGCTGCATGCAGGACACTGGACAAATCATTAGGGACAAAAAGGGGTGTGAAACTATTTGATACAGTAATGTAATCTATAAGATTGCAGTGTGCTGTATGTATTCCCTGTTTTTAACCTCTTGAATTTTGCGCCAGGCTCCATCTCTGTGCGTTGCGACGCTCGCAAGAAACAGAGCCCCAGATTGTAATAGATCGAGTGGAGTACAGAGCCGTCACACACACAGCGGGGAGGCATCGCAGGATTCTGGGCACAAGGTAAGTAACTTTGCCTGGATTCTGTGATGCAATCCCGAGTGTGGCTCGGGTTTACCGCATTTGGTAGTGATAATTCATCCCGAGCCACACTCGGGAATACCACTAGGAAGGTTAAAATTGTGTATACTTATTCTGGTGTTTTAGTTGTGTGTGTTAAGTCTACCGTTATTATAAATTTTGACAATAATGAGTACTATTCTCATGTTATTGACAGTAGACAGTTAGTTCTATAGCCAATAGCAGGATGTTTTTTGTCTATGGAGTTTGCCCACTGTCTGCTGTCAATTTATATTGGCCAGCATCTGTTAGGGAAATTCTTCCTCCATTTCCAGCCCTAGTGACATAGCAGAAATCTACTAACTAATTTTATAAAAAGCTAAACATCCCTGATCAATAGATTGACTTGTACTTTCCCACAGACACTTACTTGTGTAGTTAACCATCACAGAGCTGTCTCCTTTTATGCTGTTTCCTCCAACAAGGGCAGAGACCAGGAAGGTGTAATTTTTGCCAGGTGCCAGATTCTGTATGGTAAAATTTGTCGTGAGACTCAACACAATTTCACTGAAAGATGCAATTTCCAGGATCTGGATCTGGTAGAAACTTGCATATCCAGTAGGTGGTAGCCAGTTCAGAGATACGGAAGTGGTGCTGATATTGTAAGCTGTAAGACTCTGTACCTTTTCAGGTCCTAGAAACAAATTAAAATAGTTTGGTAATAAGTAACTCACCTAATTTGATCCAAAATTTACAAAGACTACAAATACACATAGTACTAAATATTTGGTATTAGTGGCCAAAGAATGTTAGGATTAAAACAAGCTATCCTCAGTCAATTAAGGCTAAAGCCCATCCTTTAAGACCACATTCACATATTTTTTTACAAACAGATCTAGCTACTTATTAATTATCCCTTCTTACGGACAGGTAAAAGAAAAGGAAAGCATATGGAAATATATTATAGCTAGACCATCGTCTCAATTCACAAATTATTTTTGAATCTTATTGGACTTGGAGCTGAAAATAACTGTCTCTCTTTTAACCTCCCTGGTGATATGATTATGTCAGATTTTTGATGCTCCAAGCGGCACATTGTTTCACATGAAAATTTTGGGTTTTATATTGTAGGCCTGTAATTCTTGGAAGTAACACACTTAAATCTGTCCAAACAAGAGTCTAGTAGACATCCCGGGTATGATAAAGTTTGAATGAATGAATGAATGAATGAGAACTTATATAGCGCGGCACATGCGAACTGAATCGCCTCTGGGCGCTTGTTGTTCCTGTCTCCTTTGATATCAAAAGAGAAAAGTCTTGACCTTTTTCCTAAATGCTAGGTGGTTCTCCTCCAACCGAATGCTGGTTGGTAAAGCGTTCCATAGTCTGGGACCCTGGATCGCAAATCTTCTTTCTCCTTTGGACTTGAAGTTGGCTTTCGGAACCTGGAGCAGGTTCTGATTCGTGGATCGCAAAACGCGATTTGGATTATGCGCTTTTATTAATTCGCATAAGTAAAGGGGGGCATTCTCATGGACACATCTATGCGTAAGACAGAGGGCTTTAAAAGCGATTCTGTCTTTAACTGGCAGCCAATGAAGGGCTCTCAGTGAAGGTGAGATGGATTCCCAGGGTTTTTTCCCAGTCACAAGTCTGGCGGCCGTATTCTGAACGACTTGCAGACGAGCGATTTGGTATTTGGGGAGACCGAGGTAAAGGGCATTTGCATAATCCAACCTGGAGTTTACAATAGCTCCCACCACGACCGCTAGATCTTCTTTAGGGATGAACGGAGTGAGTCTGCGTAGTAGGCGCAGTAGATGGTGAGATCCGCTGACCACTGACCCTATTTGTGCGTCCATTGTCATAAAGGAGTCAAAAATGACCCCTAGGCTTTTGACTTTGGCGCTAGGGGTGATGAGCTTGCCCAAAATAGGTGGGGGAGACCACGCTGTTGAGGGTTGATTCCTTCGCTTGGCGTGAAACAGAAGAAGTTCTGTTTTCGCTCCATTGAGTTTAAGATAACTCTTTGTCATCCAGTCCTCTATCAAAGAGAGACATGTCTCTAGATTGAGGTGGTGATCCTGTCTATTGCAGATGCGGAAATACAGTTGCGTGTCATCTGCATAAGAGTGATACAGCAGTTTTTGGCTGCTAATAATCTCAAAAAGAGGACGAAGGTAGATGTTGAATAGCACTGGTGACAGAGGCGATCCTTGAGGGACTCCGCATGTTACTGTGCGTTTTTCAGACGTAAAAGGTCCTAGCTTCACTGTTTGCGATCGGTTTTCCAAAAAAGAGGAGAACCTTCTGCGACCCTGGCTACTTCAGAAAGCCGAGTCAGTAACAGATTGTGGTCTACAGTGTCAAAAGCTGCACTTAGGTCCAACAGAACCAAGAGACAAGATTCTCCTTCGTCTGCGGCCTTGAGAACATCGTCCCATACTTTCAGTAATGCTGTTTCCGTCCCATGTCCGGGACGGAAGCCTGATTGCAATGGGTCAAGTAGCTTGTAGGTATCTAGATGCAGTTGCAGCTGTTGTACCACTACTTTTTCCATTATCTTAGAGAATACGTTGAGGCTTGTTATGGGACGGCGGTGGAGTGGGTCCTTGGGGTCCAGGGAGGGTTTCTTCAGGATGGGTTGGATTACACCCTCTTTCAACTGTGAGGGCACTATGCCTTCCAAGAAAGACTGGTTGATAAGCTGCGTGATGGGAGGAGCCAGGATGTCGGCGCATTCCTTCAGCAGTTTTGTGGGGATAATGTCATCTGGCGCTGCGCCATTGCGCAGAGTACAAATGACATTCTTAGTGGACTCGATGGAGATGGGTTCCAGGGTGAACTTACCTGATATCGGAGAATTACTATGGGTGCTGTGTGAGAGGCTACAGGGGGGGCTGAGGGGAGAAAAATTTTGCTGAATGCTTTCACGGATTGCCTCGATTTTATTAACGAAATAATCCGATAGCTCATTGCAAAATTCTTGTGTGTCCGAACTGGGGGCTTCAATGCATCCTGGTTTCATGGTCTGGGTGACCATCTTGAAGAGTTTTGCGGGGGCGGTTTTGGGCACCGTTGATAGCCTCCGAAAAATAATTCTTCTTGGCTTGGAAAATTCCTTTGTGGTATTTTCTTGTTGTCGCCTTGTAGATGGATAGGTTTAGCTCAGAAGAACATCTTTTCCAGGCAGATTCTGCCCTTCTGCGTTCTTGCTTCAGTAACGACAGCTGGTTGTTAAACCAGCTGCGGTTGTTTTTCCGAATGCGGGTTATTCGTTTCGGCGCTACCAAGTCGGCTGACTGTAGCATGGCCGAGTTTATGGCTTTCAATGTTTCAACGGCCGGGTTGTTTCTATTTTTTTCCTTAAAGTCGTTTTGAAGAGTTCCGAGTGGAGATTCTTCTGACATCTAGTTCAGTGTGTTGCCACTGGATTCGATGTTTTTGTTGCGGGGGGGATGGTGGAAATACTGAATATAATTGCCTGGTGGTCTGTCCATGGCAATTTTTCATTTTCCCTAATTTTTATTTCCAGAGCTTGTCTGAAAATAAGATCAAGTGTGTGACCTGAAGCATGTGTAGGCCCACATACTAATTGCTGTAATCCTAATCCTTCCAGGTGGTCAATACAGGCGTCGGCAATGGAGTCTTGTGAGGAGTTGGCCCAGAGATTGAAATCCCCTAACAGCAAAAGTTGTTTACTGTTGAGGGTATAAGTGGAGAAGAAATCCGTCCATGATGAGAGCAGCTGCGATTTTGGGCCGGGTGGCCTATAGCAGAGCAGAATGTGGACGGTCTCCTTTGAACTTGCTTGCAGTTGCAGAGTAAGGGTTTCCATGAATGGAAGAGGGTTTTGGCGGACTGGTTTGGTGATCGTAAGATGAGTCTTGTGGATCACCGCCAGGCCGCCTCCTCTTTGCCCTATTCTGTTTTCCGTTATGATACGGTAATTTTCTGGCACCAATTCTCCTAGAATGGTGTTACAGTCGGCTGTGAGCCAGCTCTCTGTAATAAAAAGACAGTCTAGATCCTTTTGTTGAATGAAGTCGCGGATTTCTAGTCGGTGTTTTACTGCCAATCTAGTATTGATCAGGGCACATGATATGTGCTTGACCTGGGGTAAAAGTCTGAAATGTCTAACCGTCGATCTATGATTGGTTCTCCATAGTCGCTCAGTTCTTAGGGCCTTTCTGGTGATGGCTGGCAGTATTGCGGCGCATTGCCTCAAACTCCAAATGGTCTCGGCAGAATATTGCCTACATGCCATGTTCGCCAATACACCACGGGGGGGGAGGGGGTGGATTTTAGGGCAGTGGGGAGAGGAATTGGCTAAACTCCTCTCTCCTGGCTTGGTCCAGAGGAAGGCAAAAAACCCTGGCGGCGCTCGGCCAATTTGCTCCGGCAGGGAAAAAATTCCTTCCTGACCCCTGTAAGAGGCGATCGGGTAACCCCTGGATCAAGTTGTAGTGGTGATTAAGATTTGGGGCTGGGTGCAGCAAAAATGGCCTGCCGATCGGTAGCAGGATCCAGACTGGTAAAGCTTCCAGATTGGGTGGATCGGTGCTACTATTTGGGGCCAGGATTACTAGACCAGGGTGTGAGGTAACTCTCCTGGGGGTATGGGGTGGGGTTCAAGTCCGTTTTCGGACTTTGGTGGCGGTTGGAGGGGGTGAGAAGCGGCGCGCCACTAGGCCGCGGGTGAAGCCGCGGCCTTTCCTAAATTGCGGCTGCCGCGATTGCTTCCAGGCCGGCGCGGATGTATCGAAAAACGCCGGCCTGGAAGCCAGAAATGCCAGAAATGGCTGAAAATTGCCTAAGGATTGCAGGGCAGGTGGCGGATGGGTAGTGAGGGGGTATAGGAGGGGAGATGTGGATAGGGAGATAGCAGGGGCTTTTAAGTGGCAGCAGCTGCTGTCCTCAAAAGGACGGCCGTCTGCAGCCTCAGTGAAAGGCTTACCTGCTGGAGAAGGGTGACGGAGGGAAGCCAGGGGGGTCAGGTGAAGCAGGGGGAAGCCAAGCGGTGGATTGCAGGAGGAATGGAGGGATAGTGCAGGCTTGCCTAGCAGTGTCTGTCACCGTCTGCCTGTCTGGTTTCTGGCAGGTGGGGGCTCCAGAGGGAGAGAGAAACCAGGGGATCCAGGGGCGGCTCGAGGTCGGAGCGGATCTGACAATGGAGGCTGATGCTGGGGGAGGAAAACCCTGCCTATCTGGCTCCAGGAGCCGTACGTCCTACTCTTAGGACGCACGCCGATTACTACTGGAGTCAGTTCAAGCCCTGGGGAGGAGTCACTCTTTCAGACTCAATCCTGGAGAGCAGGAGAATAGGTCTCTCAGTGGTCAAAATCATAAATTATAATATAATAAATAACTATAAATTATAACAAATAATAATATAATAATAAAATGTATTCAATAGTGTAATCAAATCAAAAAGACTGAAATTTGCTTAGTTACAGAACTATAGCTGTCATTACTTTCAGTGTCTGATGATGGATTTCCCCACAAATCACTATCGCTCAATTCTGCAAGTGGTTCTAATTTATTATCCCAGTTTTCTAGCTGGTCTAACGCCTCTTTAGACATAAAAGACACTTTTTGGTTGCTATGGACAATCTCAAGTTTCCAGGAAGAAAGAACAGTATATATATAATATAAAACTGCATGCAGGGCACTGGACAAATCATTAAGGACAAAAGGGATGTGTAACTATTTGATACAGTAATGTAATCTGTAAGATTGCAGTGTACTGTATGTATTCCCTGTTTTTAACCTTTTGAATTTTGCGCCAGGCTTCGTCTCTGTGCATTGCGGCGCTCGCAAGAAACGGAGCCCGGGACTGTAATAGATCAAGTGGAGTACAGAGCCGTCACACACACAGCGGGGAGGCATCGCAAGAACCTCGGCACAAGGTAAGTAACTTTGCCTGGATTCTGTGATGCAATCCCGAGTGTTTTTTGTCTGTGGAGTTTGCCCACTGTCTGCTGTCAATTTATATTGGCCAGCATCTGTTAGGGAAATTCTTCTTCCATTTCCAGCCCTAGTGACATAGCAGAAATCTACTAACTAATTTTATAAAAAGCTAAACATCCCTGATCAATAGATTGACTTGTACTTTCCCATAGACACTTACTTGTGTAGTTAACTATGACAGAGCTGTCTCCTTTTATGCTGTATCCTCCAACAAGGGCAGAGACCAGGAAGGTGTAATTATTGCCAGGTGTCAGATTCTGTATGGTGAAATTTGTCGTGAGACTGGACACAATTTCACTGAAAGATGCAATTTCCAGGATCTGGATCTGGTAGAAACTTGCATATCCAGTAGGTGGTAGCCAGTTCAGAGATACGGAAGTGGTGCTGATATTGTAAGCTGTAAGACTCTGTACCTTTTCAGGTCCTAGAAACAAATTAAAATAGTTTGGTAATAAGTAACTCACCTAATTTGATCCAAAATTTACAAAGACAACAAATACACATAGTACTAAATATTTGGTATTAGTGGCCAAAGAATGTTAAGATTAAAACAAGCTATCCTCAGTGAATTAAGGCTAAAGCCCATCCTTTAAGACCACATTCACATATTTTTTACAAACAGATCTAGCTACTTATTAATTATCCCTTCTTAGGGACAGGTAAAAGAAAAGGAAAGCATATGGAAATATAATATAGCTAGGCCATCGTCTCAATTCACAAAGCTTTGACAAAAGGACGAGGCTCTCTAATTTACCCATGTGATTGTTATTTTTGAATCTTATTGGACTTGGAGCTGAAAATAACTGTCTCTCTTTTAACCTCCCTGGCGATATGATTATTTCAGATTTTTGATGCTCCAAGCGGCAATTTGTTTCACATGAAAATATTGGGTTTTATATTGTAGGCCTGTAATTCTTGGAAGTAACACACTTAAATCTGTCCAAACAAGATTCTAGTAGACATCCCGGGTATGATGAAGTTTGAAACACAAAATCATAAATTATAATATAATAAATAACTCTAAATAATAACAAATAATAATAATATAATAATAAAACATATTCAATAATGTAATCAAATCAAAAGGACTGAAATGTGCTTAGTTACAGAATTATAGCTGTAATTACTTTCAGTGTCTGATGATGGATTTCCCCACAAATCACTATCGCTCAATTCTGCAAGTGATTCTAATTTATTAACGCAGTTTTCTAGCTGGTCTAACACCTCTTTAGACATACAGGACATTTTTTGGTTGCTATGGACAATCTCAAGTTTCCAGGAAGAAAGAACAGTATATATAATATAAAACTGCATGCAGGACACTGGACAAATCATTAGGGACAAAAGGGGTGTGAAACTATTTGATACAGTAATGTAATCTGTAAGATTCCAGTGTACTGTATGTATTCCCTGTTTTTAACCTCTTGAATTTTGCGCCAGGCTCCGTCTCTGTGCGTTGCGACGCTCGCAAGAAACGGAGCCCCAGATTGTAATAGATCGAGTGGAGTACAGAGCCGTCACACACACAGCGGGGAGGCATCGCAGGATTCTGGGCACAAGGTAAGTAACTTTGCCTGGATTCTGTGATGCAATCCCGAGTGTGGCTCGGGTTTACCGCATTTGGTAGTCATAATTCATCCCAAGCCACACTCGGGAATACCACTAGGGAGGGTAAAATTGTGTATACTTATTCTGGTGTTTTAGTTGTGTGTGTTAAGCCTACCGTTATTAAAATTTTTGACAATAATGAGTACTATCCTCATGTTATTGACAGTAGGCAGTTAGTTCTATAGCCAATAGCAGGATGTTTTTTGTCTATGGAGTTTGCCCACTGTCTGCTGTCAATTTATATTGGCCAGCATCTGTTAGGGAAATTCTTCCTCCATTTCCAGCCCTAGTGACATAGCAGAAATCTACTAACTAATTTTGAAAAAAGCTAAACATCCCTGATCAATAGATTGACTTGTACTTTCCCACAGACACTTACTTGTGTAGTTAACTATGACAGAGCTGTCTCCTTTTATGCTGTTTCCTCCAACAAGGGCAGAGACAAGGAAGGTGTAATTATTGCCAGGTGTCAGATTCTGTATGGTGAAATTTGTCGTGAGACTGGACACAATTTCACTGAAAGATGCAATTTCCAGGATCTGGATCTGGTAGAAACTTGCATATCCAGTAGGTGGTAGCCAGTTCAGAGATACGGAAGTGGTGCTGATATTGTAAGCTGTAAGACTCTGTACCTTTTCAGGTCCTAGAAACAAATTAAAATAGTTTGGTAATAAGTAACTCACCTAATTTGATCCAAAATTTACAAAGACTACACATACACATAGTACTAAATATTTGGTATTAGTGGCCAAAGAATGTTAGGATTAAAACAAGCTATCCTCAGTGAATTAAGGCTAAAGCCCATCCTTTAAGACCACATTCACATATTTTTACAAACAGATCTAGCTACCTATTAATTATCCCTTCTTAGGGACAGGTAAAAGAAAAGGAAAGCATATGGAAATATAATATAGCTAGGCCATCGTCTCAATTCACAAAGCTTTGACAAAAGGATGAGGCTCTCTAATTTACCCATGTGATTGTTATTTTTGCATCTTATTGGACTTGGAGCTGAAAATAACTGTCACTCTTTTAACCTTCCTGGCGGTATGATTATGTCAGATTTTTGATGCTCCAAGCGGCAATTTGTTTCACATGAAAATATTGGGTTTTATATTGTAGGCCTATAATTCTTGGAAGTAACACACTTAAATCTGTCCAAACAAGATTCTAGTAGACATCCCGGGTATGATAAAGTTTGAAACACAAAATCATAAATTATAATATAATAAATAACTCTAAATAATAACAAATAATAATAATATAATAATAAAACATATTCAATAATGTAATCAAATCAAAAGGACTGAAATGTGCTTAGTTACAGAATTATAGCTGTAATTACTTTCAGTGTCTGATGATGGATTTCCCCACAAATCACTATCGCTCAATTCTGCAAGTGATTCTAATTTATTAACGCAGTTTTCTAGCTGGTCTAACACCTCTTTAGACATACAGGACATTTTTTGGTTGCTATGGACAATCTCAAGTTTCCAGGAAGAAAGAACAGTATATATAACATAAAACTGCATGCAGGACACTGGACAAATCATTAGGGACAAAAGGGATGTGAAACTATTTGATACAGTAATGTAATCTGTAAGATTGCAGTGTACTGTATGTATTCCCTGTTTTTAACCTTTTGAATTTTGCGCCAGGCTCCGTCTCTGTGCGTTGCGACGCTCGCAAGAAACGGAGCCCCGAATTGTAATAGATCGAGTGGAGTACAGAGCCATCACACACACAGCGGGGAGGCATCGCAGGATTCTGGGCACAAGGTAAGTAACTTTGCCTGGATTCTGCGATGCAATCCCGAGTGTGGCTCGGGTTTACCGCATTTGGTAGTCATAATTCATCCCGAGCCACACTCGGGAATACCACTAGGGAGGTTAAAATTGTGTATACTTATTCTGGTGTTTTAGTTGTGTGTGTTAAGTCTACCGTTATTACAAATGTTGACAATAATGAGTACTATCCTCATGTTATTGACAGTAGGCAGTTAGTTCTATAGCCAATAGCATGATGTTTTTTGTCTATGGAGTTTGCCCACTGTCTGCTGTCAATTTATATTGGCCAGCATCTGTTAGGGAAATTCTTCCTCCATTTCCAGCCCTAGTGACATAGCAGAAATCTATTAACTAATTTTATAAAAAGCTAAACATCCCTGATCAATAGATTGACTTGTACTTTCCCACAGACACTTACTTGTGTAGTTAACTATGACAGAGCTGTCTCCTTTTATGCTGTTTCCTCCAACAAGGGCAGAGACCAGGAAGGTGTAGCTATTGCCAGGTGTCAGATTCTGTATGGTGAAATTTGTCGTGAGACTGGACACAATTTCACTGAAAGATGCAATTTCCAGGATCTGGATCTGGTAGAAACTTGCATATCCAGTAGGTGGTAGCCAGTTCAGAGATACGGAAGTGGTGATGATATTGTAAGCTGTAAGACTCTGTACCTTTTCAGGTCCTAGAAACAAATTAGAATAGTTTGGTAATAAGTAACTCACCTAATTTGATCCATTAAACCAAAAACTGCACATACACATAGTATTAAATATTTGGTATTAGTGGCCAAAGAATGTTAGAATTAAAACAAGCTATCCTCAGTGAATTGAGGCTATAGCCCATCCTTTAAGGCCACATTCACATATTCTTTACAAACAGATCTAGCTACTTGTTAAATATTCATTCTTAGGGACAGGTAAAAGAAAAGGAAGTTATAAAAATAAGGAAATTATATGGAAATAAATTATAGCCAGGCTGAAAATAACTGTCACTCTTTTGACCTCCCTGGCGGTATGATTATGTCAGATTTTTGATGCTCCAAGCGGCACATTGTTTCACATGAAAATTTTGCGTTTTATATTGTAGGCCTGTAATTCTTAGAAATAACACACTTAAATCTGTCCAAACAAGACTCTAGTAGACATCCCGGGTATGATAAAGTTTGAAACACGATATCATAAATCATAATATAATAAATAAATAATAACAAATAATAATATAATAATAAAATGTATTCAATAATGTAATCAAATCAAAAACACTGAAATTTGCTTATTTACAGAATTATAGCTGTCATTACTTTCAGTGTCTAATGATGAATTTTCCCAATAATCACGATTGCTCAATTCTGCAAGTGATTCTAATTTAATATCGCAGTTTTCTAGCTGGTCTAATACCTCTTTAGTCATAAAGGGACACTTTTTGGTTGCTATGGACAATCTCAAGTTTCCGGGAAGAAAGAACAGTATATATAATATAAAACTGCATGCAGGGCACTGGACAAATCATTAAGGACAAACGGGGTATGAAACAATTTGATACAGTAATTTAATCTGTAAGATTGCAGTGTACTGTATGTATTCCCCGTTTTTAACCTTTTGAATTTTGCGCCGGGCTCCGTCCCTGTGTGTCGCGACGCTCGCAAGGAACGGAGCCCGACACTGTGATAGAACGAGCGGAGTACAGAGCCGTCACACACAGCGGGAAGGCATTGCAGGATCCTGGGCACAAGGTAAGTAAATTTTGCCTGGATCCTGCGATGCAATCCCGAGTGTGGCTCGGGTTTACCGCTTTTGGTAGTGATAATTCTTCCCGAGCCACACTCGGGAATACTGCTAGGGAGGTTAAAATTGTGTATACTTATCCTGGTGTTTTAGTTGTGTGTGTGTTAAGTCTAAAGTTATTATACTAATTTTGCCAATAATGAGTACTATCCCTGTGTGATTGACAGTAGGCAGTTAGTTCTATAGTCAATAGCAGGCTGTTTTTTGTCTATGGAGTTTGCCCACTGTCTGCTGTCAATTTATAATGGCCAGCTATCTGTTAGTGAAATTCTTCCTCAATTTCCAGCCCTAGTGACATAGCAGAAATCTAACAACTAATTTAATAAAAACTAAACATCCCTGATCAATAGATTGAGTTGCACTTTACCACAGAGACTTACTTGTGTAGTTAACTGTCACAGAGCTGTCTCCTTTTATGCTGTTTCCTCCAACAAGGGCAGAGACTAGGAAGGTGTAATTATTGCCAGGTATCAGATCCTGTATGGTAAAAGTTGTCGTGGGACTGGGTACAATTTCACTGAAAGATGCATTTTCCAGGATCTGGATCTGGTAGGAACTTGCATATCCAGTGGGAGGTAGCCAGTTCAGAGATACGGAAGTGGTGCTGATATTGTAAGCTGTAAGACTCTGTACCTTTTCAGGTCCTAGAAACAAATTAGAATAGTTTGGTAATAAGTAACTCACCAAATTTGATCCATAATTACAAAGACTACACATACACATAGTACTAAATATTTGGTATTAGTGGCCAAAGAATGTTAGGTTTAAAACAAGCTATCCTCTGTGAATTAAGGCTATAGCCCATCCTTTAAAACCACATTCACATATTCTTTACAAACAGATCTAGCTACTTGTTAAATATCCATCCAGGTAAAAGAAAAGGAAGTTATAAAAATAAGGAAAGCATATGGAAATACATGATAGCTAGGACATTGTCTCAATTCACAAAGAATTGACAAAAGGATGAGGCTCTCTAATTTTTGCATCTTATTGGACTTAGCAGAAAATAGCTGTCATTCTTTTAACCTGCCTGGCGGTATGATTATGTCAGATTTTTGGTGCTCAAATCGGTACATTGTTTGGAATGGAAATCTGGTCTTTTATATTGTAGGCCTGTAATTCTTAGGAATAACACACTTAAATCTGTCCAAACAAGAGACTAGTAGACATCCTGGGTATGATAAAGTTTGAATCATAAATTATAACATAAAAAATAACTATAAACAATAATAAATAATAATATAATAATAATAATACAATGTATTCAATAATGTAATCAAATCAAAAACACTGATATTTGCTTAGTTGCAGAATTGCAGCTGTCATTACTTTCAGTGTCTGATGATGAATTTCCCCACAAATCACTATCGCTCAATTCTGCAAGTGATTCTAATTTATTATAACAGTTGTCTAGCTGGTCTAACATGCTTTTGATGTAAAGCGACACTTTTTTGTTTCTATGGACAATCTCAAGTTTACAGGCAGAAAGAACACCATATATAATATAAAACTGCATGCAGGGCACTGGACAAAGCATGAAAGACCAATGTGGGTGTGAAATTATTTGATACAGTAATGTAATCTATAAGATTACAGTGTACTTTATGTATTACGCATTTTTAACCTTTTTAATTTTGCGCCGGGCTCTGTCCCAATGTGTCGCAATGTTGACAGGGAGCGAAGCCCGGCACTGTGATAGAACGAGCGGAGTACACAGCCGTCACACACACAGCTGGGTGGCATCGCAGTATCCTGGGGACAAGGTAAGTAACTTTGCCGGGACCCTGCAATGCAATCCCGAGTGTGGCTTGGGGTTACTGCTTTTGGAATTGATAATTCATCCAGAGCCATACTCGGGAATAACGCTACGGAGGTTAAAATTGTCTATACTTATCCTTGTGTTTTAGTTGTGTGTGTTAAGTCTAACGCTATTAAACTAATTTTGCTAATAATGAGTACTATCCCCGTGTGATTGACAATAGGCAGTTAGTTCTATAGCCAATAGCCGGCTGTTTTTTGTCTATAAAGTTTGCCCACTGTCTGCTGTCAATTTATATTGGCCAGCTATCTGTTATGGGAATTCTCAATTTCCAGACCTAGTGACATAGCAGAAATCTACTAACTAATTTTATAAAAAGCTAAACATCACTGATCAATAGATTGAGTTGCACTTTACCACAGACACTTACTTGTGTAGTTAACTGTCACAGAGCTGTCTCCTTTTATGCTGTTTCCTCCAACAAGGGCAGAGACCAGGAAGGTGTAATTATTGCCAGGTGTCAGATTCTGTATGGTAAAATTTGTCGTGAGACTGGACACAATTTCACTGAAAGATGCATTTTCCAGGATCTGGATCTGGTAGGAACTTGCATATCCAGTAGGTGGTAGCCAGTTCAGAGATACGGAAGTGGTGCTGATATTGTAAGCTGTAAGACTCTGTACCTTTTCAGGTCCTAGAAACAAATTAGAATAGTTTGGTAATAAGTAACTCACCTAATTTGATCCATTAAACCAAAGACTGCACATACACATAGTTTTAAATATTTGGTATTAGTGGCCAAAGAATGTTAGAATTAAAACAAGCTATCCTCAGTAAATTGAGGCTATAGCCCATACTTTAAGGCCACATTCACATATTCTTTACAAACAGATCTAGCTACTTGTTAAATATTCATTCTTAGGGACAGGTAAAAGACAAGGAAGTTATAAAAATAAGGAAATGATATGGAAATAAATTATAGCCAGGCCATCGTCTCAATTCACAAAGCTTTGACAAAAGGACAAGGCTCTCTAATTTACCCATGTTATTGTTATTTTCACATCTTATTGGACTTAGCTGAAAATAATTGTCACTCTTTTGACCTCCCTGGCGGTATGAATATGTCAGATTTTTGATGCTCCAAGCGGTACATTGTTTCTCATGAAAATTTTGCGTTTTATATTGTAGGCCTGTAATTCTTAGAAATAACACACTTAAATCTGTCTAAACCAGACTCTAGTAGATATCCCGGGTATGATAAAGTTTGAAACACGATATCATAAATCATAATATAATAAATAAATAATAACAAATAATAATATAATAATAAAATGTATTCAATAATGTAATCAAATCAAAAACACTGAAATTTGCTTAGTTACAGAATTATAGCTGTCATTACTTTCAGTGTCTAATGATGAATTTTCCCATTAATCACTATTGCTCAATTCTGCAAGTGATTCTAATTTATTATCGCAGTTTTCTAGCTGGTCTAACACCTCTTTAGTCATAAAGGGACACTTTTGGTTGCTATGAACAATCTCAAGTTTCCAGGAAGAAAGAACAGTATATATAATATAAAACTGCATGCAGGGCACTGGACAAATCATTAAGGACAAAAGGGGTATGAAACAATTTTATACAGTTATTTAATGTGTAAGATTGCAGTGTACTGTATGTATTCCCTGTTTTTAACCTTTTGAATTTTGCGCCGACCTCCGTCTCTGTGCGTCGCGACGCTCGCAAGGAATAGAGCCCGACACTGTGATAGAACAAGTGGAGTACAGAGCTGTCACACACAGCGGGAAGGCATTGCAGGATCCTGGGCACAAGGTAAGTAAATTTTGCCTGGATACTGTGATGCAATCCCGAGTGTGGCTCGGGTTTACCGCTTTTGGTAGTGATAATTCATCCCGAGCCACACTCGGGAATACTGCTAGGGAGGTTAAAATTGTGTATACTTATCCTGGTGTTTTAGTTGTGTGTGTGTTAAGTCTAAAGTTATTATACTAATTTTGCCAATAATGAGTACTATCCCCGTGTGATTGACAGTAGGCAGTTAGTTCTATAGCCAATAGCAGGCTGTTTTTTGACTATGGAGTTTGCCCACTGTCTGCTGTGAATTTATAATAGCCAGCTATCTGTTAGTGAAATTCTTCCTCCATTTCCAGCCCTAGTGACATAGCAGAAATCTAGCAACTAATTTAATAAAAACTAAACATCCCTGATCAATAGATTGAGTTGCACTTTACCACAGACGCTTACTTGTGTAGTTAACTGTCACAGAGCTGTCTCCTTTTATGCTGTT
This sequence comes from Rana kukunoris, assembly GCA_029574335.1. NCBI lineage: Eukaryota > Metazoa > Chordata > Amphibia > Anura > Ranidae > Rana > Rana kukunoris. The sequence goes on from CM056052.1 coordinate 226,523,995, forward strand.
TCCTCCAACAAGGGCAGAGACCAGGAAGGTGTAGCTATTGCCAGGTATCAGATCCTGTATGGTAAAAGTTGTCGTGGGACTGGGTACAATTTCACTGAAAGATGCATTTTCCAGGATCTGGATCTGGTAGGAACTTGCATATCCAGTGGGAGGTAGCCAGTTCAGAGATACGGAAGTGGTGCTGATATTGTAGACAAGAAGGACATGCGCCAAACTAAGTGTAGTAAATTAGGGATTTAATAAAGTAAAAATGATAGTAAACAGTAGATTGGCTACTCACAAAACAATTGAGAGCAAGGGCACATCAGGGGTTAACAGCTGGTCGAGGGTCACAACGATCGTTCACATCTGCAGGCAGGCTGACTTGGCCAAGTCACCTATGCGCACAGAGTTATGTTTGCTTTGAGCATATTCGTACGGTGACTTTATATATACATACCGAATTTATGTTCTATATTATTTCATCTTATATTAGGTTTCTGTGACTATGGCACTTTATGGTATTTTTTAGTATATATATATATTTTTTTGTGTGTATGTTCTAGTATATATATATATTTTTTTAATATATTCTTAGCATGTGTTATATATATATATATGCATATCTTTTAATGTGTATATGTGTATATACATATACACTTTTTGTTAATTAATTTTTTCTAGGAATTTTTTGAGTGATAATCTTTAAAATAATTTTTAAAATAATTTTTAGGATGTTGTCATAGATCTTTTTATATATATGTATGTGTTCTTTTTATATATATATATACTCATTCATTTATTTATATATATACCTCTTTATAATTTTATATACATTATCTGTAACATTTTTTATATATATTCTATTTTTCCACATTTTTTCTTCTATATATATATATAGTTCTAGTGTCCTTTACTATTTGTGTCAGTATTTCCCAGTACTTCCTGTGTGCATTTGTTTACTAAGCCCCGCTGACCAATCGCGATAATCCCCTGCATATATAGTACGTCCGCTTCTATTGGACGTTTTGGATCTGATGAACCAGCGGATGCTGAGAAACGCGTCATCCCATTGGCTGGCCCGAGGTTCGACGTCACTTCCGGTCGTACGGCGATAGACTGCGCTTCATGCTGGAACGCATAGCGCGTCCTATCCAGGAAACACAGCTTCTGGATCCCCTGTCGCTTCTTCCAGGCTTCCCCAGGATGGGTCTCTATAACTCCCATGACTTGGCCAAGTCAGCCTGCCTGCAGATGTGAACGATCTTGTGACCCTCGACCAGCTGTTAACCCCTGATGTGCCCTTGCTCTCAATTGTTTTGTGAGTAGCCAATCTACTGTTTACTATCATTTTTACTTTATTAAATCCCTAATTTACTACACTTAGTTTGGCGCATGTCCTTCTTGTCTATATATATTTTTCAGAGTCTGCTTCTGCCTCAGGACTGTGCTGCCACTAGTGTTGCTGGACTAAACATTGAACTTTTGGGACTTTTTATTTTAACCATCTTTTGTATGGTCATTTATTTGGATTATCATCATATGGTCATTTATTATTTTATTTATTTATTATTTATATATTTTTTTTTCCTTTTTGGTATTGACATGGACCTTATGATTTACTAATTGTTAATTATACTATTAATTCTTTTGATTGCATTTTTTAAGTCGTGCGCCATCTACCTATATTTTTTAGTGCTGATATTGTAAGCTGTAAGACTCTGTACCTTTTCAGGTCCTAGAAACAAATTAGAATAGTTTGGTAATAAGTAACTCACCAAATTTGATCCATAATTACAAAGACTACACATACACATAGTACTAAATATTTGGTATTAGTGGCCAAAGAATTTTAGGTGTAAAACAAGCTATCCTCAGTGAATTAAGGCTATAGCCCATCCTTTAAGACCACATTTACATATTCTTTACAAACAGATCTAGCTACTTGTTAAATATCCATCCTTAGGGACAGGTAAAAGAAAAGGAAGTTATAAAAATAAGGAAAGCATATGTAAATACATGATAGCTAGGACATTGTCTCAATTCACAAAGAATTGACAAAAGGATGAGGCTCTCTAATTTACCAATTTACCAGAAAATTGCTGTCATTCTTTTAACCTGCCTGGCGGTATGATTATGTCAGATTTTTGGTGCTCAAATCGGTACATTGTTTGGAATGGAAATCTGGGGCCAGATTCACAGCGATTACGCCTGTCTAACTGGTGTTAGACTGGAGTAATTTCAAATTACGCACGTTTTTTAGCTAGTCGAAAACCACAAACCATGAATAGACGGCTGCGGGCTCCAATTCGACTGTCTTACGTGTTAGTACGCCTTCAGATCTACGCTGCAATAAAATTGCGGCCACTGGGCGGACTTCCCGTTGTATTTCGCCGTCGGGGTATGCTAATGAGCTTTTGCCTGCAATCCACGAAATTACGATCTTCAATCGCAATCTCTTACGGCACCTTTAGTCATCTTTTTTTTGCGTATCACTATACCAGCCTCTGGCTGGTCTAATATTAGACAGCCCATGTTAAGTATGGCCGTCGTTCCCGCGTCGAATTTTTACGTCTTCCGACGTCTTTTATTAAGTCGTCCGGGAATAGGAATGTTCGTAAACGACGCTACTCAAACAACGAATGACGTAACGACGTGATTTCGCGCAATGCATGGCAGGAAATTTCTGAACAGAGCATGCGCAGTACGATCGCCGCGGGGACGCGCTTAATTTAAATGCTTCACGCCCCCTAATCGCGTATTTCGATTACGCGGCGAGAAATAGACTACGCCGCCGTATCGTACGGGCAAAAATCTACCTGAATTCGGAGTAGAGCCTGGTAAAATACGGCAGCGTAGAGTATTTTGATTACTCAGCGCAATATTAACCACTTAAGACCCAGACCAATACGCTGGTAAATGACCCAAGGTGTTTTTGCGATTCAGCACTGCGTCGCTTTAACAGACAATTGCGCGGTCGTGCGACGTGGCTCCCAAACAAAATTTGCGTCCTTTTCTTCCCACAAATAGAGCTTTCTTTTGGTGGTATTTGATCACCTCTGCGATTTTTATTTTTTGTGCTATATACAAAAATAGAGCGACATTTTTGAAAAAAAAACACAATTTTTTACTGTTTGTAAAAAAAAAATCAAATAAACTAAATTTTAGTCAAACATTTAGGCCAAAATTTATTTAGCCACATGTCTTTAGTAAAAAAAAAAAATCGCAATAAAAAAAAATAGCTACCTAGCGGGAACAGCGACACTTATACAGCGATCAGAAAAATGATCGCTTAGTGACGCTGGCAATAGGGAGTGAAAGGGTTAACTAGGGCGGTGATCAGGGGGTTAAAACTTTATTAGGGGGGGGGGGGGGGCTATCCTGAACCTAACACTAACTGATTTTACACTGCCTGTCACACTGACACTAAATGCAGTGATTAGATCACTGCATCCAGTGACACTGTGACAGGGGGGTGGGGGGGCGATCACAAGGGGTTAATGTGCCTATGTGAGTGTGTGTCAGTGTTGTGTTGGTGCACACTTACTTGTGATGTCTTCTCTCATCAGCAGCGGTGGGAAACACCGCTGCGATGAGAGATTACATCATTTCCTCCTTCCTGTGTAAACACAGGAGGAGGAAGTTACACGAAGGGGGAGCGCTCCCATTGGCTGGGAGCTATCGCGGGGGGGGCGGGTAAACGCCAACATCCGCCCGCTCGTCCCGGATCGCTCCCGGAGCCAGGGGGACCCCCGCACACCGCGGAGGGGGTCCCGATGGGACCCCCAAACCGCACTTAGGCGGGGACGTAAATTTACGCCCTTGTGCCTGTACGAGCCATTCTGTGGCCGTATATGTGCGTGCGGGGGTCCTTAAGTGGTTAAGTGTCTCTGAATCTGGCCCCTGGTCTTTTATATTGTAGGCCTGTAATTCTTAGGAAAAACACACTTAAACACACTTAAATATGTCCAAACAAGAGACTAGTAGACATCCTGTTTCAAACTTTATCATACCCGGGATATCTACTAGAGTCTGGTTTAGACAGATTTAAGTGTGTTATTTCTAAGAATTACAGGCCTACAATATAAAACGCAAAATTTTCATGAGAAACAATGTACCGTTTGAATCATAAATTATAACATAAAAAATAACTATAAATAATAACAAATAATAATATAATAATAATAATACAATGTATTCAATAATGTAATCAAATCAAAAACACTGATATTTGCTTAGTTGCAGAATTGCAGCTGTCATTACTTTCAGTGTCTGATGATGAATTTCCCCACAAATCACTATCGCTCAATTCTGCAAGTGATTCTAGATTATTATCACAGTTGTCTAGCTGGTCTAACATGCTTTTGACGTAAAGCGACACTTTTTTTGTTTCTATGGACAATCTCAAGTTTACAGGCAGAAAGAACACCATATATAATATGAAACTGCATGCAGGGCACTGGACAAAGCATGAAAGACCAATGTGGGTGTGAAATTATTTGATACAGTAATGTAATCTATAAGATTACAGTGTACTTTATGTATTACGCATTTTTAACCTTTTGAATTTTGCGCCGGGCTCTGTCCCAATGTGTCGCAATGCTGACAGGGAGCGGAGCTCGGCACTGTGATAGAACAAGCGGAGTACACAGTCGTCACACACACAGCTGGGTGGCATCACAGGATCCTGGGGACAAGGTAAGTAACTTTGCCGGGATCCTGCAATGCAATCCCGAGTGTGGCTTGGGGTTACTGCTTTTGGAATTGATAATTCATCCAGAGCCATACTCGGGAATAACGCTACGGAGGTTAAAATTGTGTATACTTATCCTTGTGTTTTAGTTGTGTGTGTTAAGTCTAACGCTATTAAACTAATTTTGCTAATAATGAGTACTATCCCTGTGTGATTGACAATAGGCAGTTAGTTCTATAGCCAATAGCAGGCTGTTTTTTGTCTATAAAGTTTGCCCACTGTCTGCTGTCAATTTATATTGGCCAGCTATCTGTTATGGGAATTCTCCATTTCCAGTCCTAGTGACATAGCAGAAATCTACTAACTAATTTAATAAAAAGCTAAACATCCCTGATCAATAGATTGAGTTGTACTTTCCCACAGACACTTACTTGTGTAGTTAACTGTCACAGAGCTGTCTCCTTTTATGCTGTTTCCTCCAACAAGGGCAGAGACCAGGAAGGTGTAATTATTGCCAGGTGTCAGATTCTGGATGGTAAATGTTGTCATGAGACTGGACACAATTTCACTGAAAGATGCAATTTCCAGGATCTGGATCTGGTAGGAACTTGCATATCCAGTAGGTGGTAGCCAGTTCAGAGATACGGAAGTGGTGATGATATTGTAAGCTGTAAGACTCTGTACCTTTTCAGGTCCTAGAAACAAATTAGAATAGTTTGGTAATAAGTAACTCACCTACTTTGATCCATTAAACCAAAGACTGCACATACACATAGTATTAAATATTTGGTATTAGTGGCCAAAGAATGTTAGAATTAAAACAAGCTATCCTCAGTGAATTGAGGCTATAGTCCATCCTTTAAGGCCACATTCACATATTCTTTACAAACAGATCTAGCTACTTGTTAAATATTCATTCTTAGGGACAGGTAAAAGAAAAGGAAGTTATAAAAATAAGGAAATTATATGGAAATAAATTATAGCCAGGCTGAAAATAACTGTCACTCTTTTGACCTCCCTGGCGGTATGATTATGTCAGATTTTTGATGCTCCAAGCGGCACATTGTTTCACATGAAAATTTTGCGTTTTATATTGTAGGCCTGTAATTCTTAGAAATAACACACTTAAATCTGTCCAAACAAGACTCTAGTAGACATCCCGGGTATGATAAAGTTTGAAACACGATATCATAAATCATAATATAATAAATAAATAATAACAAATAATAATATAATAATAAAATGTATTCAATAATGTAATCAAATCAAAAACACTGAAATTTGCTTATTTACAGAATTATAGCTGTCATTACTTTCAGTGTCTAATGATGAATTTTCCCAATAATCACGATTGCTCAATTCTGCAAGTGATTCTAATTTAATATCGCAGTTTTCTAGCTGGTCTAATACCTCTTTAGTCATAAAGGGACACTTTTTGGTTGCTATGGACAATCTCAAGTTTCCGGGAAGAAAGAACAGTATATATAATATAAAACTGCATGCAGGGCACTGGACAAATCATTAAGGACAAAAGGGGTATGAAACAATTTGATACAGTAATTTAATCTGTAAGATTGCAGTGTACTGTATGTATTCCCCGTTTTTAACCTTTTGAATTTTGCGCCGGGCTCCGTCTCTGTGTGTCGCGACGCTCGCAAGGAACGGAGCCCGACACTGTGATAGAACGAGCGGAGTACAGAGCCGTCACACACAGCGGGAAGGCATTGCAGGATCCTGGGCACAAGGTAAGTAAATTTTGCCTGGATCCTGCGATGCAATCCCGAGTGTGGCTCGGGTTTACCGCTTTTGGTAGTGATAATTCTTCCCGAGCCACACTCGGGAATACTGCTAGGGAGGTTAAAATTGTGTATACTTATCCTGGTGTTTTAGTTGTGTGTGTGTTAAGTCTAAAGTTATTATACTAATTTTGCCAATAATGAGTACTATCCCTGTGTGATTGACAGTAGGCAGTTAGTTCTATAGTCAATAGCAGGCTGTTTTTTGTCTATGGAGTTTGCCCACTGTCTGCTGTCAATTTATAATGGCCAGCTATCTGTTAGTGAAATTCTTCCTCAATTTCCAGCCCTAGTGACATAGCAGAAATCTAACAACTAATTTAATAAAAACTAAACATCCCTGATCAATAGATTGAGTTGCACTTTACCACAGAGACTTACTTGTGTAGTTAACTGTCACAGAGCTGTCTCCTTTTATGCTGTTTCCTCCAACAAGGGCAGAGACTAGGAAGGTGTAATTATTGCCAGGTATCAGATCCTGTATGGTAAAAGTTGTCGTGGGACTGGGTACAATTTCACTGAAAGATGCATTTTCCAGGATCTGGATCTGGTAGGAACTTGCATATCCAGTGGGAGGTAGCCAGTTCAGAGATACGGAAGTGGTGCTGATATTGTAAGCTGTAAGACTCTGTACCTTTTCAGGTCCTAGAAACAAATTAGAATAGTTTGGTAATAAGTAACTCACCAAATTTGATCCATAATTACAAAGACTACACATACACATAGTACTAAATATTTGGTATTAGTGGCCAAAGAATGTTAGGTTTAAAACAAGCTATCCTCTGTGAATTAAGGCTATAGCCCATCCTTTAAAACCACATTCACATATTATTTACAAACAGATCTAGCTACTTGTTAAATATCCATCCAGGTAAAAGAAAAGGAAGTTATAAAAATAAGGAAAGCATATGGAAATACATGATAGCTAGGACATTGTCTCAATTCACAAAGAATTGACAAAAGGATGAGGCTCTCTAATTTACCCATGTGATTGTTATTTTTGCATCTTATTGGACTTAGCAGAAAATAGCTGTCATTCTTTTAACCTGCCTGGCGGTATGATTATGTCAGATTTTTGGTGCTCAAATCGGTACATTGTTTGGAATGGAAATCTGGTCTTTTATATTGTAGGCCTGTAATTCTTAGGAATAACACACTTAAATCTGTCCAAACAAGAGACTAGTAGACATCCTGGGTATGATAAAGTTTGAATCATAAATTATAACATAAAAAATAACTATAAACAATAATAAATAATAATATAATAATAATAATAATACAATGTATTCAATAATGTAATCAAATCAAAAACACTGATATTTGCTTAGTTGCAGAATTGCAGCTTTCATTACTTTCAGTGTCTGATGATGAATTTCCCCACAAATCACTATCGCTCAATTCTGCAAGTGATTCTAATTTATTATAACAGTTGTCTAGCTGGTCTAACATGCTTTTGATGTAAAGCGACATTTTTTTGTTTCTATGGACAATCTCAAGTTTACAGGCAGAAAGAACACCATATATAATATAAAACTGCATGCAGGGCACTGGACAAAGCATGAAAGACCAATGTGGGTGTGAAATTATTTGATACAGTAATGTAATCTATAAGATTACAGTGTACTTTATGTATTACGCATTTTTAACCTTTTTAATTTTGCGCCGGGCTCTGTCCCAATGTGTCGCAATGTTGACAGGGAGCGAAGCCCGGCACTGTGATAGAACGAGCGGAGTACACAGCCGTCACACACACAGCTGGGTGGCATCGCAGTATCCTGGGGACAAGGTAAGTAACTTTGCCGGGACCCTGCAATGCAATCCCGAGTGTGGCTTGGGGTTACTGCTTTTGGAATTGATAATTCATCCAGAGCCATACTCGGGAATAACGCTACGGAGGTTAAAATTGTCTATACTTATCCTTGTGTTTTAGTTGTGTGTGTTAAGTCTAACGCTATTAAACTAATTTTGCTAATAATGAGTACTATCCCCTTGTGATTGACAATAGGCAGTTAGTTCTATAGCCAATAGCCGGCTGTTTTTTGTCTATAAAGTTTGCCCACTGTCTGCTGTCAATTTATATTGGCCAGCTATCTGTTATGGGAATTCTCAATTTCCAGACCTAGTGACATAGCAGAAATCTACTAACTAATTTTATAAAAAGCTAAACATCACTGATCAATAGATTGAGTTGCACTTTCCCACAGACACTTACTTGTGTAGTTAACTGTCACAGAGCTGTCTCCTTTTATGCTGTTTCCTCCAACAAGGGCAGAGACCAGGAAGGTGTAATTATTGCCAGGTGTCAGATTCTGTATGGTAAAATTTGTCGTGAGACTGGACACAATTTCACTGAAAGATGCATTTTCCAGGATCTGGATCTGGTAGGAACTTGCATATCCAGTAGGTGGTAGCCAGTTCAGAGATATGGAAGTGGTGCTGATATTGTAAGCTGTAAGACTCTGTACCTTTTCAGGTCCTAGAAACAAATTAGAATAGTTTGGTAATAAGTAAATCACCTAATTTGATCCATTAAACCAAAGACTGCACATACACATAGTATTAAATATTTGGTATTAGTGGCCAAAGAATGTTAGAATTAAAACAAGCTATCCTCAGTAAATTGAGGCTATAGCCCATACTTTAAGGCCACATTCACATATTCTTTACAAACAGATCTAGCTACTTTTTAAATATTCATTCTTAGGGACAGGTAAAAGACAAGGAAGTTATAAAAATAAGGAAATGATATGGAAATAAATTATAGCCAGGCCATCGTCTCAATTCACAAAGCTTTGACAAAAGGACAAGGCTCTCTAATTTACCCATGTTATTGTTATTTTCACATCTTATTGGACTTAGCTGAAAATAATTGTCACTCTTTTGACCTCCCTGGCGGTATGAATATGTCAGATTTTTGATGCTCCAAGCGGTACATTGTTTCTCATGAAAATTTTGCGTTTTATATTGTAGGCCTGTAATTCTTAGAAATAACACACTTAAATCTGTCTAAACCAGACTCTAGTAGATATCCCGGGTATGATAAAGTTTGAAACACGATATCATAAATCATAATATAATAAATAAATAATAACAAATAATAATATAATAATAAAATGTATTCAATAATGTAATCAAATCAAAAACACTGAAATTTGCTTAGTTACAGAATTATAGCTGTCATTACTTTCAGTGTCTGATGATGAATTTTCCCATTAATCACTATTGCTCAATTCTGCAAGTGATTCTAATTTATTATCGCAGTTTTCTAGCTGGTCTAACACCTCTTTAGTCATAAAGGGACACTTTTTGGTTGCTATGAACAATCTCAAGTTTCCAGGAAGAAAGAACAGTATATATAATATAAAACTGCATGCAGGGCACTGGACAAATCATTAAGGACAAAAGGGGTATGAAACAATTTTATACAGTTATTTAATGTGTAAGATTGCAGTGTACTGTATGTATTCCCTGTTTTTAACCTTTTGAATTTTGCGCCGACCTCCGTCTCTGTGCGTCGCGACGCTCGCAAGGAATAGAGCCCGACACTGTGATAGAACAAGTGGAGTACAGAGCTGTCACACACAGCGGGAAGGCATTGCAGGATCCTGGGCACAAGGTAAGTAAATTTTGCCTGGATACTGTGATGCAATCCCGAGTGTGGCTCGGGTTTACCGCTTTTGGTAGTGATAATTCATCCCGAGCCACACTCGGGAATACTGCTAGGGAGGTTAAAATTGTGTATACTTATCCTGGTGTTTTAGTTGTGTGTGTGTTAAGTCTAAAGTTATTATACTAATTTTGCCAATAATGAGTACTATCCCCGTGTGATTGACAGTAGGCAGTTAGTTCTATAGCCAATAGCAGGCTGTTTTTTGACTATGGAGTTTGCCCACTGTCTGCTGTGAATTTATAATGGCCAGCTATCTGTTAGTGAAATTCTTCCTCCATTTCCAGCCCTAGTGACATAGCAGAAATCTAGCAACTAATTTAATAAAAACTAAACATCCCTGATCAATAGATTGAGTTGCACTTTACCACAGACGCTTACTTGTGTAATTAACTGTCACAGAGCTGTCTCCTTTTATGCTGTTTCCTCCAACAAGGGCAGAGACCAGGAAGGTGTAGCTATTGCCAGGTATCAGATCCTGTATGGTAAAAGTTGTCGTGGGACTGGGTACAATTTCACTGAAAGATGCATTTTCCAGGATCTGGATCTGGTAGGAACTTGCATATCCAGTGGGAGGTAGCCAGTTCAGAGATACGGAAGTGGTGCTGATATTGTAAGCTGTAAGACTCTGTACCTTTTCAGGTCCTAGAAACAAATTAGAATAGTTTGGTAATAAGTAACTCACCAAATTTGATCCATAATTACAAAGACTACACATACACATAGTACTACATATTTGGTATTAGTGGCCAAAGAATTTTAGGTGTAAAACAAGCTATCCTCAGTGAATTAAGGCTATAGCCCATCCTTTAAGACCACATTTACATATTCTTTACAAACAGATCTAGCTACTTGTTAAATATCCATCCTTAGGGACAGGTAAAAGAAAAGGAAGTTATAAAAATAAGGAAAGCATATGTAAATACATGATAGCTAGGACATTGTCTCAATTCACAAAGAATTGACAAAAGGATGAGGCTCTCTAATTTACCAATTTACCAGAAAATTGCTGTCATTCTTTTAACCTGCCTGGCGGTATGATTATGTCAGATTTTTGGTGCTCAAATCGGTACATTGTTTGGAATGGAAATCTGGGGCCAGATTCACAGCGATTACGCCTGTCTAACTGGTGTTAGACTGGAGTAATTTCAAATTACGCACGTTTTTTAGCTAGTCGAAAACCACAAACCATGAATAGACGGCTGCGGGCTCCAATTCGACTGTCTTACGTGTTAGTACGCCTTCAGATCTACGCTGCAATAAAATTGCGGCCACTGGGCGGACTTCCCGTTGTATTTCGCCGTCGGGGTATGCTAATGAGCTTTTGCCTGCAATCCACGAAATTACGATCTTCAATCGCAATCTCTTACGGCACCTTTAGTCATCTTTTTTTTGCGTATCACTATACCAGCCTCTGGCTGGTCTAATATTAGACAGCCCATGTTAAGTATGGCCGTCGTTCCCGCGTCGAATTTTTACGTTTTCCGACGTCTTTTATTAAGTCGTCCGGGAATAGGAATGTTCGTAAACGACGCTACTCAAACAACGAATGACGTAACGACGTGATTTCGCGCAATGCACGGCAGGAAATTTCTGAACAGAGCATGCGCAGTTCGATCGCCGCGGGGACGCGCTTAATTTAAATGCTTCACGCCCCCTAATCGCGTATTTCGATTACGCGGCGAGAAATAGACTACGCCGCCGTATCGTACGGGCAAAAATCTACCTGAATTCGGAGTAGAGCCTGGTAAAATACGGCAGCGTAGAGTATTTTGATTACTCAGCGCAATATTAACCACTTAAGACCCAGACCAATACGCTGGTAAATGACCCAAGGTGTCCTTTTCTTCCCACAAATAGAGCTTTCTTTTGGTGGTATTTGATCACCTCTGCGATTTTTATTTTTTGTGCTATATACAAAAATAGAGCGACATTTTTGAAAAAAAAACAACATTTTTTACTTTTTGTAAACAAAAAATCAAATAAACTAAATTTTAGTCAAACATTTAGGCCAAAATGTATTTAGCCACATGTCTTTAGTAAAAAAAAAAAATCGCAATAAAAAAAAATAGCTACCTAGCGGGAACAGCGACACTAATACAGTGATCAGAAAAATGATCGCTTAGTGACGCTGGCAATAGGGAGTGAAAGGGTTAACTAGGGCGGTGATCAGGGGGTTAAAACTTTATTAGGGGGGGTGGGGGGGCTATCCTGAACCTAACACTAACTGATTTTACACTGCCTGTCACACTGACACTAAATGCAGTGATTAGATCACTGCATTCAGTGACACTGTGACAGGGGGGTGGGGGCGCGATCACAAGGGGTTAATGTGCCTATGTGAGTGTGTGTCAGTGTTGTGTTGGTGCACACTTACTTGTGATGTCTTCTCTCATCAGAAGCGGTGGGAAACACCGCTGCGATGAGAGATTACATCATTTCCTCCTTCCTGTGTAAACACAGGAGGAGGAAGTTACACGAAGGGGGAGCGCTCCCATTGGCTGGGAGCTATCGCGGGGGGGCGGGTAAACGCCAACATCCGCCCGCTCGTCCCGGATCGCTCCCGGAGCCAGGGGGACACCCGCACACCGCGGAGGGGGTCCCGATGGGACCCCCGAACCGCACTTAGGCGGGAACGTAAATTTACGCCCTTGTGCCTGTACGAGCCATTCTGTGGCCGTATATGTGCGTGCGGGGGTCCTTAAGTGGTTAAGTGTCTCTGAATCTGGCCCCTGGTCTTTTATATTGTAGGCCTGTAATTCTTAGGAATAACACACTTAAATCTGTCCAAACAAGAGACTAGTAGACATCCTGGGTATGATAAAGTTTGAATCATAAATTATAACATAAAAAATAACTATAAATAATAACAAATAATAATATAATAATAATAATACAATGTATTCAATAATGTAATCAAATCAAAAACACTGATATTTGCTTAGTTGCAGAATTGCAGCTGTCATTACTTTCAGTGTCTGATGATGAATTTCCCCACAAATCACTATCGCTCAATTCTGCAAGTGATTCTAGATTATTATCACAGTTGTCTAGCTGGTCTAACATGCTTTTGACGTAAAGCGACACTTTTTTGTTTCTATGGACAATCTCAAGTTTACAGGCAGAAAGAACACCATATATAATATAAAACTGCATGCAGGGCACTGGACAAAGCATGAAAGACCAATGTGGGTGTGAAATTATTTGATACAGTAATGTAATCTATAAGATTACAGTGTATTTTATGTATTACGCATTTTTAACCTTTTGAATTTTGCGCCGGGCTCTGTCCCAATGTGTCGCAATGCTGACAGGGAGCGGAGCCCGGCACTGTGATAGAACAAGCGGAGTACACAGTCGTCACACACACAGCTGGGTGGCATCACAGGATCCTGGGGACAAGGTAAGTAACTTTGCCGGGATCCTGCAATGCAATCCCGAGTGTGGCTTGGGGTTACTGCTTTTGGAATTGATAATTCATCCAGAGCCATACTCGGGAATAACGCTACGGAGGTTAAAATTGTGTATACTTATCCTTGTGTTTTAGTTGTGTGTGTTAAGTCTAACGCTATTAAACTAATTTTGCTAATAATGAGTACTATCCCTGTGTGATTGACAATAGGCAGTTTGTTCTATAGCCAATAGCAGGCTGTTTTTTGTCTATAAAGTTTGCCCACTGTCTGCTGTCAATTTATATTGGCCAGCTATCTGTTATGGGAATTCTCCATTTCCAGTCCTAGTGACATAGCAGAAATCTACTAACTAATTTAATAAAAAGCTAAACATCCCTGATCAATAGATTGAGTTGCACTTTCCCACAGACACTTACTTGTGTAGTTAACTGTCACAGAGCTGTCTCCTTTTATGCTGTTTCCTCCAACAAGGGCAGAGACCAGGAAGGTGTAATAATTGCCAGGTGTCAGATTCTGGATGGTAAATGTTGTCGTGGGACTGGACACAATTTCACTGAAAGATGCAATTTCCAGGATCTGGATCTGGTAGAAACTTGCATATCCAGTAGGTGGTAGCCAGTTCAGAGATACGGAAGTGGTGCTGATATTGTAAGCTGTAAGACTCTGTACCTTTTCAGGTCCTAGAAACAAATTAAAATAGTTTGGTAATAAGTAACTCACCTAATTTGATCCATTAAACCAAAGACTGCACATACACATAGTATTAAATATTTGGTATTAGTGGCCAAAGAATGTTAGAATTAAAACAAGCTATCCTCAGTGGGCAGCACAGTGGTGCAGTGAGTAGCACTTTCGCCTGACAGCAAAAGGGTCGCTGGTTCGAATCCCGACCACGACACCATCTGCCTGGAGTTTGCATGTTCTCCTTGTGTCTGCGTGGGTTTCCTCCGGGTACTCCGGTTTCCTCCCACACTCCAAGACATGCGGGTAGGTAAATTGGATCTCGTCCAAATTGGCCCAGTATACATGTATATATGTGTGTATGACTGTGTGTCCCTAGCGTGTCATGATCCTACGGGGTAAAAATGACCGCACCAGCCAAGCAGACACTGGCTGGAAAAAGCGCCCAGAGGCGATTTAGTTTGCATGCGTTGCGCTATACAAGTCATTCATTCAGTGAATTGAAGCTATAGCCCATCCTTTAAGTCCACGTTCACATATTCTTTACAAACAGATCTAGCTACTTGTTAAATATCCATCCTTAGGGATAGGGATGAGCTTCGCGTTTGACTCAAACCCATGTTCGAATCGAACATTGGCTGTTCGACCGTTCGTCGAAAATCGAACAAAACGGGTCGTTCGCGCCAAATTTGAATGACGCGCAAAGGCCCATAATTTACTGCGGCATTGCGCACTGATGATTGGCCAAGCATTCTGTATGTCCCGCATGCTTGGCCAATCACAGTGCGCAAAAAACGAAGAGCTATAATTGGCCAAAGCCTAGGTGGCTTTGGCCAATTATGGCTCAGGGCTTTAGCACACGCCCCACACTATAAAAGGCTGCCTGCTGGGCAGCCTTGTGTAGTGTGTTGCGACTTGTTAATGAGAGAAGTCCTATAGAGAGAGATAGAGAGACAGTGGGCCAGATTCTCATAAGAGATACGATGGCGTATATGGAGCTGGCCGTTGGATGTCGGAGTATGCGGACAGGAGGCTTATCGGAATCTGGGAGCCCCTGTAATAAGGGGGCCCCCAGATACCGCCCCCCCACCCTACGTGAATGAGTATGGGGTACATCGTACCACTATCCATTCACCTGCAAGCAAAGTGTAAACACAAAGAAACAACACCGGGTATTGCGCCCCCCTGCCCCAGAGCACCTGACCCCCCCATGTTGAGAGCATGCAGCCTGGTACGGCTCAGGAGGGGGGGGGGTGCTCGCTCGTCCCCACCTCTTTCCTGACCGGCCGGGTGGCATGCTTTGGATACGGGTCTGGTATGGATTGTGGGGGGACCCCCACGCCGTTTTTTCGGAGTAGGGGGGTCTCCTTACAACCCATACCAGACCTAATTGCCTGGTATGCTCCTGGGGGAGGAACCCATGCCGGATTTCTAAAAAAAAATCCGGTGGGGAGTTCCCCCTCAGGATTCATACCAAACGCTGCATGTAGAATTGGCGGGAATCCAAGTCGGATCCCCGTCGCTTCTATGACGGCATTGTCTCCATCGCGGCAAGCGGGCTCTGCGCTGGCACCCGCGATGGGGCTCGTAGGTGGTCAATCTCGCTGAGAAAGGGAGCGAGATTGATATCGCGGTCACCTACTGTATCTATGCGACTGATTCTTCATATCAGTTACGCATAGATTTTGCTTAGATCCGACTTGCGTAATTCACTTATACCGTCGGATCAAAGTTGCAATGTTACGCTGGCCGCTAGGTGGCGTTACCGTCGATTTCTGCATCGAATATGCAAAGGAGCCTGATACGCCGATTCCCAAATGTATTTGCTCCCCGTCATTGTAGTTTACGTTGTTTGCGTAAGCGTAAGGTTACCCTTGCTATATGAGGGGTAACCTTGCGTAGGTCCGGCGTACGCCATGTTAAGTATGGACGTCAGGACAGCATCGTGTTTTTCCGTCATTTACGTAGTTTACATAACTCGTCGCGAATAGGGCTGTGCGTTAATTACGTTCACGTCAAAACCAATGTATTTGCGGCGTACTATGGAGCATGCGCACTGGGCTACGTTTACAGCCGGTGCATGCGCAGTATATTTGGCGCGGGGATACGCGGGGATACGCCGGGCCATTTACACTACGCCGCCGCAAATTACGGAGCAAGTTCTTGGAGAATACGGCACTTGCTCCTGTAAGTTGCGGCAGTGTAGTGTAAATAGCATACGCTACGCTACGCCGCCAGGTATAAGTATCTGGCCCAGTGTCTTTTCTACCAGATAGATAGATAGAGCAGACAGGCTAGTCAGTTTAGCTTAATTTACAGTGTGTAGAGGATATATATACATCCCTAGGAGTTGTACATATATTTATACACTGTATAGCTTAGCTAGATCAGCTATTCCTATTTGTCAGGTAGGAGATTGTGCTAGCTGCAGTGTTCTAATGTGTTGTATTGCCTGTGTGCTGTTTAGTTTACACCTAAACGTACTCAATGTTACTGCACTTGTCCTGTTTATTTGCAACTAAACACATTTGCTGTTACTGCATGTGTGCTGTTTAATAGCACCTAAACGCATTTTCTGTAACTGCACGTGTGCTGTTTAATAGCACCTAAATGCATTTGCTGTAACTGCACGTGTGCTGTTTAATAGCACCTAAACGCATTTGCTGCAACTGCACGTGTGCTGTTTAATAGCACCTAAACACATTTGCTGTAACTGCATGTGTGCTGTTTAATAGCACCTAAATGCATTTTCTGTTACTGCACGTTTGCTGTTTAACAGCACCTAAACGCAGTTGCTGTAACTGCACATTTGCTGTTTAATAGCACCTAAACGCATTTGCTGTAACTGCACATTTGCTGTGTAATAGCACCTAAACGCATTTGCTGTAACTGCACGTGTGCTGTTTAATAGCACCTAAACGCATTTGCTGTAACTGATCGTGTGCTGTTTAATAGCACATAAACGCATTTACTAGTACTGCACGTTTGCTGTTTAATAGCACCTAAATGTATTTGCTGTTACTGCACGTTTGCTGTTTAATAGCACCTAAACGCAGTTGCTGTAACTGCACATTTGCTGTTTAATAGCACCTAAACACAGGTGCTGTAACTGCACGTTTGCTGTTTAATAGCACCTAAACGCATTTGCTGTAACTGCACGTTTTCTGTGTAATAGCACCTAAACGCATTTGCTGTAACTGCACATTTGCTGTTTAATAGCACCTTAACGCAGTTGCTGTAACTGCACGTTTTCTGTTTAATAGCACCTAAACGCATGTTATGTTACTGCACGTTTGCTGTTTAATAGCACATAAACGCAGTTGCTGTAACTGCACGTTTGCTGTTTAATAGCACCTAATCGCATTTGCTGTTACTGCATGTGTGTTGTTTAACCACCTAAGACCCGGACCAAAATGCAGGTAAAGGACCAGGCCCCTTTTTGAGATTTGGCACTGTGTCGCTTTAACTGACAATTGCGCGGTCGTGCGACGTGGCTCCCAAACAAAATTTGCATCATTTTCTTCCCACAAATAGAGCTTTCTTTTGGTCGTATTTGATCGCCTCTGCGATTTTTATTTTTTGCGCTATATAAAAAAATAAAGCGACATTTTTGAAAAAAAACAATATTTTTTACTTTTTGTTATAAGAAAAATCAAATAAACTACATTTTTGTCAAACATTTAGGCCAAAATGTATTTAGCCACATGTCTTTAGTAAAAAAAAATCGCAATAAAAAAAATAGCTACCTGGCGGGAATAGCGACACTAATACAGCGATCAGAAAAATGATCGCTTTGTGATGCTGGCAATAAGGAGTGAAAGGGTTAACTAGGGTAGTGATCAAGGTGTTGAAACTTTATTAGGGGGGTACGGGGGCTACCCTGAACCTAACACTAACTGCCTGTCACACTGGCACTAAATACAGTAATCATACATATATGATTACTGTATTCAGTGATACTGTGACAGGGGGAGGAGGGGTGTTCGCAAGGGGTTAAGTCTGCCTGTGTGTGCTGGTGTCAGTGTAGTGTTGTGCAGACTTACTGTGAGATGTGATCTCTCCTCAGCGGCGGTTGAAACAACCGCCGAGAGCAGAGATCACATCACTTCCCTCTTCCTGTGTTTACACAGGAGGAGGAAGTGACATGGCGGGAGCGCGCGGATTGGCTGGGAGTGATCCGGAGGGGGCGGACAAAAACGAATAGCTGCCCCCTCATCCCGGATCGCTCAGCCATCCACGGGGACCGCCGCATGTACCGGGGGGGTCCCGATCGGACCCCCGACCCACGTCAAGGCAGGCACGTATATATACGTTAATGTGCCTGCCTGTGCCATTCTGCTGACGTAAATGTACATGCGGCGGTCCGCAAGCAGTTATTAGCACCTAAACGCATTTGCTGTAACTGCACGTTTGCTGTGTAATAGCACCTAAACGCATTTGCTGTAACTGCACGTGTGCTGTTTAATAGCACCTAAACGCATTTGCTGTAATTGCATGTGTGCTGTTTAATAGCACCAAAACGCATTTACTATTACTGCACGTTTGCAGTTTAATAGCACCTAAACGCATTTGCTGTAACTGCACGTTTGCTGTTTAATAGCACCTAAACACAGTTGCTGTAACTGCACGTTTGCTGTTTAATAGCACCTAAATGCATTTTCTGTTACTGTACGTTTGCTGTTTAATAGCTCCTAAACGCAGTTGCTGTAACTGCACGTTTGCTGTTTAATAGCACCTAATCGTATTTGCTGTTACTGTACGTTTGCTGTTTAATAGCACCTGAACGCATTTGCTGTAACTGCACGTTTGCTGTGTAATAGCACCTGAACGCATTTGCTGTAACTTCACGCATGCTGTATAATAGCACCTAAACACAGTTTCTGTAACAGTACGTTTGCTGTTTAATAGCACCTAATCGCATTTGCTGTTACTGCACGTGTGTTGTTTAATAGCACCTAAACGCAGTTGCTGTAACTGCACGTTTGCTGTTTAATAGCACCTAAATGCATTTTCTGTTACTGCACGTTTGCTGTTTAATAGCACCTAAACGCAGTTGCTGTAATTACACGTTTGCTGTTTAATAGCACCTAAACGCATTTTCTGTTACTGCACGTTTGCTGTTTAAAAGCACCTAAACACAGTTGCTGTAACTGCACGTTTTCTGTTTAATAGCACCTAATCGCATTTGTTGTTACTGCACGTTTTCTGTTTAATATCACCAAAACGCATTTGCTGTAACTGCACGTTTGCTGTGTAATAGCACCTAAACGCAGTTGCTGTAACTGCACGTTTGCTGTTTAATAGCACCTAAACGCAGTTGCTGTAACTGCACGTTTGCTGTTTAATAGCACCTAAATTCATTTTCTGTTACTGCACGTTTGCTGTTTAATAGCACCTAAACGCATTTTCTGTTACTGCCCGTTTGCTGTTTAATAGCACCTAAACGCAGTTGCTGTAACTGCACGTTTGCTGTTTAATAGCAGCTAATCACATTTGCTGTTACTGCACGTGTGTTGTTTAATAGCACGTAAACGCATTTGCTGTAACTGCACGTTTGCTGTGTAATAGCACCCAAACGCATTTGCTATAACTGCACGTGTGCTGTTTAATAGCATCTAAACGCATTTGCTGTTACTGCACGTGTGCTGTGTAATAGCACCTAAACGCATTTGCTGTAACTGCAGGTGTGCTGTTTAATAGCACCTAAACGCATTTTCAGTTACTGCACGTTTGCTGTTTTATAGCACCTAAACGCAGTTGCTGTAACTGCACGTTTGCTGTTTAATAGCAGCTAATCGCATTTGCTGTTACTGCACGTGTGCTGTTTAATAGCACCTAAACGCATTTGCTGTAACTGCACGTTTGCTGTGTAATAGCACCCAAACGCATTTGCTGTAACTGCACGTGTGCTGTTTAATAGCATCTAAACGCATTTGCTGTTACTGCACGTGTGCTGTGTAATAGCACCTAAACGCATTTGCTGTAACTGCAGGTGTGCTGTTTAATAGCACCTAAATGCATTTGCTGTAACTGCAGGTGTGCTGTTTAATAGCACCTAAACACATTTACTATTACGGCACGTTTGCGGTTTAATATCACCTAAACGCTGTTGCTGTAACTGCACATTTGCTGTTTAATAGCACCTAAATGCAGTTGCTGTAACTGCACGTTTGCTGTTTAATAGCACCTAAACGCATGTTCTGTTACTGCACATCTGCTGTTTAATAGCACCTAAACACAGTTGCTGTAACAGCACGTTTGCTGTTTAATAGCACCTAAACGCAGTTGCTGTAACTGCACGTTTGCTGTTTAATAGCACCTAAACGCATTTTCTGTTACTGCACGTTTGCTGTTTAAAAGCACCTAATTGCAGTTGCTGTAACTGCACGTTTTCTGTTTAATAGCACCTAATCGCATTTGTTGTTACTGCACGTTTGCTGTTTAATATCACCAAAATGCATTTGCTGTAACTGCACGTTGGCTGTGTAATAGCACCCAAACGCATTTGCTGTAACTGCACGTTGGCTGTGTAATAGCACCTAAACGCATTTGCTGTTACTGCACGTGTGCTGTGTAATAGCACCTAAACGCATTTGCTGTAACTGCAGGTGTGCTGTTTAATAGCACCTAAACGCATTTGCTGTAACTACAAGTGTGCTGTTTAATAGCACCTAAACGTATTTACTATTACGGCACGTTTGCTGTTTAATAGCACCTAAACGCAGTTGCTGTAACTGCACATTTGCTGTTTAATAGCACCCAAACACAGTTGCTGTAACTGCATGTTTGCTGTTTAACAGCACCTAAATGCATTTTCTGTTACTGCACGTTTGCTGTTTAATAGCACCTAAACGCAGTTGCTGTAACTGCAGGTGTGCTGTTTAATAGCACCTAAACGCAGTTGCTGTAACTGCACATTTGCTGTTTAATAGCACCTAAACGCATTTTCTGTTACTGCACATCTACTGTTTAATAGCACCTAAACGCATTTGCTGTAACTGCACGTTTGCTGTTTAATAGCACCTAAACGCAGTTGCTGTAACTGCACGTTTGCTGTTTAATAGCACCTAAACGCATTTTCTGTTACTGCAGGTTTGCTGTTTAAAAGCACCTAAATGCAGTTGCTGTAACTGCACGTTTTCTGTTTAATAGCACCTAATCGCATTTGTTGTTACTGCACGTTTGCTGTTTAATATCACCAAAATGCATTTGCTGTAACTGCACGTTGGCTGTGTAATAGCACCCAAACGCATTTGCTGTAACTGCACGTTGGCTGTGTAATAGCACCTAAACGCATTTGCTGTTACTGCACGTGTGCTGTGTAATAGCACCTAAACGCATTTGCTGTAACTGCAGGTGTGCTGTTTAATAGCACCTAAACGCATTTGCTGTAACTACAAGTGTGCTGTTTAATAGCACCTAAACGTATTTACTATTACGGCACGTTTGCTGTTTAATAGCACCTAAACGCAGTTGCTGTAACTGCACATTTGCTGTTTAATAGCACCCAAACGCAGTTGCTGTAACTGCATGTTTGCTGTTTAACAGCACCTAAATGCATTTTCTGTTACTGCACGTTTGCTGTTTAATAGCACCTAAACGCAGTTGCTGTAACTGCAGGTGTGCTGTTTAATAGCACCTAAACGCAGTTGCTGTAACTGCACATTTGCTGTTTAATAGCACCTAAACGCATTTTCTGTTACTGCACATCTACTGTTTAATAGCACCTAAACGCATTTGCTGTAACTGCACGTTTGCTGTTTAATAGCACCTAAACGCAGTTGCTGTAACTGCACGTTTGCTGTTTAATAGCACCTAAACGCATTTTCTGTTACTGCAGGTTTGCTGTTTAAAAGCACCTAAACGCAGTTGCTGTAACTGCACGTTTTCTGTTTAATAGCACCTAATCGCATTTGTTGTTACTGCACGTTTGCTGTTTAATATCACCAAAACGCATTTGCTGTAACTGCACGTTTGCTGTTTAATAGCATCTAAACACAGTTGCTGTAACTGCACGCTTGCTGTTTAATAGCACCTAAATTCATTTTCTGTTACTGCACGTTTGCTGTTTAATAGCACCTAAACGCATTTGCTGTAACTGCACATTTTCTGTTTAATAGCACCTAAACGCAGTTGCTGTAACTGCACATTTGCTGTTTAATAGCACCTAAACGCAGTTGCTGTAACTGCACGTTTGCTGTTTAATAGCACCTAAACGCATTTTCTGTTACTGCATGTTTGCTGTTTAATAGCACCTAAACGCAGTTGCTGTAACTGCACGTTTGCTGTTTAATAGCAGCTAATCGCATTTGCTGTTACTGCACGTGTGTTGTTTAATAGCACCTTAACGCATTTGATGTAACTACACGTTTGCTGTGTAATATCACCTAAACGCAGTTGCTGTAACTGCACGTGTGCTGTTTAATAGCACCTAAACACATTTGCTGTTACTGCACGTGTGCTGTTTAATAGCACCTAAACGCAGTTGCTGTAACTGCACGTTTGCTGTTTAATAGCACCTAAACGCATTTGCTGTAACTGCACATGTGCTGTTTCATAGCACCTAAACGCAGTTGCTGTAACTGCACGTTTGCTGTTTAATAGCACCTAAACGCATTTGCTGTAACTGCACGTGTGCTGTTTAATAGCACCTAAACGCAGTTGCTGTTACTGCACTTGTGCTGTATATTTTTCACTTAAACCTACTTGGAGTTTACTGCACTTGTCCTCTCCAGTTTGTACCTAAAGGTACGAGGTGTGTGTACTGATTTTGTCCTGTGCAGGCCCTTAAAATGTCTGGAAGGACAACAAAGAGAGGCAGAGAGTCAGGAGGGCAAGCAGGCTCTGCATCTAGAGGCAACGCTGGTGGTGGACACGGTGCTCCCTCTTCAGCACGTGGCCGTGGCTGCTTGTCCTTCTTTTTGGGAGCTGGCCGTGTTGATCTTCAACATGCAGAGAAATTAGTAGAGTGGATGACCAAGCCGTCCTCATCCTCCTTATCCTCTCTCACCCAGGCTGAGCTTAGTTTGTCTGGCAAAGCAGCTGCCAAGGCGTCCTCTTCCCTCTGCACAATGGCATCACACAATCCTTCCTTAGTCCCACGCCTGTGCAGGGCGCTGCTGTGTCTCAACATTACTGCAAAAGTTTTTTGGTGTGGGCTTTTTTTGAGACATGTGCATCAGATCGCACCGTTGCTATTTGCAACATATGTCTCAAGCGTATCTCACGTGGCCGTGACATCACCCGATTGGGCACCACATGCTTGACCAGACATATGTCGACCTGCCATGCAGTTCGTTGGCAAGCATACCAGAAAGACCCACACCAAAGAACCAAGCGGACATCCCCTTGCCCCTGATCAGCTGGGACCTCCAACCCCACTAGACACTCAGTCCTCTCTGAAGCCTGCACTGATAGGACTGAAGGTGTAGAAATAGGTGTGTCACAACCTAGTAATACATGCAGGCAATCTACTGATAGTACCAGACAAATTTCCCTGCCCCAGCTGCTGCAGCACCGAAAGAAGTACTCTCCCAGCCATCCACATGCCCAGCGGTTGAATGCTAGCTTAGCAAAATTCCTAGCACTTCAACTGCTACCTTTTCAGTTGGTAGATTCTGCCCCCTTCTGTGAGTTTGTGGAATGTGCGCTACCTCAGTGGCAAGTTCCCAAACACCACTTTTTCTCACGGAAGGCGATTCTGGCTCTCTACCGGCATGTGGAAGGCAATGTCCATGCCTCGCTGGACAGGGCACTGACTCATGGTCCAGCAGGCATGGACAGCGACGTTACCTCTCTTTCACAGCGCATTGGTTGACTCTGCTGGCAGCTGGGAAGGACGCAGGGTAAGGTACAGTAGTGTTGGAGGTTGTTCCGCCACCACGCCTCCAAAACACTACTACTGGTTGTGACACACCTCTCTCCTCCACCCCCTCTTCTTTTTCCTCTGTGGCCTCTTGCTGTGCTGATGTCTCCTCGGAACCAGCCATGCTCCGTAGGTGCACGAGGGGCTACGCAGGAATGCAGGCCAAAAGATGCCATGCAGTGCTAGAGCTGGTGTGCTTGGGAGACAGGAGCCACACTGGGGCTGAGGTTCTGTCAGCTCTGCAGGGGCAGGCTCAGAGGTGGTTGACGCCATGCCAGCTTTAGCCTGGAATGGTGGTTAGCGACAATGGCACAAACCTCCTCTCTACCCTGCGACCCATGTGCCCTGTTTTGCGCTTGTCCTGAATTTGGTGGTGCAGCGGTTTTTGGGCAGGTACCCGGGCTTACAGGATGTCCTGAAGCAGGCCAGGAAAGTCTGTGTGTATTTCCGGTGGTCATATAATGCCACTGCTCGGCTGACAGACCTCCTAAGGGAATACAACCTGCCCAAGAACTGTCTAATCTGTGACATGCCCACCAGATGAAACTCTACATTGGCCATGCTGCAGCAGCTGCACACGCAGCAGAGGGCCATCAATGAGTACCTGTGCCAATATGGCAGCAGAACTGGGTCAGGGGAGCTTGTTTTTTTCCCCTTGATCAGGGATGCATGCACTGTCCTGTCACCATTTGAGGAGGCCACGAGGATGGTGAGCAGTGACAGTGCATGCATCAGTGAGACTGTCCCTCTTATTCACATGTTGGAGCACACACTACGTGGAATAATGGACAGGGCCCTTGAGGCAGAACAGAGGGAGGAAGAGGAGGACTTCCTTACTTCTCAAGGCCCCCTTTATCCAGACAGTGGTCCTGCTTGCCCACCTAGCACACAGGAAGAGGATGAGGAGAAGGAGGAGGAGGATGATTGTATCAGCAGCATGGAGGTGGAGCCTAGCACTCAGCATCAGAAGTCTTCAAGGGATCACTTACAGTCCCAAGGAACCCATGGACTTTTACGTGGCTGGGATGAGGTGGCTGCAGATCCTGTTGTCCTCAGTGACCCAGAGGACTGTGCCCCGAATGCCTCAGCAAACCTATGCTGCATGGCCTCCCTGATACTGCAAAGCCTGCGGAAGGATCCTCGTTTTGTGGTATCAAGGAAAGGGATCATTACTGGCTGGCAACTCTCCACGTTACAAGAGTAAGGTTGCGGAGCTTATCCTGCCATCGCAGAGGGAGCAGAAGATGAAACTTCTGCAGGAGGCCTTGCAAAAGGGTCTGTGCAACGCGTTCCCAGAACCTGGGGGATTACCAAATCCTGGTTCTGGAGAACGTGTTGCTGAGGCTTCGGTGAGTCACAGAAGGGGCGGTGGAGAAGGTGGCCGTCTGACCGATGCGTTCAGACAATTTTTTAATCCTCAGCCCCAAGGTCTGACCGGTTCCAGCAACCATCGCCAGCGTCTGGTTTACATGGTGCGGAAATACCTAGGGGCAAGATCCGACTTGGACACCTTCCCTACCGAAAATCCTCTGGCTTACTGGGTCTTGAGGATGGATCACTGGCCAGAGCTTGCACAGTACGCAATTGAGCTACTGGCTTGCCCTGCATCCAGTGTTTTTTCAGAACGCACATTCAGTGCTGCTGGAGGCTTTGTGACCGATCACAAGGTGCGCCTCTCCACCAACTCCGTTGATCGACTGAGCTTCATCAAAATGAATCAGGCTTGGATCAACACCAGCTACCAAGCACCTGATGCTGATGTAACTGAATATTTTTTTTTAAATGTCAAAACCCTTTAATACTGCCTATGGTGATGCTGAGTGACTGTCCTGTTATGCTGCTGATGGAATAAACTTCTCCTCCTCACTTTTCTTGCTGATAGCCAGTAAGAAATGTTTTTGTTTCTGGGCTCCAAATTTTTCTGCCCCTGTTTAACAGGGGCGTCTAATAAAATGTTTTGATGCAATACTTTGCATGTGGCTCTTTGTTGCGCTCCAATTACAGTATCTGTGAGGGGTTGCAGTGTTGTCTTGTGCGTAAGGCCACATTTTTCTGCCCCTGTTTAACAGGGACGTCTAATAACAATTTTTGATGCAATACTTTGCATGTGGCTCTTTGTTGCTCTCTAATTACAGTATGACATGGTTCAGATTCTACTTAACAAACCTACAGTCCTTGTCTTGTTTGCACCGCCTGTATACTGCTGTTCAAAGTATATAGGGCCAAAGGGTCTTGTCAGGGCCGATCATCGCTATAGGCTCACTATACATGCCGCTTAGGGCCCCGCAAACCTGCAAAGGGCCCCCCAAATTACTAGAGGCCCTGCCTGGTAAAAAGTCATTTTCACCCCCTCAACTCGCTTCTAAACTCGCTGGCTGAGTCATTTCCAACAGCAGAACACCCCCTCCCCCCGCTTCTCAACTTTCTTTAATGTGACATGTCACTGTCGTCAGCGCCGTCTGCTTCTCATTTTTAATGTGTTATGTCATTTTGCTTAGGGCCCCAGGGAGGCCAGGATTGGCACTGGGTCTTGTAATGACCTGGGGGGAGTGGTGGCGGGGAAACTTGTGCTATTTTTTCAATGATGTGTATCCATATAGCAGGGACCAAACATTAGATTAACCTCCCTGGCGGTATGATTCTGTCTGGAATTACATACCAAAAGCGGTACAATTTTTTGCTTGGAAATTGGGCGTTTTATACTGTAGGCCTGCAATTCTTAGGAATAACTCGCTTAAATCTGTCGAAACAAGACATCCCAGGTATGATAAAGTTTGAAAAACAAAATCATACATTTTTATATAATAAATAACTATAAATAATTATAACAAATAATAATGTAATTATAATAAAAAATATTCAATAATGCAATCAACTCAAAAACACTGAAATTTGCTCAGTTGCAGATTTGTCGCTGTCATTATTTTTTATGACGAATTTCTCCACAAATCGCTATCGCTCAATTCTGAAAGTGATTATAATTTATTATCGCTGTTTTCTAGCTGATCCAAAACCATTTTTGACATAAAGGGACACTTTTGGTTGCTATGGGCAATGTACAGTTTGCAGGGAGAAAGAACACTTTTATTATATAAAAGTACATGCAGGCCACAGGACAGACCACTAGGGACAAATGGGGTGCATATTTTTTACATACAGTACTGTAATCTATAAGATTACAGTATACTGTATGTAATGTGTTTGTTTACGTTTTTGAATTTGGCGCCGTTCTCCGCTCCCTTGCGTCGTAACGTCGCAGGGAACGGAGATCGACGGCACATGGGGATCGGGGATACCGATCTTAGCAAAAAAAACACCCGAGTCACGCTCGGGGATACCGCCAGGGGGGTTAAAGCCGCAAGAGGTATTACATTTCTTTTTTCTTATAATAATCTCATGTTATGCAGCGACATTTCTAAACACGTGCACTACTATAGACACCCAGCAGGTACGATATTTAAAGGAATTTTTCTTTTTTTTGTTCACTTTAAGCATCATTAAAATCGCTGCTCCAGAAAAAACGACTGTTTTTAAAACTTTTTTTCCATTGATACATGTTCCCTGGGGCAAGACCCAGGTTCTCAAAGACGTTTTCCAACAATAAATTGAATATTGGGCTTTAAAATTATCGTTTTTGAATTTGAACGTTCGAGTCCCATAGACTTCAATGGGGCTCTAAATGTTCGCGCGAACATTCGATATGTTCGAACGTTCTGATGCGAACCGAACGCGGGGGCTCATCCCACTTAGGGACAGGTAAAAGAAAAGGAAGTTATAAAAATAAGAAAAGCATATGGAAATATACTATAGACAGGCCATCGTCTCAATTCACAAAGCTTTGACAAAAAGACAAGGCTCTCTAATTTACCCATGTACTTGTTATTTTCACATCTTATTGGACTTAGCTGAAAATAACTGCCACTCTTTTAACCTCCCTGGTGGTATGATTATGTCAGATTTTTGATGCTCCAAGCGGTACATTGTTTCACATGAAAATGTAGGCCTGTAATTCTTAGAAATAACACACTTAAATCTGTCCAAACAAGAGTCTAGTAGACATCCCGGGTATGATAAAGTTTGAAACACGATATCATAAATTATAATATAATAAATAACTATAAATAATAACAAATAATATAAAATGTATTCAATAATGTAATCAAATCAAAAACACTGAAATTTAATTAGTTACAGAATTATAGAGTCATTACTTTCAGTGTCTGATGATGGATTTCCCCAATAATCATTATTGCTCAATTCTGCAAGTGATTCTAATTTATTATCACAGTTTTCTAACTGGTCTAACACCTCTTTAGACATAAAGGGACACTTTTTGGTTGCTATGGACAATCTCAAGTTTCCAGGAAGAAAGAACAGTATATATAATATAAAACTGCATGCAGAGCACTGGACAAATCATTCAGGACAAAAGGGGTGTGAAACAATTTGATATTGTAAGCTGTAAGACTCTGTACCTTTTCAGGTCCTAGAAACAAATTAGATTAGTTTTCTTATAAGAAACTCACCTAATTTGATCCATAATTACAAAGACTGCACATACACATAGTACTAAATATTTGGTATTAGTGGCCAAAGAATGTTAGGTTTAAAACAAGCTATCCTCAGTGAATTAAGGCTATAGCCCGTCCTTTAAGACCACATTTAAATATTCTTTACAAACAGATCTAGCTACTTGTTAAATATCCATCCTTAGGGACAGATAAAAGAAAGGGAAGGCATATGGAAATATATTATAGCTAGGCCATCGTCTCAATTCACAAAGCTTTGACAAAAGCATGAGGCTCTCTAATTTACACATGTGGGGGCAGATTCACAGACATTTTGCTTAGCGTAGCGTATCAGAAATACACTACGCCGCTGTTTTTTACCTTGCTCTACGTGGAATTCAGGTAGATTTTCTACGGTAAACGACGGCGGCGTAGTGTATTTCTCCCGTCGCAATCCATCTGCGCGAGTAGGGGGCGTGAAACATTTAAATTAGGCGCGTTCCCGCGGCGAGCGATCTGCGCATGCTCCGTTCGCAAATTTCCCGCCGTGCATTGCGCGAAATCACGTCGTGACGTCATTCGTTGTTTATGTAGCGTACTTTACGGCCGATCCACGTCCCGACGAGTTACGTAAACAAAATACAATTTTAAATAAATTCGAAGCGGGAACGACGGCCATACCTAACATGGGCTACATAAAGTTAGAGCAGCAAAAAGCTGCTCTAACATTACGTATAAAAAAATAGACGAAAACGATTGCGACGCCCGCTCGTATGTTCGTGAATCCCCGTAAAAACACATTTGCATATCCCGACGCACCAAAACGACGCGAACTCCTCCCAGCGGCCGCAAATAGATGGCAGCGTAGATCCGAAGGCTTACGAAGACGTAAGCCTCTCGGATCGAAGCCCGAAGCCGGCGTATCATGGTTTGAGGATTCAAACTAGTGATACGCCGCGCGAAATTTAAAATTACTCCTGTCTAACCCCAGTTAGACAGGCGTAATTGTTTTGTGAATCTGCCCCGTGATTGTTATTTTTGCATCTTATTGGACTTGGAGCTGAAAATAACTGTCACTCTTTTAACCTCCCTGGCTGTATGATTATGTCAGATTTTTGGTGCTCAAATCGGTACATTGTTTGGAATGGAAATTCTGTCTTTTATATTGTAGGCCTGTAATTCTTAGGAATAACACACTTAAATCTGTCCAAACAAGAGACTAGTAGACATCCTGGGTATGAAACAGTTTGAATCATAAATTATAATATAATAAATAACTATGAATAATAACAAATAATAATATAATAATAATACAATGTATTCAATAATGTAATCAAATCAAAAACACAGATTTTTGCTTAGTTGCAGAATTGCAGCTTTCATTACTTTCAGTGTCTGATGATGAATTTCCCCACCAATCACTATCGCTCAATTCTGCAAGTGATTCTAATTTATTATCACAGTTGTCTAGCTGGTCTAAAACGCTTTTGATGTAAAGCGACACTTTTTTGGTTGCTATGGACAATCTCAAGTGTACAGGCAGAAAGAACACCATATATAATATGAAACTGCATGCAGGGCACTGGACAAAGCATGAAAGATCAACGTGGGTGTGAAATTATTTGATACAGTAATGTAATCTATAAGATTACAGTGTACTTTATGTATTACGCATTTTTAACCTTTTGAATTTTGCGCCAGGCTCTGTCCTAGTGCGTCACAATGCTGGCAGGGAGCGGAGCCAGGCACTGTGATAGAATGAGCGGAGTACACAGCCGTCACACACACGGCTGGGTGGCATCGCAGGATCCTGGGGACAAGGTAAGTAACTTTGCCGGGATCCTGCAATGCAACCCGAGTGTGGCTTGGGGTTACTGCTTTTGGTATTGATAATTCATCCCGAGCCACACTCGGGAATAACGCTACGGAGGTTAAAATTGTGTATACTTATCCTTGTGTTTTAGTTGTGTATGTTAAATCTAATGCTATTAAACACATTTTGCCAATAATGAGTACTATCCCTGTGTGATTGACAATAGGCAGTTAGTTCTAAAGCCAATAGCAGGATGTTTTTTGTCTATGGAGTTTGCCCACTGTCTGCTGTCAATTTATATTGGCCACCATCTGTTAGGGAAATTCTTCATCCATTTCCAGCCCTAGTGACATAGCAGAAATCTACTAACTAATTTTATAAAAAGCTAAACATCCCTGATCAATAGATTGACTTGTACTTTCCCACAGACACTTACTTGTGTAGTTAACCGTCACCGAGCTGTCTCCTTTTATGCTGTTTCCTCCAACAAGGGCAGAGACCAGGAAGGTGTAATTATTGCCAGGTGTCAGATTCTGTATGGTAAAATTTGTCGTGAGACTGGACACAATTTCACTGAAAGATGCAATTTCCAGGATCTGGATCTGATAGAAACTTGCATATCCAGTAGGTGGTAGCCAGTTCAGAGATACGGAAGTGGTGCTGATATTGTAAGCTGTAAGACTCTGTACCTTTTCAGGTCCTAGAAACAAATTAAAATAGTTTGGTAATAAGTAACTCACCTAATTTGATCCAAAATGTACAAAGACTGCACATACACATAGTACTAAATATTTGGTATTAGTGGCCAAAGAATGTTAGGATTAAAACAAGCTATCCTCAGTGAATTAAGGCTATAGCCCATCCTTTAAGACCACATTCACATATTCTTTACAAACAGACCTACAAACAGATCTAGCTACTTATTAAATATCCCTTCTTAGGGACAGGTAAAAGAAAAGGAAAGCATATGGAAATATATTATAGCTAGGCCATTGTCTCAATTCACAAAGCTTTGACAAAAGGATAAGGCTCTCTAATTTACACATGTGATTGTTATTTTTGCATCTTATTGGAAATGGAGCTGAAAATAACTGTCACTCTTTTAACCTCCCTGAGCTGTATGATTATGTCAGATTTTTGATGCTCCACATGAAAATTTTGTGTTTTATATTGTAGGCCTGTAATTCTTAGAAGTAACACACTTAAATCTGTCCAAACAAGAGTCTAGTAGACATCCCAGGTATGATAAAGTTTGAAACATAAAATCATAAATTATAATATAATAAATAACTATAAATAATAACAAATAATAATATAATAATAAAATGTATTCAATAATGTAATCAAATCGAAAACACTGAAATGTGCTTAGTTACAGAATTATAGCTGTCATTACTGTCAGTGTCTGATGATGAATTTCCCCACAAATCACTATCGCTCAATTCTGCAAGTGATTCTAATTTATTATCGCAGTTTTGTACCTGGGCTAACACCTCTTCAGACATAAGGGGACACTTTTTGGATGCTATGGACAACCTCAAGTTTCCAGGAAGAAAGAACAGTATATATAATATAAAACTGCATGAAGGGCACTATACAAATCATTAAGGACAAAAGGGGTGTGAAACTATTTGATACAGTAATGTAATCTGTAAGATTGCAGTGTACTGTATGTATTCCCTGTTTTTAACCTTTTGAATTTTGCGCCGGGCTTCGTCTCTGTGCGTCGCGACGCTCGCAAGAAACGGAGCCCGGGACTGTAATAGATCGAGTGGAGTACAGAGCCGTCACACACACAGCGGGTAGGCATCGCAGGATTCTGGGCACAAGGTAAGTAACTTTTCCTGGATTCTGTGATGCAATCCTGAGTGTGGCTTGGGTTTACCACTTTTGGTAGTGATAATTTATCCCGAGCCACACTCGGGAATACCACTAGGGAGGTTAAAATTGTGGATACTTATTCTGGTGTTTTTGTTGTGTGTGTTAAGTCTACCGTTATTACAAATTTTGACAATAATGAGTACTATCCTCATGTTATTGACAGTAGGCAGTTAGTTCTATAGCCAATAGCAGGATGTTTTTTGTCTATGGAGTTTGCCCACTGTCTGCTGTCAATTTATATTGGCCAGCATATGTTAGGGAAATTCTTCCTCCATTTCCAGCCCTAGTGACATAGCAGAAATCTACTAACTAATTTTATAAAAAGCTAAACATCCCTGATCAACAGATTGACTTGTACTTTCCCACAGACACTTACTTGTGTAGTTAACTGTCAAAGAGCTGTCTCCTTTTATGCTGTTTCCTCCAAAAAGGGCAGAGACCAGGAAGGTGTAATTATTGCCAGGTGTCAGATTCTGAATGGTAAAATTTGTCGTGAGACTAGACACAATTTCACTGAAAGATGCAATTTCCAGGATCTGGATCTGGTAGGAACTTGCATATCCAGTAGGTGGTAGCCAGTTCAGAGATAGGGAAGTGGTGCTGATATTGTAAGCTGTAAGACTCTGTACCTTTTCTGGTCCTAGAAACACATTAAAATAGTTTGGTAATAAGTAACTCACCTAATTTGATCCAAAATGTACAAAAGACTACACATACACATAGTACTAAATATTTGGTATTAGTGGCCAAAAAATGTTAGGATTAAAACAAGCTATCCTCAGTGAATTAAGGCTATAGCCCATCCTTTAAGACCACATTCACATATTCTTTACAAACAGATCTAGCTACTTATTAAATATCCCTTCTTAGGGACAGGTAAAAGAAAAGGAAAGCATATGGAAATATATTATAGCTAGGCCATCGTCTCAATTCACAAAGCTTTGACAAAAGGATGAGGCTCTCTAATTTACCCATGTGATTGTTGTTTTTGCATCTTATTGGACTTGGAGCTGAAAATAGCTGTCACTCTTTTAACCTCCCTGGCTGTATGATTATGTCAGATTTTTGATGCTCCAAGCGGCACTTTGTTTCACATGAAAATGTTGCATTTTATATTGTAGGCCTGTAATTCTTAGAAGTAACACACTTAAATCTGTCCAAACAAGAGTCTAGTAGACATCCCGGGTATGATAAAGTTTGAAACACAAAATCATAAATTATAATATAATAAATAACTATAAATAATAACAAATAATAATATAATAATAAAATGTATTCAATAATGTAATCAAATCAAAAACACTGAAATGTGCTTAGTTACAGAATTATAGCTGTCATTACTTTCAGTGTCTGATGATGAATGTCCCCACAAATCACTACTGCTCAATTCTGCAAGTGATTCTAATTTATTATCGCAGTTTTCTAGCTGGTCTAACACCTCTTTAGACATAAAGTGACACTTTTTGGTTGCTATGGACAATCTCAAGTTTCCAGGAAGAAAGAACAGTATATATAATATAAAACTGCATGCAGGGCACTGGACAAATCATTAAGGACAAAAGGGGTGTGAAACCCTTTGATACAGTAATGTAATCTGTAAGATTGCAGTGTACTGTATGTATTCCCTGTTTTTAACCTTTTAAATTTTGCGCCGGGCTCCGTCATTGTGCGTTGCGACGCTCGCAAAAAATGGAGCCCGGGACTGTAATAGATCGAGTGGAGTACAGAGCTGTCACACACACAGCGGGGAGGCATCGCAGGATTCTGGGCACAAGGTAAGTAACTTTGCCTGGATTCTGTGATGCAATCTGTTGTTTTTGTTGTGTGTATTAAGTCTACCGTTATTACAAATTTTGACAATAATGAGTACTATCCTCATGTTATTGACAGTAGGCAGTTAGTTCTATAGCCAATAGCAGGATGTTTTTTGTCTATGGAGTTTTCCCACTGTCTGCTGTCAATTTATATTGGCCAGCATCTGTTAGGGAAATTCTTCCTCCATTTCCAGACCTAGTGACATAGCAGAAATCTACTAACTAATTTTATAAAAAGCTAAACATCCCTGATAAATAGATTGACTTGTACTTTCCCACAGACACTTACTTGTGTAGTTAACTGTCAAAGAGCTGTCTCCTTTTATGTTGTTTCCTCCAACAAGGGCAGAGACCAGGAAGGTGTAATTATTGCCAGGTGTCAGATTCTGTATGGTAAAATTTGTCTTGAGACTGGACACAATTTCACTGAAAGATGCAATTTCCAGGATCTGGATCTGGTAGGAACTTGCATATCCAGTAGGTGGTAGCCAGTTCAGAGATACGGAAGTGGTGCTGATATTGTAAGCTGTAAGACTCTGTACCTTTTCAGGTCCTAGAAACAAATTAAAATAGTTTGGTAATAAGTAACTCACCTAATTTGATCCAAAATGTACAAAGACTACACATACACATAGTACTAAATATTTGGTATTAGTGGCCAAAGAATGTGAGGATTAAAACAAGCTATCCTCAGTGAATTTAGACTATAGCCCATCCTTTAAGACCACATTCACATATTCTTTAAAAACAGATCTAGCTACTTATTAAATATCCCTTCTTAGGGACAGGTAAAATAAAAGGAAAGCATATGGAAATATATTATAGCTAGGCCATCGTCTCAATTCACAAAGCTTTGACAAAAGGATGAGGCTCTCTAATTTACCCATGTGATTGTTGTTTTTGCATCTTATTGGACTTGGAGCTGAAAATAACTGTCACTCTTTGAACCTCACTGGCTGTATGATTATGTCAGATTTTTGATGCTCCAAGCGGCACTTTGTTTCACATGAAAATGTTGCATTTTAAATTGTAGGCCTGTAATTCTTAGAATTAACACACTTAAATCTGTCCAAATAAGAGTCTAGTAGACATCCCGGGTATGATAAAGTTTGAAACACAAAATCATAAATTATAATATAATAAATAACTATAAGTAATAACAAATAATAATATAATAATAACATGTATTCAATAATGTAATCAAATCAAAAACACTGAAATGTGCTTAGTTACAGAATTATAGCTGTCATTACTTTCAGTGTCTGATGATGAATTTCCCCACAAATCACTATCGCTCAATTCTGCAAGTGATTCTAATTTATTATCGCAGTTTTCTAGCTGGTCTAACACCTCTTTAGACATAAAGTGACACTTTTTGGTTGCTATGGACAATCTCAAGTTTCCAGGAAGAAAGAACAGTATATATAATATAAAACTGCATGCAGGGCACTGGACAAATCATTAAGGACAAAAGGGGTGTAAAACTCTTTGATACAGTAATGTAATCTGTAAGATTGCAGTGTACTGTATGTATTCCCTGTTTTTAACCTTTTGAATTTTGCGCCGGGCTTCATCTCTGTGCGTCGCAACGCTCGCAAGAAACGGAGCCCGGGACTGTAATAGATCGAGTGGAGTACAGAGCCGTCACACACATAGCAGGTAGGCATCTTAGGATTCTGGGCACAAGGTAAGTAACTTTTCCTGGATTCTGTGATGCAATCCTGAGTGTGGCTTGGGTTTACCACTTTTGGTAGTGATAATTTATCCCGAGCCACACTCGGGAATACCACTAGGGAGGTTAAAATTGTGGATACTTATTCTGGTGTTTTTGTTGTGTGTGTTAAGTCTACCGTTATTACAAATTTTGACAATAATGAGTACTATCCTCATGTTATTGACAGTAGGCAGTTAGTTCTATAGCCAATAGCAGGAAGTTTTTTGTCTATGGAGTTTGCCCACTGTCTGCTGTCAATTTATATTGGCCAGCATCTGTTAGGGAAATTCTTCCTCCATTTCCAGCCCTAGTGACATAGCAGAAATCTATTAACTAATTTTATAAAAAGCTAAACATCCCTGATCAATAGATTGACTTGTACTTTCCCACAGACACTTACTTGTGTAGTTAACTGTCAAAGAGCTGTCTCCTTTTATGCTGTTTTCTCCAACAAGGGCAAAGACCAGGAAGGTGTAATTATTGCCAGGTGTCAGATTCTGTATGGTAAAATTTGTCGTGAGACTGGACACAATTTCACTAAAAGATGCATTTTCCAGGATCTGGATCTGGTAGGAACTTGCATATCCAGTAGGTGGTAGCCAGTTTAGAGATACGGAAGTGGTGCTGATATTGTAAGCTGTAAGACTCTGTACCTTTTCAGGTCCTAGAAACAAATTAAAATAGTTTGGTAATAAGTAACTCACCTAATTTGATCCAAAATTTACAGACTACACATACACATAGTACTAAATATTTGGTATTAGTGGCCAAAGAATGTTAGGATTAAAACAAGCTATCCTCAGTGAATTAAGGCTATAGCCCATCCTTTAAGGCTGCGTACACACGATCAAACATGTCCGCTGAAACTGGTCCGCAGACCAGTTTCAGCGGACATGTTCGATCGTGTGTACGGCCTATCGGACCATTTTCCAGCGGACAAAAATTTCCAAGCATGCTTGAAAACATGTCCGCTGGAAACCTGTCCGTCGGACAGGTTCGATGGTTAGTACACAAACCATCGAACCAAAATCCCCCGCATGTGCAGAATCAAGTCGACGCATGCTTGGAAGCTTTTCGGTTTTTCATCACGTCGTTGTGTTCTACGTCACCACGTTCTGGTCCGAGGGGATTTTGTGTTCTACGTCACCACGTTCTGGTCCAATGGTGTGTACGCACATCGGACCAACAGACCACTTCAGCCTTGTCCGATGAAAACGGTCCGTCGGACATGTTTCCTCGGACATGTCTGATCGTGTGTACAGGGCCTAAGACCACATTCACATATTCTTTACAAACAGATGTAGCTACTTATGAAATATCCCTTCTTAGGGACAGGTAAAAGAAAAGGAAATATATTATAGCTAGGCCATCGTCTCAATTCACAAAGCTTTGACAAAGGGATGAGGCTGTCTAATTTACCCATTTGATTGTTATTTTTGCATCTTATTGGACTTGGAGCTGAAAATAACTGTCACTCTTTTAACCTCCCTGGCTTTATGATTATGTCAGATTTTTGATGCTCCAAGCAGCACTTTGTTTCACATGAAAATGTTGCGTTTTATAATGTAGGCCTGTAATTCTTAGAAGTAACACACTTAAATCTGTCCAAACAAGAGTCTAGTAGACATCCCGGGTATGATAAAGTTTGAAACACAAAATCATAAATTATAATATAAAAAATAACTATAAATAATAACAAATAATAATATAATAATAAAATGTATTCAATAATGTAATCAATAGTGTTGAGCAGAATATGCCATATTCGATTTCGCGATATATCTCGAATATATAGTCGAATATTCGAGATATATTCGTTAAATGCGAATATTCGCGATATTTTTTGGAAATGAAATGATTGCGAAATTTCGCTATTGCGAATGCGAAATTTCGAGAAATGCGGAAGGAGCACTCTGATTGGCTCAGAATATTTGTGATATTTTATAATACAAAATAATTGCAAAATTTCGAGAAATGCGGAAGGAGCACTCTGATTGGCTCAGAATATTCGTGATATTTTATAACACAAAATAATTGTGAAATTTCGAGAAATGCGGAATGGAGCACTCTGATTGGCTCAGAATATTCGTGATATATTACAATACAAAATAATTGCGAATATTCGGCAAATGCGGAAGGAGCACTCTGATTGGCTCGGAATATTCGTGATATATTACAATACAAAATAATTGCGAATATTCGGCAAATGCAGAAGTAGCACTCTGATTGGCTCAGAATATTCGTGATATTTTATAATACAAAATTATTGCGAATATTCGGCAAATGCGGAAGGAGCACTCTGATTGGCTCAGAATATTTGTGATATATTACAATACAAAATAATTGCGAATATTCGGCAAATGCAGAAGGAGCACTCTGATTGGCTCAGAATATTCGTGATATATTACAATACAAAATAATTGCGAATATTCGGCAAATGCGTAAGGAGCACTCTGATTGGCTCAGAATATTCGTGATATTTTATAATACAAAATAATTGCAAAATTTCGAGAAATGCGGAATGGAGCACTCTGATTGGCTCAGAATATTCGTGATATATTACAATACAAAATAATTGCGAATATTCGGCAAATGCGGAAGGAGCACTCTGATTGGCTCAGAATATTCTTGATATTTTATCGTAATTTCGCAAAAATGCAAATGAGAAATTGATTGCGGAATTTTGACAGTAACACTCTGAAATCGAATATATGTGTTATTTTAGCTAAAAACAATATTGCGAAAAGTTTTCTCGAAAATAATCGTGCGATAATCGCGCGATATCGCTATTGCCGAATAATCTCATTGCGATTTTTCGGCAATATAAAATGATCGCTGCAGCTACTCGGCCCAAGGTCTCTAATCATACCAGCAATGCTTTTAGACGTCGATGGGGATCTCTAGGATGTGATCTGTTCTAAAAAAAAATTGAAAAAATACGAATATTCACCGCGAAATTCGGAATATATCGCGAATACTCGAATATGCCATATTCGAGCCGAATATTCGCAATACGAATATTCGTGAGCAACACTAGTAATCAAATCAAAAACTTTGAAATGTGCTTAGTTACAGAATTATAGCTGTCATTACTTTCAGTGTCTGATGATGAATTTCCCCACAAATCACTATCGCTCAATTCTGCAAGTGATTCTAATTTATTATCGCGGAGGCGCATGCGTGGCAGCTCCCAAGATGGCCGCCGGCTTCTAGAGCTCCGCTCCACCACGGCCCTGTTTTAGCCACCGGAGCCTTCAGGATGCCCCCACAGCACTCTCACCAGGCTTGTCGAGTAGGGGATCCCCCCGGCAACGAGTACATGCTAGCGGCGCCGGTCAGGAGGGATCTATCACGGCAGATGGCGGCTTCTCCCGGTCCCCTCAGCTATGCCAAGATGGCGGCGGCGGCACAGCGAGGCCTACAAGTAGCGGAGGATGCAGGGGCACATGGAGAGTCCATAGCTGACCAGGACCTGGTCCCACCATAGTCCCCAGGTACCGGCTTCCCCCCTGACCCTGGCTGTTTCCCCGGCTTCCACGGAATCCCTGCTGGGACGGATGTGCGCAGGGCCCCCCTCCACACCCATGCTGGATCCCCATACAGGCCTATTGCTGGAGGTGAGTGAGGCTGCAGAATCAACTCCTGTTCCCACTGATTTCCCCTCCATGATGGAAGCCTTTGCACAAATGCTCTCTAAGAGCTTAGCCCTCAACGCAGCCCAGATCACATCATCCATACATGCAGATCTGCAACAGATTGGGGTGAGGATGGACACGATAGAGAGAAAGGCTGATCAGGCTGTGGCGCGCATCAATCAAAACACGGCCAGGATACAGGATGTTCAGGATCAATTAGAGACTGCCCTTGCCAAGATCGATGACCTTGAGAATAGATCCAGACGCTATAATTTTAGGATCAGGGGGCTCCCCGAGCCCGAAAGGGAGGTATAGACAGCGGTGAAAACCTTTATTAAAAGCCTCATCCCTGACATAGCGGACCACCGACTCAAATTGGACAGGGCCCACAGGGCTCTGCAACCGCCCCGCTCAGATGGCCTCCCCAGGGACATTATAGTGAAACCCCACTTTCCAGGAATGCCGACAACCTTACTCTGAGCGGTCACAAAATTCAGGTGTTTGCTGATCTTTCCCCATACTAGGTGCAGAAAAGGCGATCACTTAAACCATTGTTGCAGCTCCTGATGGAGAGAGAAATCACTTACAGATGGTCCTTCCCCTTACGTCTGAACTTCTCCTTCAAGAACAAAATTTATGGATTCTCATCCCTGGCTGAGGGTGAACGACTGCTGACACATCTGGAGATCCTTTCCCTGGACCCCCCACCTATGCAGGTCG
Organism: Rana kukunoris; assembly: GCA_029574335.1. Lineage (NCBI taxonomy): Eukaryota > Metazoa > Chordata > Amphibia > Anura > Ranidae > Rana > Rana kukunoris. The sequence goes on from CM056052.1 coordinate 226,564,174, forward strand.
GCAGGAGCAATCCAGCCTCTGCGAAGAGACCCTCGCCAGCAAGCCCACTGCAGCACACTTGGCTCAAACAGGGCTACAAGCGTTCCAAGGATAATCTTCAGACCTGGTGGCCTCTCCCCGTTTCTGCTTTCTATTTGGATTCATGAACCTTACCTTTCCATGTTACCTGCGTTCCAGCAAGAACTACCCGACATCCCCCTCCTTGGGGGTCCCTGTTAGTTCAGACATCCTGCCTATAGTGATTAGACTGTTTTTTTTCCTTTAACCGTTTTATTTTTGCAGGTGGCCTGAAGGGTCCTTCTCTCCTGGACTGGGACTGGGGCGGGTGGGCTTTGCCCGTGGAGCGCACCAGGGGCTTGCGGGAGTGAGGGATCACCCGTGGCGTTTCCTCCCCTTTAGCGTGCTGCGGGCCCCCTGTGCCACTTCTTTGTTCTCGACTGCATTAGAACGTTATAATAGGTTAATTTCTCCTGACCTGGTTATTGTTCCCTTTTTATTCCTTTTTTGTATTTTTATTATGTAATTTTTTAGCTTCTTACAATAATTGCTCTGAGTTGGACAAGACCCTCTGGGCGAATTCCCCTGGACTGCTGGAGGAGGACTGCCTCCTGCATGCCGGGGAAAGATGCCTATGGGGCTCCCCGGTGGGCCCCTCTTTTCGGGTTAAATGTCCTAGATAGCGTCGCGTCCATGTCCCTCCCGAGGGCCCAGGCCTTGGGGGGGGGGGCGGGAGCCAGGGGATACCTGGGGTGCACAGTTTAATAACATAGTTTATCAGAGGTGGCGTCCTGCTTGTTTCTTTAGGTGCTGCTGGGGCCCTTTTTAGGCCCGCAGTACAACAAGTTGTTTTTTGTTCTTTTTAGGTGGTTGGGCTGTGGTGGACCCAGTGCACCTCAATCTAGGACCGGGAGTAATTTTGTACTCTTCGGTTCTTCTACGGAATCCCTGTAGCCAGGGATCTCTGGTCCTCTCAGATTGAAGGGTTGGGATGACTGGCTCATCCCGATCCCTGGGTGGGAAGGGGTCAGGGGACCCCAGAGTTTACTGTCTTTTTTTGTGGTTGTTACTTTCTTTATATTGGCGTCTCAGCCATTTTGTTCAGAGTATCATTGTGTAACCAGCCTCTCTTTCTCCCCCTCTTTTCTCCCACCTTTTCTCTCTGCTCTTCTTGCTGCTACTCCTCTAAGTATCCTTGGGGCTTGCAGATGTCGCGGACGTCGCCTCCCGGGACCTGGGCATCTTCGAGATTCGTTCGTCAGGCTGTCTGGTGAGTGCTGCTTTTTAGATCAAGGAATGCACCATTACTTCACTCTAGTGCTGCCTACCCTGCTCCATGCCTAATACACATTCCTCCTCCCCGTCCCTCAAATTAGTCTCCTATAACGTCCAGGGCTTTAACTCCCCCATTAAACGTAGGAAGCTTTTCCAGCAATACCATTCCATGCACGCAGACATCCTCCTGCTGCAGGAAACCCATTTTCCGGCCACTTTTAAACCCACTTTCCTCCACCAACGTTTTCCTCAATTTTTCCTAGCTTCCTCGGAAAATAAGAGGAAGGGAGTTGCCATTCGCTTCGCCAAACACATTAATCTCTCCCAACCGGTGGTCGTGACGGAATCCGCAGGGGCGTTACATCCTGGTCTCTGGTCACATTGACGGAGAACGTTACACCTTTGTCTCATACTACACCCCAAATAAGGGCCAGAAATCCTTCTTTGTCTCTTTATTGCACAAGCTGAGGGAACATCTCAAGGGGACGGTGTACATTGGTAGGGATACTAACACAGCCTTTGACTTTTCGCTGGACAAATCCAGGACCAGGAAACCTATACCCAAGCGACCCTCCAAACAGAGCGTTAAAATTGCTGAAATTCTACACTCCACTGGGCTGATTGATGTTTGGAGGGAGGTCAATCCCTGCACAAGGGACTATACACATTTCTCTGCCCCACACAACTCTTTTGCCAGGATAGACCACATCTTCACATGCTCATCGTCGATACCCTTGATTAGAGGCTCCACACCCTTGATTAGAGACACTCCCCTCTTAGATCACTCAATGGTCGTTTTGACCATGTTGCGATCTTCGGGCGATAGAGTGGCCCCTCGTTGGTGCCTGCAGGAATCACTACTGAGTGACCCTATACAGTGTGCTCTCCTGGAAGCCGCAATTAAGGAATACTTCCTTATCAATGCGACGGGCGAGGTCTCGGCTGCTACCGTCTGGGCGGCGCATAAGTCGGTGATACGGCGAAAGATCATCCAAATGGTCTCGAAAAATAGGGCGGAACACAGGGCAGACACATTGAAGCTCACTGAGGACTTTCGTTCTCTCGCCAAAGCACACAAGCGACATCCCACGGCAGAGAGTATTAGACAGTTGGACAGGGCCTGGGCGCTGCTTAACTTAAAGCTGACTACGGACACAGAGCGGCACCTTAGATGGACTGGGGCTAGATTCTATTCCCAGAAAGACAGGATTGGGTCTAAATTGGCGGTGAGGCTGAGTCCTAAACCACGTTCTCTAGCGTTCCCTAAAATTAAGACGACATCAGGGGACCTGACACAGAACCCAACAAAGATTATGGATACATTTCTGCAATTCTACTCTGACCTTTACACACCTGACAGAACTAATCAGGCCTCCTCGAGTAAGAAATTTTTAGATGACATCCCTCTGCCCACCCTGTCCCTGGAACATAGGAATCTCCTTGAGCAACCGTTTTCGTCCGACGAAATAATAGATACCATTAAACCTTCACAAGGCCTTTGACTCGATAGACAGGGCATACCTGTCTGATATAATGGGGAGGTGGAAGGAGCACTCTGATTGGCTCAGAATATTCGTGATATTTTATAATACAAAATTATTGCGAATATTCGGCAAATGCGGAAGGAGCACTCTGATTGGCTCAGAATATTCGTGATATATTACAATACAAAAAAATTGCGAATATTCGGCAAATGCAGAAGGAGCACTCTGATTGGCTCAGAATATTCGTGATATATTACAATACAAAATAATTGCGAATATTCGGCAAATGCGGAAGGAGCACTCTGATTGGCTCAGAATATTTGTGATATTTTATAATACAAAATAATTGCGAAATTTCGAAAAATGCGGAATGGAGCACTCTGATTGGCTCAGAATATTCGTGATATATTACAATACAAAATAATTGCGAATATTTGGCAAATGCGGAAGGAGCACTCTGATTGGCTCAGAATATTCTTGATATTTTATCGTAATTTCGCAAAAATGCGAATGAGAAATTGATTGCGGAATTTTGACAGTAACACTCTGAAATCGAATATATGTGTTATTTTAGCTAAAAACAATATTGCGAAAAGTTTTCTCGAAAATAATCGTGCGATAATCGCGCGATATCGCTATTGCCGAATAATCTCATTGCGATTTTTCGGCAATATAAAATGATCGCTGCAGCTACTCGGCCCAAGGTCTCTAATCATACCAGCAATGCTTTTAGACGTCGATGGGGATCTCTAGGATGTGATCTGTTCTAAAAAAAAAATTGAAAAAATACGAATATTCACCGCGAAATTCGGAATATATCGCGAATACTCGAATATGCCATATTCGAGCCGAATATTCGCAATACGAATATTCGTGAGCAACACTAGTAATCAAATCAAAAACTTTGAAATGTGCTTAGTTACAGAATTATAGCTGTCATTACTTTCAGTGTCTGATGATGAATTTCCCCACAAATCACTATCGCTCAATTCTGCAAGTGATTCTAATTTATTATCGCGGAGGCGCATGCGTGGCAGCTCCCAAGATGGCCGCCGGCTTCTAGAGCTCCGCTCCACCACGGCCCTGTTTTAGCCACCGGAGCCTTCAGGACGCCCCCACAGCACTCTCACCGGGCTTGTCGAGTAGGGGATCCCCCCGGCAACGAGTACATGCTAGCGGCGCCGGTCAGGAGGGATCTATCACGGCAGATGGTGGCTTCTTCCGGTCCCCTCAGCTATGCCAAGATGGCGGCGGCGGCACAGCGAGGCCTACAAGTAGCGGAGGATGCAGGGGCACATGGAGAGTCCATAGCTGACCAGGACCTGGTCCAACCGCAGTCCCCGGGTACCGGCTTCCCCCCTGACCCTGGCTGTTTCCCCGGCTTCCACGGAATCCCTGCTGGGACGGATGTGCGCAGGGCCCCCCTCCACACCCATGCTGGATCCCCATACAGGCCTATTGCTGGAGGTGAGTGAGGCTGCAGAATCAACTCCTGTTCCCACTGATTTCCCCTCCATGATGGAAGCCTTTGCACAAATGCTCTCTAAGAGCTTAGCCCTCAACGCAGCCCAGATCACATCATCCATACATGCAGATCTGCAACAGATTGGGGTGAGGATGGACACGATAGAGAGAAAGGCTGATCAGGCTGTGGCGCGCATCAATCAAAACACGGCCAGGATACAGGATGTTCAGGATCAATTAGAGACTGCCCTTGCCAAGATCGATGACCTTGAGAATAGATCCAGACGCTATAATTTTAGGATCAGGGGGCTCCCCGAGCCCGAAAGGGAGGTATAGACAGCGGTGAAAACCTTTATTAAAAGCCTCATCCCTGACATAGCGGACCACCGACTCAAATTGGACAGGGCCCACAGGGCTCTGCAACCGCCCCGCTCAGATGGCCTCCCCAGGGACATTATAGTGAAACCCCACTTTCCAGGAATGCTGACAACCTTACTCTGAGCGGTCACAAAATTCAGGTGTTTGCTGATCTTTCCCCATACTAGGTGCAGAAAAGGCGATCACTTAAACCATTGTTGCAGCTCCTGATGGAGAGAGAAATCACTTACAGATGGTCCTTCCCCTTACGTCTGAACTTCTCCTTCAAGAACAACATTTATGGATTCTTATCCCTGGCTGAGGGTGAACGACTGCTGACACATCTGGAGATCCTTTCCCTGGACCCCCCACCTATGCAGGTCGGCAGGAGCAATCCAGCCTCTGCGAAGAGACCCTCGCCAGCAAGCCCACTGCAGCACACTTGGCTCAAACAGGGCTACAAGCGTTCCAAGGATAATCTTCAGACCTGGTGGCCTCTCCCTGTTTCTGCTTTCTATTTGGATTCATGAACCTTACCTTTCCATGTTACCTGCGTTTCGTCAAGAACTACCCGACATCCCCCTCCTTGGGGGTCCCTGTTAGTTCAGACATCCTGCCTATAGCGATTAGACTGTTTTTTTTCCTTTAACCGTTTTATTTTTGCAGGTGGCCTGAAGGGTCCTTCTCTCCTGGACTGGGACTGGGGCGGGTGGGCTTTGCCCGTGGAGCGCACCAGGGGCTTGCGGGAGTGAGGGATCACCCGTGGCGTTTCCTCCCCTTTAGCGTGCTGCGGGCCCCCTTTGCCACTTCTTTGTTCTCGACTGCATTAGAACGTTATAATAGGTTAATTTCTCCTGACCTGGTTATTGTTCCCTTTTTATTCCTTTTTTGTATTTTTATTATGTAATTTTTTAGCTTCTTACAATAATTGCTCTGAGTTGGACAAGACCCTCTGGGCGAATTCCCCTGGACTGCTGGAGGAGGACTGCCTCCTGCATGCCGGGGAAAGATGCCTATGGGGCTCCCCGGTGGGCCCCTCTTTTCGGGTTAAATGTCCTAGATAGCGTCGCGCCCATGTCCCTCCCGAGGGCCCAGGCCTTGGGGGGGGGGGGGGCGGGAGCCAGGGGATACCTGGGGTGCACAGTTTAATAACATAGTTTATCAGAGGTGGCGTCCTGCTTGTTTCTTTAGGTGCTGCTGGGGCCCTTTTTAGGCCCGCAGTACAACAAGTTGTTTTTTGTTCTTTTTAGGTGGTTGGGCTGTGGTGGACCCAGTGCACCTCAATCTAGGACCGGGAGTAGTTTTGTACTCTTCGGTTCTTCTACGGAATCCCTGTAGCCAGGGATCTCTGGTCCTCTCAGATTGAAGGGTTGGGATGACTGGCTCATCCCGATCCCTGGGTGGGAAGAGGTCAGGGGACCCCAGAGTTTACTGTCTTTTTTTGTGGTTGTTACTTTCTTTATATTGGCGTCTCAGCCATTTTGTTCAGAGTATCATTGTGTAACCAGCCTCTCTTTCTCCCCCTCTTTTCTCCCACCTTTTCTCTCTGCTCTTCTTGCTGCTACTCCTCTAAGTATCCTTGGGGCTTGCAGATGTCGTGGACGTCGCCTCCCGGGACCTGGGCATCTTCGAGATTCGTTCGTCAGGCTGTCTGGTGAGTGCTGCTTTTTAGATCAAGGAATGCACCATTACTTCACTCTAGTGCTGCCTACCCTGCTCCATGCCTAATACACATTCCTCCTCCCCGTCCCTCAAATTAGTCTCCCATAACGTCCAGGGCTTTAACTCCCCCATTAAACGTAGGAAGCTTTTCCAGCAATACCATTCCATGCACGCAGACATCCTCCTGCTGCAGGAAACCCATTTTCCGGCCACTTTTAAACCCACTTTCCTCCACCAACGTTTTCCTCAATTTTTCCTAGCTTCCTCGGAAAATAAGAGGAAGGGAGTTGCCATTCGCTTTGCCAAACACATTAATCTCTCCCAACCGGTGGTCGTGACGGAATCCGCAGGGGCGTTACATCCTGGTCTCTGGTCACATTGACGGAGAACGTTACACCTTTGTCTCATACTACACCCCAAATAAGGGCCAGAAATCCTTCTTTGTCTCTTTATTGCACAAGCTGAGGGAACATCTCAAGGGGACGGTGTACATTGGTAGGGATACTAACACAGCCTTTGACTTTTCGCTGGACAAATCCAGGACCAGGAAACCTATACCCAAGCGACCCTCCAAACAGAGCGTTAAAATTGCTGAAATTCTACACTCCACTGGGCTGATTGATGTTTGGAGGGAGGTCAATCCCTGCACAAGGGACTATACACATTTCTCTGCCCCACACAACTCTTTTGCCAGGATAGACCACATCTTCACATGCTCATCGTCGATACCCTTGATTAGAGGCTCCACACCCTTGATTAGAGACACTCCCCTCTCAGATCACTCAATGGTCGTTTTGACCATGTTGCGATCTTCGGGCGATAGAGTGGCCCCTCGTTGGTGCCTGCAGGAATCACTACTGAGTGACCCTATACAGTGTGCTCTCCTGGAAGCCGCAATTAAGGAATACTTCCTTATCAATGCGACGGGCGAGGTCTCGGCTGCTACCGTCTGGGCGGCGCATAAGTCGGTGATACGGCGAAAGATCATCCAAATGGTCTCGAAAAATAGGGCGGAACACAGGGCGGACACATTGAAGCTCACTGAGGACTTTCGTTCTCTCGCCAAAGCACACAAGCGACATCCCACGGCAGAGAGTATTAGACAGTTGGACAGGGCCCGGGCGCTGCGTAACTTAAAGCTGACTACGGACACAGAGCGGCACCTTAGATGGACTGGGGCTAGATTCTATTCCCAGAAAGACAGGATTGGGTCTAAATTGGCGGTGAGGCTAAGTCCTAAACCACGTTCTCTAGCGTTCCCTAAAATTAAGACGACATCAGGGGACCTGACACAGAACCCAACAAAGATTATGGATACATTTCTGCAATTCTACTCTGACCTTTACACACCTGACAGAACTAATCAGGCCTCCTCGAGTAAGAAATTTTTAGATGACATCCCTCTGCCCACCCTGTCCCTGGAACATAGGAATCTCCTTGAGCAACCGTTTTCGTCCGACGAAATAATAGATACCATTAAACCTTCACAAGGCCTTTGACTCGATAGACAGGGCATACCTGTCTGATATAATGGGGAGGTGGGGCTTCGGCCCATACTTCTTGAATTTGATCCGTGCTCTTTATTCAACTCCCATGGCCCAGATTCTTCTAATGGGTAGATATTCTGATTCGTTTGTTATTGGCCGGGGAGCCCAATCTCGCTAATCAATAATGGGCCAGATTCAGGTAGTCCAGAGCATCTTTGCTCTGGAGTAACGCTTCTCATTTGCGTTGCGCTGCAGAAATTTTAGGAGCAAGTGCTGTCATTCACGAAGCACTTGCTCCTAAAGTTGCGGCAGCGCATCGCAAATGAGCCGGCAGAATTCAAATTGGGCGGGTACGGGGCGTGTAGTATGCTAACTAAGCGCGATCCCGCCGCCAACGTACTGCGCATGCGTCGAGTGTCAAAACATCCCCGTGCGCATGCTCCAAAATCTGTGAATGAACGTCAATGACGTCACATTCCCATTCATGACCGTTTTACGCAAGCGACGTTTTTTTTTTTTTCTCGACGCGATGACGACGCCTATACCTAACATAGGATATTCCAACCCCATGTAGGTATAACTATGAGCCGCGTATCCCGTCCGGAAACGTCGTAACGTCACTGCGTCGCGCCGGAATGCGATCGTGAATTGCCGATTTCCGCTCATTAACATATTTTTTGAGCGGAAATCGGCGGGAACGCCCCCGGCGCCATTTTTAAGTTGAAGTAACGATGCGATGGCGAAACTCAGTTACGCTGCTCGCATCGGAGCTTCAACCCGGCGTTTCTTGTTTTCTGGTTACAGAAAACAGAAACGCCGGCTCAAAGTCACAGTTAGGCTGGCGGATCACTGGATCCGCCAGCCTAACTGTTCCTGAATCTGGCCCAATGACATCAAAATTATGACTAAGATCATGGCCAACAGGGTAGCCAGTTTCATCGCTACTTACATACATAGAGACCAGGTGGGTTTCATCCCTGGGAGACAGGGACCGGACCAGATTAGGCAGGTCATTGATATAATTTCACTTCTTAGGTCCCGTTGGGATGGGGGACCCCCACAGAAAGGCTTTCTTCTTTCAATAGACCTTCACAAGGCCTTTGACTCGATAGACTGGGCATACCTGTCTGATATAATGGGGAGGTGGGGCTTTGGCCCATACTTCTTGAATTTGATCCGTGCTCTTTATTCAACTCCCACGGCCCAGATTTGTCTAATGGGTAGATATTCCGATTTGTTTGTTATTGGCCGGGGAACCAGACAGGGATGCCCACTCTCCCCCCTCCTGTTCGCAATGGCCATAGAGACATTAGCAATAGCGCTTAGATCGAACCCTGACATTAAGGAGGTGACTTGCGGACAGAAAGAGCATAAGTGTGCTTTGTACGCGGACGATCTGCTATTATTTATTACCTCCCCACTGACCTCCACTCCTGTGCTCCTCAAGACACTAAGGACCTTTAGCGACATCTCGGGACTTAGAGTGAATATGACCAAGTCGACAGCGCTGAACATTACTGCCCCCCCCCCGACATTCTTACTCAGCTCTCTGGCAACATCGACCTTAAATGGGCCTCCGGCTCAATACCTTACCTGGGCATCAAACTGACACCGGACGTAAGCAGTCTTTTTAAAACCAACTATCCCCCTATGGTGCTCAAGTGTAGGGGAGATTTGGACACGTGGTCGAAGTGTGGTCTGTCCTGGCTGGGCAGGATACATGCTGTGAAAATGACCCTCCTCCCTTGTATGTTAAATCTATTTTGTTCCCTCCCGATCCCGATCACGAAACACTTTCTCAGTAAACTGCAATCACAGATCGTCCGCTTTGTGTGGGGAAACAAGGGATATAGATGCCCTGCAGAAATCCTCTTTTGCCTGAAGTCGCAGGGCGGTTTGGGACTCCCAAACCTTTGGGGTTATTATCAGGCAGCCCAACTCACGCAAATTTCATAGGTTTTCTTACGAGGACCTAAACCCGACTGGCTCTCAATGGAGAGACAGGCCACTCCCAGGAACACCATTGACCATTGAACACCATTTGGCCACCACAAAGTCAGGCCCACGATACTGTCTCCTACCCTCTCGCACTTGGTTTCCTTAAGCTCCAAACTCTTTAGCGCACACTCCCTGATGACCCCCCTGAAACCATTGGCACACCTTTTCCATAACAAAGCTTTCCCCCCAGGAATGTGCATTGAGGCTTTCCGGTGGTGGACAGACAAAGGTCTCTACCGAATTGGCCACTTCCTTACCCCGACGTGTCCAGTTTCCTTGTCGTTCTGTAGGAGAAAACTGGACATGCCGGACTCCGAGCTGTTCAGGTTCTCCCAAATTTCCCACTTCATACACTCAATTTGGTCGAATAAGAAGGTTCCCCCCACAGTTTCGCCCTATGAGCACTGGTGCTCCTCCACGGTGGACCAGAAAGGTGGCATTTTCTTGATCTATACGGCACTTGCTTCCAGAGTAGTGAAACCGTCCTATGCTGGGGCTTGGGAGGAGGACCTGGACGTCTCGTGGCACCGAGCTACACATAGAGCATACAAAGGTATTCTCAACATCTCTCTAATAGAAGCTAGTCTAAAATTATTAATTAGGTGGTACTACGTTCCTTCCAGGCTGGCTAAGATGTTTCCAGGGTCCTCACCGGTTTGTTACAGAGGTTGCGAACTGGAGGGGACTATGCCCTATATCTGTGGTCCTGCCTCCGCATTAGATCATTTTGGCAGAAGGTGTTCCGTACCATTAGCTCCTTAACAGCAGTGGTGGTGACTCCCCACCCCGGTATGGCACTTATAAACCAATGCATCCCAGGCTTATCCAAACATTCCCAGACTTTATCGTTGTTCATTCTCTTGGGAGCCAAAGTGACCATTGCCAAAGCCTAGAAGAAACCCACTGTATCCCTACAGGGATTTAAGAGGAAAGTCACCTGGATCATGACTCAAGAGCAGATTGTGGCTAAACTTAATGATAGATCTGAGAGATTTCTGGCCATCTGGGAACCGTGGGCCTCCTTCTGCAACATTTCTCTCATACCAGGAGTGATGCCCGACGACCCGAATGCTCGCCCCATTCCCTGAAGGAGCAGACATTCTTAACCTCTCTTTCTCTCCTCGTCCTTTTATTCCTGTCTACGTCTCTCTATCCCGTCTCTCTTGGAATTTCTGCTGTGGTTAAATTGTTTTTTTAGATTATTTATGTTTTTATGGCTGGAACGGGCCCCTCTAGGTCTTAGCTCACGAGGCTGAATACTCACTCTTATTATACACACTGTCATCGGTCTCCTACATAGTGATAATTTTTTTTCTTTTGCTCTGAAACTGGGGGCTGGGGCGTTGTGCCCCCTTTCCCCGAAAGGCAGCGTGACCCCTTTGGGACCGGTCAGGGTTTGGGGTTCCATGCTCCTGCCCAGTTGGGGAGTACTCCTTGAAGGGCTCCTGTATGGTTGACTGTTTGATGATATGTTCACTGTTCAATGACAATCCGGCCAATGGCCGCTGTTGGACTGTTCGCCTCCTCTCTTCCGTTATTATAATGTTGTTGCACTTTTTGCCCCTGGACTCGGAAGATATGGATTTTTGACCTGACTTTTTGTTGTTGTATCAACCCATGTGACACATGTTCTCTTTTGAAAAACTTCAATAAAATGATTGAAAATAATTTATTATCGCAGTTTTCTAGCTGGTCTAACACCTCTTTAGACGTGAAGGGACACTTTTTGGTTGCTATGGACAATCTCAAGTTTCCAGGAAGAAAGAACAGTATATATAATATAAAACTGCATGCAGGGCACTGGACAAACTATTAAGGACAAAAGGGGTGTGAAAATTTTGCGTTTTATATTGTAGGCCTGTAATTCTTAGAAGTAACACACTTAAATCTGTCCAAACAACAGTCTAGTAGACATCCCGGGTATGATAAAGTTTGAAACACAAAATCATAAATTATAATATAATAAATAACTGTAAATAATAACAAATAATAATATAATAATAAAATGTATTCAATAATGTAATCAAATCAAAAACACTGAAATGTGCTTAGTTACAGAATTATAGCTGTCATTACGTTCAGTGTCTGTTGATGAATTTCCCCACAAATCACTATCGCTCAATTCTGCAAGTGATTCTAATTTATTATCACAGTTTTCTAGCTGGTCTAACACCTCTTTAGACATAAAGTGACACTTTTTGGTTGCTATGGACAATCTCAAGTTTCCAGGAAGAAAGAACAGTATACAGTATATATGTTAAAACTGCATGCAGGGCACTGGACAAATCATTAAGGACAAAAGGGTTGTGAAAATATTTGATACAGTAATGTGATCTGTAAGATTGCAGTGTACTGTATGTATTTCCATGTTTTTAACCTTTTGCGCCGGGCTTCGTCTCTGTGCGTTGCAACGCTCGCAAGAAACGGAGCCCGGGACTGTAATAGATCGAGTGGAGTACAGAGCCGTCACACACACAGCGGGTAGGCATCGCAGGATTCTGGGCACAAGGTAAGTAACTTTTCCTGGATTCTGTGATGCAATCTGGTGTTTTTGTTGTGTGTATTAAGTCTACCGTTATTACAAATTTTGACAATAATGAGTACTATCCTCATGTTATTGACAGTAGGCAGTTAGTTCTATAGCCAATAGCAGGATGTTTTTTGTCTATGGAGTTTGCCCACTGTCTGCTGTCAATTTATATTGGCCAGCATCTGTTAGGGAAATTCTTCCTCCATTTCCAGCCCTAGTGACATAGCAGAAATCTACTAACTAATTTTATAAAAAGCTAAACATCCCTGATCAATAGATTGACTTGTACTTTCCCACAGACACTTACTTGTGTAGTTAACTGTCACAGAGCGACAGCAGCAACACTGCCCCTGGACAACAAACTTTGCACACTAGTAGAGGAAGAGTGGGGCTACACGTGTGCCAAGGTACTGGCCCGATACTGGGTCCCTAAAATCCGGGAGATCAGGCACAAAAAGGTCACTCGAATATAAGCCTAGGGGGGCATTTTCAGCACAAAAAAATGCTGAAAAATGTGGCTTATACTTGAGTATATACGTTATGCCTGTATTGTTTTTTTTTTTTTTTTTCTTTTCTAACATACATTCAGGCTTTTCCAATATAGAAGTATAAATAATGGGGATGATGTACCATTTGCTGGAATGTATGTATTTGAATCATCTGAACAGTGCATTTAATAACTTTTTTTCCTTTGCCATTTTCCTTTCCTATGGCAATTCACTTGTACAGGTTTCTGTTGCAGAACCTTTCCCTTTTTTCAAGACTATTTAAAACGGTAATGCAAAGAATGTGCATTTTCTGCAAAATGAAGCAACCTAACAATCAAAATTTGTTTTACTAAAACCATGTCAGAGAAACATGGTTGTATTTTGGCCATTGCCTTAATAATTTTTTTTCTTTCGTTTTCATATATGTTAACCACCCTTTTTTCCCAGACCAATTTTTAGCTTTCAGCGCTCTCACACTTTGAATGACTATTACTCAGTCATGCTACACTGTACCCACCGCTGGGCTTTTTATTTTTTGCAATACAATCGAAAAAATAGAGAAATTTTGGAGAAAAAAAAACACTTTTTTTTAGTTTCTAGTCTAAAATTTTGCAAATAAGTAATTTTTCTTCATAAATTTGGGCCAAAATGTATACTGCTGCATATCTTTAGTAAAAATAAATAAGAAAAAGTGTATATTATTTGGTCTCTGTGAAAGTTATAGAGTCTACAAGCTATGGTGCAAATCATTGAAAAATGATCACATCTGATCACACCTAAAGTACTGAAGGCCTATCTAATTTCTTGAGACCCTAACAAGCCAGGAAAGTACAAATACCCCCCAAATTACACCTTTTTGGAAAGTAGACATTCTAAGGTATTTAGTAAGAGGCATGGTGTAATTTTTTTCACAAAATCCTTGGGGAAAAACATTTTTTTTTCCACAAAAGTGTCCTAACAACAAGTTATTTCTCACACACAGCACATGCATACATGCAATGACACCCCAAATACATTATGCTACTCCTCCCGACTATGGCGATACCACATGTGTGAGACTTTTACACAGCCTGGCCACATACAGAAGCCCAACATTGAAGTAGCACCGTCAGGCGTTCTACAAGCATAAATTACACCTCATTTCTTAACCAGGTACTGGTTTCTGGCAGGTACTCTGGTGAGGTGGCAGGTACTCTGGTGGTGGGTAATCTGGTGGCAGGTGGTGAGGTGGCGGGTACTCTGGTGGCAGGTAGTGAAGTGGCAAGTACTCTGGTGGCAGGTACTCTGGTGGCAGGTGGTGAGGGGGCTGGTACTCAGGTGGCAGGTGGTGGGTACTCTGGTGGTGGGTACTCTGGTGGCAGATGGTGAGGTGGCGGGTACTCTGGTGGCGGGTCCTGTGGTGAGGTGGCGGATACTCTGGTGGCAGGTGGTGAGGTGGCGGGTACTCTGGTGAGGTGGCAGGTACTCTGGTGGTAGGTGGCGGGTACTGTGGTGGCAGGTACTCTGGTGGCCGGTACTCTGGTTGGGGAAAATCTGGTGAGGTGGCAGGTACTCTGGTGGCGGGTACTCTGGTGTGGTGGCAGGTACTCTGGTGGCGGGTACTCTGGTGGCGGGTACTCTGGTGTGGTGGCGGGTACTCTGGTGAGGTAGCGGGTACTCTTGTGAGGTGGTACTTTGGTGTGGTGGCGGGTACGCTGGTGAGGTGGTACTCTGGTGGCGGGTACTCTGGTGTGGTGGTGGGTACTCTGGTGAGGTGGCGGGTACTCTGGTGAGGTGGTACTTTGGTGTGGTGGCGGGTACTCTGGTGGCGGGTACTAAATGACAGGTACTCTTTATTTAGGGGGGGCAATCTGGGCACAGTAGTAGGTTGCAGATGGTGTGTGTAGCTCACTATTAGCTGATCTCCTCCTCACACTGGATCAGTGTGTGAAGAGGAGAAAAGCAACAGCAAGTTACACACACACTCAGTGTTGTGTTTACATTTAGTAAAAAATGTGGGGCAAAGTTGTGCTGCTAGTGAACAGGTGTGTGAAATAGCTGCCTGCATCAACAATATAACAATATTGCATAAAAAATGGAAAAACAAAAAATGCGGCGCTGAAGGAAATACAATAAACACTAATCAGCTGAGTTGCTGAAGTGTCAATCATGTGATTAGGTGATTATACTCATATAAACTTATAAAACCAAGCAAAGGTGCATGGAAAACATATAGGGGCCAGACTCTCAAAAAAGATACGACGATGTATCGCAGGAAACACCGTCGTATCTCTGTTTTTTTTACTGGGTATCTATGCGTGTGATTCATAGAATCACTTACGCATAGATACAGTGAAGATCTGACAGGTGTAAAACACTTACACCGTCGGATCGTAGATGTAATTACTTTTCTGGCCGCTAGGTGGCCTTTACGTTGATTTCTCATTTGCCTATGCAAATGAGCCTAATACGCCGATTCCCGAAAGTTTTTACGCCGTCCCGTCGTCATTTACGTTGTTTCTGTAAGCGTAAACCTACCCCTGCTATATGAGGGGTAGGTTTATGAAGTTCCGTCGTATGCCATGTTAAGTATGGCGTCGGGTCAGCGTCGTCTTTTTCCGTCGGTTACGTCGTTTTACTAAGTCGGTCGCGAATAGGGCATTGCGTAAGCGACGATCACGTCGTTTTCACGTCGGTTTCAACAACGTTTTCCGACGTGAGCTTGAGCATGCGCACTGGGCTTTTTTCCCGGCCGGCGCATGCGCAGTTTGATCGACGCGGGGGTGCGCTTAATTTAAATACAAGCCGTCCCCTTTGAATTACGCGGGGATACGCAGGGCCAGTTACACTACGCCGCCGCAAACTACGGAGCAAGTGCTTGGAGAATACGGCACTTGCTCCATTAAGTTGCGGTGGCGTAGTGTAAATGGCTTACGATACGCCGCCTCTGATTCTATGTGAATCTGGCCCATAGACTATAGGTAATACGTCTAAAATCATCACAGTGATATAGAAGAAATGAGTCCCAAATAGTTAAGTCATATAACAATGTTGAACATGTGAGGTGAGACATATCACTTTCTGGATTCTCAATGCAGTATCCACCGTATAATCCAAGGTAATCAGAGAGATTAAATAACCTTACCGGATGGGGTGGACATACTGACCAGCGGTGGTATGTCAATCAAGCATAAACTAGGTCACCGGACTGATGATATCTATGGAAGGAACACCGAAGACATCCTATAGAGTCACGAATAATCCAGCATGGGTGTCACAGGTTTGTTGAAAAAATGGAGGCTCATGGATTGGAAATCACATGGAAGGATATGTAAAAAACAAAAGGAGGCTCCACATGGTGCAGTTAAACCCAATGGAGGGGTAAAGCAGCTTTATTGATAAAGCAAAAATAAAGGAATACCATAAAAACTTTTAAAAACAATAAAAAACAACAACGTACCAGCCAAAATGAAGAGGTAAGTACAGGTGATCACAAGGAGCAAAGCAAGGTATGTAGATTAGCTATAGCAGGCTATGTACCCTATATGTTTCGAGCAAGTAGCTCTTCAACTGGGGCATAAACCTGCTAATCTACACCACACTTATTTATATTGCACATAATTAACCTATCAGAGTCAAAACAATCAACAGCTGCTAAGTTAACAGAAGACGTCCTGTGCATACAGTGACAGCAGCACAAGACACTCCCACATCAGTCGTGACCGGCCTACGGGGGCGGGGCATCCTGTCCGTCGAGAGAGCTGTCGGGAGAGCCATCAGTAGCATAAACGTCACAGATGCGTCGCCACGCTCACCCGCTGCGACACATAGACATCTCCAGACCACCCCCAACAAAGCTCCAGCATGAGCGTGGATAACCTGCGCCAGCACAGGAATCGTGCTCTCTCCCGCGTCATCACGCTGTCGCCTGACCTGATGACATCAGCAGGCGACAGCGTGATGACGGGGGAGTGTGCACGATTCCTGTGCTGGTGCAGTTTATCCACGCTCGTTCTGGAGCTTTGTTGGGGGTGGTCTGGAGATGTCTATGTGTTGCCGCTGGTGAGCGTGGCGATGCATCTGTGACGTTTATGCTACTGATGGCTCTCCCGACAGCTCTCTCGACGGACAGGATGCCTCGCCCCCGTAGGCCAGTCACGACTGATGTGGGAGTGTCCTGTGCTGCTGTCACTGTATGCACAGGACGTCTTCTGTTAACTTAGCAGCTGTTGATTGTTTTGGCTCTGATAGGTTAATTATGTGCAATATATATAAGTGTGGTGTAGATCAGCAGGTTTATGCCCCAGTTGAAGAGCTACTTGCTCGAAACATGTAGGGTACATAGCCTGCTATACCTAATCTACATACCACGCTTTGCTCCTTGTGATCACCTGTACTTATCTCTTCATTTTGGCTGGTACCTTGTTGTTTTTTATTGTTTTTAAAAAATTTTATGGTATTCCCTTATTTTTGCTTTATCAATAGAGCTGATTTACCCCTCCATTGGGCTTAACTGCATCATGTGGAGCCTCCTTTTGTTTTTTACATATCCTTCCATGTGATTTCCAATCCATAAGCCTCCATTTTTTCAACAAACCTGTGACACCCATGCTGGATGATTCGTGACTCTATTGGATGTCTTCGGTGTTCCTTCCATGGATATCATCAGTCCGGTGACCTAGTTTATGCTTGATTGACATACCACCGCTGGTCAGTATGTCCACCCCATCCGGTAAGGTTATTTAATCTCTCTGATTACCTTGGATTATACGGTGGATACTGCATTGGAATTTGAGAATCCAGAAAGTGATATGTCTCACCTCACATGTTCAACATTGTTATATTACTGAACTATTTGGGACTCATTTCTGCTATATCACTGTGATGATTTTGGACATATTACCTATAGTCTATGGGCCAGATTCAGGTAGATGGGAGTATCTTTCCTCTGGAGTAACGCTTCTCATTTACGTTACTCTGAAGACCCTTTCGGCGCAAGTACTGTTATTCACATAGCAGTTGCGCGTAAACTTGCGCCAGAGTAACGATAATGCGCTGGCGTAACCCGACGCGAGGGGAAGTGGGTGTGATCATATGTAAATGATGGGCGGAGCCCAGCGCAGAGGCTTACGTTCAGCGCATCAACCACGGAGCATGCGCAGTGAGTGAGGCTCCACTCGCCCCCTTTGTGCGCATGCTCACAACTTCCGTCGGCACCACTTCACGGGAAACGTCAGCGCAATGCCTTCCGTTGGGCGTTTAAATGCGCCCGTAGAAGCGCCATTCCGGCACTAAAGTATATCCTGCTCCCCCTCCCCGCAGTGAAGTTACTTTTGTTCTGAGATGGCTGCTCCCGTTCCCCGCAAACACACAGGAGAAAGCTAAACTCTAAAGGCCAGGAGCTGTCAGCCGTCATCTCGGCTATGGAGACCTATGATGTCTTCCTCCATGGCTGTAAAATTTCACAGACAAGCATGGACAGAGGTGTTGTCCTGCAAGTGGGGGTGCTCAGCTAGCTCTTATCGTCGGTAACGCTGCTGTAGCTGCTCTACTGCTGACCTGTGGCCGTCTGGAGTAAAGATAAAGCAGCCTTTTGTAGAAATAACTTTGCGCCGGACGGACGAGATACGCGCGGCGCATGTAGCCAGCGTATGGTGCTAATCCGTTCGTGAATTGGGAAAAATCCCTCATTTGCATATTTGCAGGGGAAATCAATAGGCGCGACTGATGCGCCAAGCAAAATTAAGCGCTGACGATACTCTGGCGTCAGAACGTTCCGCCGGTCAGAAATGGCCCGTTATTGGGCGCATCTAGTTTGGTGGGTACGGCCACATAGAAACGACGGCGCATCTTCACAGTTACGCGGCGCATATCGAAATACTCCAGCGCAACTCTACCTGAATCTGGCCCTATATGTTTTCCTTGCACCTTTGCTTGGTTTTATATGTTTATATGAGTATAAGCACCTAATCACATGATTGACACTTCAGCAGCTCAGCTAATTAGTTTTTACATTTAGTGACCGGCTGTGATTGGGCACAGCCGGTCACATGGTAAAGAACCAATTTCATTGGCTCTTTACCCTGATCGGGGCTGGGCTGTATTCAAAGGAAAAGCCATAGCCCCGATCACCACACTTCCTGCCCCCGGGGGTGTGAGCGATCACCATGCACGCCGCTGCGCAGCTCTGCATCAAATCCGGTAAGCCATACTGGAAAAGTACCGCCGCCTGCCGCCCGCCGCTGTTACATTACACTGGTTGGGGATCGGCTGTGTCCCGAAGGACACACAGGATCCCCGATCACCGCGTTGCGTGCCCCCGGGGGGGAGCGCGGGCTCCATGCACGCCGCTGCTCAGCTTTGCACAATGGGAGCCGGTAAGCGGCGGGGGTTAACGTGCAGCCTCAGGCGCCGGGGGTTAACGTGCAGCTTACCGGCTCCCATTGTGCAGAGCTGAGTAGCGGCGTGCATGAAGCCCGCGCGCGCCCCCAGGGGCACGCAGGGCAGCGATCGGGGATCCTATCTGTGGAGGTCATTTGACTATGGCTGGGTATTGAAGTGGTTAAAGGAGAAGTCGAGCCTAACACCAAAATCACTACATCTATAGACATCTGCGATTTAACACTAGCCTATCTAACACTGTAAAGAAGAAATCAGTATACATACCTTTTTTGAAGCCGTGCCACTCCAGTCCGGAAGCTCTGCAGAGGACACAGACAAAAGCGGCTATTAAATTAATGGGAAAGGATGTCATAGAGTTACTTTGGGCTTCTGTTTCGACTGCATCCTCTGCACCCACCTCCACAGCGAAGCCGCTGCAGACAGCTCAGCGTGGGATTGAGTTGGATCGGCTTTATAAAAGGTATGTATACTGATTTTCATGATCACTTAATACTCCTGTTCCTCATTCCAGCACCCGGTGGTTAGCTGTTGCTATTCCCCTGTCTGTGTTCAGTTTACCTGGAAATTTTGATCTGATCAGTCACCTGATATAAGCAAACCGAACACTCTAACCCCTGCCTATGATAGAGACAGACTTACATGCGTTGTTCTGATCAAGCCTCCCAATTGTCTGCCCTGCTTGCTGTTAGATTTCCTTGTGTATGACCTGGATCAGATATCTGATTATTCCCTGAACTCAGCCTGCCTTATTACCGGGACCATCTTAGAACCACGCTATCTGTCTGCTAAACTGCAAATATGTGTTTGCTGTGCTCAGTTCGCATCTGCCTTGGCGTAGTAGCCAGACACTATAGCATTGTGTCCTGGGGGCAACCAAGTACCATTAGGCATGCTTGTCTTAAGTGTAAGGGGACTGCTATAGGCAAAGCACATAGTAGCTAGCTATAGGGGCTGATTTATTATTGCCACTGGGCTGCGCCGGTACATGCCTTAATTAGTGCGCTCGATGAAGACTTAATTAGGCGCATGAACCGGCGTAGCACAGCAGCGCAATGCAAATGATAAGTAAAGCCGCTGCCGAACTCCCTGTATAAGTCTATGGGGGGAAATCTTAAGTCTTAATTTTAAAGGCTAATATGCAAGTTTTGTCCTAAAAAGTGTTTGGGGACCTCAGTCCTGCCCCAGGGGACATGTATCAATGCTTTTTTTATTTTTTAAAATGGCCGTTTTTTCGGGAGCAGTGATTTTAATAATGCTAAAAGTGCAACAATAAAAGTGTAATATTCCTTTAAATTTCGTACCATAGGGGGCTGTAAAGTCAGCATGTGAAAAAGCGCACTTTTCCCGTGGTTAGAAATGTCCCTGCACAAAATGACATTCTGAAGAAAAAAAGCCGTTTAAAACTGACTCGCGGCAATAATGAATTGTCGGCTCCCGGCAATTGCAGGAGAATTCATTTATAAAAAACACCAAAAAAAAGCGTGGGGGTCCCCCCAAATTCAATAAACAGACCCTTTAGGTCTGGTATGGATATTAAGGGGAACCCCGCCGTCAATTTAAAAAAAAAATTACGTGGGGTTCCCCCCAAATATCCATAACCAGACCCTTCAGGTCTGGTGTGGAATTTAAGGGGATTTAAAAAAAAATGGCGGGGAGTCCCCCCTAAAATCCACACCAGACCCCTTATCTGAGCACGTTGACCTGGCCGGCCGCAGAAAAGAGGGGGGGACAGAGCGCGGCCCCCCCCTCTCCTGAACCGCATCAGCCCACATGCCCTCAACATTGGAAAGGTGCTTTGGGGTGCCCCCCAAAGCACCTTGTCCCCATGTTGATGAGGACAAGGGTCTCTTCCCCACAACCCTTGCCCGGTGGTTGTGGGGGTCTGTGGGCAGAAGGCTTATCGAAATCTGGAAGACCCCTTTAACAAAGGGGCCCCCCAGATCCCAGCCCCCCCCTGTGTGAAATGGTAATGGGGTACATTGTACCTCTACCATTTCATGGGAAATAAAAGTGTCAAGGGTTAAAAAAGACAAGAGACGGTTTTTGACAAGTCCTTTATTATCTTCTTTCTTTTTCTTATCTTCTTTCCTTCGGGTTTCTTCTTCCTTCTTCTTCTTCCTCTGCTTCTTTCTTGGGTCTTCTAGTCCCGCATCTTGACCGGCGTGTTCTTCCATCTTCTTCTCCTTCCGCTGTCCTTCTCGTCCGCATCTTCTTCTGGTTCTTCTTCGCCGGCGGGAACCGCTTCCAATTGAAATCCCCGCTGTATGCCGGACCACGCCCCCCTCTGACGCCACGGGCAAGCTCTTAGGAAAGACCCCGTGTGCTGCATGTGCGTCAGAGGGGGGTGTGGTCACATGTCAGACGGCGGGCAATTCAATTGGAAGCTTGTGCGCGGCTTCTTCTTTGCCGGAGTCGCCGCTTCCAATTGAATTGCCCGCCTTCTGACATGTGACCAGGCCCCCTTCTGACGCACATGCAGCACACGGGGACTTTCCTAAGAGCTTGCCCATGGCATCAGAGGGGGGCGTGGTCCGGCATACATCGGGGATTTCAATTGGAAGCGGCGCCTCCGGCGAAGAAGAACCAGAAGAAGATGCGGACGAGAAGGACAGCGGAAGGAGAAGAAGATGGAAGAACATGCCGGTCAAGATGCGGATGAGAAGAACAGCGGAAGGAGAAGAAGATGGAAGAACACGTCGGTCAAGATGCGGGACTAGAAGACCCAAGATAGAAGCAGAGGAAGAAGGAAGAAGAAACCCGAAGGAAAGAAGAAGAAAAGAAGAAGAAAGAAGAGAATAAAGAACTTGTCAAAAACCGGCACTTGTCTTTTTTAACCCTTGACACTTTTTTTTTCGTGAAATGGTAGAGGTACAATGTACACCATTACCATTTCACACAGGGGGGGCCGGGATCTGGATGGCCCCTTTGTTAAAGGGGTCTTCCAGATTTCGATAAGCCTCCTGCCCGCAGACCCCCACAACCACCGGGCAAGGGTTGTGGGGAAGAGACCCTTGTCCTCATCAACATGGGGACAAGAGTGCTTTGGGGGGGGGGCAGTGCCCCCTCCCCCAAAGCACACACTCACCCATGTCGAGGGCATGTGGTCTGGTACGGCTCAGGAGGGGGGGGGGCGCTCGCTCGTCCCCACCCCCATTCCTGTCCGGCCAGACTGCGTGCCTGGGATGAGGGCTTGGTATGGATCTGGGGGGGAACCCCACGCCGTTTTTGGCGTGGGTTTAACCCCTCACGTTCCAGACCAAGCCGAAGAGCCTATTGTACCCCTGAAGGGGGACCCGCGCCGGTTTCAAGTTTGAAATTTGGCGCGGAGTTCCCCTTCAGTGTCAGCGCAGGCTGAAAACCGTTCGGAGATTCCCGTGCGCCGCGTCACGCACAGCAATCTCGGCTACGCCGCTTGGGATTTACCAAGAATTTCTTGGCGTACTGACGCAGCGCACGGGAAGCCCCGAAATTTCCCTCTGCGCATGCCCAGTATGCAAATGAACCTCCCGAGGTTCAGGCACACTTTGCAAGCGCACAGGGATCGGTTTTTAAATGTCACTTTCACTTTCAATTCGGCCCGCCACACACATTCAAACACGTCACTACACTTCCCCTGCATCACCCCCCTCCCTTCCCTAATAAACTCCTGCCCGAATCCCCGATATTTACATTACTAAATGCCGAACGCCAGCTCTGTACTGGCGTACCGTGCGCCCTCTCCTGGGCGCATTAGGCATTTTAGTAAATGAGAAAACACACTGCACTGCCAGCGTGTCTCTTTTGTAAATGTCAAAAACATGTTTACTCCTGCTTGTGCGCCGTGAGTCATGGTGCACAGGCTTGGTAAATGACCCCCACAGTGTCTGACCACCTGGGCTGGGGAAGATTTGAAATTTGTCACACTGATTTCTTCTTTACAGGGTTAGATGTGTTAGATTGTGGATGTCTATAGATGTAGCAAATTTAGTGTTAGGCTAGACTTCTCCTTTAACATTAAGAAATTGTATATCACGGTGCACATTTTTGCAGCTTGTAAATAAACATGAGTAGTAATTAGGGATGAGCCGAACACCCCCCTGGTTCGGTTTGCATCCAGAACATGCAAACGGACCGCAAGTTTGCGCTAATATTCGAACACCGTTAAAGTCTATGGTGATAAAGAAAAAAGGGAAGGATGGCCGCACTCCAAGGATTTTCAAACGAAAAAAGTTGTCTTTATTGTAAATCCAAAAACATGTACAGTCACAGCAATCACAGAAAACAGGACAGCCGACGCGTTTCACACTCGATCAGTGCTTAGTCATGGCTATGGTATGGTGCTAACACAAAAACATTTATACTAAACCCCAAAATACCAAATAAAACATGTGACTCCCTTCAGCCTATAGCAACTTGAAGTTAATTAGTTGTGATAGACATCCTGAATGGGTGTAATCAGAGTGTCAAGTGTGTGCAGGCTGAAAGTCAACACTAACATAAAAAAAGGTAACCCTTAAAGAACCTGTGTATGTGTGGATGTGAGGAATGCATGAAAATGGGAAGGGATATATATGTATATAAAGGGGAATGTAAGAGTGGATGTAAAAAATAGTGAAAAATAAAATGGACTGGTTTTAAGTGTCTATGGCCCAGATTCACAGAGCAATTACGCCTGTCTAACTGGTGTTAGACAGGAGTAATTTCAAATTTCGCGCGCCGTATCACTAGTTTGAATCCTTAAACCATGATACGGCGGCTTCGGGCTTAGATCCGAGAGGCTTACGTCTTCGTAAGCCTTCAGATCTACGCTGCGATATTTTTGCGGCTGCTGGGAGGAGTTCGCGTCGTTTTGATGCGTCGGGATATGCAAATGTGTTTTTACGGCGATCCACGAAGGTACGAGTGTCCCTCGCAATCGCCTACGTCATTTTTTGGCTACGTAATGTTAGAGGAGCTTTTTGGTGGTCTAACAGTGCGTAACCCATGTAAAGTATGGCCGTCGTTCCCGTGTCGATTTTAAAATATATATTTTTTTTTTAACGTAACTCGTTCGGGAATAGGAATGTACGTAAACGACGCTACTACGACGTGACGACGTGTTTTCGCGCAATGCGCGGCGGGAAATTTGCGAACGGAGCATGCGCAGTTCGATCGCCGCAGGAACGCGCTTTTTTAAATGCTTCACGCCCCCTACTCGTGCAGATGGATTGCGACGGGAGAAATACACTACGCCGCCGTCGTTTACTGGACAAAATCTACCTGGATTCCACGTAGAGCCAGGTAAAAAACGGCAGCTTAGTGTATTTCTGATACTCTACGAGAATCTAATTCTCTGTGAATCTGCCCCAAAATATTTATATATATATATAGCCGAAATAGTGTTTAAGGTGCCGAAGCAGTCACGATGCTACAGACACATCCTGACTTTGCAGATCTGGACGCGAAACTAAACAGCAAATTGGATAAATTAGAGGAACATGTCATTGACACCAAAAAGGGGAAACAACTGAGGCCTCGTACACACGATCAAATCTGTCTGCTGGAAACGGTCTGCTAGACCGTTTCAGCAGACAGATTCGATCGTGTGTACGGCCAAACAGACGGATTTGGCCACCCGACAGATTTCAAAGCATGCTTTGAAATCTGTCGGCTGCAAACCCGTCTGCCCGACATGTCTGCTGGTTAGTACACTTACCAGCAGACATGTCGTCTCGCACCGGCGCCGAATGATTTTGGCGCATGCACGGAAGTGTTTTACTTCCTGGTGCGGTAATGTGGCGGCGTCAACGTCACCGCCACGTTACCGACACGTCAGCGCGCTGTCTGCTGGCGGGGATTTTGGTTTGCTCGTGTGTACACGCGAGCAAACCAAAATCACAGCAGACAGATTTGTACAAATCAGTCGGACAGACCGTTTTGAACAAATCAATTGCCTCGTGTGTACGAGGCCTGAGAGATCGCACAGATTATGACACCAATAATGTGTATGTTTGGACACAGCTCCCCTATCAACCCAAACGGTCCCGGAAAAACAGAACAAAAAAGGTGAGCTTCTCTGACCCAGAGAATGAAACAGCCTATGACACTTATGCCACGTCGGGGTCAGAGTCATCTCCAGACCGGAACATCAGTACACCTGCATTATCCCCAGATGAGGGTCCACGATTTGGTGGATACCCCCGCGGGCCCAAAGGAACAAAGAAAAGAAAACCTATCATAAAAAGACCAGACGGGGGGGCAGGAGAAACCAAAAGCAAACACACCCCATATGCTTTAAGGGGGGCAACGAGGAAGTAACTTCTAATGTCATCAATGTTTCCAAAATAATTCTCACCACTGAGGAACTGAGACTTTTATCCAAGGGACTCAACTTTTGTCCAACCAACCATTTCAACCTTTTTGGAACTATCTTAGACATTAACAGATTTGCAAGGACACTCACTCTCAAGAAACATTTCTTCGCCCCTTCAATCAACCCTGGTGATACACCTGAGGACAGCTCTGGGTCAGGTGAGTCAGTCACTTCTCCGCTGTTATTTAAAGATGTTTGCGGTGTTTTGGACCTTACAGATTTATTGCTTGAATCGGATCCCTGCCCTGTTGATCCTGTGGATGAGCCTATGGCCATAACATTTAAACTTAGATCCCAGTTTTACCCACTTGGATCTAGGGGTAGTGAACTAGACATGTTCCAGAGACTTGTTGAAGGAGAGTTGACCCACCTGGCCCGCAGCTGTCACAAAGTTAACCACCCGCCCAATTTGTCTTGCTTGGAACAACAAGCTTTAACATCGTTGAAATCAGACTTTGACATCACAATCAGAAATGCGGACAAAGGGGGGGCGGTAATTGTACTTGACTCATCCACATACAGGGATGAGGCTATTCATCAACTATCTGATCAATTTACATACCAACGTTTAAAATCATCTGACCCCACGGCAGCATACACACATGCTATTGTTTCACTATTAGACAGAGGTGTATGCGCCGGGATCTTTTCAGATTCAGATAGTAAGCTTTTTGTTCCGTCCCACCCCATAATGCCAGTTTTTCACCACCTACCCAAAATCCACAAGGGCATGAATCCCCTCACGGGTAGACCCATTGTGGCCGGCATAGGCTCGCTTAACGAGCGACTTGGGGAATGGGTAGACAGTTTATTACAACCCCTTGTATGCGAACTCCTGGGATACCTGAGATCACAACTAATTAACTTCAAGTTGCTATAGGCTGAAGGGAGTCACATGTTTTATTTGGTATTTTGGGGTTTAGTACAATTGTTTTTGTGTTAGCACCATACCATAGCCATGACTAAGCACTGATCGAGTGCGAAACGCGTCGGCTGTCCTGTTTTCTGTGATTGCTGTGACTGTACATGTTTTTGGATTTACAATAAAGACAACTTTTTTCGTTTGAAAATCCTTGGAGTTCGGCCGTCCTTCCCTTTTTTCTTTATCATCATTGCTATTTGCATCGCCAGCACCTTGGTAATCTAATTATCCTTGATCGTCTACAGGTCTCACCTGGAGCGGTGATTTCCTTTCTTTTGTGTTAAAGTCTATGGGACTTGAATGTGAGAAATTGAAAGTGTGAATTTTAAAGGATAATATGCAAGTTATTGTCCTAAAAAGGGTTTGGGGACCCGTGTCCTGTTTTAAAAATGTCAGTTTTTTTTGGGAGCAGTGATTTTATTGATGCTTAAAGTGAAACAATAAAAGTTAAATATTGCTTTAAATATCGTACCTGGAGAATGTCTATAGTATGCCTGTAAAGTGATGTGTGTTTCCCGTGTTTAGAATAATCCCTGCACAAAATGACATTTCTAAAGGAATAAAAGTAATTTAAAACTGCTTGTGGCTTTAATGTAATGTCTGGTTCCGTCAATATGGATGAAAATCATTGAGAAAAACGGCATGGGTACCCCCCCCCCTTGCAGCCCATTACCAGGCCCTTTGGGTCTTGTATGGATATTAAGGGGAACCCCACACCCAAATTAAAAAAATAAAAGGCGTGGGGCCCTATATACTCTGAACAGCAGTATACAGACCGTGCAAACAACATAGGGACTGTAGGTCTGTTCTTACATAGAATCTGTTTGTAATTTGGAACAGGGACATTTTGTAACTGTAGTTCCAGACACAAAATCAATTTTAAAGATTTTTGGATAACATAGGGAAGGGTTATCAACCCTGTAACATTTGTTTTGCTGTCTGTGCCCCTGTGCAGAAGATTTCACCTCACTTTCTGTCCCAATGACAATTGGATTTTAAAAATGTGTGGTTTTAGGGAAACAAGGATTGGCGATAAAGCATCAATGGAGAGAAGACACATTTTTCCCATATTTCCCTTCCTAGGGGTAGATTTCCTCTGACTTCCTGTTGTCTCCCCCCGTTTGTAAGTAGGAGTCATTTGTAAGTCGAATATTTCAAAGCAGGGACCTGCCCTATATACTCTGCAGAAATTTGGGCCTTAGGTGTTGGTGGTACCAGAACAATGTAAGCCCTCACAGTTACTCTTGGTGGGCGCAAGAACGGGCCCTGCTGTGAAATATTAGATCAAGAATTTTAATTACATGCCCTTGTTAAACAGGGTCAGAAAAATTTGGCCTTAGGCACTGGTGCTGGTGCCACAACACTGCAACCCCTCACAGATACTCTAGTTGAGCGCAGGAACAAGCCCTGCTGCAAAATATTAAAGCAGAAATTGTAATTACACGGGGCAGAAAAATTGGTGGTGCCTAGAACCAAAAATGTTCTTACAAGCTATCAACATGAACATTGAGGAAAAATAGGATAGTCACCAGGGATGAGCCGAACATAGCCCCCCCCCCCCCCCCGTTCGGTTCGCACCAGAACCTTCGAACAGACCAAACGTTCGTGCAAACATTTAGAACCCCATTGAAGTCTATGGGACTCGAACGTTTGAATTCAGTGTTCATTTTAAAGCCTAATAAAGCCTAATAAGTTATTGTCGTAAAATGGGTTTGAGAACCCGGGTCTTGCCCAAGGGAACATGTATCAATGTAAAAAGAAAAGTTTTAAAAACAGTCGTTTTTTCTGGAGCAGTGATTTTAATGATGCTTAAAGTGAAAAAAAAATGAAAAATTATTTTAAATATCATACCTGCTGGGTGTCTATAGTATGCATGCGAAGTGGCACGTGTTTAGAACTGTCCCTGCACAAAATGAGATTACTATAAGAAAAAAGTAATTTAAAACTGCTTCCGGCTTTAATGTCTGTAATGTCAAATCATTGAGAAAAATAGCATGGGTTTCCCCCCATTCCCCAAGGTCATTACAAGCCCCTTTAGCCCTATATACTTTGAACAGCAGTATACAGGCGGTGCAAACAAGACAGGGACTTAAGGCCGCGTACACACGATCGAACATGTCCGCTGAAACTGGTCCGCAGACCAGTTTCAGCGGACATGTTCGATCGTGTGTACGGCCTATCGGACCGTTTTCCAGCGTACAAAAGTTTTAAATCATGCTTTAAAACCTGTCCGATGGAAACCTGTCCGTCGGACAGGTTCGATGGTTAGTACACAAAATCATCAGACCAAAAACCCACGCATGCTCAGAATCAAGTCGACGCAATCTTGGAAGCATTTAACTTCATTTTTTCATCACGTCGTTGTGTTCTACGTCACCGCGTTCTGATCTGATCAGATTTTGGTCCGATGGTGTGAACGCACATCAGACCATCAGACAAGTTCAGAGTTGTCTGATGAAAACGGTCCGTCAGACAAGTCTCATCAGACATGTCTGATCATGTGTACAGGGCCTTAGGTTTGTTGGTAAGTAGAATCTGTTTGTAATTTTGAACTGGTACTTCTTTAAAGTGTAGCTCCAGCCATAAAATCAATTTTTAAGCTTTTCTGAAAGCATAGAGAAGGATTATCACCCCTGTAACATTTGTTTTGCTGTCTGTGTGCATCTGTTCAGAAGATTTCAATTCACTTTCTGTCCCAATGACAAATGATTTTTTTGAAAATTTGGGTTTTTTAGTGAAATTAGTGATAAAACATCAGTGGACAGGAGACACCTCTTACAGAAGAGAATTTCCCTTCCTAGGGGTAGATTTCCTCTCACTTCCTGTTGTCTCCTTCTGTTTGCAAGTAGGAGTTTTTTGTAAGTTGGATGTTTGAAAGTTGGGGCCTGCCGTATATACTCTGCAGAAATTTGGGCCCTAGGTGTTGGTGTTGCCACAACACTGTAAGCCCTCACAGTTAGTCTTGGTGGGCACTGGAATGCCCTGCTATGTGAACTATTATATCAAGAATTGTAATTACATGCCATTGTTGAACAGTGGTATAAAAATTGGGCTTTTGGTGCTGGCGCTGGTGCCACAGCACTGCAAGTCCTCACAGTTACTCTTGGTGGGCGCAGGAATGGGCCCTGCTGTGAAATATTAGATCAAGAATTGTAATTACATGCCCCTGTTGAACAGGGGCAGAAAAATTGGGCCTTTGTTGGTGGTGGCAGTGCTGGTGCCACAACTCTGTAAGCCCTCACAGTTACTCTTGGTGGGCACAGGAATGGGCCCTGCTGTGAAATCCTAGATCAAGAATTATAATTGCATGCCCCTGTTGAAATGGGGCAGAAAAATTGGGCCTTTGTTGGTGGTGGTGATGCTGGTGCTACAACTCTGTAAGCCCCCACAGTTACTCTTGGTGGGTGCAGGAATGGGCCCTGCTGTTTAATATTAGATCAATAATTGTAATTACATGCCACTGTTCAACAGGGGCAGAAAAATTGGGCCTTTGTTGGTGGTGGTGCTGGTGCCACAACACTGCAACCCCTCACAGATACTCTAGTTGGAGCGCAGGAATGAGCCCGCTGCAAAGTATTGCATCAAAAATTGTAATTACACGCCCCTGTTAAACAGGGGTAGAAAAATTGGGCCTTAGCCACTGGTGGCGGTGCCCAGAACCAAAAATGTT
Organism: Rana kukunoris; assembly: GCA_029574335.1. Lineage (NCBI taxonomy): Eukaryota > Metazoa > Chordata > Amphibia > Anura > Ranidae > Rana > Rana kukunoris. Next base: position 226,594,220 of record CM056052.1, read on the forward strand.
CTTACAAGCTAGCAGCATGATCATTGAGGTGGAAAAGGATAGTCACTCAGTCAGCATAACAGGATAGTCACTCAGCATCAGCATAGGCAGTCTTGAAGGGATCCGACATTTAAAAAAAAAAAATATTCAGTTACATCAGCATCAGGTGCTTTTACTCTGCCCCCTCAGCTCCCAGGTGAGGCACCTGCTGCTGCTGTCTTGGGGCCACACACTTGCAGCCATGATCAAGCTCAGTGGTGAGTATGGGGATCTACAACCCCTCCTGACCTGTGCCCTTACAACAAATACTATGCCAGATTGCCAAACATATATATTTTTTCATCCTAGGTACAGTGTTACACACCCCTGAAGAGCGAGCTGGATCTTGCGAAACTAGGCTAGTCGGGTAGTACTATGCCCGTGAACTCTGTCCACTACTATACTTGTGTATTAATATTTACTGTCTATGTATTCTTTCAATTGGCAATTGTTGGTGTCATGTATGTAACAATTTTACTTTACGCATTTAAACAATTTTACCTGAATAAATTATATACTATACAATTATTGTTATTTTTACTGGCGGAAACATTACACACTTGTAAAGTCCCGGGGCGAATCCTTTTCTTTTTTCTTGTGATCCAAGCCTGATTCATCTTTATGAAGGTCAGTGAATCGACCGAGTCATTGGAGTACTACTCAAAATATGGGAAGACGCCCTTGAGGCCGCAGACGAAGGAGAATCTTGTCTTCTAGTTCTGTTGGACCTAAGCGCAGCTTTCGACACGGTAGACCACAAACTATTACTGACTCGGCCAGCTGAAGTAGCCAGAGTCGCAGAAGGCGATCTATCATGATTTTTCTATTTTCTGGAAAACCGATCACAAATAGTGAAATTGGGACCTTTCACTTCTGAAAAATGCACGTGTCATGTGGAGTCCCTCAAGGATCCCCTCTGTCGTCGATACTGTTCAACATCTATCTTCGCCCTTTCTTTGAAATCATCAGTAGCCAAAAACTACTTTATCACTCATATGCAGATGACACACAACTGTATTTTCGCATCTGCAACAAAAATAATCATCATCTTAGTCTAGAGACATGCCTCTCTTTGATAGAAAACTGGATGACAAAGAATTATCTTAAACTCATCAGCTCCAAAACAGAACTTCTCCTGTTTCACACCAGTCGTAAGAATCAACTTGCAACAACTTGGACACCCCCGCCCATTCTGGGCCAAATCATCACCCCTAGCACCAAAGTCAAAAGTCTCGGGGTCATCTTCGACACCTACATGACAATGGATGCACAAATAGGGTCAGTAGTCAGCGGATCTCACCATCTGCTGCGCCTACGAGGCAGACTTATTCATTCATTCACATAGAAGACATAGCAGTCGTGGTCGGAACAATTGTGAACTCCAGACTTGACTATGCAAATGCCCTCTATCTTGGACTCCCAAAGTACCAAATCTCTCATCTGCAAGTCGTTCAAAATACGGCCGCCAGACTTGCGACTGGGAAAAAAACATGGGAGTCAATCTCACCTTCGCTGAGAACCCTTCATTGGTTGCCAGTAAAAGACAGAATTGTTTTTAAAGCACTCTGTCTGATGCATAAGTGCATCCATGGGAAGGCCCCCCAATATCTATGCGAAAAAATAAAAGCTTACAACTCCAATCGCATTCTGCGATCCACCATCAAAAATCTGATCCAGATACCCGACGCCAGATACAAGTCCAAAGGAGAAAGAAGATTTGCGCTCCAGGGTCCCAGACTATGGAACGCTTTACCAACCAGCATTTGGTTGGAGGAGAACCACTTGGCCTTCAGAAGAAAGATCAAGACTCATCTCTTTTGATGTCAAAGGAGACAGGAACAACGAGCGCCCAGGGGCGATTTAATTTGCATGTGCTGCGCTATATACGTTTTTCACTCACTCACTCAGAGGCGCACCCTGTGATCGGTTACAAAGCCTCCAGCAGCACTGAATGTGTGTTCTGAAAGAACACTAGATGTAGGACAAGCCAGTAGCTCAATTGCGTACTGTGCAAGCTCTGGTCAGTGATCCATCCTCAAGACCCATTAACCCACAGGATTTTCGGTTGGAAAGGTCTCCAAGTCTGATCTTGCCCCTAGGTATTCCTGCACCATGTAAATCAGACGCTGGCGATGGTTGCTGGAACCAATCAGACCTTGGGGCTGCAGGCTAAAAAATTGTCTGAATACATCGGTCAGACAGTCACCTTCTGCACTGCTCCTTCTGCGACTGACCGAAGCCTCAGCAACAGGTTGTCCAGGACCAGGAATTTGTAACCTCCCAGGCTCTGGAAACACGTTGCACAAACCTTTCTGCAAGGCCTCCCGAAGATGTTTCATCCTCTGCTCCCTCTGAGATGTCTGGATAAGGTCTGCAAATGTACCCTTGTAACGTGGATCAAGGAGGGTTGCCAGCCAATAATGATCCCTTTCCTTAATACCAGGAATCAGAGGATCCTTTTGCAGACTTTGCAGGATCAGGGAGGCATGCAGCGTAGGTTTGCTGAGGCATACGGTCCGGAGACATAATCCACAGCCACCTCCTTCCAGCCACATACAAGTCCATGGGTTTCTGGGGACTGTAAATGATCCCTTGAAGACTGCTGCTGATGCTGAGTGCTAGGCTCCACCTACATGCTGACACAATCCTCCTCCTCCTCTTCCTCCTCGTCCTCTTCCTGTGTGATTGGCGGGCCCGCAGGAACACTGTCTGGATAAAGAGGGCCTTGAAAGGTAAGGAAGGCCTCCTCTTCCTCCCTCTGTTATGCCTCAAGTGCCCTGTCCATTATTCCATGCAGCGTGTGCTCCAACAGGTAGACAATAGGGACAGTATCACTCATGCATGCACTGTCACTGTCCTCGTGGCCTCCTCAAATGGTGACAGTATAGTGCATGTATCCCTGATCATGAACCACTGGCGTGGCAAAAAAAATCCAGGCTCCCCTGACTCTGTCCTGGTGCCAAAGCCACACAGGTAGTCATTGATGGCCCTCTGCTGTGTGTGCAGCCGCTGCAGCATGGCCAAGTTGAGTTCCACATGGTGGGCATGTAACAGATTAGGCTGTTCTTGGGCAGGTTGTATTCTTTTTGGAGGTCAGCCAGAGGAGCACTGGCATTATATGACCGGCAAAAATGCACACAGACTTTCCTGGCCTGTCCCTGTCAGAGGGTGGAGAGGAGGTTGGTGCCATTGTCGCAAACCACCATTCCTAGCTGAAGCTGGCGTGGTGTCAACCACCTCTGAGCCTGCCCCTGCAGAGCTAACATAATCTCTGCCCCATTGTGGCTCCTGTCCCCTAAGCACACCAGCTCAAGTACCACATGGCATCTCTTTGCTCCTTGAAGGCCTATGGAGAACCCATGGTTCAGAGGACAAATCAGCAGAGGAAGAGGTCATGGAGGAAGAAGAAGAGTAGGGGTGGAGGAGAGAGGTGTGGCAGAATAATCACTAGTAGCATTTTGGAGGCATGGTGACGGAACAAGCTCCAACAATACTGCACCCTGTCCTGCATCCTTCCCAGCTGCCAGCAGAGTCACCCAGTGCATCGTGAAAGATAGGTAACGTCCCTGTCCATGCCTGCTGGACCATGAGTCAGCGGTAATATGCACCTTACCGCTAACCGCCCTGTCCAGGGAGGCCAAGACATTGTCTTCCACATGCCGGTAGAGAGCCAGAATGGTGTTTGGGAACCTGCCACTGAGGTACCGCACATTCCAAAAACTCACAAAAGTGGCCAGAGTCTACCAGCTGAAAAGGCAGCAGTTGGAGTGCTAGCAATTTAGCCAAACTAGCATTCAACCGTTGGGCATGTGGATGGCTGGGAGCGATTTTCATTTGCCAGTTTAGCAACTGGGGTAGGGAAATTGGCCTGCTACAATCGGTGTAGTGATAGGAGATTGCCCGCAAGTACTTGCCACACCTAATTCTACACCTTCATTGCTCTCAGTGCAGGTTTTTGAGAGGACTGAAGGTATAGTGGGGTTGGATATCCCAGCTGATGAGGAGCAAGGAGAGGTCCGTTTTGTTCTTTGGTGTGGGTCTTTTATGTACGCTTGCCAATGGACTGCATGGCAGGTCGACATATGTCTGGTCAAGCATGTGGTGCCCAAGCGGCTTCTGTTTTGGCCACACTTGATACGCTTCAGACATATGTTTCAAATAGCAATGGTGCGATCTGCTGCACACGTCTCAAAGTCCCACATCAAAGAACTTTTGGAAAAACGTGCGGAGTCAGCAGTGCCCTGCACATTCGGAGCTCTGCGGTGTAATGCAGTTGGTGTGCTGCCCTTAAGCTGGCCCTTGGAGGGCATCCTGCCTCGTTGGAAATGTGCCTCCTCCTCCTCCTCTCTCCTATCAGGCACCCACGTAGATGACCTCATCATCTCCTCCCTCCTCATCACTGGAGAAAACCTGGTAGTATGCTGCAGCTGGGGGAACATGACTGCTACAGAAGGAGTAACTGATAACCTGGAGCCGATGGAATAGGCCACTTTGGCAGCTGCATTGGCAGTCAAATTCCCCCGAGCCTGGGTCATCCACTCTACCAACTCTGCATGTTGTGATTCAACACGGCCAGCTGCCGGAAAAAAAAAGGATAAGCGTGCCACACAGCCATGTGCTGAGGATGCACTGTGTCCATGACCAGCACTGTTGACTGTAGACGCAGAGCCTGCTTGCCCTTTTTTATTGGCCTATGAGTATCTGCCTGTCCTTGTTGGCCTTCCAGACACACTGTGCACAAGACATTATACTGACTGAATATACTGCAGCTAACTGAATCAACTGCCTGCCTGTAGTATATTAGGAAGAGAACATCAGGAATGCTCTGCAGTAAGATCTAGCTGCACATTGCACAGGATACTGTATACTGACTGAATATACTGGAGCTAACTGAATCAATTGCCTACCTGTAGTATATTAAGAAGAGAACAACAGGAATGCTCTGCAGTGAGATCTAGCTGCACACTGTACCCAGGACATAGTATACTGACTGAATATACTGCAGATACCTGAATCAACTGCCTGCCTGTAGTATATTAGGAAGATAACAACAGGAATGCTCTGCAGTGAAATCTAGCTGCACACTCTGCCCAGGATACAGTATACTGACTGAATATACTGGAGCTAACTGAATCGACTGCCTGCCTGAAGTATATTAGGAAGAGAACAACAGGAACGCTCTGCAGTGAGATCTAGCTGCACACTGTGCCCAGGATACAGTATACTGACTGAATATACTGGAGCTTACTGAATCAACTGCCTGTCTGTAGTGTATTAGGAAGAGAACAACAGGAACGCTCTGCAGTGAGATCTAGCTGCACACTGTGCACAGGATACAGTATACTGACTGAATATACTGCAGCGCCCTGCACATGTGGAGCTCTGCAGTGTGATGCAGTCAGTTGGCTGCCCTTAAGCTGGCCCCTGGAGGGCATCCTGCCTTGTTGTAGATGTGCCTCCTCCTCTCTACTCCTCCTCCTCTCTCCTATCAGGCACCCATGTACAGTCAGTGACCTCATCATCTCCTCCCTCCTCATCACTGAAGCAAACCTGGAAGTGCTGCAGCTGGGGAAACATGACTGCCAGTTTATTGTCCTTCTTGGGCACCCTCTCTCTCTGGGTTCATGTTACTGCCTTCCTCAAGCTGGGAACCATCATAGGGGCCTTCAAAACGATGCGCATCCTCCTGCAGCATGTACCCAACACTTTTTTTTTTTTTAATTTCGATTCTCTTTATTTCGTTTTCTTTCATATTTAAAAAAAACAGATTACATACACATCTTTTTTTATACACCAAACATTTTTCATTCCCCGCATACTGTAATCTTAAACATAGACCCTATTAAATACTTATTTTCCCCATCTCTCCCTACCCTCCCACCCCCTCCCGCCTCCCTCCCTTATTTTCTAATTTGCTCCTTGGTTTATCATGTCAGGTATCCTATTTCAAGTAACCACGGTTTCCAAATTTTATTAAATTCCTTGATATTTCCTCTCTTGATATACACTGTTTTCTCTTTCCATATTGTTTCTGTCACACTGTTAATCCACTCTCTTGATGATGGGGGGTTTACTGCTTGCCATCTCTGGGCGATTAATTTTCTTGCCTGGAATAGGCACCTTGCTACTGCTTTTGTCGTGCTCACCATCCCTCCCCTTTCTTCCCATATTCCCAATATGCATGTTCTAGGGTCCATCTCCAGCCTAGTCCCATATGTTTTGTTAATAACTCTGATGATCTCTAGCCAATACCTGAATAATTTAGGGCATCTCCATAGCATATGTATTAAATCCCCCGTGTCCTGACATCTGGGGCAACCAGCATCCGTTCTCCAGCCAAAGGTGAATAGTCTTTTTGGGGTAAAGTATGTCCTATGTATCATCTTTAAAAAGGATATCTTTTGAGCTGGTGAAACTGTACCCATTTGCCCTCTCTCCAGTACCGTCTTCCATTGGTCTTCTGTTATGGTTCCCAGATCTTCCTCCCATTTCTTTTTACTTTTGAGCTGCATTGATCCCTCTATGTTCTCCTTACATATATATGGGTAGATTACGGAAATAAACCCCTTCTTCTCTATCCCTCCTCTTATTTTTTGGGATATTCGTGGCTTTATCCAGTTTGGTCCTGCTCCCTTAAACTGAGTATTCAATGCATGCCTAACTTGGAGATACCTGTAGAACGTGCAGTTGGGGATTGTATATTCTTCTCTCAGGGTGGCAAATGTTTTTAAAGTCCTTCCCTCATATAGCTGAGCCAGTCTTGTTATCCCTTTTACTGCCCATTCTTTAATCACTCCTACTGTTTCAAGTTCTTGTAGGTTCCTGTTATTCCACAGTGGAGCATTCTCTGTCACTCCCTCCTGTCCTCCTTCTATCATTATGGCTTTCCACACTTTGGTTACCAACTTGACCGTGGGGGTCAAGTTGATAAATGAGTTGGCCTCCATCACCTCCATGGTTGTTTCATGGGGGGCCCCATCAATCATTAAACTTCTATTCATATCCTCTCCTGGTTCCGTTTTGACACCTATATGCTGTAACTGTGCGGCCAAAAAGTAGCAACGTGGATGGGGTACTGCCATACCCCCCTCTCTCGTTGGCAACTGCAGAGTCTGCAGTCCTATCCTAGCAAGTCCTCCTTTCCATATTAATTCCCTGAACAGGACATCTATCTTCTTAAACCATTTTTTATGTATCCATATAGGTGAATTATGTAATACATAGAGTAATTGTGGCATCCATACCATTTTAATCAGGTTGCACCTCCCAGCCACCGATAATGGGAGATGCCGCCAGATTCCAATTTTCTTTTTAAATTTGAGTATCAGTGGTTCCAAATTATTCTCTATGTATTTATTGAGATCCGGTGTGATTATTATACCCAAATACTGCATCTTCCCCACTGTATCCAACTGTGGGATCTCCTCCTGAATCTGGTTCCTCATTGGGTCTATCGGCATCAGGGCCGATTTCTCCCAATTAATTACCAGTCCAGATATATTGCCAAACTCTCTAAAGATGGTCATTGCCCTTCTAATGGAATGACCTGTATCCCCTAGGAATAGCAAAACATCGTCCGCATATAGAGCGATTTTCTCCTCTCTAATTGATCTTAGAAATCCCTTCATTGTTCTGTCCGCTCTTATGGCCATGGCGAGTGGTTCCATTGCTAATGCAAAAAGCAGGGGTGACAATGGGCACCCCTGCCTCGTGCCCCTCTCCAACTTAACCTTTCCAGAATATTCATTATTGACTCTAATTTTTGCGTTAGGATCATTATACAGTGTTTTAATCCATCTGATAAAGATGGGACCAAAACCGAAGGCCTCTAGGGCATACCAGATGTATTCCCATTCTAAACTATCAAAGGCTTTGACCACGTCCAAGGACATGACTGCTCTATTACCAGTATTTTCTGTTGGAATTTGTAGGTTAAGAAATACCCTCCTAATATTTATACTGGTTGATCTACCAGGAATAAATCCTGTTTGGTCCTGATGTACAAGTCTTGAGATTATTTTATTTAATCTACTGGCCATGATTTTGGCCAGGATTTTAGCGTCTGCGCATAGGAGGGAGATAGGGCGGTATGATGATGCTTCCAATGGGTCCTTCCCCTCCTTGTGCAGCACTACAATCGTGGCCTCTGTCATAGAGGTGGGCAATCTACCCTCTGCCAAGGCATTATTAAAAACTTTCAAAAGTTCTGGGAGGAGCACCTTTCCATAGTATCTATATGTCTCTGCTGGTAATCCGTCAGGTCCCGGGGACTTCTGATTGGCCATTTCTCTGACTGCTATCTGAACCTCTTCTAATGTTATTGGTTTCTCCATTTGTTCCTTCTCCGTTCCAGTGAGAGAGGGGAGTTCTAGGTTTCTAAAAAAGCGTTGCAATTCCTCTCCGCCCGCTGTTCTTTGTGACTTATATAATTTTTCGTAGTATTCTCTGAATGTATCAGTTATCTCTGCCACATTTGTGGATATATTACCATTACTACTTTTAATGGCCGGGACAGCAGAGGGAGAGGAATTTGTTCTTATTAAGTGGGCCAACATTCTTCCTACCCCCTCTCCCTCTCCGTATGCCGCTTGTTTTTGGAACATTCTCTTGTTTTCTGATTTTTTTGTCAGCTCTATTTTATATTCTTGCTGCTTATCTAGCCATATTCTTTTCCTCTCCTCTGTTGGATTTACTATATATTCCTTTTCGGTGTTCGCTACTTCATTTCTAATTCTATTTTCTCGTTCTTTTGAGATTGTTTTTACTTTCGCCACCTGTTGGATACATATCCCTCTGAGGAAGGCTTTCAGCGTGTCCCACATTACCCCCCGTGTTGCCATTCCCTCATTAAAATCTATAAACTCTTTTATTTTAGCCATTATCTCCTCAGGGTTTCCCATTAATTCGAACCATAAAGGGCTTATTTTCCATACCGTAGCGGATCTTCTACCTTCGAGATCTACTGTTGTTATCACCGGAGAATGATCTGAAATTCCCCGTGGTAAATATTCTATTTTCCTAATTATTTGAGAGGCTTCCACATTGCCCACGACTAGATCAATCCTGGACAATGTGGCATGAGTGCTAGAGCAGCAAGAGAACTGTACCCCCTCTGGATTTCTGTTCCTCCATACATCAAACAACCCTGACTCTTGTAGAAACAGGTAAAGGTGAGTCTCCTGTATATTTACCATTGGGAACCTATCAATTTTTTTATTTAATACCTCGTTAAAATCCCCCATTATAATAACTGGTATCCCCGGTTTATCTAAAATAAAGTCCATGAATTTGTACATGACCTCTAGTTTGAATGGAGGGGGAATATATATATTAGCGAGTATATATTCTCTGCTCTCTATTACACAGTATAGGAAAACATAGCGTCCCTCATCATCAATACTAGCCTTCCTGCAAGTAAACCCCACTCCCCCTTTTACCAATACCTCTTGAGTATGATGTGTGAACTGAGTGGAATTGATGTTGAAATTTCCTGTAGGGAATCTGCGTTTTACTATCATTTGTAAAATGGGTTTCCTGTAAACAAATTAATCCCACCTTGTACCCTTCCAATGCGTCAAAAACCACTGCTCTTTTCGCTGGTGTCCCCATCCCACGAACATTCCAAGAGCCTATTTTCAGAGTTCTACTCATTCATACATACTTTTATATATTTATGTATTATGTGATCCAAAAAAATAAAAAATAAATCTCTCAATGAGAGTATATAAAAAAAAGAAAAAAATAAGAAAACAAAGGGGGAGAGAACATAGTCTCGATCTCATAATATAGACCGAGGTCACGTCCCCGTCCCCCCAGACATTTCCCTTGTACAACTTGTGATATGTGTATTTTATCTTTAGTGTTCCGTGGCGTTTCACTCAATCCATTGTAATATAGTGACCGTATTTTCCTGTACATTACCACCTATTGTGCTAGTTGTGTGTATCTATCACTTGTCCACTCTATACTGAATCCCATCTCTTGCACCAAGGGTGTCTCACCATTAGAAATCCCCCTTTGCCCCCCCGCTCCACCCCCCTTCCCCCACCTTTCTAGGTAACCCCTAGGGGCTAGTTTGGTGACCGGTTCTACTACTACCATTCTTACATTTGTTCGGCCCACCTCCCCCCTCCCTCCACCCCCTTTTCCAATCATACCATTCATCCATTCATGCCATGTTCCTCTCATTGAGTGCGTGCTCCCCTACCACCCACTCCACCCTCCCCTTAGTAGTGTATTTTATTAATTTGAATAATTCCCATGATCTCCCCCTTCCCTACTTGGGCTTTTATGTGTTCCCTGCTTCTCCTACTAATAATTGATCTTTTTTTTCCTCCAACCATATTGCCGCTGCCTCGGGTGTGTCAAAAAAAAAAAAAAAAAAAAAAAAGATCTACCCATCGCTGACACCCGTAAGCGCGCCGGGTACCCAACACTTTAGTCAAACAGTTTGGGGGACTCCTCTGTACATGATGGTGGGGCTAGGGAAAGAGTAATTGACAACCTGGAGCCATTGGAATAGGCTGCTTTGGCAGCTGCATTGGCAGACAAAGTACTCTGAGCCTGGGTGACAGAGGATGAGGAGGATGAGGACGGCTAGGTCATCCACTCTACCAACTCTTCTGCATGGTGTGGCTGAACACGGCCAGCTGCTGAAAAAAAGGACAAGCATGCCCCACGGCCACGTGCTGAAGATGCACCATGTCCACGACTAGCACTGTTGGCTGTAGATGCAGAGCCTGCTTGCCCTCTTTTATTGGCCTGTGAGCATCTGCCTGTCCCTGTTGGCCTTCCAGACATACTGTATTTGATGTATTTGTAATGTATTTGAATAGGTACACCAGAAATGGCCTGCAGTGAGATGTAGCGGCACAAAGCTGGGATGTATATATATATATATTGTGATGGTTTGGATCTGTCTTACCTGATGGATGGCTGGTTTTCACCATATGTTGGAGAGACAGACACATTGATTGCACAGCTGTGTGGTCAGCTTTTTAAGTCTGACCTGAACAGCATTCAGGGCTCCACCCTCCCGAGGAGTCCAGGTCTGGAAGGGAGAACCCTGAGAGTGCAGGTGTGCACTAAATTAGCTGGAGAAGCTAGAGAAGCTGGAGAGTGCAGGCTGCACTATAATACCCAGAGGCCTGAGTCTGAGGTGGCTGACAGGAGTGAGTCTGGGGTGGCTGACAGGAGTCAGGAAGGCTTCACGAGGGAGCCTGAGCAGTGTGGTGCTACTGCTAAAGATAGCCAGGTGGCTTGGTATTTTCCGTTATACGTGTAAGCCAGGAGGCTGAAGGTACCATTTTGTATGGACTGTGAAAACCCCTGTATGTTTTTCTGTTGGATACAATAAAAACGTGTTTACTGACGTCCTTGGTTTCCTTGGATCAAGTTGGTTTCATCCCGGGAAGAGAAGGGCGAGACAACACAATAAAAGCTCTTAACATAAACCATTGGCTGACCTCTAAACAAAAACAGGGTTTCTTCTTGTCCCTGGATGCTGAAAAGGCGTTCGATAGAGTGGCCTGGGACTTCATTGATGCAGTAATGAAGCACATTGGCTTCTTATCTCAAATGAGATCGTATATCAAAGTCCTATATTCCAACCCAACAGCAAGAGTTAGGGTCAACGGCCACCTATCGAACGCCTTCAACCTCCGCAATGGTACAAGACAGGGATGCCCCTTATCTCCGCTCTTATTCGTCCTTACATTGGAACCCCTACTTAATAAAATCAGATCAAATAAAGATATTGTTGGAATCGAGATCCATGACAAAACATACAAAATAGCAGCATTCGCTGACGACATGCTCCTCTTCCTGTTGAACCCCCTGATCTCAATCCCTAACCTCCTTAAAGACTTAGACCACTTCCATCTACTATCCAACCTGAAAATCAACCACTCCAAATCCAATGCCCTCAATGTCTCCCTCCCCACTGATACGGTGGAGTTGTGCAAGAAAAACTTCTCTTTCAGGTGGGCTACCCACAGTATCACTTATTTGGGTATTGAAATCTCAGCCAACCTGAGTGATCTTTTTCATCTCAACTTCAAACCCGTTATGAAAGAAACACTGGACGACCTGAAGAGATGGAACACCTTAAATGTGTCTTGGTTCGGTCGCGCCGCTCTAATTAAAATGACCATCTTACCAAGGTTCCTCTATATCATGCAGACCATCCCAATCAAACTTCCCTTATTGTTTTTTGCCGCATTCAGAAAGGCCTGCTCCTCATTTATCTGAAGAGGTAAATCCCCCAGAATCAAATTTTCTAGACTAACGTTACCCAAGAGTAGAGGAGGTATAGCCTTACCTGACCTCAGAAAATACCACCAAGCCGCTCTTTTAACGAGAATTGTGGATTGGAATATTCACCAATCAGTGAAAGACTGGGTAACCCTTGAAAAAGCGCAATATCCCCACAAACTAAAAAATTTGCCGTGGATCAATCCTAAATTTCATCCCAACTTCATTAAAACACACACCCTTATTGGACCTACACTTGAAAGCCTCCGAAACACTTTTAGACGAAAGCATCCTTCTCCATGGCTTAGCCCTCTCACCCCGCTGCAAAACAACCCTGACTTCCCTCCAGGTATGGAAAAATCGTCCCGGCGCATCATTGGCCATCCAAAGACATGCTCTCAAAACAATTCTTTAAGAATGCCAAATTCCTACCCAGGGAGGACATACTAAAGGACATAGAACCGTCTCTACTGTCTCATTGGAACTACATTCAGATTAAACACTTTCTATCCAACAAAGACAAGGTTCACCACTGGACAAGACCCCTTACCTCACTAGAAACTATATGTACAAAAACTTCCCCACGCAGACATATCATCTCGACTGTATACAATTCACTCTTTGAAGACGATACCGACTTTTCCAGCTCTTCTTGTAAAGCCTGGGAAAGAGACCTAGGTGGAGATCTGTCTGAGAATGACTGGGAAACCATATATCTCTATGCACACAAAGGGTCGTTAAATGTAGCCACGCAAGAAAGTGGCTACAAGATCATAACCAGATGGTATAGGACCCCCACAACTCTGCATAAAATCTCATCGAATGCCTCCGACAGATGTTGGAGATGTAAAAGGGAGGAGGGCTCTATGCTACACATTTGGTGGTCCTGCCCCTTACTTCAGCCCTTCTGGACATCGGTACACGAAACAATCCAAACAGTGACATCATCAAATCTGAGTTTCACCCCGGCACAGTACTTACTGCATTTTAGTGATCTGCCCAAAATTCAATACCTGAAATCACTTCCCATGATAATGGTTAACGCAGCAAGGCATTGTATCCCCTCTCACTGGCAGTCTACGAATACCCCAACGAAAGCAGAATGGTTCAGAAGAATAAATTGCATGGAAAGAGTCGAGGAACTCATTAGTATTTCCCAGGAAAGGATCACTAAGTTCTATGCTATGTGGTACAATTGGACAACATTTAAAGAATCTCAGCAGTACAAATCTATTATAAAATGAACCTGAAAACAGGATTCAATATTCGATTTTCGTTTAGAGTCCCTGGCATTCCCCACCCCCCTTTTTCTTTTTTTTTTTCTCTTCCCCCCCTCCTCTCCCCTCCCCATCTCTCCCTACCCGTTTAGAACTGTTCAAGCACCGACATTATTCTTCCCCTCTATTTCAAAAATGACATAAGTGTTGATACATGTATGCTTACATAAATGTTTATGTATGGATTATCTATTCGATTGTTTGGTTTAGTTTTTTCTCTCTATGGAAATACTTAATTGTATATCTTTTGCTGTATACAATTCTCTACCGCTATTGTACTTTTGTGAGTTTACGATGTAATATGTATTTCTTTTCACCTAATAAAACCTTTTTGTGAAAAAAAAAAAAAAAACGTGTTTACTTTTACTATTTCGGCTTGAAGACCAGTGACTGTGCAACTCCACATTTGTCGCTAATCTTGCGACTTTATCACAGGTGGTGGCAGCAGTGGGATGTTCGTTGTTGTACCGGACAATTTACAGTTACAGTGGCCTTAAAGGTACAGGACCCGGAAAACTGAAAAAGTAAGTTCATCTGATATATGAACTGTTTGTGTGCTTGAGACAGCACAATCTGTGTGTGCAGCTGAGAGCTTGCATGATGTAAAAAGCAACTTGCTTTAAAGTGACAGTGCTTAATTTTTGCTGGACGGTGCAAAAGTTTGGTGGAGTGACTGTGAAGATGATGCAAGGATTTGAGCCTGCTGGAGAGTATCGCAGACTGTTTTTTGCTAAACCAACTCCTGTTAAAGGGGAAGTGCATGTGGTTGCCCCTGGCAATGTTGGTGCAAGCAGGCCAGCTGTTTATATGCAAATCTCCTAAGTTTGAAAGAGTCCAGACTCAGGCATACCAAAAACAGTGAGTAAAAAGAAACTGGGCGTTTTTGCAGCAATGCTGTGTCGCAGCCAGGCGAACTGCATTGCACAAGAGGTCAATTGATGGACTGTGTTGCATACAGGTGCTGTACCTGTGGAAGGGAGCTCAGCGTAGTCTGAGAAGAAGTATCCACTTGGGAAATCGCTGATTCAAGTGGAATCGCAAAGAGTGAAGTCGGCATGTGAAAGTGTGCTGTTTGCAAGTCCTGGAGACAGTACGCCAAAGTTTTCCTGTGTTAAGAAGGAACTGTGTCAAAAAACTCTGTTGGCCTGATTGCAGAGATGGCGCGGTCAAAACGCAAAAAGGAAGCAATGTTTGCTGAAATGAGAGTTGGTGTTGTCCCTAGCAACACAGCTGAAATGAATGCACAGGTGATTGCAAGTGTGGAGAAGCCAGCTATCAAGGTGCAAAGTGTGAAGAAACATGTGTGTTGTTTGCGGTGCAGTGAGTGGGGGCATGAAGTTTCCAAATGCCCTTTGTCGCAAGCTTCAGCAAAGCAGATGGGTGCAGTTGCCCATAGCAACGTCTATGATGTCAGATCAGTGGACCACAAGACAAGAGTATTACCGACAGAGGATCATCGCAAGTTGAAATCAACAAAGCTTCAAGGATCGCAAAGTCGCTGTGTTTGGGAGAATCGGCGAGCACCGTGCCTGGAATGTGGTCAGCTGGGGCACGGCATATTTTCTTGCCCTAGATTTTGGGGTGCAGCTGGAGAGGGTGGTAAACAGTGGGAGTTGCCTACTGTGATTTCATCCTGTGGCCAACAGGGGGAGTTGGCCAGTAAAAATGCAACTGAAAGACAGCGCCCTCAAATGAAGAAAGAGTTACCTGCTTCAGTGATCGGTAAGACTGTTGCTGGTAAATGCATGGAAAAGATTGACTATGTGAATGTGCACACTGGAGTTGCAGTGACCCCAAATGGGAGACCCACTGTCTGTGTGGAAAAGGACTTGCCTCGCTGCAGTGCCCTGTTCAGTGGGGAGGCAAGGGGTAAACTGGAATATGACAATGTGATGGGTAAAACTGATAATATTGTGTTGACTAAAGTTGATGGCCCAGCTGCTAATGGGCTAGTGCAGCTCACTAGAGATATAAATGTTGCTTTGAATACAGTTAAAGATGTGTCATGTTCCCTAGCGATAGAGACAGGTGCTGCAGAGTTGCAAAGGGAAACCGCCAAGGAGCCTGTATTGGTAAGGCAAGTGGTTTCCCTGGACAACTGTGAAGCCGCCCTAGTGGGCAAAATAATTCCTTTAGAGAGGAAGGTTAATGTGCTGAGTCGCATGCAGGGTGCCATGCGTTCTGACAAAAGTCAATCTGATAGAGATTATAAAGCTGCTATGTTTATGAATACTGTTGATGTTGATGATACATGTATTTATGGTGATGTGATGCTTAATGAGCTAGGGCTGATCGCTAAGCAGGTTATGCGATTTCCCTTAGCAACAGTAGGTAAGGTTGCAGAGGTGTCCTTAGAAACCTCCAGGGAGCTCTGTGTGTTGGAGCCAGAGGTTGCCGGGGACAACTGTGGTGCCGCTCTGATAGATAAGAGGGTACTTGACCTTGCTGATGAGAAAAATGGTAAAACTAAAATGTCTGAATTTGCTTGTAATGATAATGTGTTACTACAGTCTGTCACTGCTGACAGAAAAAGTCCTCATGAGTTTAATGAAGCGCCACACAGTGGTCAAGTTATGTTATTGCAGCCTGCTGTGTTTAAAAATGTGTTTGCGGTGGACACAAATTCTGCTATGCAAAATGGAGAGACTGCAGGGCCGGTAGACACGGGTGCGTTGGCTTTTGCAGAAGTTAACCCTCTCCAGTTGGAAGGATCTGAAAAGGGCGCATACATGGCAGACGTTTTGTCCTCAGCAAAAGAGATGAGGAATGTTGAGCTTTAGAATGATATGGTAATGGATAGCGATTTGGAATCGCTCAGTGTTGCTGAAAATGAGAGGATGAGTGTCGCACATGCGATTTGCAGTGCTCAAGGAAAGCCCCAAGTTTTGTCAGTTACCTCTGAGGTAGAGGTCTCTTTAAGTGACTTAGCCTCTCATGCCTTAGCAAATGAGCCCCTCCACATCGTTGGTAAAAGAAAAGTTCCTAAAGTTCTGTGCTTAGATGTGGCGTGTCTAGAAATAACTCAGATGTTGTTGGAATTGGTAAAAATATTTCCAATGTACACCTGCGTGTATCCACAGCAGAGGAGCGACATGGTACTGCGTAGTACCAATCGGTGGACACAGGTGGTGCTGGCGTTAAGCAATATTGATGAAAATTGGTTGCTCTACTATTGGTTCATTTTGTGGAAAGTTGTCTCACAGTTCTCCTTGAGAGTGCTTCCAGCGGCGGTTGTGTGCAGAAGGCGCTCAGGAGAATTGTTAGAGAAATCAGAAATAATAGACAAAGTGGAAGTCTCTCCGTCTGCTGATGTGATGGATTGCATTCCTACTGGTGCGGTCCGAGGTACGGCTGAGCAGTGGTTGGTACATGGCGCGCGCACTGTCTCACCCTCTAGACCTCATGAAAAGGAAGGGCTCGAAATGGACGTGACAGTAGTGGGAATTCAGTCCATCACTCACAGAGAGGTGCAGTTTAAGGTACCCGGAGACACTTTGATAGGAAATAACAGTAATGGTAACTGTAATGAAAAAGTGTATGAGAAGCACAGTAGAGTACTGTCAGACAGCTCTGAGCTATTGGTTGAGGTACCAATGGAAACAGAAATGGTTAAAGACATTGGTGTGGAAAAATGTGCATTGGTAGGACAATTGCTATTGAAGTGTTGGACAACAGGGGGCAATGTGAAACTGCGGGACTGTCCCATAGAGAGTAACTGCTTGCCTGTAGGTGGTCCCTCCATAGACACTGTCCTAACAAACATGGGGACAAGAGGTCCCAATGACAATGTTGGGTTGAATAACCCCTTGTGGAACATTGCTTGTGAGGTAAAACAGAAGCATGTGGTGTTGACCTCAGATGGTTTGGTTGCCACGGGTAGCAACAGAGGGGTTAGTGAACCTGAGAAACAAATGTTGCTGGTTAATGTTGCGTCAGGTAGTGTGAGTGGTCAGTCCCTGACAGACCCAGTGGAAGTAGGTCCCCAACAGTCCCAGGAGTGTAGGTCCGTGGGAGGGAAAAGATGGATCCTGAGGCCAGAAGGTAGAAGGGATAGATGTATTAGTGAGAGCCCATGGTTTAGGAAGAAGTGCTGGTGGAAGCACACCCAGAAGAAGATGTGGGTAGAGTGCCCCTTTAGAGGAAAGGTTGGGCAGATTAGGACTCCTGCTGCTCATAGTTGGCACCAAGGCGCCACGGTGAAGTGTTGGTGGAAACATACCCGGAAAAAATGGGCCTGTGCAGCCAATGGTTGGCACAGAGGTGACCCATTTGTGATGATGGGTCTATGTGTTCCTCCCTCCAGTTCGAAACAAAGGGGGAGGGTATGTGATGGTTTGGATCTGTCTTGCCTGATGGATGGCTGGTTTTCGCCATATGTTGGAGAGACAGACACATTGATTGCACAGCTGTGTGGTCAGCTTTTTAAGTCTGACCTGAACAGCATTCAGGGCTCCACCCTCCCGAGGAGTCCAGGTCTGGAAGGGAGAACCCTGAGAGTGCAGGTGTGCACTAAATTAGCTGGAGAAGCTAGAGAAGCTGGAGAGTGCAGGCTGCACTATAAATACCCAGAGGCCTGAGTCTGAGGTGGCTGACAGGCGTGAGTCTGGGGTGGCTGACAGGAGTCAGGAAGGCTTCACGAGGGAGCCTGAGCAGTGCGGTGCTACTGCTAAAGATAGCCAGGTGGCTCGGTATTTTCCGTTATACGTGTAAGCCAGGAGGCTGAAGGTACCATTTTGTATGGACTGTGAAAACCCCTGTATGTTTTTCTGTTGGATACAATAAAAACGTGTTTACTTTTACTATTTCGGCTTGAAGACCAGTGACTGTGCAACTCCACATTTGTCGCTAATCTTGCGACTTTATCACAATATATATATATATATATATATATATATATATATACTTAATATACTGCAGCTACCTGAACCAACTGCCTGCCTGTATTATATTAGAATGAGAACAACAGAGGGAGCAGAACCCTCGGGGATATGGCGTGTACGTGAGGACGTGACACGCTAATGGAGGGCGGGACCAGCGAGCGCAAAGCAGTCTGGGTGCAAGGGTGGCCGTGATGCGGAAGACGCCGGGTCTCCGGATCAGAGAGAGAGAGGACGGGGGAACCCAGCCGAGCCACGGAGAAGCCGCACGCTACACCAGCGATACCGAATCGGGAAGAGACTGCTATGAACCGATGCGTGAGATGTTGTAGAGCGCGGAGTACAAACCGGGGATTCGTGCTGGAACACACCCGCTACTCCCTCAATCACCATCAGACCACGCCACGGAACGCATGTCCACAGCACATCCCCATAAGCCGGCTCCCCTCACCATAGGACACAGGTAGAACAAGAAGCAGATGTTAAAGGTAATGTGCCTAATTAATCTATCAAACTGCTTGGTGGTGTAGAGTGACAACGGAAGTGGATTTTAAAGGTACTGTGCCTAAACTAGTGATCAAACTGCCTAGAGTGACAACAGTATCGCTGGTGTATGAAATATTTAACATGCAACATGAATGTAAAATGATTAAGGACCCAGGAGAGGATAAAGGAACCCCCTACGACTAGCTGGAAACTGAGTATACTGTATATGATCTCAGCAACAATTCTCCCTTTTGTTGTGGCTTGAGGGACGGTTCTTAAAGTACTGTGGGTCAGAAATGTTGATGTTAGTGTTATGAGAGCTCTTTTGAGATCACCATTTTATGCAACACAGCCGGTTAAATAGGCTCATTAAAGCAAACCGCCTAGAGTGACAACAATATCGTTGGTGTATGAAATATTTAACACGCAGCATGAATGAAAAATGATTAATGCACCCAGGAGAGGATAAAGGAACCCTCTACGATTAACTGGAAACTGTGCACACTGTATATGATCTCAGCAACAATTCTTCCTTTTTCTTTGGCTTGGAGGGACGGTTCTTAAAGTTCTGTGGTCAGAAGTGTCGATGTTAGTGCTTTGAGAGCTTTTTTGAGACCTCCACTCAATGCAATATAGCCGGTTAAATAGGCTCATTAAGGCTACTTATTAAGGCCAGATCAAACCCCCCTGAACTTTCCACTAGGAGAACCTCTAAACCAGAGAATAGAAGAGGGGATAAAAAAAAAAAAAAAAGGGTTAAAAGGTTAAAAAACGAGTCAATAACAGATAAGGGTCTGGAACAACCCAGGCAAACGCATTGATTATCGAAGAGCACGTGGGTCACGGAGAGTAGTGGGGGAATTAAGGTGAAGGGGATACCCCCCCCGCCCTGTGCCCCCCCTACGCCCCCTGCATGAGGCGGCCCCCGGAGAAAGATACTCTATACACTATAGCCCTACTGAAGTCTGGTTATGTTATGCTGAGGGTAAAAGGGAAATGATAAAATTAACCATCAAAATACTATAGATCAACATTGTGACTAAATAGTCACTTGGTTTAATATCAAACGGTTGAACACAGTAACAGCTGTGCTGCGTTAAGATCTACAGAGAGTGTAAGGAGGCTCCTCAGATAATACCCTGAGTAAATTACATTAATCCCTGGGCCCTATAGGCCAAGAAGAGCGTTACGCCAAAGGGCCAAGAAGATCTGAATAAAATAATTTCAGGATCGGCGCATACCAGCAAAGCAAACAAACTATCATAAGAAGAGCGGAATAAAAACAGTAAAAGGTGAAGCAAAGATAACTGGTCGCCAAACTGGGGAAAAGAATCAGAAAAGCGAAAGGAAATATGTCAAGGATGTCTAGCAGAGCGACAAAAAGTGATACCCCAAAAACACCAAGTAGTTCAAACACAACAAGTTCGATAAGGCAATATATGGCCAAAGGGGGAAGCACAAAAAACATAGGCTCCCCAAAGACCCTACAAGCCAAAACAGATAAAAAGGTAGACACCACAAAATCGCATAGCCTAACCCAAGAGGGAACAATAGAAGAATCAAGAGAAGAGGAAACCAGCGAGATTGACTCAGAAACAAGTAGAATGGAAGAACAGAGATCTGACAAACAAATCCCAACAAAAGGGGATATGGAAAAGATGATGCTGCGGCTGGAAAACGTGATAAAAGAAGAAATACAAAGCCTTAGGACAGATTTCGGCCATCTCCTTACCAGGGTAGAAACATTAGAAGAAAGAGCAGAGAAACAAGAACAAGAGTCAGACCAATTAAGGGAACAAGTAGTACAGTTACAGATACAACAAAGGAACATACTATACAAGTTAGAAGACCAGGAAAATAGAGCCAGAAGACAAAACCTGAGAATTAAAGCAGTACCAGAAGAAAAAGGGGAAGATCTAAAGAAAATAATGTGGACAATTTTCAATCCGGTACTGGAAAAAACATCTGAGAACCCTATCAGGATAGAGAGAGTGCACCGTATAGGAAAACTCAAAAAAACAGCTACGGATTGGCCTAGAGATGTCATTGTTAGATTTCTCTCCTTTGAAGAGAAGGACGAACTATGGAAGAAACTGAGGGGTCAGCCCCCCCTGGTTTATGGAGGATCTACCTTACAGATATATGCAGACTTATCCGCAGAAACCCTAACTAGGAGACGACTCTTAAAGCCTCTCTTACTATTGCTGGTGGACAAGAAAATAAAATATAACTGGAGATTCCCGGCATGCCTTGTAGCAACAAAAGAAGGCAAATCAGCGACACTACGGTTTCCCGAAGAATTAAGAGATTTTTGTAGGAGAATGGATATACAGACACCAGAACTACCGGGATGGACTTAATGGGGGGAGTTAGCAAAGAGGGATGGTTTGGAGGGGTGGAGGAGGGAGACCACCTTGACACCCTTAAGTAGAAAAGAATCTACCCCTATCACTTTAGATAGGGGGTACGCGTAGGTCCAACCTCGGGGAAACTGAACCAAGGGGAGATGGTAGGTTCAGAGGCCTGGAGATGGCCATTTGGGAGAAGGGAGATAGGGGGAGGGAGGGTGTGGAGGGGGAGGGAGGATGGGAGAGAGGGTGGAAGGGGGAGGGGAAGGGAGGAAGGGGGGACCCATCTCACCAAATCTGCTGGGGAAAAAAAAGGAAATAGGATAAGATGCCAATATTAAAATGTGTATCATTCAATGTAAAGGGCCTTAATAACCCAGTTAAAAGACATAAAATGCTGAAGGAACTGAAAAGGATCAAAACAAACATAGCTTTCATACAGGAAACACATTTAACATTACAATCTAACATTAAGTTACATTCAAAAGATTATCCAACTTGGTACTATGGAGATACCGTGACAAAACGTGCCAGGGGGGTAGCCATAGGAATTTCTAAGGAGGTCAGATTTCAGATATATGAAAGGTTAACAGATCATGAAGGAAGATTCATTTTTGTAAAAGGGAAATTAGAAGACATGGAATGTACCCTGGTGAACATATACTCTCCTAACACGAATCAGATAAAATATTTAATAGATGTATTGGGCAAACTGGAAGACTTCAAAAAAGGGAGGATTATTATGGGTGGCGATTTAAATTTCTGCATGGACCCTATAGCAGACAGAATAGGTAGAACAGATGGAATTAACAACACACTGCCAAGAAATCTAAAAATTTAAAAAAAAAGTCTCCACAGAAACCAACTTCTAGATATATGGAGAGTGTTGAATCCAGGGACGCGGGACTATACTTTTTTTTTTCCGGTACACAGATGCTATTCACGTATAGACTATATCTTTGCTGATCACTGCCTATTGGAAAAAGTGATAGAGGCAAAGATAGAGCCTATTACCATATCTGACCACGCCCCAATAAGTATCACCTTAAATATTACGGGCAACCAGAGAACAACACGTATATGGAGACTTAATGAGGAACTAGTAGTTGATGAGTTTAGCTTAACTAGAATTAAAAAGGACCTAGAGGAGTACTTCCAAATTAATGACACATGCGAAATATCGAAAGCAACACTATGGGATGCCCATAAGGCTCTAATACGAGGTACGATGATAGCAGAAGGAGCAAGGAAAAAGAAAGAAAAGAGCCTCCAGAAGAATAATTTAATAACTGAGATACTTAAGTTAGAACAAAAACATAAAAGAGCGACGAACCAACAAGAAGTATACTTAGAATTAGTAAATAAACAAAACGAACTCAAAGATCTACTCTTTCAGGAAACAAAAAGAGAATTCCATATAATAGCAAAAGAAAGATATACTTGGGGAAACAAAACCAGTAAACATCTGGCAAAGATGGTTCAGAAAAAAAAAAGCTAAGAACTACATTGAAAAAATCAAAAATGTACAAGGGGAGGCGATATATACAACAAAAAATATAGCAGAAGTCTTTAGAGCATATTACGAAAAATTATATGCAGTAGAACAGAAAAAAATGGGAAAAAGGAGAAAAGGAAAAAAAAATCTTAGATTTCCTACGGGAAGCAGAACTTAAGTCAGTAAATCCGAAAGAGACACTTTTAATGGATAGGCCTATCACAGAAAATGAGATACCGAAAGCTTTGGCAGGTATGTCATCAGGTAAAAGTCCAGGCCCTGATGGCTTTACTACCCTATATTATAAACAATGCAAAGAGATCCTTCTACCACGATTATGCCAATACTTTAACGGACTAGGGAAAGATTACTTGTTAAGTAAAGAAGCAGCAGAGGCAACTATAACCATAATTCCAAAGGAAGGCAAGGATTCCATACTCTGTTCGAGTTATCGGCCAATATCTCTGCTGAATATAGATTTAAAACTATTCGCAAAGGTATTGGCCGAGAGAATCAAGCAGGAGATGGTGGGTCTGATCCATCCAGACCAGACAGGATTCATTCAAGGAAGAGAGGGGAAAGACAATGGGATAAGGGCGCTCCTCTTGATTCACAAAATGAAAAGTTGTGGACACCCCGGTCTACTCCTGTCGATCGATGCTGAGAAAGCTTTCGACAGGGTAGACTGGGGACTAATGTTACAAACCCTGGAAAGAATGGGATTTGGACAGAGGATGCTGGAGTGGATTGGTACCCTATACCAGGCCCCAACAGCAAGAATAAAAATAAATGGTGAACTGTCTTACCCTTTCACAATGAAAAACGGAACAAGACAGGGGTGCCCCCTCTCACCATTATTATTTGTACTATCTATTGAACCCCTATTGTCTAGGATCCGTAAATGCCCAGAAATAACAGGACTTAAAATAGGAAAAGAAGAGCACAAACTATCAGCTTTCGCAGACGACGTGCTCTTTTATTTAAGTAACCCTAAGACCTCAATCCCGAATCTATTAAATCTATGTGGACAATATGGGGAAATTTCTAATTTCAAAATAAATATAAATAAAACGGAAATACTTAATGTTAACGTCCCCAAGCAAGAGGCCCGAATACTAAGAGTAAAATATAAATTCCCATGGGTAAAAGAGTTGAAATATTTAGGGATCCAGCTAGCAAATACGGGGAAAAAAATCTATGAAATGAATTTCGTCCCACTATTGGAAGAAATTAAAAAGGAAATAAATAGAGTTAAAAACAGACCAATTTCATGGTCGGGACGAATCAATTTCTGTAAAATGGTCCTGTTACCAAAAATCCTATATAAGATCCAGATGATGCCCATTAACCACTTCCATACCAGGCACTTACGCACCTTCCCGCCCAAGCCAATTTTCAGCTTTCAGCACTGTCGCAATTTGAATGACAATTGCGCGGTCATGCTACACTGCACCCAAACAAAATTGGCGTCCTTTTTTCCCCACAAATAGAGCTTTCTTTTGGTGGTATTTGATCACCTCTGCGTTTTTTTTTTTTTGTGCAACAACTAAAAATAGAGCGAAGATTTTGAAAAAAAAATAAAGTTTTTATTTTTTTCTGTTAATTTTTTTGTAAATGAGTATGTTTTCTCTTTCAATTATGGGCACTGATATGGTGGCACTGATGGGCACCGATGAGGTGGCACTGATGGGCACCGATGAGGTAGTTCTGATGGGCACCGATTAGGTAGCACTGATGGGCACTGATAGGCGGCGCTGGTATTGGGCACTGATGGGCACTCATGGGCGGCACTGATGGGCACTCATGGGCGGCACTGATGGGCACTCATAGGCAGCACTGGGCACTCATAGGCAGCACAGATGGGCACTCATAGGCGGCACAGGTGGGCACTCATAGGCGGCACAGGTGGGCACTCATAGGCGGCACAGGTGGGCACTCATAGGCGGCACAGGTGGGCACTGATAGGCGGCACAGGTGGGCACTGATAGGTGGCACAGGTGGGCACTGGTAGGTGGGCACTGGGCATGGATTGGCACTGTGGGGTGGCACTGACAGACACTGGGGTGGCACTGATGATCACTGAGGGGTGGCACTGATGGATCAATGTTGCCAATCAGTGCCCATGTGTGGGCACTGATTGGCATCATTTTTTTTTTACTGCCCCCCTTTTTTTTTTGGTCATTTTTTTTTTTTGGTCATTTTTTTTTTTTTTTTGTCATTTTTTTTGGTCATTTTTTTTAGTATTTTTTTTATTTCCCTGGTGGTCTAGTGTGGCGATCCGAGGGGGGGCTGCGCTGATAAACAATCAGCGCGAACCCCCCCTGTCAGGAGAGCCGCTGATCGGCTCTCCTCTACATGCGTCTGTCAGACGCGAGTGAGGAAGAGCCGTCGGCGGCTCTTCCTGTTTACATCGTGATCAGCCGTGATTGGACACGGCTGATCACGTGGTAACGAGGCTCCGCCGGAGACTCGTTACCGAGATCGGAGGTGCATGGTGTCAGACTGACACCCCGCATCACCGATCGCCGCGCTGCGCGCCCGCACGGGCGCGTGCGGCATGAAATCGTGCAGGCCGTTTGAGAACGGCCTGTCACGATTTCATAACCACTTCCCGGCCGTAAATCGGCTATTGGCCGGGCGGGAAGTGGTTAAACTGCCTAAACAACTGCTGCAAATCCTCAGAAAGTTGATAATGAATTATATATGGAGGAGTAAGAAACATAGGATCTCACTACAGACCCTTAGGCAAACTAAAAACAAAGGGGGACTCGCAATCCCAGATATTAAAATGTACTATGAAGCCATAATCTTGTCAAGAGTAGTGGAATGGGCGAGGAGAAACGAGGAAAAAAGATGGGTTAGTCTTGAGAATACAATAGCAAAGGTGAGATTGGATAAAATAATATGGAATCCCCCACAGTTTAGGACACTCGACACAAATGTACATGAAATAACAAGGAATGCACTTAAAATATGGGATAGTACACAAAAAAGAATAGATAAAAATTATAATTCACCCCTTATAGCATTAAAGAACAATGATTATTTTCCACCGGGGAAAGAAGAGGTAGGAGGGAATTGGATTAAAAAAGATAGAGCACAATTAAGGGATGTTCTGCATCACGGGCACTTAAGAGCACTAGAGGAACTAACACAAGAAGAAAATCCCATGTTGTTGAATGACTGGAGGTACCAACAGTTAAATCATTTCATCCAAGCATTACCTCAACCGATCAGAACTGAAGAGCAGTTAACAGACATAGAGAAATTATGCACTATGGAAAGAACTAAAGGAACTATGTCAAGGTTATATAAAATATTATTACAGCTCGAAGAACCAGAGGTACCTCCATTCATTAAAAACTGGGAAAGGGAATTAGGGACCCACAGAGACAAGAGCACAATAGATAGAATCTTAAGACTGACCCATACCTCGGCAGTAGATAGTCGGACGGCCGAAATGAATTTTAAATGCATATCGGGATGGTATATGACACCAGTAAAGCTAAGTAAATTTAAGATCGGACAATCAGTTGACTGCTGGAGGGGCTGTGGGTCCCCCGGAACAATGACCCACCTATGGTGGGATTGCCCTAAGGTCAAAAGATACTGGGAAACCATCCTAGGATTAGTGGAGGAAATCACGAAGATAAAAATTAAAAGAGATCCATGGACAGTTCTTTTTCATGGAGGAGGAGAAGGGATCAAAAAATATAGAGAATCCTTGGTCCCACACTTATTGAACTCAGCAAAGAGATTGATACCTAGGAAGTGGCAAGAAACAGAATGCCCAATGGTATGGGAATGGATCGACGCAGTAGAAGAAACATTTGAAATGGAAGATCTCAGGAACAACATGGAAGGAAGTAGCCAAAATAAAAAATGGGAAAACTGGAAAATCTTTAAAAGAACATGGAGCTACGTAGAAAATTTAAGGGTAGAAATGTAAAGAACAAGGTGTGAGACTAGGAAATGGTGCGACAAAGAGAAGAGAAGAGCAAATAAGAGTGAGGTGGGAGGGGGGGGGGGAGGGGAAGGGGGGAGGGAAGGGAAGGGGGAAAAAAAAAAAAAAGGGAAATCACAGAAAGATAATGAAAAAGACTAACCACAAATGATGCAAACCTATTACAGAGACAGAAAAGAGCATTATACCATGAGCTGGTCTCTTGTGTGTGGCTAAAGCTGAATGTGGTTTAAAAAAAAAAAAAAGAATGAGAACAACAGGAACACTCTGCAGTGAGATCTAACTGCACACTGTGCACAGGATACAGTATGCTGACTGAATATACTGCAGCTACCTGAATCAACTGCCTGCCTGTAGTATATTGGGAAGAGAACATCAGCAACACTCTGCAGTAAGATCTAGTTGCACACTGTGCACAGAATACAGTATACTGACTGAATATACTGCAGCTATCTGAATCAACTGCCTGCCTGTAGTATATTGGTAAGACAACAACAGCAATGCTCTACATCGATCTAGCTGCACAGGATACGGTATACTGACTGAATATACTGCACCTAACTGAATCAACTACCCGCCTGTAGTATATTAGGAAGAGAATAACAGGTACACTCTACAGTGAGATCTAGCTGCACACTGTGCACAGGATACAGTATACTAACTAAATATACTGCAGCTATCTGAATCAACTGCCTGCCTGTAGTATATTAGGAAGAGAATAAGAGGAATGGTCTGCACTGATGTAGCTGCACAGGATACAGTATAGTAACTGGATATACTGCACCTATCTGAATCAACTGCCTGCCTATAGTATATTAGGAAGAGAACAACAGGAACGGTCTGCACTGATCTAGCTGCACAGGATACAGTATACTGAATATACTGCTGCTAACTGAATCAACTGCCTGCCTGTAGTATACTAGAAAGAGAACAACAGGAACGCTCTGCAGTGAGATCTAGCTAAACTGTATACAGTGTATATATATATATATATATATATATATATATATATATATTGTAAATAGGGTGTGCTGCGCTGCTAGAATAAATACATCAATACTATATGTGATAACAAAATGTGCATTGAATACAAAAAGAAATAATTAAAAAACCAACACCAAGTGCTCCAATGTATAACAAAATCACATAAAAAAGCAAACAGTGTTGACAAAGTTCATAAAGTGTTGGTATTCAGCTCCAGGGAAAATTCAAAGTTCAGTGAGTTCAGAGAAATATCCCAAGTAGGAGATTGTGATTCTACAGGACAGAAGAGAGCCTCCACCTCCACCTCTTAATGCAGATCTGCTTACCAGATAGATAATAATCACAAGCCTCAACCATTGGACCAAACGGCGTAGGGAGGAACGGCGTGCTGACGACACCATTGTTTTTATCCTCACGACCATCCGGAAGGACGGGCGGATTGTGAGAGCCGGCCGGCTTACTATTTATATGCTTCTAAAGGATTCGTTATTTGTAAGTGCAATCGAATTTCTTTTATTAAATCTTTTAAAACGTTACTACTCTATGTTGGCATCCCTTTTCTTTTCTTGGCTACACTTTGGGAGTGATTGCTTTTTGGGACCCAGCCGCATTGAGACTGAGTTTGGAGATTCACACAGGATTCCACGTTGATACTCGTTAAGGCAATCCAGCCTGCTGTGCTGTTGAGGCTTGTGATTATTATCTATCTGGTAAGCAGATCTGCATTAAGAGGTGGAGGTGGAGGCTCTCTTCTGTCCTGTAGAATCACAATCTCCTACTTGGGATATTTCTCTGAACTCACTGAACTTTGAATTTTCCCTGGAGCTGAATACCAACACTTTATGAACTTTGTCAACACTGTTTGCTTTTTTATGTGATTTTGTTATACATTGGAGCACTTGGTGTTGGTTTTTTAATTATTTCTTTTTGTATTCAATGCACATTTTGTTATCACATATAGTATTGATGTATTTATTCTAGCAGCGCAGCACACCCTATTTACTGTTTGCATTTTGTTTGTCTGACATTTGTGCTGCAGCAGCACTCACGTTTATTCATATTTAGGATTGCTTGGTCTTGCCACCAATCCAATTCTTTGTTTTATATTAGACCTGCGCAGTATTTTCCACTGTTTTTCATATATATATATATATATATATATGTATATATATACATATATATATATATATTTATATATACATATATATATTGTAACAGTAAGAGCTACTGTAACTATAAAAATGATGATGAAATGGACACACGGTCTGCATATAACCAGATTGCAGAGCTGGGATCTGGGTGGGACCGGATCTCCAACCTGTGTCCAGGTTTTTAAGATAGCTTGCAAGCTGCCTTCCCAGGTGCAGACAGCTCATTAAAGGAATGGCTGGGAAGGAAGGAGAGAGGAAGGAAGGTGAACAGTGGCTGTCGCTGTGTCCCTGTGTTGGGACGGACGCTGTGTCCCTGTGTTGGGACGGACGCTGTGTGCGTTGAAGGACTTTGGGCCTTGTGCATCCAGGACCGTGGGTCTGGAGGAGCGGATGGTTTGAGGAACCATTACCTATAACAGCAGTGCTGTTGAAGAGTAGCCATGTGGGCTGGGATTTTCATTTATCTTTGGATGTCGTTTAAACCCCTGCGTGGGATTCCTGTGAATGGACTTTTTGTTTTGTTTATCTCCTTTTAATAAACGTGGGCTACCAGGCCCTTAACGCTAATTGCCTGTTTGCTGTGGACTCACTACACCAAAACGCATCTGCCAGAAGAGCTAAACCCCCCAATGTTTACAGTGGTGGAGAATGCGGGCATCTAAACGGTGGAATCCGGGTCCTTGCTACAGTGGTGAGTCGCATCAGGAACTGCTGCTAGCTGTGTGTGGCAGCCAGGCAAACAGCATTGCACAGAAATTTGATGGACTGTGTTGTGTACCTGTGAAAGGAGAATCGCATTTTTTTTTCTCTTCTCTGCTGTGAACTGTGTTACTGGTTGCTGTGTGCAACACCGCAAGGATGGGGCGGTCAAAACAGAAAAAGGAGGTGTTTCTTGCTGAAGCCAGAGATAGAGCTCTGTGGCTGGAGGGGTTGTTACCGCCTGATAGAACCCCATACATGCCTGAACAAAGTTTTTCAAGTAAAAAGAGGGCTGCTGTCGCCCCTAGTAACACTGTTGCAATGAGTGCATATGGGACTGCTAGTGTGGAGCATCCACCAGCATTTGAATCTGCAGTGGATTGGTGCAAGCGACACCTGGCAGAATTAGACAAAGCTGAAGTGGAAGGCAAGACAATCTTCACTACAAAGAGAGGTGTTGTTGCCCCTGGCAACGCTGCTGCAGTTAAACCAACAGCTATTGCAAAAAGTGTGAAAGCGACACAGCTTAAGACAGGATCCAGCGGAAGGAATCCTGTGTTCTGTGCCAGAAGAGAGGCTGACCAAAAGCCAGGATGTAGAGTGGTTGCCCATAGCAACCCAGATGAGGCCAGTAAAAAGGGGCCAGTGGTGTATGAGACTGTGAATGAGTGGTTCAAGTGGAACCAGACTAAAGAATCGGATGCGGTAAAATGGGCTGAGATAGTGGCCTCTGACTATATGCAACCCATGCTACCTACAGAGGAGGTTGGAGACTTCCTGGAAAAATTTGAAAAAGTCGCTGTAAGGAGGAAATGGCCTATAGACCGGTGGCCAAAATTGCTGCAAACCTTATTGCTGGTAGAGTATCGGTCGGTTTACCATTTGATGGACGGAGACCAGGATGATTACCGCAAGTTTAAAGAGGAAATCCTTCTTAGAGGAGAGTTTCATCACATCATGGGCCGCCAGCAATTCTTCAGCAAAGGGAGGTCGTCACCCATAGCAACTGGAGAGGCATCACTGCGACAACAGAGCACCAGTCAAGCAATGGCTCAGGAGAGCATGAGTGTGCGTCAGTATACCAGCTGTGCGTTTTCTGCAAACATATCGGTTGTCACCCCTGGCAACAGTGGCAAGAAGTCTGTGTGGCCTGCAGGGGGTGTTGGGTCTGGAAAGGCTGCAGTGTCATCCTTTGGCCCCAAAGAGACAGTAGCTGGTATAGATGCAGCTAAGAGACAGCGAACTCAAGTGAAGACTATGATACCAGCCGCTGAAAATGGTAAGACTGTTTCAGTTTATGATCCCAGTGAAGTGGGGGTATGTTCAGCGGAGAGATCTGCAGTACAAATGGACATTGGGACTGTGCATGTGCCTGCTATAATCCAGCAGAGTGCTGGGAAAGTTGAACTAGGGGTGACCAAAACTGTCTTTGTGCCATGTTCCCTAGTGACAGGTGCTGCAGAGTTGCCCAGGGAAACATCCAAGGAGCTCGCAGTGGCTAAGCAGGGCGTTTCCCAGGTCAGCTATGGAGCTGCTCAAGGAGCAAAGAGTTCCCCTTTAAAAATAGAGAGTGCTGTGAGGAGAGGCTCACAGGCTGTGGTGGGTAATGGACAATCCGCAAAAATAGAAGTTATGTCTAAGCGTAATGAAAATTCTGATTGTTATGCTGATAAAAGGGTAAATGTTGGCAAATGTGATGGTATTGGTAATGATGACATTGAAAAATGTGTTTCCTTTAATGTCATGTCTGCAAATGTTGAAAATATGTTTACTACCAATGATGGGAGTAGGATATCTCCCATGACAACCGGAAGCACAGGATTGTCCAGGGAAGTCTCATGGGGTCTCCATGGGTTGGAGCCAGTGGTTTTCCAGGATGGTTGTGGTGCTACTTTGGTGAAACAAGGGAAGACTGTGTCACACAGTGAGTGTGTGTGGGCGCAGCCCCACAACCCTAAGTGTAACCCAGTTGTCAAGGGGTTAATTCAGCCTGCAAAAGCTGAAAGTGCAGAGCTGTGTGTGTCAGTAGCGCCCCCAGAGCTGGTCGGGCAAAAGCATGTATTACAGCCTGCCTTGTCAGATAATGTGTCATCCCAAGCGGATATGTATGGAAATGACCCAGGTGATGTTGTGGCAAGTGGTTCCCAGGTTCCTTTGGTGCCTCTTGGGACAGGTGATGCATCGCTGCAGAATGCCTGCCAGGGAAGTACCACAGACTGGGAAGCATGGTGCAAGGAAACAGTCGCAGCGCTAAACAAAGTAACCATGAGTTATAAAGCAATGATGGGAGACAAGTGTGTGGACACAACATCTGTTATGCCAGACAGAGGGTTTGCAGAGTGGCCGGTGCTCAAGGGCATGTCCGCCCCTGTGAAGGTTGATCACCTCCAGTCTAAAGGAACGGTTCTTGGTGTAGACATGGCAGATGTGTTGTCCACAACCCAGCAACTAAGTAGTAGCAAGTGTCAAGGTGACAATGTGTCTTGTAATGACCTGCAGAGGCTCATTGACATTGGTGCAGAAGGGAAAAGTGTGAGACATGTGTCTGACAGCGCTCCAGGGGAGCAACAGGCAGTGATGATGGGTACCTCCAAGGAGGTGGAGGTCTCTTCATATGTCTCACCCTTTCAACTTGCAGTGGGTGAGCCCCTCCATGTCTTGGACAGGAAAAAGGTCCCTAGAAAGGTCTGGTATTTAGACATGGGTTGCATAGAGATGACACAAACTTTATTAGAAATGTTGGAGTTGGTAAAAATGCACTCGCTGTACACTTGGGTGTCTCCACCACAGACGGACCAGGTTGTGCTGCGTAGTACCAATAGGTGGAGCCAGGTGGTACAGGCTGTGCAGGGAAACTTTGATCATGAGTTGTATTGGTGGGTCCAATGCTTATTAACAATGTGGCAAATAGTCCTGAGGTTCTTTAAGAGGGTGCCCCTAGTTACTGAGTGGTATGGAAGGCGCTCAGAACTGTTGGAGACATCAAAGGTCTCTCCGGCTGGTGTAGTGACTAGAAACATCCCTGCTGGTGTGGTCCGAGGTGCAGCTGAGCAGAAGTCAGTGGAGGGCGCATATACTGTCTCACCAGCTAAACCTTATGAGAAGGAAGGGCCCAGAATAGACGCAGCACTAGCAGAGATGCTTTCTAACACTCAGAAAGAGGTACAACTTAAAGTACCCGGAGATGCTGTGAGAAAAATTACTAATGTTGGTTTCTGCAACAATGTAAGGTGTACATCAGAAAGAAGTAGTTTATGCGTGGATCAGTGTCATTTGTTAGATCAGTTGCCCATGGAGTGTTGGACAACAGGTGAAGTGGCGATGTGCTATGGACCAATGGGTTGTAGTCACTTACCTGTGTGTGGTCCCTCCTCGGGTCTAGTTCTAACAAACACTGAGATGTATGGCACTGACTGTGTTGGACTGGGTGACATTGAAATGTCTGATTGGCTAATGAGTGGTGCTGTTAAAAGTGATGTGGTTGCCGTGGGTAACCAGAGAGAGTTTTTTGAACCTGAAAGTCCTGTGGTGAAAGGTAGGATCAGGGAAGGCAGAGTTTCCCCAAGAGAGGAGAGTATGCTCAGGGACCCCAAGAGAAGAGTGGGAAGGCAGAGTATACAGAATTATAGAACCCTGTTGCGATCCAGGGTAGAGCGTGCCTGGAAACGCACCCGAAAAAAAGATTGGGCCTACAGCTGGCGCAGAGGTGCCCCAATCAATGATTCGGGCTGGTGTGTTCCGCCCCCTACGGGTTCGAAACAAGGGGGGGAGGTATGTAACAGTAAGAGCTACTGTAACTATAAAAATGATGATGAAATGGACACACGGTCTGCATATAACCAGATTGCAGAGCTGGGATCTGGGTGGGACCGGATCTCCAACCTGTGTCCAGGTTTTTAAGATAGCTTGCAAGCTGCCTTCCCAGGTGCAGACAGCTCATTAAAGGAATGGCTGGGAAGGAAGGAGAGAGGAAGGAAGGTGAACAGTGGCTGTCGCTGTGTCCCTGTGTTGGGACGGACGCTGTGTCCCTGTGTTGGGACGGACGCTGTGTGCGTTGAAGGACTTTGGGCCTTGTGCATCCAGGACCGTGGGTCTGGAGGAGCGGATGGTTTGAGGAACCATTACCTATAACAGCAGTGCTGTTGAAGAGTAGCCATGTGGGCTGGGATTTTCATTTATCTTTGGATGTCGTTTAAACCCCTGCGTGGGATTCCTGTGAATGGACTTTTTGTTTTGTTTATCTCCTTTTAATAAACGTGGGCTACCAGGCCCTTAACGCTAATTGCCTGTTTGCTGTGGACTCACTACACCAAAACGCATCTGCCAGAAGAGCTAAACCCCCCAATGTTTACAATATATACAAAGCCTGGAATCTATATATATACTAAATATACTGGATCTAACTGAATCAACTGCTTGCTCAATCTAGCTAACTGAAACTAAATGACACACTCTCTCTCTCTGAACGCAGCAACACACAATACAAGGCCAACGCGCAGGCGGCCTTATATAGTGTGGAGTTTGTACTTAATCCCCTGAGCCATTATTGGCCCAAAGCACCCTGCCTTGGGCCAATCATGGCTCTCTGTGCTGACGGCACTGTTATTGGCCAAAGCATGCGGGTCATAGTGCATGCTTGGCCAATCATCAGCCAGCAATGCACTGCGATGACACAGTGCGAATGGCCCGTAATGTTCGATCTTCGACGAACAATCGAACAGCCGATGTTCGAATCGAACTCATGCTCAACGCAAACTCGCAGCTCATCCCTAGTAGTAATCATAACTAATTACTTACTTGTTTGTACTGGAAAATTAATATTATCTCCTTGTACATTGTTTTCCCCAACCTGAGCAAAAACTATAAAGGTGTAATAGTTTACAGGTGTTAGGCCTTCAATAATATAAGAAGTCGTGTTGATAGTTTTGTTGAAATTTGGATCTTCGAGAATGTGGATGAAATATGAACTGGCATTTCCATCTGGTTTATCCCAGCTCAGAGATACCGAAGTGGAGGTGATATTCTCTGTCTTCACGGATTGGACTATAACAGGTACTATAAGCAAGCACATAATTAACTGATTATTAGAGATGAGCAACATAAGACCTATGAATCCGGATGCATACCAAGATCACGTTGATCTGTGGTCTGTGAACACCCATGGATACACGAGACAGTGTCAGCCAGTAAAAGAATCAAATTCAGCATTCTTCATTTTCAAAATGTTGCTGTCCTGGTCTACTTTCTACTTGGATAACATTTTTAGCTTTGAGGTCAACTGATGCGGTCAAGCACAGCAGTCCCCAACGCTAAATGTAATGTGACCCCCCCACCCCTTTTCCCCAATTCTATAAATATTACAACTTGTGATTTGGAAGTTGAATCTGTCGTTTTCAACTGAAACTGCAATGTTTAGGAAAGCAAAGCAGAGAATACATGGAGCATACCTCACACATAAGTTGATATATAAGAATAAATACCAGAATAAGAAATGTAGTGCATTAAGTATACATGACATCCAGGGCTTTTCTATATTTTTAAAGTGGATGTAAACCCAAAACATTTTTTTTATTTTTTTGATGTCACAATGTAGAGTATAAGATTTCCTATCATCTGTGCCCAGTCTTGCCACACAGAGTTAATCCAGATCTGAGAAATACTCTTTTATGTTCAGTGAAAATGAACAGCCTTCCAGATAAAACCCTGCCTAAATAAAAAGTCAGTTTTCTCTCTTCTTGCTTTGAGTGAGAGGTTATTTACATATCTAGCTAGGACATGTTTATCATATGTTATGTTTTGCTTATCATAACATTAGGTGATATAACATCATAACACATCCTAGTAATATACAATGAACTTTGGATCACCTCTTATGATAAACATGTCCAAGCTAGATATGTATATAACCTGTTACTGAAAGCAATAACAGAGAAACGGACTTTATAATTTGGCAAGTTTTTATCTGGAATTCTGTTAATTTGCACTGAACTTTAAAAGAGGATTACTCAGCGCTGGATTAACTCTGTGTGGCAAGACTGGGCACAGATGATAGGAAATCTTATACTCTATATTGTGACATCACAATGGGTTTACATCCACTTTAAATTATTTTTAGTAAAAATAATAAATAAATAAATAAATGAAACAAATGATAATAGTGACCATAAAAGACAGACAGTGAAAATTGTAACATGCCTTTACCTTGTTGGTCAATGCAGAAGTACCCCCTTACATTGATGGTCAATTGGAAAAGAACCCTCTTACAATGGTGGTCAGTGGGAGAAGGATGCTTTTGCATTGGTGATCACCAAGTGGGAGAAGGGCCCTTTTTCACTGATGGTCAGAAAAATGTCACTCTTGCAGATAGCTTAAAGATTCCTTGGTTTGGGAGGCAATTAGTGTTAAAGAGTCTTCTGATCCCTAGAAAACTCTGAAGGAGGTCTAGGGTTCCATAGAACCCTGGATAAGAAAGATGGATACAGGCACTGAAAATGATAGTGCCAAAGATAAACCTTAATTTTCTATCCGGGAACACATTTACATATTTTCTGGGAGTGCCCTGTTACAAAAAATTACTGGAAAGAAATATTCCTCATGATTTCAGCAGTTTTCAAGAAATCCATTACTCCTGATCCGACTACCGCACTCCTAAATTTAAAACCGGATTGTATTTCCTATGCTCAATTTAAACTGTTCCTACAAATCACCACAGCCGCAAAGCAAACCATCTCCAAAGCTTAGAAAACAGCTACGCTTCTAGTTTCTGAAACCAGAAATAGAGTACACCAAGCCATGCTCCACTCAAAATCAGAAGCCATAACCAATGATTCCATAGACATATATGAAACAATATGGAACCCATGGGTGACCTATACTATCTTATCTAACCCAGATGATTCTCTATTGAGACCTTGGTAAAATATTGTAAGCCAGTAACATTCTGGATAGAGTTCATCGATATTATTACTATCTCTATTATGTAATGACCCCGGAGCCTTTCCTCTATCCTGTACTCCCTTTTCTATCCTATTGTTTTCATCACTTTCCACTTTTTATACTCCACATTCTGTCCTTTTTCTTTCTTTTTATCTTTCACTTCTTCAAATATATAGCTCAAGCTATCTCATTATATAAAATAGTAAATGTGAATATGTAAAGACGATATCTAATTTTGATCCTATTGTTTTAATAATTAACATGAATAAGATCCTTCTCCCCCTATTTCGGACAGTTTTTGAACCGATTAATTGCTGAAATTACAATTGCTCCATAGCTATAGTTCATATCATAATTATATCCGGTTCCATTTATATCACAATATTCTATAATATTTTATATGAGTTCAAATGCAATAGCCTAACATGATTGGTTTGACTATAACCTGCTTTAATGATTCCTTTAATATTTCTCATAGGATCTACAAATATTTATTGGATTTTCTATGTTTCAAATACTCTCTTATTACATGATACCATTTTTGTTTTTCTGTATTCTTTTATTGTCAATTGTATCTACGGTTTTCTCTTTACTTTAAACCCAATAAACAAATTTGCAATAAAAAAAAAAAAATTCCACTACAAAAAAAAAATTCTATCCAATATAATACATACCATCTTTTTCCCTTTTTATATTGCATCTATTTCTTTTAGCACATAACATGCAGAACTTGCCTTTCAGGTTACAAAAATAGTTTTCTGGCACAGGAACATTTTTCTTAAAATATTGCACCACATAACATTGCAGAACAAATAAATTATCAATAATAAGTATAATATAATGAGATTGATAATATAATTAGTAACTATACCAAAAAAAAAATCTGTAGCCCTAAACATAACCAGACAATAGTCATATTTCAAATGTGGATATTCTATTTGTCCCAAATTTTTTACACCCCACCATAATATATAATGAATAAAGCATGGCATCAACATACAACAAGTCCAAGAAATCAGTGGTGGAAAACGTGTGTCAAAATGTCTGTGCTAAATACAAACTGATCTGATGGCATGTCGCTGAACCTGTGTGATACAGTTAGTCTTAGTATTGTTTAAATAAGGTATGTACCCAATGCGTTTTATCTTTACCTTTTTTTTATTATTAGTATGTTTTCATATTTGGGTTTTTAAGTGTGATGCCAGCACTGTGCACAGTGTATCTTATGTACCATGTTCTACATTTCATGTGTGTATTTACTTGCAATCATCCATCAAATCCATATTTAGCCTTGTCCAGACATCAGCTATGCAATCATTCATTTTGTGGGATAGTCTGTGCCAATACCAGTGTCTCCTGATGTCACAGCTTT
Source organism: Rana kukunoris (assembly GCA_029574335.1). NCBI lineage: Eukaryota > Metazoa > Chordata > Amphibia > Anura > Ranidae > Rana > Rana kukunoris. Next base: position 226,632,079 of record CM056052.1, read on the forward strand.
CTGCTGTAAATCCAGACTTACTCCCAAAGATCTGAATTATGGGCCAGATTCTTAAAAGGATTACGGCGGCGTATCTCCAGATACGCCACCGTAATTTCAAATCTGCGCCGGCGTTGCTTTATGCCGATTCTCAAACACAGATACGTGTAAAAAATAAGTTTCTGCCGCCATTGTAACTTGGCTACCCCAGGGTATAATTGTGTACAATTATACGTTGGCCGCTAGGGCGCATCCGTCGATTTCTCGCGTCGAATATGCAAATGAGCTAGAAACGCCGATTCCCGAACGTAATTGCGCCCGCTCATCGTTTTTTACGTTGTTTGTGTAAGCGTAAAGTTACCCCTGCTATATGAGGGGTAACTTTACATAGGTGCGGCATACGAAATGTTAAGTATGGATGTCGGAACAGCATTGTTTTTTTCCGTCGTTTACATCGCTTGCGTAACTCGTTCTTGAACAGGGCTTTGCATAAGTTACGTTCACGTCGAAACCAATGTATTTGCAGCGTAATTTGGAGCATGCGCAGTAGGATACGTCCATGGATGGCGTGTGTATGTTGCATTCTTGGGTTATAATTAATGAATTTAAAATTGTGGAATTAATGACTGATACAATTAGATAGCAGATGGACAAGATTTTAAAAGATTCCCTTGTTTTTTTCTCATTATATATTCAACAGTAAAAATGTATTATATAATAACTGCTGGAACTATTAAATGCAATATTTTATAACCCCAAAGTAACAATAGGCTCCAAGATCAGAAATGTCTGATGATAAAACTGGACTTGTTATTTATACTAATTGAACTGTTCTTTTCAATGTTTTTACTGCAATAAAAGAGAATGGAATGATGAAGCAGGTTGCTGAGAATGGCAAGAAGAGTGCTATTTTCAGAAACTTCTGATCCTGACTCTTGACAGATTATTTCTATGTTGCCCTACTGCCCATAATGGCTATGTTGGCTGCATCTTTGTGCCTCTAGGAAGGCAACCCTTGACACCTAGATCATAAAATAAAACTCAGAAGAGAAGTGATCTACTACCATTCTTCCAAGTGTGGTGGTTAAACATGGGGATCACAACCCTTACATAGTTACATAGTAGGTAAGGTTGAAAAAAGACACAAGTCCATCAAGTCCAACCTGTGATTATATGTCAGTATTACATTGTATATTCCTGTATGTTGCGGTCGTTCATGTGCTTGTTTAATAGATTTTTGAAATTATCAATGCTTCCCCTGAAACCACAGCCTGTGGAAGGGAATTCCACATCCTTACCTCTCTTACAGTAAAGAACCCTCTATGCAGTTTAAGGTTAAACCTCTTTTCTTCTAATTTTAATGAGTGGCCACATGTATTATTAAACTAGTTTCTGCAGAAAAGTTTTATCCCTATTGTGGGGTTACCAGTATGGTATTTGTAAATTGATATCATATTCCCTCTCAAGCGTCTCTTCTTCAGAGAGAAAAAGTTCAGTGCTCGCAACCTTTCTTCATAACTAATATCCTTCAGAACTTTAATTAGCTTTGTAGCCCTTCTCTGCACTCACACCATTTCCAGTACATCCTTCCTGAGGACTGGTGCCCAGAACTTGACAGCATACTCCAGGTGAGGCTGGACTGGGGTTTTGTAGAGTGGGAGAATTAATTGCCTTTTTAATGCATGCCGATATTCTGTTTGCTTTGTTAGCAACAGCTTTGCATTGCATGCCATTGCTGAGCCTATCATCTACTATGACCCCCAGGTCCTTTTCCATCCTTGATTCCCCCTGAGGTTCTTAAATATACACGTGCAATTCATTTAGTTTCTAATTCGTTTTTTTAACGAAAATTATATATCCAAATTTTTTATTTCAAAATTTTCGTATATCCGAATTTTTTATTTCAGAATTTTTGGATTTTTCCAAAAATGTTGAATTTCCCAATTTTTGGATTTCCAAAATTTCGAATGTCCGAATTTTCGTAAAATAACATAAAGGAAAAAAACAAATTTTTCGTCAGTGCACATTCTATTCTCCCCCTAGTGAGTAGATTGCATTCATATTTTTGCCACCCAAATGCATTATTTTCACATTTTTACACATTAAAGCGGGGTCCCAACCACAATTAGCATTTTTTAAGTGTATGTCCTTTCATCATGCGTTTTTATAATATAAATCTGGTCACTTACTATTTTACAATCCACCGCCGCTCCACATAGTTATTCAAAATAGATAGTTTATAAAACTATGTCCACACCGTTGTCATTTTGCCTGTGGGCATTGTGAAGCCCACAAAGACTTACTTCCTGGAAGTCTTGGATGGGGAGTGATAATTGGACAGCGCACTGCAAACTGGGAAATGATGACACACATTTCCCAGAAGCATTAGAGGGAGATGATGTCAGAATCCTAGGTCATTCCAAAGGCAGATTTCGTGGGACTGCATAGCAACAGGCATTTCCAGATTTTTTTTTCCTTTTTTTAGGTCTAATGAGCACAATAATGAAAAAAAGAAAATTTGGGATGGAAACTCCACTTTAAACTCATTTGCCCTGTAGTTTCCCACTCCATTAATTTGTTCAGATCTTCTTGCAAGGTTTCCACATCCTGCAAAGAAGTTATTGCCCTGTTTAGCTTAGTATCGTCTGCAAATACAGAGATTGAACTGTTTAGCCCATCCGTCAGGTTATTTACGAACATAAAAAAATAGAATTGGTCCCAGTACAGAACCCTGGGGGACCCTACTACAAACCCCTGACCATTCCGAGTACTCCCTATTTATTTCCACCTTCTGTACTTGCCCTTGTAGCCAGGTTTCAATCCATGTATTCACCCTTTGGTCCATGCCAACGGACCTTACTTTGCAAAGTAATCGTTTATGGGAACTGTGTCAATTGCTTTTGCAAAATCTAGTTGGCAGCTCACCTCCTTATAGAAGGTTAGATTGGTTTGGCAAGAACAATTCTTCATAAATACATGCTAATTACTGCTAATGATACAGTTTTCATTATTAAAATCTTGTATTTAGTGCCATATCATCCCCTCCAAGAGCTTGCACACTATGTTAGGCTAACTGGTCTGTATTTCCCAGAGATGTATTTTGGCCCTTTTTTTAAATACTGGTGCTACATTGGCTTTTCTCTAATCAGCTAGTACTACCGTGTTTCCCCGAAAATACACCCTACCCCGAAAATAAGCCCTAACTGGAATATCGGGGCGGGCTGCAATATAAGCCCTACCCCGAAAATAAGACCTTGTTTGAAGTGGTTTTCTCCTCTTTTTCTCCTGCCTGTCTCCCTCTGCAATGCTCGGCTTGTGAAAACAGCTCAGGCGGGCTATGGAAGCCCAGAGCGGCACTCAGATCTCCTGCCTGTCAGTGGGGGATGTTCGCCCCCTCCCTCTGCAATGTTTGGCGAAGACGGCTTAGGTGGGCTATGGAAGCCCAGAGCGGCACTCAGATCTCCTGCCTGTCAGTGGGGGATGTCCGCCCCCCTCCCTCTGCAATGCTTGGCGAAGACGGCTCAGGCGGTCTATGGAAGCCCAGAGCAGCACTCAGATCTCCTGCCTGTCAGTGGGGGATGTCCGCCCCCTCCCTCTGCAATGCTCAGCGAATAGAGCTCAGGTGGGCTATGGAAGCCCAGAACGGCACTCAGATCTCCTGCCTGTCAGTGGGGGATGTCTGCCCCCCTCCCTCTGCACTGCTCGGTAAAGACAGCTCAAACGGGCTATGGAAGCCCAGAGCAGCACTCAGATCTCCTTCTCCTGTCAGTGGGGGATGTCGGCCCCCCTCCCTCTGCAAAGCTTGGCTCGTGGAAGAGAGCTCAGGCAGGCTATGGAAGCCAGGAGCAGCACTATAATAAGGTACCTGACACAATACATTTTACTTTATTTCACACAGGGGATTCCTGTGAGGCAGAGAGGGAGAGGGGTAGAGAAGACTGCACAATAGTAAGCCCTACCCTGAAAATAAGCCCTACCGGAGGCCAAAATTAATATAAGACCCGGGCTTATTTTCGGGGAAACACGGTATTCCAGTCAGTAGACTGTCAGTAAAAATTAGGAACAATGGTCTGGCAATTACTTGACTGAGTTCCCTAAGGACCCTCGGGTGCAAGCCATCTGGTCTCGGTGAATTTTTAATGTTACGCTTTCCAAGTCTATTTTTAATTCTGTCCTCCGTTAGCCATGAGGGTGCATCCTGTGATGTGTCATGAGGATAAACACTGAAATATTGGTTACTGAAGCCTCCCTGTTTCCCTAGTGAAGGCTGAGGAGAAGAATAAATATGAATACCTTCCCCATCTCTCCATCCTCTGTAATCAGATTTCCTTCCTCATTCTTTATGGGGCCAATATGGTTTGTCCTCCCTTTTTTACTGTTTATATACTATATATTGTTCTCCTCCGCTGTGTCTTTCCTGTTCTATCTTAGCCACCCTAATTGCACCCTTACATTTCTTGTTGCATTCTTTGTAAAGTCTGAATGCTGATGATCATCCTTCGGCCTTGTATTTTTTGAAGGCTTTCTCCTTTGCTTTTATATGGATTTTTTTATTTTTACACTGATTTCTGAACCAATATTGTGGAAAATATGGAATGTTTTATTAGATACCAACAGATTAAATATGCGTTAATGATAATGTCACTTCTGTTCCCTAATATACACTCTTCGACAATGGATATATTCATGTGCTTTTTGAAAGGTATGTTTGTGGATCTAAAGATGCACTGCTTTACTGCAATATTAGTTGTAAATGTATAGTGCTGAACTGAACTTTAAGTCTTGTACTTCTGTTGGATTTACTGATACAGCAAAAGTTATATAACCAACATGAACATAAAATATGATAAAAAAAACTCTGTCCACTTTTTGAACTCAGTGTTATGCCGCATACACATGGTCGGAATTTCCGACAACAAATGTTAGATTTTTGTCGGAAATTCCAACCATGTGTAGGCTCCATCGGACATTTGCTGACAAAAATTTGAGAGCTGGTTCTCAAATTTTTCGACAACAAATTCCGACTCACAAAATTCCACGCATGCTCGGAATCGAGCAGAAGAGCCGCACTGGCTATTGGACCAAATTTTTCTCAGCTCGTCGTACGTGTTGTACATCACTGCGTTCTTGACAATTTCTGACATTTGTGTGACCGTGTGTATGCAAGACAAGTTTGAGCCAACATCCGTCTGAAAAAAATCCACGGTTTTGTTGACGGAATGTCCGATCGTCTGTACATGGCATTACTTTTCTCACAACGTATGTTGATTTGTTACAGTTTTTTGCATTAGATAGTTCATAAAGGACAACATATATCATATTATTAAACCACAAAAGTTCAGTATAATGTAACATCTAATAAAAGCCAAAAACACTGCTTTAGCAACCAAGAAATCAGAGTTAAATCATTATAAAGTGGTTCTACTTTGATTTTTTCAAAGACACTTACGCGTATAGGCAGATATCTGTGATACGTTCCCCTCTACCATGCCAGCAACAGCAATGACCAGGAAGGTATAATAGTTTCCAGGTATCAGGTTTTCAACTGTAAAATTTGTTGTTAATATATTTCTTCTGAAGGCTGGATCTTGCAGGATCTGAATGGAATAAAAAGAGACATTTCCTTCTGGTTTCTCCCAGCCCAGCAATACGGAGGTAATTGTAATGTTGTCTGCAGTCAGTTTCTTCACCATTTCGGGTTCTAGAAAGAATAAAAACAGGCGATATAAGTCTACAGCCATGTGAAAAAACAAACCAAAAAAACTGTATGGGAATAGGGGGAAATCAAAGGGGCTGGTAGAGTCCTAGGGGGCTGGATGGTACACTGGCATATTCACCCTGGGCAACTGCGCTAAATGCTAAAAAGGAAAAAACAGCTGTGTAACACATTTACAGCCTGTTCAATTTGAGAGCTGTGATTATCATGTAAACAATTAGTACAAAAAACAAGATAAGAAAAAAATATAAAATGCGCTTCCCCTCAACCATGTGAGAAACGTAATAAAAAAATCCCAACACATTAAATATACCACAAAAAAAATGACACCTGTCCTGCTGTGGGATCGTTCGGAGCTTTGGGTGACGCCAGTGCACCTCTCTGCCCTACGTCCGTTTTGTAAAATATCTTACTTCTTCCAGGGGCTATAAATAAGCATGAAAGTTTGGTGTGAAACGCGTCAGTATTTTACCCCGTCTGTTGTGGCATGCTTTTTGTGTGTTTTTTTTATTCTTCAATAAAAGCTATTTATTTTTGGAGTGCGGCTGTCCAGAACGTTTTTCCTTAATTTTGTCTCATTCCCTAGATGCAGAGGCTGAAAGCTGAGAATGTCCCCCTGACAATTTTCTACTCCTGGGTAGTGTTGAGCGGAATACGCCATATTCGATTTTGCGATATTTCACGAATATATAGAAGAATATTTGTGAAATATTCGTTAATATCGAATATTCGTGATATTTTATCAAAAAAAAAATGTTGCCGAAATTTCGCTAATGCGAATGCGAAATTTCGCTAATGCGAATGCGAAATTGATTGCGAAATTCTCGTCTGCGCATGCGCATGCGCGCGAACAACACGCGACAACGGAGATCATTTCCTACAGGAAGCACAATGCTAAGCTCTAAGATCGCAATACACAGGAACACTCCACTCTCTCTAGCCACCTTGTGAATCTGCACTGAAATACTGCTGGGAGTGATCTTATATAATGGTTGTGCAGGCAGGTTCCTATTGGTTGCTATGGAGGTTGCTAACCTCTGACAACTGTGGTAGGAGAACTCTGATTGGCTCTGATGCAAAAGAAGGACAGAGAAAGTATTCGCGAATATTCGTAATACGAATATTCGCATTGCGAATATTCGGCAACATAAAAGGATCGCCTCAGCTACTCGGCCCAGGGTCTCTAATCATACCAGCAATGCTTTTAGACGTCGATGGAGATCACTAGGATGTGATCTGTTTTAAAAAAAAAATTGAAAAAATAAGCGAATAATCACCGCGATATTCGAGTTATTCGCAAATCGCGAATACTCAAATATGCAATATTCGTAACGAATATTCGCAATGCGAGTATTCGTGAGCAACACTACTCCTGGGATGTGGATGGCAGGCATATGCCCAAGTGAAGATCAAAAGACAGGAGATCATTCAGGCAACCCACCTCTGAGCACAAAGTCAAAACTGGTGAAAACTCTGGGGACCGTGGACAAGCCAAAGGGAAGGAGTGACAAATTGGTAACTCTGATTGCTCACTGCAAAAGACAGAAAGATGGAAAGGTGCAACTAAGCATCTTGGATGTGTATTGAGTCCAGAAACCCCCCATAAAGGACAGTCTCTACCAGAAAGTGGAACAGGAAAGTCTTAGCTGGTTTAGGCAAATTAAGAGACCCTATGCTGGATACAGGCTGTTCTAATGCTAAGCAAGAACATATGGCAACAATAATGCCGCGTACACACGATCACCTTTTGTGATGAAAAAAAACGTCATTTTATCTGAAGAAACAAAACGACGTTTTTCAAACTTCATTTTCAAAAACGACATTGCATACACACCATCGTTTTTCCACAATGCTCTTGCAAAGCGCGGTGACGTAAGACACTTTCGACGACACTCTGTTCCATTGAAGCTCCCATCTCATAACTTGCTTCTAAAGCCGCGTACACACGGTCGTTTTTTGCGATGAAAAAAAACGTCGTTTTTTAAAACGTCATTTAAATTGATCGTGTGTGGGCAAAACGTCGTTGCTTGAATTTTTTGTGTCGTTTTTTGTTTCACAAAAAGTCACCGTGTGTAGCAAAAACGTTGTTTAAAACGACGTTTTTCAACCCGCGCATGCCCAGAAGCTAGTTATGAAGCGAGCTTCAATGGAAAAGAGTGGTGAACGTAACCTCGCTTTTTGTGAAAAAACGATGGTGTGTAGGCAACATCGTCTTTGAAAAGTGACGTTTCAAAAACGTTGTTTTTTACTTCACAGAAATCGTCGTTTTTTTTTTTCATCACAAAAAATTATCGTGTGTACGCGGCATAAGCATGCGCGGGTTTAAAAACGTCGTTTTAAAGGACGTTTTGCCCACACACGGTCACTTTTTATGACACAAAAAACGACATTTTGAAAAACGACACAAAAAATTCAAGCATGTTGGAATTTTTTTTTGGTCGTTTTTTTGAAGACATAAAACAACGTTTTGCCCACACACGATCATTTTAAATGACGTTTTTTAAAACGTCATTTTTTTTCATCACAAAAAGTGATCGTGTGTACGCGGCATAAGGGTGGCTATGGAATCCTTAAGCTTGGATAAAATACCCACTATAGGGGTATAATTCTGATCTGAGTCAGAAGGAGAGAAATCATCTTAAACTACCACCTCCTCATTGGAGAATTTGTCTGGTTCAAAGCAGAAATCAAAGGGGATGTTGAAGGCACACAACTGTGACCCTTGCTAACTATAGCCTCAATTAGGTCAGAAATATTACCCAGGAGGGGCGTGGCCGGACGCGGAGGAAGATGGACGTGCTCTGAGGGAGCTCCGACGGGATACTCGTTGTGGTGCTCACCCCTCGCTGCAAACCGGAGTTTCGCTGCTGCCTACCCTCCGGTCAGGCTCCGGTACCTGTGGGGCTCGGACTGGTGCCATTCCCGTGTCTCCGGGGTTTTCGCTCGAGGCGGAGAACGGGTCGGAGCGGAGCGAGTGTGGGAAGACACTGCCGCCATTTCTACCCACATATAACAGCATCCGCGGCTCCAGCTGCACAGCGGTGAGGTAAAACTTTCAAGTCATTTGCCGCACATTGTCACACAGCCAGCCCGGTGCTCTGACACTTAGTGGAGGGAAGCGGGAGAGACCCCAGGATAAAGGCTTGCAGGGGGCGGACAACACTTTCCCTCAGGAGCCCTCCTCCATTTTGAGCTTCCCCTGAACGGTGCCTACACCTACCTATATTAAGGCAGCAGGACAGGACAGAGAAACAAAATTCCCTGACAGCTAAAGTTCCAACAAAACACTGCCTGTACAAGGAAGCCTATGTGTTAGTTCCCTCCACCAACCCAGTTTTGCTTGGAGGCATTACTCAAGGCCAGGAAATCAGGGGTTACCTCACAGCCACCTAGCAGATTCCCCAGTATATCTCCCCTCTCCAGCTGGCTCACTCCTCAGCCTAATAGACATTGTCTAAGAACCGAAGGATTGTTCACTGGTGGATTTGAGGGTTACAGCCCTGAGAGGAATTCTTTCATCCATCAGTTGTACATACAACCTGATTCAATCGCTAAACGCTTAATATAACCCCTGGAATAGATACCCTCAAGGTGGCGACGTAGAGAATACCCGCCACTCACCGTCTGATGTCTGCGGATAGAATTGGAAATTTTTTTTTTTTTTTTTTTTGTCTTTTTTTTTTTTTTTGATCCTCGTCTTACAATGCCATGACATCCACATCACACCAAATATGGTATACAATTGAAACAAATCTTTTAATTTCTATCTACCTGACCACTAACATCAGACCCTGGGTATGAACTGAGCTTTAAAATACCTTGTCCCTACAAAAAGGTTGACCCAGGATACTCAATAAGCTGCTAATCCTAAGATTTATACGGCCTTGACTCCTGTAGGTGTAAATACTCTGACACACTCTCAGTTCATGAAGGGAAGGCGAATCAAGAAAAACAAAAACACTATTAAAATACTAGCCGTCAAGGATTCCACCAAAAACATGGACTCTATACTTCAGACTCACACGCTGGAAATTACTGAAAATTCTATGTCTGTCAAACAAATTTCATCTCACTTGCTAGCCATTTCACCACCTACCACTTCAGAATCTACGGCACATACTGCCCTATACTCGTCCGTGGTAAAAGAAGGAATGATACCCACAATGTCGGGCCACCTACCCCCGCCCGACATATCATCCCAAAACCCTATATATATCCATGCAAATTCTGAACGCACTCCTGAAACTTCCTTTAATGTTACTGACCTATTCAACAGAATTTCGGAAATGATGGAAAGGGGTTTGGCTCAGAATGCCGAGAAAATCACTAAGGACATCAGAGCTGACTTTCAGAGCCTTGGTAACAGGATCGGCTCTATAGAACGGAAATTGGATATTAATGTCACCAAAATTGAACAAAACACTGACCATCTACAACACATGCAAGAACAATTGGAGGCGGCACAAGCCAGAATAGACGACCTGGAGAACAGATCAAGGAGAGATAATTTTAGGCTCAGGGGGCTACCTGAATCCATCACAGATGTGCATTCAGCAATTCAGGACATTATCAAAATCCTGATCCCATCCTTGCCCATTCACAAAATGGAACTGGACAGAGCTCATAGATCCCTGGGACCTCCGAGAAAAGATGGCTTGCCGAGAGATGTGATTGTTAAACCACATTACTACTCCACCAAGGAAGAAGTGATGAAAAAGTCCCGACAACAAGAAACTCTTCAATACCAAGGTGCAACAATACAAATATTTGCAGATATCTCTCCCTATACCATTCAGAAGAGGAGAATGATGAAACCTCTATTGTCTGCCCTCATTAAAAAGGACATCAAATATAAATGGGCCTTCCCATTCGCCCTGAAATTTAATTACAATGGCAGAAACTATGTAGCACACAATTTCCAAGAATGTGAAAGACTGTTATTAGATCTGAAGATCATTTCACTTGAACCAGCGATGGAAACTTCAACTCCCCAACAACCTTCGGCTAAAAGAAATACACCCAATAGCCCAACCTTGAATACCTGGAACAGAGTCAAACACAGAAAAGTTTGAAATGTCTCTACTACGTACCAATCTAAATGATGAACTTCCAGTTCTGATGTGGTTTTTTTTTTTTTTTTTTTTCTCTGCATACTTACAATTTAAATTTCTCTCCAGTACCCGATCGTATTACTGGTAAATTTCTCCGGTAGAGTAAGAGTTATTATTTCATTGTACACTTAGGTACCTTATGTATACATATTCATGGCATGTATATTTATTGATTTATTTTTTCATTTTTCTTCTCTCCTACTCTCTCACAATTTAACCTGTTTCCAGTACCTGATCGCATTATTGGTAACGCTATCCGGGAGAGTAACAGTTAATATTTGTTTGTTCACTTAAGTTTTTTTTTTTTTTTTTTTTTTTTTTGCATACTCACAATATAACTTTCTCTCTAGCTCCTGATCGCATTACTGGTAAAGTTCTCCGATAGAGTAGGAGTTAATATTTCATTGTACACTTAGGTACCTTATGTATTCATGGTATGTATTTTGATTTATTTATTTATTCATTTTGTTTTTTCTCTCCTACTCTCTCACAATTTTACCTGTTTCCAATACCTGATCGCATTATTGGTAGTGCTACCCGGGAGAGTAAGAGCTAATATTGGTCGGTACACTGTATCCTCGACTGTCTCTCTCGGTGATCAATCTTTTGCCCCCTTAGGGGAGGAAAGAGAGGGGGAAAGAAACGGAGATAGAAGAGAGGAAAAGAGGGAAAAAAAAGTGTGCTCTTGACTCTCGGATTGTCGCCGACAGACGACGGTGGGGCCTCATGCCTCAACCCACTCCTTGGAACGACACTTTGTCGTCCCGACAGGTGGGAAGTTAGTCCTTCATATGGACTACTCTATTAACTTTTGTTTGACTGAAGGAAGGAGCAATCTCCCCTTCCTTCATTCTGGGTCACAGCGTGACCTTTCGCTTTACTACAGCATGATTGATTGTTACTTTTTTTGTTTCCTTCTATATTTCTCTACCTCCTTCTCTTCTTCTCTCCTTTTTGTCCCATCCCCCCTCCCGGCCCACCAGCCATTGCAAGTGTCTCCGAATTTGTGGACTCAATTCTCCATAATCTATCAGCCCATAATAGAGCTCACGACTCATGGCTGGTACAAATAATATTACTAGGCCCCTGCGTGTGGTGTCACACAACACTCAGGGGTTAAATTCTCCTGTGAAGAGACGCAAAGCCCTTCAGGCATACAAATCTCTTCACGCAGACATAGTGTTTCTCCAAGAGACACACTTTCCGAGGCGATACACCCCCACATTCTTACATGCCCACTTCCCAGTATTTTATCTATCCAACGCAGAAAATAAGACTAGAGGCGTTGCCATCCTGTTATCTAGATTCTGTAACTTTAATTTGCTAAAAGAATATAGGGACACGGAAGGTAGATTTATTTTAGTAAAAGGAACCCTAGATGAGAAATTATACACCCTGGTATCATATTACGCACCTAATAGGGGACAGAAGAAATTCTTCTCCCAAATGCTCGAGACCCTCCTCCCACTTATGGAGGGCATCATTATGATGGGAGGGGATTCCAACCTGGCCTTTGACCCGGGCTTAGATAAATCCAAACCAAATAAAAATAAACTCATCAGACCAACCAAAATTAGCACTCATGTAGCACGAATGCTGCATCAATCTCGACTGACGGATATTTGGAGAGAATTAAACCCAAAAACTAAAGACTATACTCATTATTCTAATCCTCACAAATCATACTCACGAATAGACCATTTACTGTTATCCAACCATCATGTACCGGCGGCCATCAAATCTACCATAAAGGATGTCCCCTGGTCGGAACACTCCATGGTGCGGTTATCTTTTAACAAAGAAGATACCTCTCACAGAGTGTCTCATTGGACGCTCAACCAGTCGATTTTAAAAGACCCCGCCCTAGTGGTAGAAATTGAACAATCCATAAAGGAATATTTTCAAACCAACGATACAAAAGATATATCCCCGGAAACTTTATGGGCTGCTCATAAGGCCACTGTTCGGGGAAAAATAATACAAATAGCAGCCAAACTTAAAAGGCAAAAAAAATTGGCCATAGAGAAATTGGAAGAGAACTATTTAGAATTACGAAGAAAACATAAATCAGACCCCCTGAGTGTCCCCACGCACGCTCTCGACGCAGCTAGATCCGCGTTAAACCTGGCACTCACAATAAAATCAGGAGAGGATCTAAAATGGACTGGTTCCAGGTTCTACCACTTGAAGGATAAAATAGGCTCAATGCTTGCGCATAAACTGTCCCCGAGATTTAAATCAAAGACACTCCCCAAGATAAAATTGGCAGACGGCTCTTTCACCCTGAATCCTCAGCGGATGGTGGAGGCCTTCCATAACTTCTACTCTAAACTCTACACTAGTGATAGTGATTTCTCTTCTGATAAAATGGGAGAATTCTTGGATAACTTGAATCTTCCCAAACTAACTAAGGCGCATAAGGAGATGCTGGAGGCTCCCATATCTGCTGAGGAAATCAGATCAGTGATCAAAAACCTGAAATTGAATTCAGCCCCCGGCCCTGATGGCTTCTCAGGTTCATACTACAAAACATTTTCAATTTCCTTAACACCTTACCTAGCACGATTCTACAATTACATGACAGAGGGCTTCCCCATTGACAAACAACTCAATATGGCCTATATTTCGTTGATTCCTAAGCCCGATAAAGACCTTTGTCAAGTAGAAAACTATAGACCAATCTCCCTTATTAACAATGATCTCAAAATACTTACCAAAATATTAGCTAACAGAGTGTCTACCTTCATAGGTCAATACATAGCCAAAGACCAAGTAGGTTTTATTACAGGGAGACAAGGCCCGGACCAGATCAGGAGGGCTATTGATCTAATCTCTTTAATGTACTCAGGGTGGACTGGAGGCTCTAGACAAAGAGGTATGCTCCTTTCACTTGACCTTCAGAAAGCATTTGATTCGGTTTCTTGGCAATTCATGTTTTCCGTACTAAAACGTTGGGGATTTGGCCCTAAATTTCTGGGAACCATTTCCTCTCTTTATTCCTCCCCTGAGGCCAAAATCCGGTTACAGGGCATTTTCTCGGACTCTAAATTAATCCAAAGGGGCACAAGACAGGGTTGCCCTCTGTCTCCCCTGGTATTCGCGATTGTTATTGAATCCCTGGCCATTGCCACCCGAGACAGTCCGAATATCAGGGGAATCATTTGTAACAATAAGGAACACAAGTGCGCATTATTCGCAGATGATTTGCTACTTTTTGTAACCTCCCCTTCTTCCTCCCTGCCGGAAATCCTCACTCTTTTAGATAATTTTTCTAAAGTTTCGGGTCTTACGGTGAATATGGCCAAGTCTAGGGCCCTTAATGTCTCTCTTTCCGAATCAACTGTTTCTCTATTGAAAAACAAATATGCTTTCAAATGGGACTCTGCTTCCATCAAATATTTAGGTATCAATCTAACCCCAAATTTCCTGAATTTATACTCAGCCAATTATCCACCAATGTATAGGAAACTCGAAAAAGAACTGACGGAATGGGGAACTCATAAAATAGGCTGGATTGGCAGAATTAACTCTATAAAGATGACTCTTCTCCCTAAAATCCTATATCTTTTTCGATCTCTTCCGATACCAATAAAAAAAAGTCATCTGAAATCCTTTCAAGGTAAAATTACCAGATTCATTTGGAACAAACAGGGTCCTCGCCTTTCCTCTCGTAGCCTCTTTAATCTACCTGACCAGGGTGGCCTAGGGGTTCCAAATTTGTTTTGGTACTATCAATCCGCAAGACTAGCGCAATTATCGGAGGCCTACCTTAGAAACGAGCGCCCGGACTGGATTGAAATAGAAGAACAGGCCTCCCCATTGTCTACATTAGAAGAACTCATTTGGAGCACTCCCAAAAGCAGACCTCCTATACTATCTCCCACCCTATCACAAGCCCTGGCCTTTTGGAATACACTTAGAAACAACCCTTGCTTGATCTCTAAAGGTAATCCTTTGTCAAGTATCTTTCTCAATACTTCCTTTCACTCTAACACTGAGGTAGATCCCTTCAAATGGTGGCATGACAAGGGGATGTACCGTATTGGGCGTTTCTTTACACACACGGGTCCTCTTTCTGAGCAACACCTCATAGACAATCTTGATCCTCCTCCATCGGAAAGGTCCAGATTACATCAAATTCACACATTCGCTCAGAAAATCTGGAACGAAAAATTATTCTCTGGCCGTCTAACTCCATATGAACTCAAATGCGAACAAGCGCAGTCTAGGAAGGGCAACATCTCGGTCATCTATAAATCCCTTGCATCGAACAACATAAAATTACCGCATATGCTAGCCTGGGAAAGGGAGCTTCAAAGTGATTGGGACCTAAACGATTGGCAAAAAAACTACGCTAGATCTATCAAGGGCTTTTTAAGTACATCTCTCATCGAAGCTAACATAAAAATTTTCACTAGATGGTACCTAGTTCCCTTCAAGTTGGCCTCCATGTATCCGTCAGTCTCTCCCTTATGTTTTAGAGGTTGTCAAGGAACAGGCACCATGTTGCATACATGGTGGGAATGCCCTAGAATACGGGGATTCTGGAACAAGGTGTTTCATATTATCAGGAGAGTCACTGGTTGCAACCTTCATCAGTCTCCAGCAATTGCTCTACTAAATGGGCTAATTCCCCAGAGCTCCAAGGTCACCAGACAGCTGATCCTATATATTTTGACAGGCGCCAGAATCACTATAGCAGCTGCTTGGAAGAAACCATCAGTCTCCATTTTACATATGAAAAGAAAAGTAACGTGGATTATGGAACAGGAAAAAAGAATACATACCATGTTGGATACCTTTACACAATTCACTGCAATTTGGGAACCTTGGTTGATCTATATGGAAATACCATACAACAGGAGAGTTTAGTTGTGGCTCTTGCTTCAGACTGATGTAATCCTCTGGCAGGTGGGCCCCCCCCCTCCCTTCCTTTTATCTTTCCCTCTCTCTTTCTCCTCTCCTCTCTTTTCTATTCTCTCCCTTATTCTTCTTCTTGGGCGCTCAGGAGACTTAGACCTCATGTTACTCTCTCCTATTGTATCCTGCAAGGTGGTTATAGTTTAACTAAAATACTTTTATAGAGTTCCCTGTCTTTTCAATAGGACCTATAAGTTGAGTGCTGTTCGATTAATGTTTCTTTAGATAACATATTTTTTTTTTTTTTTCCCCTTTCTGCTCTCATGAAGGGGAGATTGGGTGGGGATGCCCCCCCTCCTCGGCACAGAATGTTCCCTTTAGGGGTGTCGGGGAGGAAAGAGGTTCCCCAGAGGACCTACTCTCTTATCTGATCAGCACAATTGATCTATTATCTTTTATGTTTTTTTTTTTTTTTTTCTCGAAATCTCAGCTTATATTAGAAGGTCTACAAATTGCTTGCTTATTAGGGAACTTATTTTTTATTTTTTTTGTCTCTAAAAGGCCTTGCAATCTTTACTATTCCCCACTCCTCTCAATTGTTTACACCTGTTTTACCATTTAGTAGTTTCTAGGGGAAGGAGGAGGGGATGTGGGGTTGTGCAGATACAAAACGAAATTTAAATGTTCACTATTACAATTGTCAACATGATGTTTCCTGTTGTATTTACTGTACTACGTTTACTACATTGTATGTTCACCATTTTTGTGCTTCCTTCCCTCTATTTTTTTTGAAAATAAACTTAAACTTGATTGATAAAAAAAAAAAAAAAAAAAAAAAAAGAAATATTACCCATGAAATCAGACGTTTGTGGCAGAAAATTTCTATTTAGGTGAAAAGAGGAAGCTGATGTGACAAACGGGCCAGCAAAATGACCAGAGAAGTCAGGGAGTCAGGCTGGAGGCAAATGTCAGAGTAAAGGGTTCCAGGGTCCTGAGTGGATACACTACCCTCCATTGAGCTAAGGGATGAGCTTGAGCTAGCAAGTCCATTCAACCCTTTTTACTTAAGCTTAAGATCCGCCATGCTTATGAAATACAATCCCTAGAAGGGGTACTCATGACCTCCTAAGCTGAGAAGAAGGAGGGGAGTGCCTTGATGTCAAGCACTTGTAAACCACTGAAAACCCAGGTAGTGCAGTAACAACTGCTAAAATGTGCCATCAGGAGAGAGCCAAGAGATGTTTCTAGTATAAAGTCTTGCCCAGAAAGGCATAGTGTGCACAAATTTATTTTAAAAGCTGAACTGGCATAATAGTTGCCAGGGCCATGCAGTAAGGCACCACAAAGGGGAGGAGTGCAGGAGCAATAATGCTGGCACAACCATGCAAATACAGTCAAACTGGCACCAAGTATAAAGGAAACCTGGCATCCCTGGCTCTCAGTGTTGACCACCAGGAAAGTCATTGATGGCCCCCACATGCCTCAAGGGGGATTAAGAGAAAAGGGGCAGTTTGGGCATGAATGTTTAAACGGGGTTCTGCCTTGTACTCACCTCTTAAACTTCTGTAGGAAGGATCAACAGGGTAATTATCTCATCCTGGCTGGGCCTTTTATAATGGATATAACCCTGCAGATGCCTCCAGGGATAGGGTTCTGCCACTGGCAAGCCACAACCCTGGACCTGCTAAGCAACCTGTGGCTAACTTAATGCATTGGTAGTACCTACAGCAGGATCCTGTGCATGTCATCAACATTACAGGCCAGCCTCATATCTTCTTTCCAGTGGAGCCTAGGTTTGGGGGGGACCAGGAGGGTTTACACTGGGGGGGTTTAGGAGAGCCTACATTAGTGGGGGATCAGTAGGCCATACACTGGGGGGGATCAGGAGAGTTTACACTGGGGGGGGGGTCAGGAAAGCATACACGGGGGGTGGGGATCAGGAGGGAATACACTGGCGGGGTCAGGAGAGTTTACACTGTGAGGGGGGGTCAGGAGAGCATACAATGGGGGGAATCAGGAGAGCTTACACTGGAGGGGATCAGGAGAGCTTACACTGGGGGGGATCAGGAGAGATTACTCTGGGGGGATCAAGAGAGCTTACACTGGGGGGAGATCAAGAGAGCTTACACTGGGGGGGATCAGGAGAGCTTACACTGGGGGGGATCAGGAGAGCTTACACTTGGGGGGATCAGGAGAGCTTACACTGGGGGGGGGGATCAGGAGAGCTTACACTGGGGGCGGGGATCAGGAGAGTTTACACTGAGGGGAGGGGATCAGGAGAGCATACACTGGGGGGGATCAGGAGAGCGTACACTGGGGGGGTCAGGAGAGCTTACACTGGGGGGGGGATCAGGAGAGCTTACACTGGGGGGAAATCAGGAGAGCTTACACTGGGGGGGGAATCAGGAGAGCTTACACTGGGGGAGAATCAAGAGAGCTTACACTGGGGGGGATCAAGAGAGCTTACACTGGGGGGGGAATCAGGAGAGCTTACACTGGGGGGGATCAGAAGAGCTTACACTGGGGGGGAGGGGACCAGGAGAGCTTACACTGGGGGAAGGGATCAGGAGAGCTTACACTGGGGGAGGGAATCAGGAGAACATACACTGGGAGGGATCAGGAGAGCATACACTGGGGGGGATTAGGAGAGCTTACTCTGGGGGGATCAGGAGAGCTTACACTGGGGCGGAATCAGGAGAGCTTACACGGGGGAATCAGGAGAGCTTACACGGGGGGAATCAGGAGAGCTTACACGGGGGGAATCAGGAGAGCTTACACTGGAGGGGGGATCAGGAGAGCTTACACTGGGGGGCGATCAGGAGAGCTTACACTGGGGGGCGATCAGGAGAGCTTACACTGGAGGGGGGATCAGGAGAGCTTACACTGGGGGGGGATCAGGAGAGCTTACACTGGGGGGGGGGGCGATCAGGAGAGCTTACACTGGGGGGGGTCAGCAGAGCTTACACTGGGGGGGATTAGGAGGGCATACACCAGGGGCAGTCATCATCCTTTAATTAGTTAAATTGCTCACTAATCTACATGAATAGAAGATGAAGATCCCATTTGTCAGCTAATAGAACCTCTATGCTAAGCTGCAGTAACTCAGCATACAGGTGCCTGTAAACAATCCACACTGTAGTGCAAGCAGCAGAGCAGAGATCACCTCCAGGAACTTTGACTCGGCTCCCTCTGCTCAGCACTGCAGTTGATCACACCGCTCCCTCTTCCAGACGAACATTACCTCGGGAGAAAAGGCACATCCCCCATCCCTCCCACTCAAGCAGCAGCCTGCAGGAGAGAGGCTGAAAAGTGCTGGGGGAGGTACAGGGGGTCGAGTGCAGTCCGAGGTCTCTGAGCAGTTTCTCATGCTAAGAATGGCTGCCAATGGTCCCGACCGTGGCTATGGTTAC
Organism: Rana kukunoris; assembly: GCA_029574335.1. NCBI lineage: Eukaryota > Metazoa > Chordata > Amphibia > Anura > Ranidae > Rana > Rana kukunoris. The sequence continues at coordinate 226,651,155 of CM056052.1, forward strand.
CCGGGGAGCAGGAGTCAGTAATATTTTCTCCGGGGGTGCAATTTCCCAGTTGCCCCCCCCCCCCCCCGGATCCACCCCTGGTGTACAGCCAATTGAACTTAATGTCCTGGTCTGGCTCAGCCTATACAATTGGTGGCACAATACATTTTCCTCTGCATACAGTATCTTCTATTTGACTAGTAAGCCTCGTTCACACGCACGTTTTTCTCGGCAAGAAACAGCAAGGAAACTGCTGGCAGAGCTTTCTTGCAGAGTAAACCGTGCGTGTGTACGAGGCTTTGAGGTTTCTCATCGAGAAAACTGCCCAGAATCTAGACGAGAAAAATAGAGAACCTGCTCTCTATTTTCTTGTCATGATTCTCGGCAGTGAAAACTGCAGTACCAGGCCTTGGATATTATAGAGAGCTGCTTGCTCTCAGTATAGTCACACTTAATCGTCGCCACTCCCGTCAGAGTGGGTAAAGTGCCCCAGACAGGCATTTAACTTGGGCCTGGCAGCCGAAAGGTCACTTGCAATAGTCACTGGGAGGAATTAGGGCCTCTGCCACAGGCCTGAGGAATTTCCATAGTTTTCAAATGGGTAGAACTAATGGATCCTCCCAGTAAGTCACTTCTCTAGAGTAATCAGAGGACAGTTGAAGTGTACCTGTCATGTAGTGATGACCGGATCCCCGGTGGTTCACATAGGCCTCGCGGACAACCTCTGCCTTTGGGTCTCCCGAGCCAATCCCCCACCGTACAGCTCCCAGCTTAGGATCTGAGACCCAGCAAGCCGCTTCGATGTCAGGGTGAAGCTCCGCTTGGTGCACAGCTTCGGCCAGGCAGGCCTCGGTGGCGGGGCCCATGGATGCATGCACCCTGAAGGTGGATGCAGCACCTGGAATGCGGGCCCCACGTAGAACGTCTCTCTCTCTAAGGCGTCTGCCACAGATATAATCTCCCGCCAGCATGTCTAGAGGGAAAATCTTCCTCTGATTGGCTGCTGGGAGAAAGTGGGTCTGTCAGAACCCCTTCCAGCGCCAACTGTCACCCAGGGGTAAAAAAAACACCTCCTCTAGCATGCAGACTGGCCTAGAAAGCAATTGTAAACTGACAGCAGCCTAAACTTAACCAATTTGTGAGTGGGATCAACTTAACTCTCCCATTCCCCATTAAGTTTAGCGTAATTCCCCGCTAAATGGGGGGGAGGGGGCGCTACATAATCTTTGACAAAAAGGCCTGGTTCACAGTGGTACGATTTGAGATGTGATTTAAATTGTCAAATCGCATCTCAAATCGGCGGCATTTGCCGGCAGTTGTTGGCAATTGCACCGTCCTAATCGGTGCGACGCCGCATCTTCGGCGCTGCACCGATTTAAAAAAGTAGTTCCTGTACTACATTTTGCGAAACCTGCTCAGATGTCTCTATAATCGCGGCCAAAATCGGGACTGCCAGGGGGCAGCTGAACTCGCACGGCTTCACTCCGGCAGCCCAGTGTGAACCTGGGCTATAACCTGGAAGCTGATTGGTTTCTATACAGAGCTGCACCAGACTTTGCACTCTCCAGTTTTAGCAAATCTCCCCCAGAGTCTACCTAATGGGGACACAGACAACAAAAAAAAACCTGGCAGTGGTTTTATCCACTTACCACTCTATCAAAATTTGAAAACTGCCTTCAGTTAAACTTTAAATAAAACTTTAAGTAAAAGCGAGATTTAAGGTCCCTTTCACACTGGGGTGTTTTTCGGGCATAATTCAAGCGTTTTTCAAGCATTTTTCAGATGAAGCCTCATCTGCAATCCCAATGTGAAAGCCAGAGTGCTTTCAGAGCGCTTTCACACTGCCAGCACCCGAAAAACGCTGGTAAAGCACCGCTAAGACCCTAACGTTTTAGGGTGTTTTTGCAGTGCCTCAGTGTGAAAGGGCAATGCAATTTTACAGCGCTTTCAATTCATTTCAATGGAGAGGGGCGTTTTTGGAGCATTTTTTTCAGCGCACAAAAGCTGCTCCAAAGATGCTGCTTGCAGGACTTTTCTCAATGCCCCACCAGTGCAATGCATCAGTGTTAAAGGGCAAGGCGTTTTTACAGCGCTTTCAATTCATTTCAATGGAGGGGGGCGTTTTTGGAGCATTTTTTTTCAGCGCCCAAAAGCTGCTTCAAAGATCCTGCTTGAAAGACTCAATGTGAAAGGGTCCATTGAGATGCATGGAGAGCGTTTTATGAGCATTTTAATAGCGATATTTTTAATGCTAAAACGCTTTAAAAACACTTCAGTGTGAAAGGGGTCTAACTATACACAATTTCTGCTGCATTTTTTTGTGCTTATGTTTTCTACTGCATACCTAATAGTATTACATGCACCCTGCTGCAAATTCTAGTAATTCTGCAATTACTTTTCCAGAAACTCACAGGACAATTGACTGCATCTTTTATTTGCTTTGTGTTTTTATATTCTCCATTTTTTTTTTTTTTAAGTGAGACTGAACATAATAAAAATTGCATGGAATAAGGGCCTGTTCACACAAGAACATGGTGTGGGAAATCTGCATTCTGAAAACACAGATTGCATTGGACAAAAGTACCATGCGACCCAGTTGCAGTGCATTTCCAAAAGGAGTGTGTGCAATACATTTGGTGCTGCCTGAACTGCATGTGAATTGCACAAGAACACACAGGGTATTTCCTGCAACACAGCAACACAGCAACACAGCAACAACAGACCATTACACAATGTGGTTCCATCAAGCAATAGCCACTTTCACATTCCAAAATACTTCTAATTCAAGTTACTGGATGTTTTAGGAGAATTTATTATATGTGTTGGTACAGATGATACTGTAGTCAATATTTAAACAAAATATTGGCCTTTTCCATTCTGAAATTATATGTGTTTGACAGCCTTTTTCTGTCTTCACTGGAGTTTCCTTGAGTACAGTTATAGAAGAGTATCGTAAAATATCTATATTAACACATTTACAAACGTCTTTATTGAATAAAGAGACGTACGACTATCCAATCAGAGATGGAAACAGAACATATGAATTAAATTACATAACCAGATATGCCTTGTTGTTTCTTTTGTTTGATTCGTACTTGTGTATTGGGATAAACTTGTGTAATTTCCTATCATTCACAACAGCAGAAACCAGGAAGGTGTAATCATTTCCAGGTGTCAGATGGTCAATTCTAACTGAGGTTGAAGTGACATTTCTGTTATAAGTGGAGTTATGCAGAACTTGGATCATATATGAACTTGCATTTCCCCATGGAGGCATCCAGCTCAGAAGGACATATGTGGTAGAGACTGTGTCTGGTGCAAGGCTGGTCACTACATCGGGCACTGTTGGAAAAAATTAATGTATTTTAAAAGCCCTCCAAGGCTATATAAATGCAGAACCAATACTGGAAGTGATGAAATCTTCATCATGAGTCCTGGGGTGTGGCTTACGCATGGCCGGGTGAGGGAATAGCTAGGTGAGCTCCCGTCGCTCCTCCACAAGCTCCAGGTGTGACTAATCGAACGAGCCGCGCTGACCGCTCTGACTCGCCGCCGACAGCCACTGGGGCGTGGCAGCTGCTGATACGAATGGGACACACGCTGCGGACACACTCCCCGTTGATACGCCGCTGAGATACGACAGCCGCTGGGACGCGGCAGCTGCTAAAACGCTGCGGACACACGCGGCGGATATACTCCCCGCCGACACGCTGCTGGGACGTGGCAGCTGCTGACATGCTGCAGACATATGGAAGGGGGAGATGTGTGAGATCAGCAAACAGCAAACAGCTGACATATAGCTGCTGGCAGATGGAAGTGAGAGGAGAGAAGTGAGAGATCAGTGAATGTAATAGTAATAGTGACTGGTGCTGTTGATACTCGGGAGAGTGCAGAGGCTCGTGATTAGCTGGGTCCCCTGCTGAGTCCAGGAGTGTTCCAGGTTCCTGCGAGTGCCATTGGATCAGTTCAAAGAGATTAAGGATCATACAGCTACGGAGCACACGAGGTATGTGAGATATGCCATCATTGAGACAGCGGGAGAGTCGCACCTCACGCAAGGCAGCTTTGGGAACACAGACAGCACAGATGCCTGCATTCAGACCTGCTGAACAGTCGGAGATCCTGCGGTATTTTCCTGCCATACAGGGGGGGGTCGGCTTTCCGAAGGTAAGAGCGGGCAGTTGGGGACTGAGGGGTGTGTTGGAGCCCGCGTATGTCTCACCAACTGATCTATAGGGCACTAGTAAGTAAATGTGGAGGGACTGGGGGGGCGTGGGGCTGGGGTGGGGTGGGATTAACACAAGATGTGTAAGTTAAAGGTTCTTGAATGGCTTCAAATTGCCATCCAGGGGGGGGGGGTTGCTATTGTTTTTTTTTTTCTCTCTCTTTTAGGGCGCACATACAATCTAGTTGGTCGACTGGTCAAGTTTATATGGTCTATTAGGGGAGCGGATTGTGACGAGAAGAGGTCACGGGTAGGTTGTGGGGGGGCAAGCTCAACACTAAACTCAAGGGCATGGTAAGAGGGAGCTGGAGGGGGCAACAATTAAAGCGGGAGAAGGGTATTTAACACGGGTATCTAGCACGTGGGGGGGGGGGCATATATATATTTTTTTTTTCTCCTCATATATGCTCTCCTGTTATTCTGACAATTGCTACAGTCATGCCCAGGGGAAGAGTGGATGACACGCCATATCAACGAGACATAAGAGTTTTTACAATAGGTCTGGAATAGGAATGACTGGAATGTCTGTGGGTTTAGGTCAAGGTTGTGTATTGGACCCAAAATCAACTGCGGGGGGGGTTAATAGGGGGAGGTGAAGGGTAGGTCGGGGTCCATGTTCTTGGGGATTTTGTTTATAGGGGGAGGGGGAGGAGGGAGAGTTAGGGGTAAGTTGGGGCACTGTCGATGGGCACCATAAGATAACCAACTGAAAGGAGTAAAGAGGTCCCAAAAATGTCAAGAAGAACGGGACGAGGTAGTGAGGAATTTTTATGAGATTTCTACCAGGCTTGACCTTCTTGGCTTATGGGAGGAAGGATTGTGATAGGAAGTCAGGGCACGGCAGGGGTAACAAATTTTATCTAGTAGCAAGATCATGGGTAAATTGATGTGGATGGAAGGAGGGGGTGGGGGGACGAAGGATCCCTCACCGGGGTATGCGTGGGCAAGTCTCCCCTATTAGGCTATCACTCACTGGGGGTTGGGTTTTGAGTGATCAAAGCAATCGCTTTGGGATACCCTTGGGGAGGAGGAGAGGACAAACAATTTCCTCCCTTCTCTGCCCTAGGGTATCAGTTTAGAGTAGGGGGTAGGTAGGGTTGGGTGGGGGCTCTGGGTTTTTTTTTTCCTCTCCTCTCTTCTTGTAGTGTCTACGGCGTTCGGGTTCTTCTTTTGGGGACTGGTTGGAACCCGACTGGGCTTGGAGGTCTGTTGTAGAATGGTGGCTGGTGTGCCCAGAAATGGAGGCCCTTTCAATGATTTTAATTAATGCTAAGGGATTAAATATCCCGGAAAAGAGACGGATCCTACTGCAGGACCTGAAAAAAAGAGGGAGTAATATAGCTTTGGTACAGGAAACACATTTTAAGAAGGGGGGTCCCCTTTCCTTAGAAACAGATTTTTCCCGACAGTATATCATACGATGAACCCGGTGGCAAAGAAGGGGGGGAGTATCTATACTAATATCATCTAACACGCCGTGGTCTTTAAAAGATTCCCTGGTGGACACCGGGGGGCAGTATCTAGCAGTAAAAGGGACGATAGGAGGGGGTAGTTTTCGAGCTGGCCACTTTTTACGCCCCTAATATACAACAGGATCTGTTTTTGAGGACGTTTTTGGACAGATTAACAGGTTTTCAGGAAGGTCAGCTGATTATGGGAGGGGACTTGAACATCCCCCTGGATCCCACTTTGGACACATCATCCGGAGGCTCATCAGTCGCGGGGGGCACCTGGAAATGAATTTGGCAGTTGTTGCAACAAGGGAGACTAATAGATATATGGAGAATGATGCACCCTGGGGAGCGAGATTATTCCTTTTATTCTGTCCCGCATAAGACATATTCGCGTATAGACTATTACTTTGTACTACATAATCAGCTCCACGCAGTCAAAGAGGTCGGAATAGGGGAAATTACGTGGACTGACCATGCCCCAATCCTTCTGAAATATATACTAGGGGACTCCCATCCTTCGGGATCGGGAGCCTGGAGATTGAATGAGAGCCTGTTACAGGAAGAGGAGATGTTGGAAGATGTGCGGAGGGAATTAAAATGGTATTTTGAGACTAATGACACCCCAGAGTGCAACCTGGGGGTAGTATGGGAGGCCCATAAGGCGGTGATTAGGGGAGTCTTGATGAAACACAGGGCAAGGATAAAGAGGGAAAGAGAATGAAAAATAACAACCCTTATGACAGAGATCACATACCTAGAAAGAAGACACAAACAGAAACCTAACCCAGAGGTAGAAAGAGAACTCACGGCGGCTCGTAGACAAATCACTGAATTACTCCTATATAGAGCAAAAAGGGCATTACAGATTGGCAGAAGGCAGAATTACGAAGCAATTGGCGAATTTGTTGAGAGAACAACAAGCAAAGACCTTTATCCCTATGATTAAGGGGACAGGAGGGGAAAAACTTGCCCTACCTAGAGAGATTGCACAGAGATTTAGTGACTTCTATAGCACACTGTATAATTTGCAAACAATTCCCCAGCACCATGAGGCAACGGGAAACTATATAGCAACATCAGGTATCCCGACCCTAACATCAGAGATGAGTCAAGAGATAGAAAAACCCATAACCATAGAAGAGCTACAGGAGGCAGTGAAAAAATGGAAAGGAGGGAAATCACCGGGACTAGACGGGTTTACTACTCAGTATTACAGACTCCTCCTCCCAGTATTGGGCCCTTTTATGGTTAGAATGTTTAACGGGCTAGGTGACACATGCTCTTTTCACACTGAAACTTTGAAGGCTGTAATAGTGGTCATACCTAAGGAAAGAAAGGACCCCTCCCATTGTGGGAGTTATAGACCAATCTCATTACTGAATGAAGATCTGAAGCTTTTTGCTAAGATTTTGTCAGGACGGATACAGCAATATATACCTGGGCTCGTCCATAAAGATCAGGTGGGATTTGTGCAGATGTGTGAAGCTAGGGACAATACGGTTAAGATTCTGAATTTGATTCATTTGGCTGGAGCTTCCCGAACCCCATGTGTCTTTCTCGGCACAGACGCGGAAAAAGCCTTTGACCGGATAAATTGGCAATTTATATTTATGGTTATGAGACACATGGGGTTTGGTAACAAGATGCTACAATGGATTGAAAGTAATTATACCCACCCAATGGCACAGGTCAGAGTGAATGGAATATTGTCGCCACCCTTTAAGTTGTCAAATGGGACAAGACAGGGCTGCCCTCTATCCCCCCTTCTATTTGCGTTATCTGTGGAACCTCTATTAAGTAGGATTCGATTGAATCCAGATATCATGGGGGTGTCTTTTGGAGGTGCAAAATACAAGATTTTGGCATATGCGGATGATATGATATATTCTCTGACGAGCCCGATGGAATCTCTTCCTAATTTGCTACATGAATTGCAGATATACGGAGACGTTTTAAATTTCAAGATAAATTATGATAAATCAGAAGCAATGGGAGTGGCGATCCCGGAGGAAGACTTGCGGTTTCTGAAAGCTAGTCACGGATTTAAATGGTCTGATACGTCACTTACATACTTAGGTACCTCTATCCCGGCGGACCTGACACAGGCCTCCAAACTTAATTTTGTGCCATTACTGATGAAAGCACGGGTCCTCCTGGATGTATGGCAGAAGGGGTTACATTCGTGGTTCGGGCGATCTAACATCATCAAAATGAATATATTGGCGAAATTTCTGTATCTCTTCCAGACACTCCCTATTGCAATACCAAACCTTTCTTTAAGCAGACGCAAACCCTTTTCAATAGGTTCATATGGGCCAATAAATGCCCAAGAATTAAGAGTCGTATACAGTACTATCCTTAGCGAAACGAGATGGAGGCGTGTCGGCTCCAGATATCTATAGATACTACCAGGCGGCTATACTGATCCGCCTGATAGACTGGAGTAGCCGGGTTTAGAGCAAGCCCAATGTAGCAGTATGCTCCATCGGGCAGCATGGTGCTACAGGGAGCTGCCGACAAACATTAAAAAGCATCCACTGATAGGCCCTACTTTGCAAGTGGCCTATAGGCTATTTGTGAAGGGGAAACTGTCCACTTTGGATTCACCGCTTTATCCAATCCTGGGGAACCCGCAGTTCGAACCAGGGTTGATGAAGGATTCTTTCAGTGGATTAATAGAACAGGGCCTGTTACAAGCAACTCATTTTTTGAAAGAGGGCTCATGGCATACTGTGCAGGAGATGTTAACAGGTGGGTTGCCCTACCAGCTGGATTTTTGGAGGGCACTACAGCTGCAGCATTTCTTAGACACTTTGAAGCCCCAACTAGATACGAGCACATGACTAACAAGGTTTGAGAGGTACTGTAGTGGGAGTGGAATGCTTCGGCACTCCCTCTCAAGAATTAGTGAACTATTGAAAGCGCCGGCAGAGGACTTCCAAACTCCCTTCTTTAATAAGTGGGAGGCAGAGAACCTTTACAGAAGAGCAAAAGAACAAAATACTCTGGAATATTTTTGAATCATCAGTCTGTGTGAAGACACAGGAGATGAACTATAAGATACTATCTCAGTGGTATCGTACTCCGGTAGTATTAAAGAGGTGTTACCCAGACATTTCGGATAGATGTTGGAGGTGCGGTAAGAAAGAAGGAACCTTACTGCACATCCTGTGGGCCTGCCCTAAGATTTTAAGTTTTTGGACAAAGGTTTGGGGAATAGTGCAAAAATTTAGCAAGGAAGAATTACCAGATGAGTGGCCCTTTTACCTATTACAGGACACGGAGATATCGGTAAAGCACTGCAGGAAATCTGTGGTCTGTAATTTTTTAAATGCAGCCCGTGCCTGTATCCCAGAGATGTGGAAACAGTCACAGCCACCAACTGTAAGGATGTGGCTTAACCGAGTGGAAGATATGAATAGAATGGAGGACCTGGTATGGACCTCAAGGCAGAAACGGAAGGTGTATCTCTATACGTGGGCCGAGTGGAATGTGTTTAGATACTAAGAGGAAGGGAAGGCTTTGATAGATATACACTAATGGAGGGACCTGGTGGAGCGGACGGCAAGGAGAGGGAGAGGATGGTCTGAGGATGGGGGGGGGGTTTCTTTTTTTTTCTTTTGGGAAGGGTTGGGTCGGTTAGGGATGGTAAAGCTGAGAGTGACTCAATAAGGATAGGTTTAATTGCCCCATCCCCAAGGGGACATAGGATACCCTGGAGGAAGGGGGCTTATTGGTTTGAAGGAGTGAAGAAATGGTACCCACAGATTTAAAGGGGACACTAGAGGAGCGGACGTTTGATTAGTGTGTTAGAGATTGAAGAGACAAGATGAGTTATGAAGATACAAACTGTTTTCCTTTCTGAAGAGGATATTATGTATTATTTGGGTATATTGGTGGATTTCTTTGTTATATGATGTGACGACTTCACAGCCAGAGGAATGGCCATCCCGTTGAATGTTACTTTGCGTGCTTGAAAACAAATAAAAGAAGATTGAAAGAAATCTTCATCATTTAAGGGCTTAGTTTTCATAGAGGAGAGGGAGAAACTGATGTTCCTCCTTCTTCTTTATGCGTTACCAATCCAACCAGATGGAATGAGAGAGCCTGGGAGAACAGGGAGGGCTGTGGCTGAACGCAGAAGGGATAGCGCTGCCATTGTTCATTAGCAAAGGTGCTGAAAAAGAAGATCCTGCCTATGCTCGGGAGAAAGGAAGAAGAGACCCTCAGACCCTGGTAAGTGCCTTGCTGCCCAGCCACTCAACAGCGCCCTTGCACTTGCCATGGCTGCCATTCTCTAGATACGCAACTGGGCCCCTTTTGCACATGCAGAATGTTTGTCCGCTTTTTCATCCATCCATTTGACACCCGATCACATGTAGGTCCGCAAACTTTTGATTCTGCAGACGGAGGAAAACCCTATTTTTCCATCCATCTGCAGATGGTCCGTGTTCATCCGATCCCCCATAGAGGAGAACAGAGATCTGACAGGGCGGTTCCTGTACAGTGTACGGGGACCGCCCTGTCATCCGCCGGCTCATCGGGTATTAACGGAGCGATCCCTGCTGAGCAAGCGGAGGTTCACGGGGCGGATCATCCCATTTTGTCCCATTTTGAAATTACACAGGAATATACAGAAATATATAGGATTATAAGTATAGTAACCAAAAATCAGGCGGTAAGATTTCAATGCATGAATTATATTGGTGTACAAAGCCTAGTTTTAGACTAAAGGGAAAAAATAGAGAAATATGGACCATATGGGAGTATGAAGAAACAGTTGGTAAACTAAATATTTATCAATATATTGAATCTAAAAGAGAGAGCTCAGAAAGAAGAGAAACAAGTTTTTTTTTAGCATGGCCTTGCTTAAAGTGGAAGTAAACCCTTCTATAATTTTCAGCCAAGGAAGCTCCCATCTTGGCCTATGTTTAATCTTCAACTGCTGTGGTGCTGCACATGTGATCAGTTATGACCCCAGCCATTGGATGGTTTGACAGTCTGGTTGAGAGCACAACCAATGTGACAGTTGGCAATCCCGGCATGCCGGAAATTTAACTGCTTTTTGAAACTGTTAAATCGATGGGTTTACTTCCGCTTTAAGTTTGATTTTTGATTTTATTATGTTTATTTTAATTTTTTTACTTTTCTGATATATGAATTGTTTTACAATATGGTGAAATATTAAAGTATTATAAATTGGTTATTAATAGCTTTTGCGACTTACAGGGGTTTATTTACTAAAGGCAAATAGACTTTGCAAGTGCAGCTGCTCCAGAGCTTAGTAAATGCGAGGAAGCTCTACTAACTTCTATTATCCAATCATGTGCAAGCAAAAATGCTGTTTTTTATTTTTATTTTCTTTGCACATGATTGGGTATTCTTTGCAAAGCGAACCCTTACCTTATTTAATAACTTCTGGAGCAACTGCACTTGCACATTTTTTTGGTGCGTAAACATTCACGTTCACTTGAATGGGCTGGTCTATGCATGACAAACATCCCAAAGTAGCTCTAGAAAATTTTCAGTCATGGAGCATTGTGTGTTTTTCGCATTTTCACATCTGCACATTTTCAAACGTACAAAAGATGTGTGCTATGCCACATATTTTGGAAATGTGCCACAAAAACGCATCAGCCTTATGTTGTCATTAGGGAGATACAAGCATAATGCGGGTTTGCATCGCGTTTTCCAAAACGCATGGTAAAGCACACATTTTCTTTTCGGGTTGCTGCATGTTTGGAAACAGGCACATGCAAACACAGTTTAAATGGCAATGCAAGTTTGTTGTGCATTTTCCATGTTTTATTGAAATGCACAGAAAAATGCACAATTTCTGAGCAGGTTGCCATGTATTTAGAAAAGCAGTAATGTGAAGCATACTAAATGGTAACACAAGCATTATGCGCATTTGCCTTGAGTTATCGAAACGCTTGGCAAAAAGCCTGTTTTTCTGTGCGTTATCTAAACACATGGCAAAACACACATTTTCTGAGCGGGTTTAGAAACTCTCAGGCCTCGTACACATGACCGAGAAACTCGTCGTAAAAGAAACATTGTTTCCCTCGATGAGTTCCTTGTCAGGCTTGTCGAGAATCTTGTCAAGCTTTCCTTGCATACACACTGTCAAGACAAAATCTTGTTGTTCTCAAAGGTGGCGACGTACAACACGTATTACGGCAATATAAAGGGGAAGTTCGATTCCACTGGCACAACCCTTGGGGCTGCTTTTGCTAATCTTACTGCGTTTTAACCACTTCAATACCCGGCAATTGTCAAATGACGTCCGCAGATGGGATCTCCCATCCTGGGCGAACGTCATATGACGTCCTCGTCTTCCCGCCGCTACTGCGGGCCCCCGTGGGCCCGCAGCGCGGCGATCGGGATCCCAGATGACGGCAATTACAGAGTGGAGGGGGTCCAGTGGCAGCGTGACCAGCTGTATCCAATCAAAGCCGGTCACTATGCAGAGCAGCGTGCACGCCGCACGGCGATCGGGGTTGAGGCTTTTCCCCTCGGACAAAGCCCAGCCCCGATCAGAGTAAAGAGCCAATAAATTGGCTCTTTACCACGTGACAGGCTGTGTCCAATCACAGCCTGTTCACAAATGTAAACAAACAGCAGTGTACCTGCTGTTGCTGGGCTCTTCTCCTCACACATCGTTCCAGTGTGAGGAGAGAGCAATCTAAAACAGTGAGTGACAATTGTGGAACTACTGTGCCCAGATTGCCCCCCAATAAAGCATACCCCTGGCATCAGAGTACCCCTGGCATCAGAGTAGCCCTGGGATCAGAGTAGCCCTGCCATCAGTACCCGCCATCAGAGTACCTGCCATCAGTACCCGCCATCAGAGTACCCGCCATCAGAACCACTTCAGAGTACCTGCCATCAGAGTACCTGCCATCAGAGTACCCGCCATCAGAGTACCCGCCATCAGAGTACCCGCCATCAGAGTACCTGCCATCAGAGTACCTGCCATCAGAGTACCCGCCATCAGAGTACCCGCCATCAGAGTACCTGCCATCAGAGTACCTGCCGTTAGAGTACCCACCATCAGTACCACTTCAGAGTACCCGCCATCAGTACCACCTCAGAGTACCTGCCACCAGTACCACCGCATAGTACCTGTCATCAGTACCTGTCTGAGCTCATCAGAGTACCTGTCTATCCATCCCATCAGAGTACCTGCCATCAGAGTACTTTCCTTCAGTACCTGTCAGAGTACCTGTCCATCCACCCCGTCAGAGTACCCGTAATCCCATCAGAGTACCTGTCCATCCATCCTGTCAGAGTACCTGTAATCCCATCAGAGTACCTGTCCATCCATCCTGACAGAGTACCTGTAATCCCATCAGATTACCTGTCCTGTGAGCCCATCAGAGTACCTATCTGCAGCCAATTACTACAAAGGTGCAGCCCATTAGTCCCTGACGTGCAGCCCATCAGTGTCACCCATCATACAGCCATGTCCAGAAAGGTATACACGGCAGAAGAGGCATACCAAATACTGAGTCGGACCGATGAGAGCAACCGGGAGCTCTCTCCGGCCAGTGACAGTTCTGATTCCGATTCAGAGTATGAGCCCCCCGAAGGCAGCACATCAGGATATGAATTAGAGGAGGAAGCAGTCTGTCCGAAAAGACGACGGTCTGAACACCAGCAGTGCCAACAGCGCTAGACCCCAGGAGGAGAGGCCCAGTACAAGTACTGCTGGACCCCAGGAGGAAAGTCCCAGAATTGCACACCCAAAAATTAGGGCCCAAACCCAGCTACCAGATACCTTGGCAAACCCATTGTGGCTGTCTTCTAGAACAGGGTCAGCCATGATCTCCCCTTCTACAGCACAGCCAGGTGTACAGGTCCACACTGAGGGTTTTTCAGAAATAGATTTTTTTAATTTATTTTTCCCTGACTAATTAGTTCAAGACATCGTTGACCAAACCAACCTTTTTGCCCAACAATTTATTCAAAACAACCCCAGCTCAAGCTATGCCCGCCCTTTTGAATGGAGACCCCTAACAGTTATGGAGTTTAAATTGTTTTTAGGCCTAACACTCAATACAGGGCTTACAAAAAAAAAATTAGTTGCTTAAATATTGGTCGACCAAACCCATCCACCATATGCCAATTTTTTCATCAGCCATGCCCAGGTCCCAATACAAAATTATAATGCGGTTCCTGCATTTTAGTGACAACTCACAGTGCCCCCCCCCCCCTCAAATCACCCAAACTTTGACAAACTGTATAAAATTCGCCCCCTAATTAATTTTTTTCCAAGAAGTTTGCCGAACTTTATGTCCCGGACAAAAACATTTCTGTGGACGAATCCCTGGTGCATTTCACAGGCCGACTGGGAATCAAGCAATATATCCCCAGTAAGCGGGCAAGGTATGGCTTTAAGCTCAACAAGCTCTGTGAAAGCACCACCGGTTATCTGCACTCATTCTGCATGTACGAAGGCAAAGATTCCCAGCTCCAGCCCCCTGAGTGTCCATCGTTTATGGGAATAAGTAAAAAAAATTATTCAGGATTTGGCATTCCCACTCCTCCAAAAGGGGTATCATATTTACATGGACAACTATTACACCAGCCTGCCCCTTCTCCGCCATCTCTACCTAAAAAAAACTCTGGCCTGTGGTACAACCAGAAATAACTGAAAGGGCTTCCCACAGCGCCTTTTCACCACAACCATTCATAGGGGGGAATCGGCAAGCTTGAGGAACGAGGAAGTGTTGGCTGTGAAGTGGAGGGATAGGAAAGATGTGTACATGATGTCCACCATCCATGATGACACCTCGGTGGAACTTCGCAGAAGACGCAGAACCATTCGCAAGCCTTCCTGCATCAATGAATACAATAAATACATGGGGGGGTGGATTTAAATGACCAAATGTTGCAGCCCTATCTTTCAACCCGAAAATCCCTATTCTGGTATAAAAAGTCGCAATTTGCTTTTTTCATTTGGCTCTTTTAAATTCTTTCATCATCTATCAAAAATCAACGGAGAGACCCACCACCTTTATAAAGTTTATCGAAGAAATTGTCACTGCCCTGATATATCCGCAAGTATCCCCCCCAGAAAGCATTCACTCCGATTGTGTCAGCAGACTACATGAGCACCATTTTCTGGAGCCTATTCCACTATCACGATTCGGAAGACGACGCCAAAAAAAATGTCGGGGTGTGCACCAAAAGAGGAATTAGAAAAGACACCAGCTACCATTGTCCCGACTGTCCCTCCCAACCTGGCCTTTGCCTCAGAGAATGCTATAAGCGATATCATACTCTCGAAAACTATTAGCCTATATTTTGAATACTGCCATTTCCCCCTTTTCAATTTCTGTCCTGAATATTTCCTAGCCTCAACCAACCATATCATTGTCTTCCATGTGAACTGACCCTGGCCTGTTTCTCGACTATGCCTCTGCCTACCGTCTGCATTGTTTAACGGCCATGTTTCTGCCTTTCATGTGAACTGACCCTGGACTGTATCGACTATGCCTCTGCCTAACGTCTATTTCTGCCTTTTACCTGCACTGACCTCGGCCTGTTGACCATGTTTTTGCCTGCCCCTTGGACTGATCTTTCATCCTGCTACACAGGGGTCTCACATATGTGAGGGGCTCCAGTATAGCGTTCTGAGTTCAGAAAACCAGTTTTTGGTTTTCTGTGTTCCCAGAACAGGGTCTGGTTGTCCGGAGACTTCAAAGCGATTTGGGTGGGAGAAGCCTCTACCCCTGTGCCCATTGTTTCCTGACCGATGCCCTAAGCTTGATGGTCCTGCCTGCTCCCTGGACAAATGAATGAATGAAAAACTTGTATAGCGCGGCACATGCGAACTGAATCGCCTCCAGCCTGGAGTTTACAATAGCTCCCACCACGACCGCTAAATCTTCTTTGGGGATGAACGGAGTGAGTCTGCGTAGTAGGCGCAGTAGATGGTGAGATCTGCTGACTACTGACCCTATTTGAGCGTCCATTGTCATAAAGGAGTCAAAAATGACCCCTAGGCTTTTGACTTTGGCGCTAGGGGTGATGATTTCGCCCAAAATAGGCGGGGGGGTCCACGCTGTTGAAAGTTGATTCCTACGCTTGGCGTGAAACAGAAGAAGTTCTGTTTTTGCTCCATTGAGTTTAAGGTAACTCTTTGTCATCCAGTCCTCTATCAAAGAGAGACATGTCTCTAGATTGAGGTGGTGATCCTGTCTGTTGCAGATACGGAAATACAGTTGCGTATCATCTGCATATGAGTGGTAGAGCAGTTTTTGGCTGCTGATAATCTCAAAAAGAGGACGAAGATAAATGTTAAACAGCACTGGTGACAGAGGCGATCCTTGAGGGACTCCGCATGTTACTGTGCGTTTTTCAGACGTAAAAGGTCCTAACTTCACTGTTTGCGATCGGTTTTCCAAAAAAGAGGAGAACCAAGATAAATCGCTTTCTGCGACTCTGGCTACTTCAGCAAGCCGAGTCAGTAACAGATTGTGGTCTACAGTGTCGAAAGCTGCACTTAGGTCCAACAGAACCAGGAGACAAGATTCTCCTTCGTCTGCGGCCTTGAGAACATCATCCCATACTTTCAGCAATGCTGTTTCCGTCCCATGTCCGGGACGGAAGCCTGATTGCAATGGGTCAAGTAGCTTGTAGGTATCTAGATGCAGTTGCAGCTGTTGTACCACTACTTTTTCCATTATCTTAGAGAGTACGTTGAGGCTTGTTATGGGACGGCGGTGGAGTGGGTCCTTGGGGTCCAGGGAGGGTTTGTTCAGGATGGGTTGGATTATACCCTCTTTCAACTGTGAGGGCACTATGCCCTCCAAGAAAGACTGGTTGATAAGCTGCGTGATGGGAGGAGCCAGGATGTAGGCGCATTCCTTCAGCAGTTTTGTGGGGATAATGTCATTTGGCGCTGTGCCATTGCGCAGAGTACAAATTACATTCTTAGTGGTCTCGATGGAGATGGGTTCCAGGGTGAACTTACCTGATATCGGAGAATTTCTATGGGTGCTGTGTGAGAGGCTGCGGGGGGGGCTGGGGGGAGAATTGTTTTGCTGAATGCTTTCGCGGATTACCTCGATTTTATTAATGAAGTAATCCGATAGTTCATTGCAAAATTCTTGTGTGTCTGAACTGGGGGCTTCAATGCATCCTGGCTTCATGGTCTGGGTGACCATCTTGAAGAGTTCGCGGGGGCGGTTTAGGGCACCATTGATAGCCTCCGAAAAATAATTTTTCTTGGCTTGGAAAATTCCTTTGTGGTATTTTCTTGTAGTCGCCTTGTAGATGGATAGGTTTAGCTCTGAAGAACATCTTTTCCAGGCAGATTCTGCCCTTCTGCGTTCTTGCTTCAGTAACGACAGCTGGTTATTAAACCAGCTGCGGTTGTTTTTCCGAATGCGGGTTCTTCGTTTTGGCGCTACCAAGTCGGCTGACTGTAGCATGGCCGAGTTTATGGCTTCCAATGTTTCAACGGCCGTTTGATGCGGCTGAGTTGTTTCTATCTTTTTCCTTAAAGTCGTTTTGAAGAGTTCCGAGTGGAGCTTCTTCTGACATCTAGTCCAGTGTGTTGTCACTGGATTTGATGTTTTTGTTGTAGGGGGGATGGTGGTAATACTGAATATAATTGCATGGTGGTCTGTCCATGGCAATTTTTCATTTTCCCAAATTTTTATTTCCAGAGCTTGTCTGAAAATAAGATCAAGTGTGTGACCTGAAGCATGTGTGGGCCCACACACTAGTTGCTGCAATCCTAATCCTTCCAGGTGGTCAATACAGGCGTCTGCAATGGGGTCTTGTGAGGAGTTTGACCAGAGATTGAAATCCCCTAGCAGCAAAAGTTGTTTGCTGTTGAGGGTATAAGTGGAGAAGAAATCCGTCCAAGATGATAGCAGCTGCGATTTTGGGCCGGGCGGCCTATAGCAGAGCAGAATGTGGACGGTCTCCTTTGAATTTGCTTGAAGTTGCAGAGTAAGGGTTTCCATGAATGGAAGAGGGTTTTGGCGGACTGGTTTGGTGATCGTAAGATGAGTCCTATAGATCACCGCCAGGCCGCCTCCTCTTTGCCCTATTCTGTTTTCTGTAATAATACGGTAGTTTTCTGGCACCAGTTCTCCTAGAATGGTGTTACAGTCGGCTGTGAGCCAGCTCTCTGTAATAAAAAGACAATCTAGATCCTTTTGTTGAATGAAGTCGCGGATTTCTAGTCGGTGTTTTACTGCCGATCTTGTATTGATCAGAGCACATGATATGTGCTTGAGCTGGGGTAAATGACTGAAATGTCTGACCGTCGATCTATGATCGATTCTCAATAGTCGCTCAGTTCTTAGGGCTTTTTTGGTGATGGCTGGCAGTATTGCGGCGCATTGCCTCAAACTCCAAATGGTTTCGGCAGAATATTGCCTACATGCCATGATCGCCAATACACCAGGGGGGGGGGGTGGATTTTAGGGCAGTGGGGAGAGGTATTGGCTAAACTCCTCTCTCCCGGCTTGGTCCAGAGGAAGGCAAAAAACCCTGGCGGAGCTCGGCCAATATGCTCCGGTAGGGAAAAAATTCCTTTCTGACCCCTGTAAGAGGCGATCGGGTGACCCCTGGATCAAGCTTCTGTATGTTGGAGGACAGGGTGGGGGGGGAGGGGGGCTGGGGCTAAGAGGGTGACCCTGTTGCTGGTCTGGTGGGATGGCTGTCTGCACAGGCGATGGGATGAGGGCTGACAGGGTGCTTCTTTAACTGAGAGGGTGTAAGACAGGGCAGGGTAACTGTCCTTCTGTCTTTCTGGGGTAAGGGGGGATTCCTGGAGGCTGGGTGAGGACCACAGAGGCGTGGGGAGCGGCGCGCCGTTAGGCCGCAAGTGAAGCCGCGGTCTTTCCTGGACCGCGGCCCCGCGATTCAGAGCGGCCTGGCGCGGTGCTCTCAAAAAGAGCCCCAGAACGGCGCAAATTTTCGGGCGGAGGGCAGAGAGGATAGAGAGGGGGGCCCTTGAGGATGATGAAGGTGTGGGAGTGCAAAGGGACACAAAAAAAGGAGAAAAGGAGATCTGTATTGCTGCTGCAGCTTTATCCTGAAAAGGACGGCCGTCAGCAGCTCTGGTAGAGGGTTCTTACCTGCAGAGAGCCAGGGAGCTGTGCTGGAGGAGAAGAGAGGTCAGTGGCACAGGATTTCCAGGTCTGGAACTGGAGAGAGGACTGAGCTAGCAGGGCTGGGAGGGACTCTGCCTGTCTGCCTCCTAAGCCTGCCTGGAGCTATAGCACACACACTCCTACTCTAGGAGACGTGCGCCGTGTGGAGCTCCTGTAGCTAATCCCCTGCCTCACTGACTCAACTGAGAATGGAACTCCAAATACTCTAGCTATGCTGACCATACCTCCACCTGCTGCATGTACTAACTATGGACAGTATTCCTGCCTGCTGCATGGACGATCCTTTGATCCTTTTGCTGCTGCTGACCACATCCCTGCCTGCTATCTGGACCAATGCTTTGGCTGTGCTAACATCTCTACCTGTACTGACTATTCCTGCCTGCTGCCTGTTTTGCTGTCGCTGTCTACGTTCCTGCCTGCTGCCTGGACCAATGCGCCCCTCTGTGGACCAGTGCACTACTAAAACCGCAGGTAATTTTTTCTTTACCCTTTGCTCACCAGAATGTATTTTGGTTTGTAATTGGTATGCAAAGTACATGCCATGTGTTAGAAATATGAAGGGCCTTCAACAATGTGATAGGTTGGCAGGAATTTATGTGTGTAATTTATGCTCGTAGATCGCCTGACAGTGCTATGTGTTTTAATTTTTTCCCACAGTTTCCAAAAAACTTCTGGAAAAACGTGAACCATTCAAAAGACTCATTTTGCCTCATAGATTATACGTTGGGTGTTAGCTTTCCAAAATGGGGTCATTTTGTGGGCGTTTACATTGTCCTGGTGCTCCAGGGTCTTCAAAACTGTAATAGGTGGTTGAGAAATGAGATGTGCAATTTATGCTTGTAGAACGCCTGACAGTGCTACTTCGATGTTGGGCCTCTATATGTGGTCAGGCTATGTAAAAGTATCACACATTTGGTATTGCCATACTCAAGAGGAGTAGCAGAATGTATTTTGGGGTGTCATTTTTGCTATGTACATGCTATGTGTTGGAAATATCTTAGAAATGGACAACTTTGTGTAAAAAAAAATGCGTTTTGATTTTTTTCCCACAGCTTCCAAAAACTTCTGGAAAAAAATGAACCGTTCAAAAGACTCATTTTGCGTCATAGATTATACATTGGGGTGTTAGCTTTCCAAAATGGGGTCATTTTGTGGGCGTTTCCATTGTCCTGGTGCTCCAGGGTCTTCAAAACTGTAATAGGTGGTTGAGAAATGAGATGTGCTATTTATGCTTGTAGAACGCCTGACAGTGCTACTTCAATGTTGGGCCTCTGTATGTGGTCAGGCTATGTAAAAGTATCACACATTTGGTATCACCATACTCAGGAGGAGTAGCAGAATGTATTTTGGGGTGTCATTTCTGCTATGTACATGCTATGTGTTGGAAATATCTTAGAAATGGACAACTTTGTGTAAAAAAAAATGCTTTTTCATTTTTTTTCCCACAGTTTCCAAAAAGTTCTGGAAAAAATGAACCGTTCAAAAGACTCATTTGCCGCTTAGATTATACATTGGGGTGTTAGCTTTCCAAAATGGGGTCATTTTGTGGGCGTTTCCATTGTCTTGGCTTGTTAGGGTCTCAGGAAATGAGATAGGTCTTCAGTACATCAGGTGTGATAAGATGTGTGCATTTTACAATGATTTGCACCATACTTTGTAGACTCTATGGGGTAGATTCACATAGAGATACGACGGTGTATCTACTGATACACCGTCGTATCTGTGAGATCCGACGCTCGGATCTATGCGGCCGATTCCTCGAATCAGGTTCCGCATAGATCTCCCTTAGAGCCGACTGGTGTAAGTGAGTTACACTGTCGGATCTTAGGCTGCAATCTCCCGCCGTCCGCTAGGTGGCGCTTCTGTTATTATACGCGACAATATGCAAATGAGGAGAACCGCCGATTCAGAAACGAACGCCCGACCGTCACTTTTTTTACGTCGTTTGCGTTCAGCTTTTTCCGGCGGATAGTTACCCCTGCTATATAGTTAGCCGTGGAATTTGCATTCCGCCGGGGGATTTACGATCCGCCAGGGCAACTTATGAGGCAAGTGCTTTCTGAATACAGCACTTGCCTCAAAAACTGGCGCAGGCGGATCGTAAAAAAGATAGATCACGCGGATCAAAAGATCCGCTGATCTATGTGAATCTACCCCTATAACTTTCACAGAGACCAAATAATATCCACTTTTTTGGTTATTTTTACTAAAGATATGTAGCAGTATAAATTTTGGCCCAAATTTATTCAGAAAAATTACTTATTTGCAACATTTTACAATAATAACAAAAAAAAAGTGGGTTTTTTTTTCAAAAATTTCAATTTTTTTCCGCTTATATTGCAAAAAAAAACAAAAAAAAACAGCGGTGATTAAATACCACCAAAGGAAAGCTCTGTTTGTGAGAAAAAATAATTATATAAATTTGGTTTGGGTACAGTGTAGCATGACCAAGTAATTGTCAATCAAAGTGTGAGAGTGCCGAAAGCTAAAAATTGGTCTGGGAAGGAAGGGTGTTTAAAAGCCCTGTATTGAAGTGGTTATGTAAAAGTTTGGTAAGAGACGATTCGCGCTTTTCAGTCTGTTACAGCGTGACGAATGTGCTATCTCCATTACAAGCGCTACTTTTACCGAAGGTGTGCTCCCGTCTCATACTTTATTCTGAGCATGCGCGAGAAACACAACGAGGAAATTGAGACTCCCGACGAGAAAAAAGAGAACTTGTTCTCTTTTTTTCTCGTCGAGATCCATGACAGTTTTCTCGTCAAAAAAAAAATACACACGACTGTTTTCCTCTGCAAAAAAGCTCTCCCACCAAGTTTCTTGATAGATTTTGTCGAGGAAAACGGTCGTGTGTATCTGACATGTGCATTAAAGCATTTGTTTCCAATACATTTTAGGCTGGGTTCATACCTCTGATAGATGCGGCTTACAGCCGGGGGTATGGTGAGTCGCAACGGAGATGTGTGCATTGACTCCATAGAGAGTAGGTCACAATCTCATGTCATGTGAATTGGATGCGGGGGAAAGCCGCATCAAATTCGCATAGGTGGGAACCCAGCCTTAAGGTCCAAGCAAACATATGACAACACTTGACCTACACTTGCGATAAAAAAATTTAGAAAACAAAGTAGGAAAACACAAGGATAGCTAATAAATTTCAAATTTAGGTGGAACTAAACCCTACTGTTCGCTTTGAGTGATGCCATCTTAGCCTCTGTTTAGATCTGAGGGTGCCATGGTGCTGCACATGTGACCAGATATAACACCAGACATTTGAGGGCTTTAAAGATTGTTGGAGAACTGACATGAACACTCTGGCAACTGTAACAGTGAACAGCAGAGGCATGACTTAAAGGGGTTGTAAAGGTTTGTTTTTTATTTTCTAAATAGGTTCCTTTAACCACTTGCCGACCAGCCGCCGCAGTAATACGGCGGCAGGTCGGCACGGGTGCGCGAGAGCCCGTAGCTCTACGTCGCGCCTTTCGCGGCCACTAGGGGGCGCGTGCGCGCCACCGGCGGCCCGCGCGCGCGCCCCCCGCTCGCCCCCGAGTCCCGTGCGTGTGCCCGGCGGGCACGATCGCCGCCGGGCACACGCGATCGCTCGTTACAGAGCGGGGAACGGGAGCTGTGTGTGAAAACACACAGCGCTCGTTCCTGTCAGCGGGGGAAACGCTGATTTTCTGTTCATACAATGTATGAACAGAAGATCAGTGATTCCCCCTAGTAAGTCCACCCCCCCCATACAGTTAGAACACAAATAGGAACACACTTAACCCCTTCCCCGCCCCCTAGTGTTAACCCCTACACTGCCAATGGCATTTTTATAGTAATCCAATGCATTTTTATAGCATTGATCGCTAAAAAAATGCCAATGGTCCCAAAAATGTGTCAAAAGTGTCCGAAGTGCCCGCCATAATATTGCAGTACCGAAAAAAAATGCTGATCGCCGCCATTACTAGTAAAAAAAATAATAATAATAAAAATGCCATAAAACTACCCCCTATTTTGTAAACGCTATTACTTTTGCGCAAACCAATCAATAAACGCTAATTGCGATTTTTTTTTACGAAAAATATGTAGTAGAATACGTATCGGCCTAAACTGAGGAAAAAAAAATGTTTTTATATATTTTTGGGGGATATTTATTATAGAAAAAAGTAAAAAATATTGCATTTTTTTCAAAATAGTCGCTCTGTTTTTGTTTATAGCGCAAAAAATAAAAACCGCAGAGATGATCAAATACCACCAAAAGAAAGCTCTATTTGTGGGAAAAAAAGGACGCCAATTTTGTTTGGGAGCCACGTCGCACGACCGCGCAATTGTCAGTTAAAGCGACGCAGTGCCGAATCGCAAAAAGTGCTCTGGTCTTTGGACAGCAATATGGTCCGGGGCTGAAGTGGTTAAGCTAGTGCATTGTTGGTTCACTTACCCTTTCCTTCGATTTCTCTTCTAAATGTTTTTTTTTCTTTGTCTAAATTTCTCACTTCCTGTTCCTCCTCAGTAAGGTGTTCAGTAAGCTGTTCTAAATGACTTTCCACCGTTCGGATGATGGTGGAAAGCTTACTGAGGACAAACAGGAAGTGAGAATTAGAGCTGCACACTTCTGGGAAAAATGAGAATCGCGATTCTTTTGTATAAAATGAAGATCACGATTCTCTTGCGATTCTCAAAATTGTATTTATTTAAAGTTATTTTCAACACAAAACAGAGCTTATGTAGTTAAATACAGAATATGTAAATATGACCGACTGTTTATATGGTAAATTTTAAAAGCCACAGCAAACCTGTTGACCTTGCATGCTTGCTAATGTGAAAGCTCTGTAACGAAATGTGAAAATCAGAAGTGTTCTGTACACATTAGCACGCATGTAAGGTCTGCTGCTGCTTTTAAAATTTAACATGTAAACAGGCACCTACCCCACCATACCTTTACCTACCAAGCCACTCCTCCACCTACCCCGCCACACCTCTACCTACCAAGCCATGCTTCCACCTACCAAGCCTCTACCTATCCACGGCCACGCTTCCACCTCTACCTGTCAGGAGGACCCAACTAACGCACATGAGGGACATGAGGACCCCACTATTGCATACCAGTGACGGGAGGACCCCCACTAACACACACCAGGGACGGGAGGTCCCCAGTAACACATACCAGTGACAGTAGGACCCTAAAAACTCACACCAATGACAGGAGGACCCCTCTAACACACACCAGTAACAGGAGGACCCCACTAACGCACACCAGGGACGGGAGAACCACACTAACGCACACCAGGGACGGGAGAACCCCACCAATGCACACCAGGGATGGGAGAACCCCAGTAATGCACACCAATGACAGGAGTACCCCACTTTTGCACACCAGTGACAGGAGGACCCCACTAACGCAAAGCAGGGGCAGGAGGACCCCACTAACGCACACCAGGGACAGGAGGACCTCAGTAACACATACCAGTGACAGGAGGACCCCAGTAACGCACACCAATGACAGGAGGACCCCTCTAAAACACACCAGTAACAGGAGGACCCCAGTAACGTGCATACATTCCTCTCACACATAAGCAAAGGCCGCCCACAATAATGTATACAGAGTCCGGGGCCTGCACTGGTCGCGCTCACCTCACACACCTCCTTCTCCCGCCTCAGGCCGGTGATAGTGAGCGGTGCTCCGAACTCACATACATGACAACCAACACCTCTTCCTGTGTCCCCTCCACGACATTCTGCCCGGACACGCCCTCTATTGACGAGCCTGGCCAATCACAAGATGGCGGCTCAGTCTCCACAACCATTCCTTCTTGGCTAAGCAAAGGGTGTGGCTTTCTTAAATGCAGCTCACCAATCATAATATGGCATGCAGATATTAGGGCGTCACTGATACACAACCAATTACAGGCTGAACGTTCATTTATTTCTGTCCTATATCGTGGGGTGGAGCAAGATGGTGGCACCGAAACGTCACTTCCTACGAGACAGCCCCCGCCGGGTGTACCAAGATGGCCGCCGATTCGGAGCTAGGCCGAAGCCAGGGACTTTCCTATGGCCGCACCCGAAAATTGCAGACCATCCGTCCTGGATATCGCGGGGGGGGGGGGTGAATCGAGATTGCAATTTTCTTACGATTAATTGTGCAGCTCTAGGCAGCATATAAATTCAAGCACTGCAGAAAACATTGATAGGTTTGATTATGGATATAATAATGTCTATTAAACATTTCTAACTGTAGTTTTCTTTTGGAAAAAAAAATCAATCAGTTGACTTGGTTCCACTGTGGAGGCCAAATCCAGCCCACCATGTGGACGTTTGTGTCCTTGCCTAACATTAGAACTTACTTGTGTGCATACACAGGAATATTTTCTACATGCAGATTTTTTTACCAACAAAAGCAGAGACCAGGAAGATGTAATGGGGGGTCGCAGTTTGCAGGGCATTTTTCACAGAGCTTAGTAAATGAGGTGAAGATCTGCTGATTTTCATCATCCACTCATATGCAAAAATTCTGTTCTTGGCACATGATAGGGTATTATTTGTAAAGTGAAATTGTACCACATTCACTAAGCTCTAGGGAAATTCCCTAGCAAAGTGAAATTTTCCTTGAAGAGTAAACAGCTTTTTTGCCTTTAGTAAATCCACCCCTTGATGTCCAGAATTCAAATAAATAGGATATGCAGAACGTTTATTTTTTTTTGCAGAATAAATATAACACACACCACCAACACTCACTTGTGTATGTAGATAGAGAAACATTATCTCCTTGCACTGTTATATCACCAGCACGAGCAGAGACCAGGAAGGTGTAATCATTTCCAGGTGTCAGGCCTTCAATAATGTAAGAAGTTGTAGTTGCAGGCTTATTGAAAGTTGGCTCTCCCAGGATCTGGATGAAATATGAACTGGCATTTCCATCTGGTTTGTCCCAGCTCAGAGATATAGAAGTGGTGGTGATACTCCATGTAGTGAGGTTTTTCACTATTTTGGGTTCTGTAAACAGAAATCATTACAGAGTTTTGAAGCAAAGTGGATTAACTTTGAGTTAGGCCCTTAAAACAGGGCTATACTGAACAACTGATTATGTGGTCCCTTGATTATAACATATCAATGTTATTCATATACAGATGCCAACTACTTTTCGTGATTTCACCATAATAGTATTAGACATGTACAGTATATAGAGGACCCAAATGCCAGGTACAAAAGGATTTCTTATTTTCTAGAGCTGCTACTCTCAACCAGGGTTCTGCAAAATCTTTGGATTCTTGCAGAAGTTGTTAGGGATTCTTTGAGCTTTGGCTGATTGACTTTTAATCTGAGGGTGTCTGGAACACTCCAGGTCTATTGCCACTTAGTAGAGCCAGTGACATAACACTGTGATCTTTTTAGCTGTCTTTGGGGAAAGGGGGTCTCTCCACTGACCACCAATATAAGGACGACATTTTTCTCACTGACTTAATTTTGGTAGCGTTTCTCCAAGACCTGAAATTATGTCAAGGGTTATTCTTGTGCAAAAAGGTTTCAGAAAGGCTGGTATAGAGTAAGGGTAACTCATTTGTATATTTGACAACAGTACAATTTTCTCCTTGTACAGTGCTTTCATAAACAAGTGCTGAGACCAGGAAGGTGCAATCATTTTCCATTGTTGGGCCTTTAGCTTTATAGAAGGTTGAAGATGTTCACAACTGTATTGAAATCTAAATCTCATATTAATATGTTTGTGGCCAGCATACTTACTTGTATAGCTAGATATAACTAAGCTACTGCCCTGGATATTTTCAACAAAGGCAGAGACAAGGAAGGTGTAATAATTTCCAGGTGTCAGGCCTTCAATAATGTCAGAAGTTGTAGTTGCATTTTTATTGAAAGCTGGCTCTCCCAGGATCTGAATGAAATAAAAGCTGGCATTTCCAATTGGTTTGTCCCA
Source organism: Rana kukunoris (assembly GCA_029574335.1). Classification (NCBI taxonomy): domain Eukaryota; kingdom Metazoa; phylum Chordata; class Amphibia; order Anura; family Ranidae; genus Rana; species Rana kukunoris. The sequence continues at coordinate 226,677,873 of CM056052.1, forward strand.
TCTCAGAGATATAGAAGTGGTGGTGATATTTTCTTTTATCAGGTTCTTTACTATTCCAGGTGCTGCAGAGCAAAAGAGGTTATTAAAGATTAGTGTTACAAAAAAAAAATATTTTTTTAGAATTAAGTTTAAACAAACATGTTATTTTCTTGGTTTGAATGGTCCAAACAAAGCTGTGCAGTTCTCTCAGTAATGTTAGCCTTATGCCCTGAACACACGATCGGTTAGTCTGATGAAAACGGAACGATGGATTTTTTTCATCAAATATCCGATGAAGCTGGCTTTCATCAGTCTTGCCTACACACCATCGTTCAAAAATCCGATTGTGTCCAACGCAGTGACGTAAAACACGATGACGTGCTGAGGAAAATGAAGTTCAATGCTTCCGAGCATGCGTCAACTTGATTCTGACCATGCATGGATTTTTGACCGAAGGATTTCCCCACAGACGATCGTTTTTTTCTATCGATTTTTTAACCACATGAAAAATTTAAAACATGTTCTATTTTTTTTCACCTATGGGGGGAAAAAAACGATGGGGCCCACACACCCCCTATTTTGTAAATGCTATGGGCCAGATTCAGAAAGAATTAGATTCCCGCAGAGTATCAGAGATACTCTACGCCGCTGTACTTTACCTGGCTCTAGGAGGAATTCAGAGAGATTTTGGCCCGTAAGGTACGGCGGCGTAGTGTATTTCTCCCGGCGGAATCAAACTACGCGATTAGGGGGCGTGAGGGATTTAAATTAAGCGCGTCCCCGCGGCGATCGAACTGCGCATGCTCCGTTCGGAAATTTCCCGCCGTGCATTGCGCGAAATCACGTTGTTCTGTAATTTTTTTTTGAGTAGCGTCGTTTACGGACATTCCTATTCCCGACTTACGCAAAAAATAAATTAAAAGTCGACGCGGGAACGACGGCCATACTTAACATGGGCCGCGTAATGTTAGACCAGCTAATAGCTGGTTTAACTTTACGTAGCAAAAAAATGACATACGCGATTGCGAACGACGCTCGTAACTTCGTGGATCTCCGGAAATAGCTCATTTGCATACCCCGACGCTGAAAACGACGCAAACTCCACCCAGCGGCCGCAAAAAGATTGCAGCGTAGATCCGAAGGCGTACGAAGACATAAGCCTGTCAGATCGAAGCCCAACGCCACCGTATCATGGTTTGAGGATTCAAACTAGTGATACAGCGCGCGAAATTTGAAATTACTCCTGTCTAACACCAGTTAGACAGGCGTAATGGCTCTCTGAATCTGGCCCTATAACTTTTGCGCACACCAATAAATAAATGCTTATTATGATTTGTTTTAATGAAAAATATGTAGAAGAATACGTATCGGCCTAAACTGAGGAAAAAAAATGTTTTTTTATATATTTTTGGGGGATATTTATTATAGCAAAAAGTAAAAAATATTGCATTTTTTTCAAAATTGCCGCTCTATTTTTGAGATGATCAAATACCACCAAAAGAAAGCTCTATTTGTGGGGAAAAAACAACGCCAATTTTGCTTGGGAGCCACGTCACACGACCGCGCAATTGTCAGTTAAAGCGACGCAGTGCCGAATCACAAAAAGTGCTCTGGTCATTGGACAGCAATATGGTCCGGGGGTTAAGTGGTTAAGAGAGAAGCTTAGGATGATAACACTGCTTTTCCATAGATAGAATATAGGCAGTAACCAAATGGGAAGGAAGTATGCTACGGCAGGATCACCAGGTAAAAATAAAGGAAGATAAGCTTTAGAGGTGTGTTAAAATAATTAAAAATATATTTGTATGCACAGTGCTTTGCCAATCACAGTTCATTTAAAAATATACGGTATATATATATACGGTATATATATATATATATATATATATATATATATATATATATATATATATATATATATATATATATATTATAAATATATCAAATCTGCATCATTTATATTCTATGTCAGTAGACACTTACGTGTATAACCTGCAGCCAATGCACTTTCTCCTCTTACAGTATCGAAGCCAGCCAAAGCTGAAACTGTGAAATTGTAGTAAGTCCCAGGGGTCAAATCATTAACTGTAAAAGTGTTCAGGTTGGTTGTTTGATTATAGGTTTCATTTTGCTGGATATTAATGAGATATGAACTTATGCTTCCATCTGGTGGCTGCCAACTCAGAGTTACAGAAGTGTCCGTGGTGGTGAATATTGTCAGGTTCTTTACCTTTTCTGGTTCTAAAAAAATAAAATAAAATAAACATTAGATATAAGCTTGACACTGAAAATGAAAATGACTGCATTTGTTCTCAGTAAATTGTATCACAGGTCATAAGGTAATTTAATGTTATCAGTTCCTTTCATAAATTGCATGATGCGTTCTCAATAAAATTAAAACTGCATTTTTTTTACTATACAGAAGAAACCATACACAAAAAAGCCCAGTTAAAGTCACCTTCATCCAAAGTTGATATTTTGGAATTTTGGTGCACCAATTTATACACTGGTAAATTATTCCCCTGCCAAATGCCTAGTTGTGCGCTTACTATGTCTGTTACCAATCAGATGTTGGTTTCATGTTCCCCTGATACACTCAACTGTTATGGACACCTTCATTATGGTTCAGGCTACTAAAGGAGAACTCTTATAATCTTACCCCTGACATCATTAGATGATACCAGAAGCGTAATGTTGATGTTGATTTTGAAAGCTTGAAAATAGCCACTGTGCTACATAACTGAATTGCTAAACATTTTGCACATTGCCTACAGTATTATAAAACCATAACACTGTAAAAAAAAAAAAAGTCTTTGATTTTCTTACTTTTCTAACTCAGCCCTTGGTCTGGTGCCTTATTAGGGAATGCATATTGTATCTCTTGATAAGGTTCGGACAATTAAATGTAAAATGCACTAAAATCTTTAAATAAAAATTAGTAATAGAGCTCTACTTACTAGATAATGGTAGATTTCCTGAATCTCTCCTCCCCCAGTGATCACTCAGACTATACATTATAATTTTTTGTTATCAGTAGGGTGCTTCTCTGTTTTACACAACATGTTTCTGCAGAACAAAGGCTAAAAAGGCTTATCACTATACTTACTGGTAGTAATAGTCACTCCTGAAGAAATTCCTGGCATATCCTGTCCATTTACAGCATTGATATTAATTGTGTATTGGTTTCCAGGTGTCAGTCCTTGAACAGGCCATGACTGTGATACTGTCTGATTTGCATAGGTATTTCCTGCAACTTGAATCTGATAGTAGCTGTGATTTCCATCTGGAGGTAACCAACTTATATCAACAGAGCTGGTTGTTATATTTGCCGTAAGGACTTGCTTGACTGGTCCAGGTCCTGTATTTAGAAGACAGAAAGTAAAGAAAAGGATTTTGATGCTTCCCCTAAACAAATACCTCATATCCAAAGAAAGGGAATATATGCTTAAATCAGTACAAAGAAAATCAACAGCTGTTAAAAAAAGATTTTAATGATGTCTATTTAAATCTGTTATTCTTTAATAGAAACGTTTCTTGATTTCTGAGCTACTATAACAGAAATTACTTATTTCTACTATATTTTACAGAATCATGCTCATAAACAAATCACAATATTGCCATCTGTTCAAAGAAGAGCATTGAAAAATGGTTTGGTTGGGAGATGTTTGTATATCTAAGCAAACTTTGAGATCCATGAAGACACCTTCAGGATGACCAATTTTGGGGAAAGGATGAAGCAGGAAGGAGCAAGGGTGTCTTACATTCCATTACAATGACAAACTTGTAATCCTGTTGGTTGCTTTGTGTTACATTAATGATAAGCAAACTGATTCCTGTTGGATTGGATGTTCACCACAGATCACTGCTTTACTCTGCCAAACAATCACCCCTACTCGGTCATTTGGACACTTTATTAGTCCACTTCCTCATTAAAAAACTTTCAGAAGGTCTTCCTCCTACAAAAAGTCATCAATTGAATAAACCAATAGCTGAGCACAATGCTATGACAACATACCCTCACTAAGTAACTGTCGTAATTTAGACTTTACAATCTCTTTACCGAAGACATAGGATTTTGTGTTCACTCTGTGGGAGGAGAACTTATGCTCCAAATGTAAGCACATGATATGAAAAAGGATTGATAAAGGTGGACCACTTTACCAATCATCTTATATCAGGCAATCCAAGACAGATAAACCAACCAATTAACTGGATCACAGGTTAAGATTTGCTGGTGAAGCAAATCTGTGAGGATTTACTTGTCACAGTTTTGAAAAATTATCATTGCTCTTTGAAGCAGAAAGAGTAATGCAAAACAAAAACAAACCAAAGCCTTAGTCAATGTTGAAAACTTACAGATTTCCCTGTATTTTAATCAAAATACATGGAAGACATTACTTTACCATCGTTAAAGAAAATACATTGTTCAAAAAAACAACCAATGCTTAATCAAGTACCTAGAAAGCTTACATCTGAAAGAGTGTAGAGGGCATATAACAGGACAAAGGCTACTTACGTGTGCACAAAGTGATTTCACCACCATAACCGTACAGGAAAAATGTATTTAAGGATGCAGAGATTCCAAATGTGTAACAGTTTCCCGCTGTCAGATTATAAATCTGTATTTCAGTGGTATTCAAAGTCTCATAGGTGGATGGTTCTCCACTGACAGAGATGATATAAGTTGCATTATTGACAGCATATGTATCCCAATTAAGCCAGACAGAGGTGGAGTAAATGTTGATCACACTGAAGACATTTGACACTGCAGAAGGAAATGTGAAAGGGTTATATTGGATAATCAGTGATCAGTTTGGTTTGATTCTGAGTATTGTAATCTGCAGTTTTTATCACAGCGGCTAACTTTCTAGAGTGAAGTCCTTCTGACTTGTTTCTATGGCTCTTTAGCATGTAATATCCTGGGACCATATGAAAGTACAAATATTAAATCTTTTGGCAATGATAAAATACAGAAAAAATATCTTTAATTGACTTCTGTTTTATTTATTTGTTAAAGATTATTTATATGTGTAATGATTCAATTGTCATTTGCTACTCACCTGCTACAGAAATCTTTGTGCTTTCTCCTAGTAGACCATTAGCTGCAACTGCAGCGACTTTCACAGTGTATGGGTTCCCAATGGTCAGGTTAGTTACAGATGCTGATTCTGTTGTGACAATGAAACTTTGAGCTGGATCTCCAACCACATCTACTTGGTAGTAACTTTGGTTGCCTTCTGGGAGCTGCCAGCTAACGTTTATTGCAGTGCTGTTGATCCTTGAGGCTTTCATATTAATGACAGTGGCAGGTTCTGTAAAAATTCATGTAAATTAAATATTTTTAATTCTTGCACATACAAAACCTTTAGTAAACAATTTTACAGGTAGTCAAATCTGTTTGAAATAACATTATGGGTGATCTTGCTTTGCAGCTCACTTTGCTTAATAGAAAGCTCCTATATCATTCATTTCAGAAAGGATGGGTCACTGTTGTGATGGATTGGATTTTTGCAAAAAATTGCCATTTTTTCAATTGAAGAAAAGTTAACAGGAAATTGAGGTGTGAGGCGCCGTACACACGGCCGAGGTTCTCGCTGAAAACCAGCGAGAACCTCGCTGGAATGCACATTCCAGCGAGGACCTCGGCCGTGTGTACGCTCTCGGCGAGCTTCCCGTCGGGAAGCCCGTCGAGCCGAAATAGAGAGCACGCTCTCTATTTCCTCGACGGCCCGCCTGGAAGAATGGCTGGTTGCCATTCCCGACGGACGGGTCGCCGAATTCGACGGCCGGGAGAGAACCTCGACGGGCGGAACGATGTGTTCTGCCCGTCGAGGTTCTCTGCCGTGTGTACGGCGCCTCACAGCTAGGGCCATGTATAAAAATATAGGAGCTGGTGTCTGGCGGTCCTAATCATGTATTTTACCCAGAGATTGCTTTCAAATCTATTACCTTTTATTTAAAGTGGGATAGCCACTGCTTATTAACACTCTTCTCCCTTTTGTGTCAATATTTAGATACAGTTAACAGCCTTATGTGGTAAAGATATACTCACTTGTGTACAAAGAAATGTTCTGTTGTGTGCCCTCCAAGTCAATATATTTTACTGAGATGAGGAAGTTGTAATTATTCCCTGGAATCAATTCACTAATTAGAATATTCTCTTTATTTGTTGTCAAGTAAAATGTGGAATTCTCCTGCATTCTTATCACATAGTAGGCCCACGTTCCCAGCGCTGGTGGCTGCCACATCAGATGCACAGAAGAAGTTTGGATCACAAATGGTATAATACCATAAACCATTCCTGGCCCTTTGGAAACAGTTTAAATACATAGTATTGTAGATAGAGGCTCCTGCGCTACCGAGGGGGGTGGTGGAGTGGGATGGGGTCACTGCTGCAAACACCTGACACTCTGTCCTGGGCAGAGAGAAGTAGCAAATGGAAAAACAAGGGGGGTGGTGTCTGCGCTGTGAAAAGTGGGTGAAATTCAAGGGTGGTACGGGAATAAATCCCTGGGCTTGTGAACGTGGGGGGGTGGGGGGGGGGTGGGGTGGTGTTTTTAGAACAGAGTGATAGCGTACATAAGTTTAGTGTCAATACGTAAACCGTCAAAATGTAGCACAAACGATAATATTGAATACTAAACAATGGCAAGTGACAAAAAAGGAGTACAAATTCACAAGTAGTAAAATGTACACAATGTGCTGGTCCAGGTAATGTGAAATCAGGGAGAACTACCGCTAGGGGCGCCCCTGAATGTGTAACACAGTGAACAATACAAATAATAATATATAAATCAGTGAAGAAATGCAAAAAAGTCTCTGAAAGTGTTTCCCAAATGTCCCAGAAGACAGGATCCAAAGATGTCCCAGAAGACAGTTTCTAAAAGATGGAGGAAATGGTGCTGGGAAAGGACGTGGTACAGTGAACACCTCAGGTGGTCCCTAGCCCCTCACCTCACGGCTATGGCAAGGATAGCCAAATAAAACCACCTCTGGCAGGGGGAGGAGGAATACACTTCAATGGACAGAAACGACATCAGCACTCAGCAGTAAGGCATGGAGAAGATACAAAGCAAGTAGGATATGGTGTTATGGAAGTGTCTAAACAGGCAACATCATTCACTCATACATCCGCTCACATGGAGGTGATGGATGGTGGGCCTATCTCCCACGAACACCGAGTTCGTCCTAAGTCCTGGATGCACACCTGGCTCCTCTTCTTCTGTGTCTGAGCTGGGTGGACACTTGGTGTTTCACAGCGCAGACACCACCCCCCTTGTTTTTCAGTTTAAATACATGATTACACATGAAGTATGCAAGCTTTATAAAACATAATTAAAAAATTCTATCTACAGTGCTGGGAGTATTGTGTTGTAAACATTTGTAAGTTATGAAAAAATTGTACACTGTGGCAGTGGCGTCACTAGGGTTGGTGTCAACCAGTGCGAAAAAAATGGTGTCACCCCCACCACCAACTATAGTCCCCCCTCAGTACAGACCCCCTCCACTAACTACAGACCCCCCTCCGGCAGTATAGATTCCCCCTCCCTCAGTACAGACCCCCCTCCATCAATATTGACCCCCTCCCCCAGTATAAACCTCACCCCTCAGTACATACACCCCTCAATACCGACCCCTCTCAGTTACAGACCCCCCTCAGTTACAGACACCCCCTCAGTACAGACACCCCCTCAGTACAGACACCCCCTTAGTTACAGACCCCCTTCAGTACAGTACAGAAACCCCCTCAGTTACAGACACCCCCTCAGTACAGACACTCCCTCAGTTACAGACCCCCCTTGGTGCAAACCCCCCCTAGTGCAGACCTCAGTAGTACAGACAGCCCCCCAGCATTAGACCCCTCCCCTTACCTTACAGACCTCAGAACAGAGCAGCAGATACACACAGTGGTGTGTCCCTCAAGCGTGGGCTCCTCCTTCTCTGTGGATGTAAACAGAGGAGGGGGCGGCAGCATCCTTCCCACTCTGCTGAGGGACACCGCTGTGGCATGGGCCGCGAGGCACACAGGCAGCGGGCGGTGTTAGTGTGGTGATCCCAACTGCTGTAAAATTTCCACTTGAAGTAGTGGAACAGATATGTGCCACTAGGATCTTAATGCACCCAGGTAGCCATATGAGATAGATGTATATCCAGGAAGCATTTATCCATGAAAACCACAACGATAGTTTTTTTTATAACACACAGTAAAAACCCACACTTTAGAAAAAAAAAACGCTGCTTGTAGGTATCTTTGGAAATTCACATAAATAAGCACTAGCTAAAGCAACTGAAGTAGCAAACATGGAGAAAGTTCTCATACCAGCCAGACTGTATGCCAGTCAATGAGACAAGTTACAGCAAACCAGTGTACCAGAAGTGATGTCAAGAGAATCCCGGGACCAGGGCTTGATAAGGTGCCAGAGGCGGGAAGCGCATTGTCATGGATACCTACACGTTTGCTTTCTAGGCCTAGCTCATTTGATTGGCAGCGGCTCTCTCCCAGTGTTCCCAGGATTCTCTTGATGTCACTTACGTTACGCCGGTTCAGCGTAAGTTGATTATTCTATATTGGTTGATCCATCCACAGCACTATTCAGTCACATTCTGGGAACCTGATAGCTGACATGTAATCTGGCTGGTATGAGAACTTTCTCCATCTTTGCTGCTTCAGTTGCTTTAACTGGTGCCTGTTTATGTGAATTTCCATTGATACCTACAAGCGGCATTTTTCTAAAGTGTGGATTTTTACTGTGTGTTTTAACCACTTCAATACAAAGCACCCCTTTTCTGCCCAGGCCATTTTTGACAACTGCGTGGTCATGCAACACTGCAACACTGTACCTATATGACATTTTTTGTTTACTATCGTTGTTAGCTGTGATTAGCCACAGCTAATCATGTGGTACAGATGGGCTGTGATTTGCCATATCTGTACTATGTGATCACTGTGACCAATCATAGAGATCCACGCAGCCGTACACAATGAATGGTATGAATCAAAGCGTTTCATTGTGTACAATTGTCATGTGATCTGCTGGCTGTGATTGGTCACAGTTATTACGTGGTACCAGCAGTGGCCAGTACACTGAATAGTGTGACAGATTGCGCCACAGCATAGCCGGTGGGGCGTGTATGAGGCGCGTTCTGGGAGGCCTTTATATGTTTTTTTTTTTATGGATTTCATGGATATATGCTTCCTGGATATACATCTATCTTATATGACTGCCTGGGTGCATTAAGATCCTAGTGGTACATTAGCACTGTTATATGGTCCACAATCCTAAGTGCCTTTGTTGTTTTGTTTTGTACAAGTTTTTTTATTAAAGCTTTTTACAATCTGAAAGATGTCTGCTAGTCTAATGAGACTCTAATGCCGCGTACACACCATCACTTTATGTGATGAAAAAAGCGTCATTTTTTGTGAAGTAAAAAACAACGTTTTTGAAACTTCAATTTTCAAAAACGATGTTGCCTACACACTATCGTTTTTTCACAATGCTCTAGCAAAGCGAGTTTACGTTCACCACTCTTTTCCATTGAAGCTCGCTTCATAACTAGCTTCTGGGCATGCGCGGGTTGAAAAACATTGTTTTAAAAGTCGTTTTTTGCTACACATGGTGATTTTTTTTTCTTTCATCAATACATTTTTTATTAAAGTTTTCTCATAACAATGCAAAACAATGCAATACAGTGTAATTCAATGCAGTGTAATTCAATGTAATCGAAGCAATTCCGTCAAGCATAGCATCATAGCAGGCAGTGACTCAAGGTGTCACAAGAACAAGCATGACGGTCAAACAACACTATGGCATTTCAACAAGTAGTAACTAATCCATTATCTACGTCAGGATTTGAGTCTCGATAGTAGCCGCCTTGTGGCAACAGAGAGTATGGCTAGGGTACCTTTGACATTTGTGTTCCAGGGGAGGACCACCTCTAGGTCTAGACACCCCTATCCGGGTTCAAGACTGTGTCCCGAGCCCCGAGGTGGGCCCCCCTCAAGTTCCTAAAAGTCGTTCCAGAGGTCTTATGGTAAGGTAAGTGGACCCATGCTATTTTTGTCATACCAGGGTGACCACAGGTGCCACTTTTTGGCTGCATCCTCTCTGTTCTTGTCCCTGAATGCTAGTATTTTCTCATATGTGCAGTGCAGTTGGGTAGTCTGTATAGCATCCCCTATAGTAGGGGGCATAGGATTTTTCCATTTCCTTGTAATGCTAAGCCTAGCAGACAACAGAATATGTAGGACAGTATGCCTAGCGTGGAATGGAACTTGGTCCAGGTCGAGCGACAGGAGCGCTAGTCCAGGTTGGGGAGTGATCACAGAGTGAGAGGCTTCGGAGAGCACGCCGAAAACTGAGGTCCAGTACTGAGATAAGCTAGGGCAACTCCATAAAGTATGAAGTAGTGTCCCCCGATGTCCACAGTTTCTCCAGCACCTATCACTCTGTGTTCTACTGAATTTGGACAGTCTCTCGGGAGTTAGGTACCATCTCTGTGTTATTTTGGTTGAGATTTCCCAGAGGGTAGAGCAACTAGTAACTTTGATTGTGGCTGTGCAGGCTTTAGTCCATTGTTGGGTGGTGTATGATCTATCTAAATCCAGTTCCCCCTTGATCAGGGCAGGTGATTTTGAGAAAATGGTTTTCTGTTGGAGTACATTATAGAAGAGCGAAGTACCCTTTTGGGGGGGTGAGGGGTGGTTAAGAAAGGACCAGGTGGACAAAGGTATGCAACGCTCCCAGTGGGGAGAGGCCATCAGGAAGTGTTGAGTCCTAATATAGAGATATATGTCAGAGTTGGGTAAGTTGAATTCTTGTTGCAAAATGGGGAACGACTTAGTCTTACCATTAGTGAATAGATCATTGATAAATAGTATGCCTTTTTTACGCCAATGTTTGGATAGGATATCATGTCTATGTTAAACTGTAGAGTCTCGATTGGGATTTTCAAGGGGGTGCTGTCGGGGTATTCGTGGCAGATGTGGACAAATTTGTTCCATGCATGGATTGTGGCAGACATAGTGGGGGATACAAAGGAGGGGAGTTTAGTTTTAGAGGTTGTAGAGAGCAACCAGGGGGCTAGAGAGGAGTTGGGTAGGAGAGCAGATTCCAACCTTCCCCACAGAGTTCGTGGTTCAGGCAGGAACCATTCTCTGGATTGGGTAAGGACCGAGGACAGGTAATAATGGTGGAAGTCCACATAGCCCGTACCTCCTGCCTTACGGTGCTTGATAAGGGTGGAATGTGCGCTTCTAGCCCTTTTCCCCTGCCATATGTAGGAGGACAAAATAGACTGGAGGGATTTGAAGTATTGGGTCGGTATATCAATTGGTAGGGTTCTGTAGAGATACAAGAGCTGGGGTAAATGGAACATTTTGAAGGCCGCCAGGCGGCCTGTCCAGGATAGTTCCTGAGACGCCAACCTGTGTAGTTCAGTCTGAAGTTTACTTCGAAAAGGGATATAATTGTAGCGGAATAGTTGGCTAGTAGACTTTGTTAATTGAATGCCAAGGTAAGTAACGCTATGATCTGCCCAGGAGTACGGGTAGAGTTGTTGCAATAAAAGGCTAGTGGCGGGATTAATCCCTAAGTTTAGGACATGGCATTTAGTTTCATTGACTTTGTAGTAAGAGACTTTACTAAAGCAGGCTAGCGTCTCCTGAACCGCTGGGAGTGACGAGGACGGGTCAGATAGCATGAGTATGACGTCGTCAGCGAATAGGCTGATTTTTTTGTTCCTGTCCTCCTACCAATATGCCAGATATGAGTGGGTTTGTGCGGATGGTTTGGGCTAGCGTTTCCATTAACAGGTTAAAGATCAGGGGGGAGAGGGGGCACCCCTGTCTGGTCCCATTAGTAATAGTGAAAAGGGATGACAGCGAATCGGCAGAGTACACTCTAGCTGATGGATTAGAGTATAATGCCATGATTGTGCTATGTATGTGGCCTGTGAATCTGAATTTAGTTAGAACCGAGGACAGGAACCCCCAATGTACTCTGTCGAATGCTTTTTCAGCGTCTAGGGACAGTGGGTGGAAACCTTGCAGATGAGAGCATGAATGTCCATAAAGCCCTGGCCAATTAGGGGATGTGCCCTAATGCATGCTGGGTGGCTGTATTTATATTTTATGAGCATGTGAGTTCTGAGAGAGAGGTCCAGGTGGGGAAGGTGCTGCTGCCTCTCCCTAGCGCAGGCTGTCCTTGGGCCTCAGGTGGGTGACTTGAGGGCCTGAAACATTGACGCTGCAATCAATGGTTCTCGTGAGAGCTGACTGAGGGAGGATGTCCAAGAATCCTGTCTGATACTACTCAGGAAGGCTGCTGATGGTGCTACAGGAGCCTTGTGAGTAGGGATGAGCGGAACACCCCCTGGTTCGGTTTGCACCAAAACATGCAAACAGACAAAAAATTTGTGTGAACATCTGATCACCGTTAAAGTCTATTGGACACAAACGCGAAAAATCAAAAGTGTTAATTTTAAAGGCTTATATGCAAGTTATTGCCATAAAAAGAGTTTGGGGACCCGAGTACCTTACCAGGGGACATGTATCAATGCAAATAAAGTTTTTAAAACAGAATTTTTTTCAGGAGCAGTGATTTTAATAATGCTTAAAGTGAAACAATAAAAATTAAATATTCCTTTAAATATCGTGTCTGGGGTGTCCGCATAGTCTGCCTGTAAACTAGCACATTGTTCCCATGTTTATAACAGTACAGCAGGGACCCCACACTGATTTGTATTTTTATTGTGGCGTGGAGTTCCCCTTAAAATCTATACCAGAACCAAAGGGCCCGGTATGGACTGGGGGGGGAGACTTTTTTTAAATTAATTCTGTCATAGGGTTCTCCTTAACCACATTAATACACTATATTATATACTGTACAACTGCACTATATACCCTGCACTGTAATATATATATATATATATATATATATATATATATATACTGTATATATATATATATATATATATATATATATATATATATATTTAGGGTTGTCCCGATACCACTTTTTTTAGGACCGAGTACAAGTACCGATACTTTTTTTCAAGTAGTCGCCGATACCGAATACCGATACTTTTTTTAAATGTCCCCCACATATTGCAGCCATGTCATGTCCTCCACATATTGCAGCCATGTCATGTCCCCCACATATTGCAGCCATGTCATGTTCCCCACATATTGCAGCCATGTCATGTCCCCCACATATTGCAGCCATGTCATGTTCCCCACATATTGCAGCCATGTCCTGTCCCCCACATATTGCAGCCATGTCATGTTCCCCACATATTGCAGCCATGTCATGTCCCCCACATATTGCAGCCATGTCATGTCCCCCACATATTGCAGCCATGTCCTGTGCCCCATATTGCAGCCATGTCATGTCCCCCATACCTCCGGCTCCTCTGATTATACCGCCGCCGCCGCCGCCGCTGCCGCCGGGTTAATCCCCGTGCAACACAGCGAGCATTACAAGTTTTCATTGGTAAACTTGTAATACCCGCGGCGCCATGTATAGACACGCGATTAGACAGATCCGTCCAATTGCGAGCAAGGGGGGAGTGTCTATGCACGTATCCGGCGAGCGGCGGGGGGGGGGTATTCTATTTCGGTATCGGGGGTATTTGCGGGAGTACAAGTACTCCCGCAAATACTCGGAATCGGTCCCGATACCGATACTGGTATCGGTATCGGGACAACCCTAATATATATACACATTACACTGACTGCACTATATACTCTCAGGCCCCGTACATACGACCGAGTTTCTCGGCAGAATCCAGCGAGAACCTCGATGGGAGACGTATTTTGCCAAGAAAAACGGTCGTGTGTACACTTTTCGCCGAGCATCCCGGTCGGGAAGCTCGTCGAGCCAAAAAGAGAGCATGCTCTCTATTTCCTCGTTGTTCTATGGGGAAATTTGGCTCTATGAGCTTTCCGACAGCTGAACGGGAAACTCGACGGGCGGAACGATGAGTTTAGCCCGACGAGTTTCTTGGTCGTGTGTACGCGGCCTGACTGCAGTATATATACTAAATGGACTGCACTATATACTCTGCAGAAAAATTGGACCTTGGGTGTTGGTGGTGCCAGAGCACGGTAACCTCTCACAGTTACTCTTGTTGGGTGCAGGAACGGACCCTGCTATTAAATATTATAAAAAATTCAATTTTAGGGGACTGAAACTGTCTGATAATCTGAAGTAAGCCCTAGCAACCCAGACTTTCTCAGTTAAATAGGTACAGGTTCCATGAGGGATGTGAGGTATGCAACCTATGAGATTAAGAGAGAGTCGCACCTCACGTAAAGCAGCCGCAACTGCCGTAGCGGCGCAGATATCTCAGATACCTGTAACCAGACCCACCGAACAAACAGGAATAACGAGATACTTTCCAGCTTTGCAGGTAGTGGGTCGGCTCCCGGAAGGTAAAGGGGGGTTGCCGGGTCCGGATCCGGAGACAGAATATAATCTGGGTAAATTATTACAACCTTGTATGGCAGTCCGAGCAGACGTGGAGGTTCTACAAACCACCCCGCAGAGCCCGCGTATGTCTAACATCCTGGCGGGATCTACTGCCCCCCCACCCCTACGGGAAGATTTTAAAAGCGAGATGGAGACCCTGAAAGTTCTAATTCAAGCGCTCCCCACAAGGTCGGATATAGCCGACTTAATTTCTAAAGTAGAAGAAGCGCACTCCAGGGATCTAGAGATGGTGAGATCCGAAATTCAGGGCCTGGAAGTCCGAATGGGAGAGGGGGAAACCGGGTTAAAGACACTGGAGCAACGGGTGGAGAGGATTGAGAAAGCCCACCATAACCAACTAGATATTGCGATATCTCTGCAACTACAGGTTGAAGACCTCCAAGACCGGGGACGCCGCAACAATATACGCATACGCGGCCTTCCAGAACCGGAGGGGCAAGAAGACCTACAAGTTACAATTAAAAATATCCTCCAAAATGTTATGATGGACACTAGTATGCTAAATTATGAAATGGATAGAATACACAGGGCTCTGGGCCCCAAACCAAGAGACGGTGGCCGTCCCCGGGACGTGATCTGTCGGCTACATTACTATTCACACAGGGAGGCAATCTTACGGAAAGCGTGGCAAGTGGGTGTGATAGAGTTTGAAGGGACACAGCTCAAGATACTGCCAGATTTGTCAGGGGCTACCCTGCATCGCAGAGCACTGCTCCGTCCTATACTGGAACGTGTGAGGGCCTGGGGTGGGACTTATAGTTGGAGGTTCCCCATATCTGTTCTTATAAAGAAAGGCCCACTCTCGTTCTGGCTACGCTCTAAAATGGATCTCCCTGACCTTTTTTTATTTTTGGAAACAGAACCTTTCCCAGTTCAGGACTGGCTCCAGTTAAACCCCAGACTTTTGGAATCTAAGAAAATGTGACTCCTTTTTTTCTGGAAAATTATTATTTTTTTCTCTTCCCTCAAGGGTCATTGAATGGTTATTGAATGATTATTATCAATGGGTAGTTTTGAGGATATTGAGAGGGATCAATTTTTAATTCTCAGTGTTTTTTTGTCCTTTTTTTTTTTTTTTTTTTTCTCCCTCTTCGCTCACCCTACATTACAAGATTAGATAGGAGGTTCTGTTGGGCCTGGTCTGGCTATTCGTACAGTTTTCTCTATTGGGGGTAAGGGTACGGATGGGCAAAGTGTATCTAGAAGGGTAATATTAGACATTGAGATATTACCCGGAGCAGTGCTGATTGGAAGGGGAGATTGAGAGGGGAAGATAGAGGGGGGTTAGGGAGGGGGGCTAGCTAAGGGAGTGTGAGGGGTTCACAGAAGGGCACTAGTTTGTAGATACACAGTAGTTAGGGTTTTGAGGGTAGGGATGGGGGGGGGGGACACGGACGGGTTGATGGTTTGATTGGCTGTGGGTGGGGGGGCTCGCCCCACTATCTTAACCCACAGGCTCTTACGGACACACAGAGGAGGGAGGGGTTAGTTTAAAAGGGGCACAGTATTCAATGCATTCCATGGATACATAAAAGGGGGATGCTCAGTGGAGGGCACATACTTTTCTTTTTTTTTTCTTTTTTTTCCTATAATAACCCAGCGTTGGGTTTCTTTCCACAATATTCACATTTTTTTTTTTCTCATCAAGGGGTTTAGGGTATGTACATAAGGGTTAGTAGGGGGGAAGCCCGAGACAGATTTGAGTGAAGGGAATCAATTCCCCATGGGTTGGGATGGGAGGGGGGGAAGAGAGAGGGATTTGGTGGGTTTGCTGTTTTTTTTTTGAGTTTTTTTTTTTTTTTTTTTTTTTTTTTTTTGTTAATTTTTTTTTTTTGGGGGGGGGGAGGGGGGGGGAGGGGGGTCGGTGCGAGCACTGTGTCCGGGTATTATAATATGTGGATACCATAATATGACTAAATGTATGGAACAAATGATACGGAATATGATAACCATAATTATATTATAATATGTCTAAATGGAAGGAATAAATGATATGGAGAGGTTTTATAATTTGGCAGGGGAAGGGGGATGTATAAGTATGTATATATGTATATCCAAACCCAAGGTTTCCCCCTTTTCCTTTTTTTTTTTTTTTTTTTTTTTGCCATACCATATTAAGCCGACAAAGAGACGCCAGGGAAAGGCCTGTATGAAAGGTGGACTGTGGGGTACCCGATTTCTAATTTACCTCAGAGCGGACTCATGGCATATATATGGAGAGAAAAGATGCATGTGGAGGGGACGGGGGACCCCTCACCGGGAGTTGCGTGTGTTTCCAACCCCCATTAGGCTATCACTCAGAGGGGTGGGTTTGTGAGTGAATAAAGCTTGTGCTTTGCGACACCCTAGGAAGGGAGGAGGATAACGTTCTCCTTCCCTCTCTCCCTTAGGGTGTCGGTTTAGATTAGGGGTTAGTGGGTGGGAGGGTTTAAGCCAGGGTTTTTTTTTTTTTTTTTTTTTGTTTCGTGGTTCCTGTTTCTTCTGTTTTTTACCTCCTCTCTCCTCTACCTCCCCTCCCTTGCCTCTTGCCCCCCCCTCTTCGGAGACTCGAGGGGCAACTGGAAATGGAGAGTCTATCAGTGATCTCAATTAATGTTAAGGGATTAAACATCCCGGAAAAGAGACGTATCTTACTGGAGGACCTGAGAAAAAGAGGAAGAAATGTAGCTCTGATCCAGGAAACACATTTTAAAAAGGGGGGGCTCCCTTTTCTCCAAAGCAAGTACTTCCCGATTGTATACCATGCGACAAACCCGGTAGCGAAAAAGGGGGGAGTGTCAATAATGATATCAGCTAGTATACCGTGGTCTCTAAAAGAGTCCCTGGTAGACACAGAGGGGCAGTATTTAGCGGTAAAGGGGACGATAGGGGGAGTGACATTCACATTTGTTACTTTTTATGCCCCTAATGTACACCAAGACCGATTCCTGAGAGAACTTTTGGACAGATTGACAGGCTTCCAGGAAGGCCAGCTGATATTGGGAGGTGACTTAAATGTTCCCCTGGACCCCACGATGGACACCTCATCCGGTACCTCATCAGTTACGGGGGGTGTCCGGAGGCGGATCCGGCAGATGTTACAACAAGGGACCCTAATAGATACATGGAGATTGATGCATCCAGGAGAGCGAGACTACTCCTTCTACTCAGTACCGCATAAGATATACTCACGTATCGATTATTACTTTATACCCCACAAGCAGCTTCACGCAGTTATAGAAGTTGGAATTGGGGAAATAACTTGGACCGACCACGCCCCAATCCTTTTAGAATATAAAATAGGGGATCCTAGATCCTCTGGACCAAGTACCTGGAGACTGAATGAGAGTCTGTTACAGGATGAGGACGTTCTGGAAGAAATCCGGAAGGAGTTAATATGGTATTTTCAGATAAATGATACCCCAGAATGTAACTTGGGGGTGATATGGGAGGCCCATAAAGCGGTCATTAGGGGTGTCTTGATGAAACATGGGGCAAGAATCAAAAGGAATAGGGAACAGAGAATAACAACTCTCACGTCGGAAATCAGAAATCTAGAAAGTAGGCATAAACAGAACCCTAACCCCAAGGTAGAGAGAGAACTTATGACGCTACGTAGACAAATTAATGAACTACTCTTTCATAGAGCCAAAAGAGCGATACAGAATGGCAGAAGGCAGAATTACGAATTCGGAAATAAATGTGGAAAACACCTGGCAAATTCACTGAGAGAGCAACAAGCAAAAACCTATATTCCAATGATTAAGGGGTCGAGAGGTGAGGAACATGTATTACCCAAAGAGATTGCACGGACATTTAGTGATTATTATAGTACTCTGTACAATATACAAACAAGCCAACAACAGCATGAGACACTGGGAAAGTACATAGAAACCTCAGGTATTTCAACATTAACATCAGAGATGAGCCAAGATATGGAAAGACACATTACCTTAGAAGAATTACAGGAGGCAGTGAAAAAGGGGAAAAGAGGGAAAGCACCAGGAGCAGATGGGTTTACCATACTTTATTATAGACTCTTTCTCCCAGAATTAGGCCCCTTCATGATTAGAATGTTTAATGAATTAGGTGACTCATGCTCTTTTCATTCTGAAACCCTAAAAGCAGTAATAGCGGTAATACCTAAGGAAGGCAAAGACCCCTCTCAATGTGGAAGCTACAGACCTATATCATTACTGAATGAGGATCTGAAGCTCTTTGCCAAAATCCTGGCAATACGCATACAGCAACACATACCTGGACTTATCCACAGAGACCAGGTAGGATTTTTGCAAATGCGTGAAGCCAGGGACAACACGATCAAGATTCTGAACCTGGTCCATTGTGCCGGCTCTGGCGGAACCCCATGTGTTTTCCTCAGTACAGACGCCGAGAAAGCTTTTGATCGGATAAATTGGCAATTTATGTTCAAGGTCCTGGAACACATGGGGTTCGGCAATAAGATGGTACAATGGATCAGAAGTAACTATACTTACCCAACAGCACAAGTTAGAGTGAACGGAATGTTGTCACCCTCCTTTAAACTTTCAAATGGGACAAGGCAGGGATGTCCCCTATCCCCTCTCTTGTTTGCTCTCTCAGTGGAACCGTTACTAAGCAGGATTCGATTGAATCCAGATATTAAAGGACTGTCGGTCGGAGGTTCCGAATATAAGATCTCAGCCTACGCGGATGATATGATGTATTCTTTAGTGAACCCGATAGAATCCCTCCCCAATTTGATACAAGAACTGAAGGTATATGGAGACTTATCAAATTTTAAAATAAATTACGATAAGTCTGAAGCAATGGGGGTGGGGATCTCGAGGGGAGAGATGTGCTTCTTGAAAGCAAAGCATAGATTCAAATGGTCTGATAAATCTCTCTCTTATCTGGGTACCTTCATCCCGGCGGACCTGACACAGGTTTTTAGACTTAATTTTATGCCAATGTTGACGAAAACGCGGGTCCTCCTGGATGGTTGGAGGAAGGGGTTCCATTCGTGGTTCGGACGAATTAACATTATTAAAATGAATATATTACCAAAATTTCTGTACCTCTTCCAAACGCTCCCAATTGCTATACCAAAATTTTTTTTTAGACAGACGCAAACTCTCTTTAATAATTTTATTTGGGGCAACAAAAGTCCAAGAATTAAGAACTATACACTATGTTTATCAAAACGAGAGGGCGGCGTATCGGCACCAGATATCCTCAGATACTACCAGGCGGCTATGTTAATCCGACTGGTAGACTGGGGAAGACATGGTGGGGAGAAAATTTGGCCGGGTTTGGAGCAGGCCCAATGTAGTAGCATACTCTATCTGGCTGCGTGGTGCTATAGAGACCTGCCGATACTCACTAAGAAACATCCATTGATAGGCCCAACATTGAAAGTGGCCTATGGGCTATTTAGGAAAGGGGTACTATCCACTTTGGACTCACCACTCTATCCAATTTTGGGGAACCCACAATTTACACCAGGTCTGAAGAAGGGGTCCTTTGATAGACTAATAGACCAGGGTTTAACACAAGCATCTCATTTTTTGAGGGAGGGTCTATGGCATAGTATGTGGGAAATGGTGGAGGGTGGGCTCCCTTATAGATTGGATACCTGGAGAGCATTACAACTGCGGCATTTCTTGGACAATCTAAAACCCCCCAGAAGTTACGAACGTAAATTGACAAGATTTGAGGGGTACTGTAGTGGTAAGGGAGTGCTTCGGCACACCCTTTCAAGAATCAGCGAACTACTGAACACACCGACGGAGGACTCTCAGCTTCCTTTTTTTAACAGGTGGGAGATGGAACTGGGAAGACCCTTCACAGAAGAACAAAAGAGTAAAATACTCCGGAACATATTCGAATCATCAATCAGTGCGAAAACACAAGAGATGAATTACAAGATTCTATCTCAATGGTATCGTACCCCGGTAGTATTAAAAAGGTGCTATCCAGACACTTCGGATAGATGCTGGAGGTGTGGCAAGGAAGAGGGAACCTTGCTACATATATTTTGGCTATGCCCAGGAATTCTGAACTTTTGGACGGAGGTTCAGGGTATAGTGCAGAAATTTAGTAAAGACAAACTACCAGACAAATGGTCCTTTTTCCTATTACAGGACTCGGAGTTAACGGTAAAGAGATACAGGAGTTCTTTGGTTAATCACCTTTTAAACGCTGCTCGTGCCTGCATCCCAGGGATGTGGAAACATAAACAACCACCAACGGTAAAGATGTGGCTCAATAGAGTCGAAGATTTGAACAAAATGGAGGACCTCGTATGGACCTCCAGACAGAAACGTAAAGTGTATACTGAAACGTGGGCTGAGTGGAACGAGTTTAGATACTCAGAACAAGGGAGGGCTCTGCTGGATGCACAATAAGGTGGGACCGGATTCAGGGACGGGACGGGGAGGGAGGGAGGAGTGAGAGAGACGGGTTAGTGTGGGGTTTTTTTTTTTTTTTTTTTTGTCAACCGGGCGGGGGGGTGGGGGGGAAGGGAGGGAGTTGGCGTAGCAAGTTAGGGCATCGAGGACATTTGAGGGGCCGGTTTCCCCCCCCCTCCCTATGAGGGGCATAGTGACCCCCCGGGGGGAGGAGGGGACTTGCCGGCGTGAGGGGGTGAAGGGCAATGTACCCACGGAGTCGTGATCCATCAGAGGTCCAGATGGGGATCAGCGTGAGGGGAGGGAGGGGAGGGGCAGGGATGTGCCTCCTGTCCTCTATTTCCGTTTTTTCTTTTATTGCTGTTTAAGATATGATCAGGACTCGTGTGGGTGCTCCTTATTATATATTTTTTTTTTTTTTTTTTATCGGGTTTTTCCTTCACCTCATTGTTAAAATATATATATGTGTACATAATGTTCCTCCAATGCTCCTCGGTTAGAGGAATGGGTTTCCATCTGTATGTCACTTGGTACGATCAAAATAATAAAGAAAAATTTAAAGGAAATATTATAAAAAAAAATTAATTACATGCCCCAGTCATATAGGGGCAGACAAATTGGGCATTGGGTGTTGATGGTGCCAGAACACTGTAACCCCTCACAGTTACTTGTCAGGTCACCCGTGGCCAGGTGACAAGTGCACCCCATTGGGGTCAGGGATGCACCACAGGGTAGTGAACCCTATAGCCGACTGCTGCTATCAGAGAAAGCTTAACTCAAGATCGCCCAGGGCATGAAGTCTAAGACCCAGCTTTGTTTTCACCAGAGCCCCTAGTGGTGGGGATGGCCTTCGCCGCAGCTGGATCCAGGTCGCAACCCCCGAGATCCCCTAGGTCACACTCCGCAGGGAAAGAGGGGAAGCAGCCAGCAGGACAAACAGTGGTGATGACTAGGCCGGGATCAGGGCAACAAGCAGACAAGGGTAACCGAGGGACGCAAATAGTCAGGGGCACAGGCAAATGGGAGAAGTCAGGGACACGCCAAAAACGGTACACAGGAAGATGATCGTAGCACACTGCAGACAGGAACTTAGCAAACTACACTATTAAACAGCACAGCAGACTTGTAGTGCAACAGTTAATATAGACTTCCTGTGATGGCCTGGGTGGGGCCATACAGGAAGAGGAAGTGATAAAAAAGGGAACCAGAAAAGGGTCAGGCCTCTAATGAACAGATGGACAAACAGGTAAGCTGCCATACTATTGCATGTCCATGACAGTACCCTCCCTCTTACGAGGCCTCCCCCTTCCCCGCCTGGGTCCGGGTTTAGAGGGAAATTTCAGATGGAACTTCTTCAATAGACGAGGTGCAAAAACCTCTGATGCAGGAACCCAAGACCTCTCCTCAGGAACGAGGTACTGAAGAGTGCCTCTACAGAGTCGGGAATCCAGAACTTGAATGACCTCGTATTCCTGATTATCCTCAGAGACTGGCGCCATGGTAGGGAGAGGACGGGAGAACTTATTGAGGACTAAAGGCTTCAGAAGAGAATATGGAAGCAGTTAGCGATTTTGAGGCTTTTGGGAATCTGAAGTTTGAAATAAACTGGATCCAGTTTAGACGTTATGGTGTACAGTGGGTGACCGCGATATTGTGTCAATCTCGCTCCCTTTCTCGGCGAGATTGACCACCTGCGAGCCCCATCGCGGGATCCAGCGCCGAGCTGGCTTGCCGCAATGGAGACAAAGCCGCCATAGAAGCGACGGGGATCCGACGTGGATTCCCGCCAATTCTACACGTGGGCGGCGTTTGTTATGAATCCTGAAGGGGAAGTCCCCGCTGGATTTTAAATAAAAATCCGGCATGGGTTTCCCTCTCAGGAGCATACCGGGCCCTTAGGTCTGTTATGGGTTGTAAGGAGAACCCCCCTATGCCGAAAAAACGGCATGGGGGTCCCCCCACAATCCATACCAGACCCGTATCCAAAGCACGCCAGCCGGCTGGTCAGGAGGGGAGTGGGGGCGAGCGAGCGCCCCCCTCCTGAGCCGTACCGGGCAGCATGCCCTCAACATGGGGGGGGGTCAGGTGCTCTGGGGCAGGGGGGCGCAAGAGAAGTGTAAACACAAATAAACCACACAGGGTATTGAAATATTTTATTAGTTGACTGCCGGGGGGGTGTGTGTGGTCACTTTTATAAAAGCGCCCCCCTTCTTCCGACATCTTCGGCGGGGGGTGGGTCTTCTCCGCTCTCCGGGGGTCTTCTCCGCTCTCCGGGGTCTTCTCCCGCTCTCCGCTCTCGATCCGGCGCTCTCCGGTGCCTTCTTCTTCTTCTTCAAGACTGGCCGCCGCTTCTGTCACGTCTTCTTCTTTTCTTCTCCTCTCCAGATGTTGACGTGACGCTTCCTCCCGCTGTTATGCCGGGCGTGCGGCTCCCAGTGAGTTATATAGGCCTATCTTGTGACGTCGCAGTCCCATCATGCTCCGGTAGGTACCACGTGGTACCTACCTGCGTGCTACCTACCCACGTGGTACCTACCGGAGCATGATGGGACTGCGACGTCACAAGTCACTGGGAGCCGCACGCCCGGCATAACAGCGGGATGAAGCGCCGCGTCAACATCTGGAGAAGAGAAGAGAAGAGAAGAAGAAGACGTGACAGAAGTGGGGGCCAGTCCTGAAGAGACAGAAGGCATCGGACAGCGCCGAATCAAGAGCGGAGAGCGGGAGAAGACCCCACGGAGAGCGGAGAAGACCCCCCGGAGAGCGGAGAAGACCCCCGGAGAGCGGAGCAGTGCGCCCCCCTGCCCCAGAGCACCTGACCCCCCCATGTTGAGGGCATGCTGCCCGGTACGGCTCAGGAGGGGGGGCGCTCGCTCGCCCCCACTCCCCTCCTGACCGGCCGGCTGGCGTGCTTTGGATACGGGTCTGGTATGGATTGTGGGGGGACCCCCATGCCGTTTTTTAACAGACCTAAGGGCCCGGTATGCTCCTGAGGGGGAAACCCATGCCGGATTTTTATTTAAAATCCGGCGGGGACTTCCCCTTTAGGATTCATAACAAACGCCGCCCACGTGTAGAATTGGCGAGAATCCACGTCGGATCCCCATCGCTTCTATGACGCGCTCGCTGGAATGTGCTTTTACTATTCCAGCAAGTTCGAGATGTCGGCACCCTGTCGCCGAAAATCAGCGCGATGCTGTCGTGCTAAAAACACATTCTCGGCGGCAGGCACTGTATGTGCTCCAGGAGGAAGACTAGAGAAACAGTGTCACTGATGCATGCATTGTTGCTGCTCACCATCCTTGTGACCTCCTCAAATGGTGACAGGACAGTGCATGCATCCTTGATCAGTAGCCACTGGCATGACGAAAAGAAGCCAAGCTCCCCTGATCCTGGTGCCATACCTGCACAGGTACTCATTGGTGGCACTCTTGTGTGTGCAGCCGCTGCAGCACTGCCAGTGTTGAGTTCCACCTGGTGGGCATGTCACAAATGAGGCAGTTGTTTGGCAGGTGGCATTCCCATTGAATGTCAGCCAGCTTAGCACTGGCATTGTCTGACTGGCAGGAAAAGACCACAGACTTTTCTGGCCTGTCTCAGGAGATCTTGTAAGCTTGGGTACCTGATCATGAAACGCTGCACCACTAAATTCAGGACGTGTGCCAAACATGGAACATGGGTCAAGTGTCCCTGTCGGAGAGAAGGCTGGTGCCATTTTTACATACAACCATTCCTGGTTCAAGCTGCCGTGGTGTCAACCACCTCTGAGCCTGCCCCTTCAGAGCTGCCAGTGTGGCTCCTGTCCCCTAAGCAGACCAACTGAAACACTGAATGGAATCTTTTATTCTGACTGCTTGCGTAGCCCCTTGAATGCTTACGTAGCACTGCTGGTTCAGAGCACAATTCTGTAGAAGAGGCTATAGAGGAAGAAGAAGAGGGGGTGAAGCAAAGAGCTGTGGCAGAATCACCACCAGCTTTTTGGAGGCGTGGTGGTGGAACTAGCTCCAACAACACTGAACATTGTCCTACATTCTTCCCAGCTTCCAGCATAGTTAGCGGTAATATAAACATTGCTGCTGATCGCCCCCTGTCCAACAAGGCCAAAACATTGCCATCCACATGACGGTAGAGAGCCGGAATGGCCTTACAATAAAATAAATGCTGTTCTGGAATGTGCCACTGTGCTACAGCACATTCCACAATTTCACTAAAGGGGGCAGAGTCTACCATCTGAAAAGGCAGCAGTTGCAGTGCTAGCAAGTTGGCCAAGCTAGCATTCAGACGCTGAGCATGTAGATGACTGGGACCGAATTTCTTTCTTTCAACGGGGGTAGGGAAATTTGCCTGCTAAAATCAGATGGTGGTGTACTGCTAGCAGATTGGCTGCAAGTACTTGGGACACCTATTGCTATACCTTCATTTCTCTCAGTGCAGGTTTTTGAGAGGACTGAAGCTATAGTGAAGTTGGAGATCCCAGATGAGGAGCAAGGAGAAGCCAGCCTTGTTCTTAGATGTGGGTCTTTCAAGTGCTGTTGCCAACAGACTGCAGTCAGTGGTAATATGCACCTTACTGCTGACCGCCCTGTCCAACGAGGCCAAAACAGTGCCTTCCACATGTAGGTATAGAGCCGGAATGGCATTCCGTGAAAAGAAATTGCGTTTTTGGAACCTGCCACCCGGGAGCAATTGCAGTGCTATCAATTTGGCCAAGTTAGGCGAAATTTGCCTGCTGAAATCAACTGGTGGTGGACTATTAGCAGATTGGCTGCAAGTACCTGTGGCATCTATTGCTATATCTTCATTCCTCTCAGTGTGGGTTTTGGAGAGGACTGGAGGTATAGTAGGGTTTGAGATCCCAGATGAGAAGCAAGGAGAAGTCTTCCTTTTTCTATGATGTGGGTTTTTCTGATGCTGACAGACTGCATGGCAGGCTGCTGTTCTGGCCATGCTTGATCTGCTTCAGACATAGGTTGCAAACAGCAATGGTGCAGCAGCAGGACCCTGTGCCTGCAGAGCTCTGTGGTGTGATGCAATAGGGTGGCTGCCCTTAAGCTGCCCCCTGGAGGACATCATGCCTTGTTGGAGTAGTCTCCTCCTTATCCCCCCTCCTCACTTTCCTCCTCTCTTCTCTCAGGCACCCAAGTACAGTCAGTGACCTCATCATCCCCTCCCTCCCTCCGTGTCACTGATTCACACTAGTGCTGCTATATGATTATGCATTTTTAGTGCGTTTTTGATGTCTTTTCATGCTTTATGTGATTTTTGCAGGAGCAAAAAAAAGCCCCATACACACTATCATTTTTCCTGCAGTTTTTTCTCTTCAGGTTTACCAAAACCATCTAACATGAGGTCAAACCTTAAGAGTTTCAATTTGTGTGCAACCAGGCAGGCCCTTGCACTACATGGTTTTGCTAAACCTGAAGAGAAAAACCTGCAGGAAAACGTAGAGTTCCAAGAGTTTTCTTTATTTTCATGACTATGAAAATTGTAGAGTCACACTGAAGGCATCAAAAACTATGAATTAACACATGTGGAATTATATACATAACAAAAAAAGTGTGAAACAACTGAAAATATATGTTATATTCTAGGTTCTTCAAAGTAGCCACCTTTTGCAGCAGACACATCTCTAGAACAACTGTTAAGAGGAGACTGTGTGAATCAGGCCTTCATGGTAGAATATCTGCTAGGAAACCACTGCTAAAGAAAGGCAACAAGCATAAGAGACTTTTTGGGCTAAAGAACACAAGGAATGGACATTAGACCAGTGGAAATCTGTGCTTTGTTCTGATGAGTACAAATTTGAGATCTTTGGTTCCAACCACCATGTCTTTGTGCGACACAGAAAAGGTGAACGGATGGACTCTACATGCCTGGTTCCCACCGTGAAGCATGGAGGAGGAGGTGTGATGGTGTGGGGGTGCTTTGCTGGTGACACTGTTGGGGATTTATTCAAAATTGAAGGCATACTGAACCAGCATGGCTACCACAGCATCTTGCAGCGGCCTGCTGTTCCATCCGGTTTGCGTTTAGTTGGACCATCATTTATTTTTCAACAGGACAATGACCCCAAACTCTGTATCTATAGATAGATAGATGGATAGATAGATAGAGAAAGAAAGAAAGATATGAAGAAAGAAGGGAAGGAAGGAAGAAAGGAAGATAGATAAAGATAGATAGATAGAGAAAGAAAGATATAAAGAAAGAAGGGAAGGAAGGAAGATAGATAGATAGATAGATAGATAGATAGATAGATAGATAGATAGATAGATAGATAGATAGTGGCGGTGCGTCTATAGAGGGCGCCGGAGTGCCGCCCCCTCTGTCTCAGCCGCGACAATGGGCACAGTGGCGACAATGAGCACAGTGGCAACAATTAAAGGGCACAGTGGCATCAATTGGCACAGTGGCGACAATTAAAGGGCACAGTGGCAACAATTGATGGGCACAGTGGCTGCGTTTGATGGCATGGCACAGTGGCTGCGTTTGATGGCATGGCACAGTGGTGACAATTGATGGCACAGTGGCTGCGTTTAATGGCATGGCACAGTGACTGCATTTGATGGCAGGGCACATTGATGACTGACAATTGATGGCGCAGTGGCTGCGTTTGATGGCATGGCACAGTGGCTGCGTTTGATGGCATGGCACAGTGACTGCGTTTGATGGCATGGCACAGTGGTGACAATTGATGGCACAGTGGCTGCGTTTAATGGCATGGCACAGTGACTGCATTTAATGGCATGGCACAGTGATGACTGACAATTGATGGCAAAGTGACTGCATTTGATGTCATGGCACAGTGGTGACTGACAATTGATGGCACAGTGGCTGCGTTTGATGGCAGGGCACATTGGTGACTGACAATTGATGGCACAGTGGCTTTGTTTGATGGCATGGCACAGTGGCTGCGTTTGATGGCATGGCACAGTGGTGACAATTAATGGCAAAGTGGCTGCATTTGATGGCATGGCACAGTGGTGACTGACAATTGATGGCACAGTGGCTGCGTTTGATGGCAGGGCACATTGGTGACTGACAATTGATGGCACAGTGGCTGCGTTTAATGGCATGGCACAGTGGCTGCGTTTGATGGCATGGCACAGTGGTGACAATTGATGGCACAGTGACTGCATTTGATGGCATGGCACAGTGGTCACTGACAATTGATGGCACAGTGGCTGCATTTGATGGCATGGCACAGTGGCTGCATTTGATGACATGGAATAGTGGCTGCATTTGATGGGCCCAGTGGCTGAATTTGATGGGCACAGTGAGGCTGCAATTGTTTGTTTTTTTTGTTTGCGCCCCCCCAAACGTTTTGAACACCAGCCGCCACTGTAGATACAGTAGATAGCTAGATAGGTTATTATCTATCTAGCTATCTATCTAGAGTGGAGGCTGGTGTTCAACATTTTTGGGGGGGCGCAAACGGAAAAAAAAAGGGAAAAAATGAGAGAGAGAGATGAAGGGTACCCCTACATCAGTGTACAGTGTACTCACCCAGAGGCAGGAGGGACTGGATGGATGGATATCAGACTCCATCTTTCCTTTCTGTTTGGCTTTAGCTTGAATATTCCCGCCCACATCCCTTAGGCAGCAGAACGGTGTGTCTGTCTCTCCTCTAACTGGTCATGGGGGCAGCAAGGGGAGGGGAGAAATGTCAGAGCTGGCTTTGATACCCCAGCTGAGCTCTCACTATTTGGCGCTGTGTTGGTGGTGTACACCCCTGGGGAGACGTGACATATGGCCGCTTGCCGCTGAGGGCCGTTTGTGGGCCTAAACCGGGCCCGCGGGCCATTCACGGGCCACAACCGATCCGCGTGCCGCCGCGGCCCACCAGGCATTTGCCCAGTATGCCCTATGGCCAGTCCGGGCCTGTATCTATCTATCTATCTATATATCTTTATTTATTTATCTATCTATCTATATCTATCTTCCTTCATTCCCTTCTTTCTTTCTTTCTTTCTTTATCTATCTTCCTTCCTTTCTATCTATGTATTTATCTTTATCTATCTATCTTCCTTCATTCCCTTCTTTCTTTCTATCTTTATCTATCTATCTATCTATCTATCTATCTATCTATCTATCTATCTATCTATCTATCTATATTTCTCTATCTATCTATCTATCTTTCTCTATCTATCTATCTATCTATCTATCTATCTATCTATCTATCTATCTATCTATCTGTCTATCTTCCTTCCCTTCTTTCTATCTTTATCTATCTTTTTTCTTTATCTATCTTCCTTTCTATCTATCTATCTATCTATCTATCTATCTATCTATCTATCTATCTATCTATATCTATCTTCCTTACCTTCTTTCTTTCTTTATCTATCTTTCTCTATCTATCTATCTATCTATCTATCTATCTATCTATCTATCTATCTATCTATCTATCTATCTATCTTTCTCTATCTATCTATCTATCTATCTATCTATCTATCTATCTATCTATCTATCTTTCTCTATCTATCTGTCTTCCTTCCCTTCTTTCTAACTTTATCTATCTGTTTTCTTTATCTATCTTCCTTTCTATCTATCTATCTATCTATCTATATATCTATCTATCTATCTATCTATATATATCTATCTTCCTTCCCTTCTTTCTTTCTATCTTTATCTATCTTTCTTTCTCTATCTATCTATCTATCTATCTATCTATCTATCTATCTATCTATCTATCTATCTATCTATATCTATCTTCCTTCCCTTCTTTCTTTCTATCTTTATCTATCTTTCTTTCTTATCTATCTATCTATCTATCGATCGATCGATCGATCGATCGAATCTATCTATCTTTCTCTTTCTTTCGCTCTCCCCCCTTTATCTATCTATCTATCTATCTATCTATCTATCTATCTATCTATCTATCTATCTTTCTCCCTCCCGTTATTTATCTATCTACTAATCTTATTTCTTCCTTTCGCTATCTGTCTATCTATATTTATTTACACCCCCGTGCCCCCCCCGGGCTGCTTAGTCTAAAATTCCCGGGCCTATTTTTCTCCCAGTCCGGGCCTGAATGGGGTTAAAGGAGAAGTCTAACCTGAGCTTTTTAGGCTGGGCTTCTCCTCTGGGTCACAGGAGTGCAATTCTTTCTGCACTCCTGTGACCCACTGACGCTCTCCACTGACGTCACTGCCATCAGTCGTGGGAAGCGCGTCATCACGACTTCCAAGTCGGGATCCGCCAGCTGCCCTGATTGATGGCAGTCTTAGTGCATCAGTGAGCCGCTGAGACGCTGAGACAGCCTCTCCCGCCCCTCCACTGCTCGGCGCTCCAATGAGAAGTAGAGCAGCAGACTGACAGTCAACATGGCTCTGCTTGTGGAGGAGTGAGAACCAAGCCATCGGCGGTGTTCGGTGGCTCAGTTCTCAGTGCACATACTTCTTTTTTAAAGTCCAGGGACACGAAATGTTGTACCGGTAGACGTGCAATTTGTTTTATAACAAAACGATATTCGGCCGAATTTTTCATTTAGTTGAAATTTGTTATTTTTTTGGATGAGTCCGAATAAAAAAGAATACATTTCAACTAATACGAAAGAAATTATAGTGAAAATAACGAATGAATTTTACATGATTTGTTAATTTGTTAAAGGTTTAATGAAACAAAAAGAGTAAATCTAAAGGCCCATACACACGATCAGACTTGTTTGATCGGACAATCCGACCGAGTGTATGCTCTATCGGACAAATTTTTTCGCTTTTTCATCGAACAAATGTTTGCTGTGAAAACAAACTTTCCGGCAACAAATGTCCTACTTCAGCTAATCCGATCGTGTGTACACAAGTCCATCGCTCTAAAGTCCAAAGTATAAACACGCATGCTCAGAACCAATGCTAAAGATCAGACAACAATAGCAGAAGTTTCCCACAGGGTGACGGAAAAGAGCTGAAAAACCACATAATTTTGTGAAAGTTGGCTGAAAAAGTCCTGCCGTGTGTAAGCAGAACAAGTTCACGGCCAACGCCCTTCGAACAAAAATCCATCGAAAATTCAGGGGAAAGTCCGATCGTGTGTATGAGGCTTGAGAGAAGTGTTGTATTGTATTTGAGCATAGGAGAAGAGATATTGTCACTGTTTGTATTAATGGATTCAATAACTTTCCGAACTACGAATCGTTATCACGAATATATAAACATACACAAATATTGAATTATCCAAAAACAAATCAATTTGTTATAATGAATATCAATTCTCTCCAGAAATAACAAATTAATCCGAAAACAAATTAATGTAACATAACCAATCTAACAGAAATAAATTATATATTTTACGAATGAAAATAAAATGAAACAAAACAAAATTTTCTGTTGTGCACAAGTCTAGTTACCGGCTGGATTACTAGGTGAAAATAAATTAATAAAGCCTGAGACAAGAAAACAAATGCAGCCACCAAGTGATTGGTAAACTGCAATGCATTACATGTTTTATTATTTGGTTTAGATACGCTTTAACATATTAGTGCATAAATGTCTCTTTTTAAACTCTAGTCTCAAAAGTACCTTAGAATATTTAAATTACTTTGCTCATTGGGTTTCACATTGTCTTAATTAGAGATTACTCACTTGTGTACACTGGAATTGAATATTTTTCTCCAGGGATAACATCACCCTCAACTATAACATAGATGAGAACTGTGTAATAATTTCCAGCTATCAGGCCACCAAGATTAGCAGAAGTTGCAGATACATTTATACTTGATGTTGGCTCTCCCAGGATCTGCACGGAATAATAACTGACATTTCCATCTGGTTTCTCCCAATTTAGAGATATAGAGGAGGTGTTGGCATTGGGGACCAGATTCTTTATTACTCCAGGCTCTGAAAAGTAAACATAAATAACAATAGAATTAACATGTTTAATTCATTACTACCTTTATCATAAACCTAAAAATCAATTTTTTTTACAAACTTTTTCGCTTTTTCATCGGACAAATGTTCGCTGGGTGAACAGATAAACTTTCTGGCAACAAATGTCCTACCTCGGCTAATCCGATCGTGTGTACACAAGTCCATTGGACTAAAGTCCAAAGTACAAACACCCATGCTCAGAACCAATGCTAAAGATCAGACAACAGCAGAAGTTGCCCAAAAAGAACATGTAGTGCGTCTATTACGTTACTACGCTCATGTTTGTTGGCTGTATGCATACCAAGTTCACGGACAATGCCCTTCGGAGCAAAATCCACAGGAAAAGTCAGTTGGAAGTTCGATCGTGTGTATGAGGCTTTAGCCAATAAGCTTTTAAAATTGTATTTTCTAAGCTCCGTGGAAAAAATGTAATATAGAAGCTGATGTAAAATGGCATTAGTAGAGAAAGAACTTGTCTCAGGTACTTTTCTTAAATTCCCCCTATAGATTATAGTATTCAGTACAATTAGAGTTTTTTTCTTTATATTAAAGGACTAGATAAGGGGTATGGATTTATTTGAAATGTTGTTTAGCAATTTGGTTAATATTCAACCACTTAAAGACCGCCTAACGCATAATTACTGCAGCAGGGGGACTCTTTTGGGCAAAACAACATGCCTGTACGATGTTTCATATAATAGACATTGTGGGCGCGTGCCCGCTGCAAGGGGGTGGGAAGCCAATGCGCGTGTCTGGCAGACCCAATGTCCGCCGGGCCACCCGCGATCACTCCACATGTAAATAAGGCAGATCCCTGTTCTGACAGGGAAGTACACAGAAATCGTCTGTTCCTAGTAATCATAAACTCTGTGTTCTTGCTGTCTGTCCTTCCCCCACACAGTTAGTAAACACACTGAGGGAACACACTTTACCCTTTGATCACCCCTGATGTTAACCCCTTCCCTGCAGGTGTCATTTATACAGTGCTCAGTGCTTTGTTTATCACTAATTACTGTATTAGCGTCACTCGTCCCCCAAAAAGTATCACTTAGTGTTCAATTAGTGTCCGCCATTACTGATAAAAAAAATCCCTAAATCTATCCCATAGTTTGTAGAAGCAATAACTTTTGCGCAAACTAATCAATATATGGTAATTGGGATTTTTTTACCAAAAATATGTAGCAGAATACAAATTGGCCTAAACTGATGAATGAATTTGATTTTTTACATATTTTTATTGAATATGTTTTATAGCAGAAAGAAAAAAATGTTGTTGTTTTTTTTTCAAAATGTTTGCTCTTTTTTTGTTTATAAAACCAAAACAAAGCTCTATTTGTGCAGGGAAAAAAACATACATTTTCTATGGGTACAGCACCACAATGTGCAATTGTCAGTTAAATTAACGCAGTGCCGTATCAAAAAATAGGCTGGTCATTAAGGGGGTAAAACCTTCCGGGGCTGAAGTGTTTAAGGTTATTGTTTGGGATTAGGATTAGGATCAAATACATAATAAAAAAAAAGCCTGTGGGTAGTATATATACAGTACCTGGCTTCTGCTTGCATGGACAAGGCAAGGGTGATGTCACTATCCTTCCAGGAAGAACCTAGGGAATGCTGAGTACCTAAAATCTTATTAGAAAACACGTCCACATTGTTCTGTAGCATAATCTTATCACAGCATTCCCCGGGATCTCATTGGAAGGACGATGTCGTCACCCCCTGCAGTATGGAAGCTGGGTATGGTAAATATATTAAATAACTTTTTTCATGAGGGTATATTATTTACATTTTACTACAGCAGTTTTGACAATGGGTAATTTTTTAATAAATAAGTGGACCTTGCTTTGTAGTGCATGGTCCGCTTTAAAGTTGTGGGTAACATAAATACATATGGTAGAAATGCAATAAATATAACTCTTTTTGTATTTCACCACACTGTCTAAATAACTCACTTGTGTATGTAGACACAGAGATATAATTTCCCTGCACAGCAATTTTACCAACACGAGCAGAGACCAGGAAGGTGTAATCATTTCCAGGTGTCAGGCCTTCAATTGTATCAGAGGTTGTAATGCCAGTTTTATTGAAAGTTGGCTCTCCAAGGATTTGGATGAAACAAATACATACACTGGGCCAGATTCTTGTACATTTCGGCGTAGCGGCGCTTAAACTATTTACATTACGCCGCCACAACTTACAGGAGCAAGTGCCGTATTCTCAAAGCACTTGCTCTGTAATTTGCAGCGGCATAGTGTAAATGGCCCGGCGTATCCCCGCGTAAATCGAAGGGGGCGGCTTGTATTTAAATTAACCACTTAAGGACAGCCTTCCGCTCATTTACGTCGGCAGAATGGTACGGCTGGGCACATCAACGTATATATACGTTGATTTTTGTACCCAGCCGTGGGTCAGCTTCCCACCCACCGGCCGTCGTATGACGTCTTTTGACTTTGAGCGGTGATATCTGAATGATAAATGCAGTTACAAATATCATTCAGATATCTTCTTTTTCTGCCAACAATTCCCTACAACATAAGAATTATCATAGCGGC
Source organism: Rana kukunoris (assembly GCA_029574335.1). Lineage (NCBI taxonomy): Eukaryota > Metazoa > Chordata > Amphibia > Anura > Ranidae > Rana > Rana kukunoris. The sequence goes on from CM056052.1 coordinate 226,712,123, forward strand.
TGTTCAGCCGACTGACTATTCTTACGGGTGGCAAGAGGGGACGTACCCCCTCCTGCCACCCTCCGGTACTTCTCTAGGCTCGCCGCTGTCATTGGTGAACCAGGAAGGAATCCGCCAGCCCCAGATGCTGACCATGGAGATTTACGGCAGACCAGATGGTCCCCAGAGTCTCTATGATTGTTCGGAAGTCGGGAGCGATGTTATGACGTCACGCCCGGCATCTACATTTAAAAAAATGGCGCTGCCTCAGCTGGAAAGCTAAGATTTTTTTATTAATATTATTTCTAGCCTAGAGGTGAGATGTGGGGACTTATTGACCCCAGATTTCACTGTAAAGACCTGTCATGTTAATTCCTATAACAAGGGATGTTTACATTCCTTATAATAGGAAAAAAAGTGATAAAAAATAAATGAAAAAAAAAAAAGTGTCAAATTCTAGTTCTAGACCTCCTCCTTTGTAACTCAAAACATGTAAGCAGCAAAAAAATTGGGATTTTTAAGTACCGAAGTTTGGTGCATTTCAATGAGTGTGTTCAATTTTGAAGGGTGACATGTAAGGTATCAATTTACTCAGCGTAACATCATCTTTGACATTATGCAAAAAATTGGGCTGACTTTACTGTTTTTTTTGTTTTTTTTTTAACACAAAACTGTTTTTTTAAAAGCATTTGAAAAATTGCTGCGCAAATACCGTGCAACAACTGCCATTTTATTCTCTATGGTCTCTGCTAAAAAAAACATATATAATATTTGGGGGTTCTATGTAATTTTCGAGCAAGTTGTCTCTCCAAGTATCTCAATTAAATAATAACTGACATTTCCATATGGCTTCTACCAGCTCAGAGATATGGAAGTGGTGGTGTTATTCTCAGAAATCAGTTTTTTTTTTTTTTTTTTACTACTCCAGGCTCTAAAGAGTTAGGCATAGTATATTAACATCAGTATATGTAATTATTTTTATTGCTATTACTATAGACATATGAAAGATTTAAATTGCAATAATTGTAACAAGAAAACGTATATTGAACTGAAAAGCAAAAAGGGACATCTGAAGAATCTAATAGTCACCTGTATAGTTAGCTATCGAATAACTTTCTCCATTTAAATTATTATCACCACCAAGAGTAGAGACTAAGAATGTGTAATGATTTCCAGGTATGAGGGCTATAATGGTGTAAAAAGTTGTAGTAACAGTTCTATTAAAGGTTGGATCTCCCAGGATCTGAATGAAATATGAACTGGCATTTCCATCTGGTTTCTCCCAGCTCAGAGATATAGAAGTGGTGTTGATGTTCTCTGTTCTCAGGTTTTTGACAATGCCAGGTTCTAGAAATAGGACAGAAAACTGTCTGTTAAATTTCCATCGTATCTATTTATTTAAAAGAGATTACTTTTAAACTTTTACTGAAGCTGTCCTTTAAAGTTTTTCCCCTGTCAAAACACTGTAACTCATAATTTTGCAATATACCGTATCACCTACCTTAAACTCTGCTTAAGAGATTTCACTGTTTGTCCCAGCCTAGAAACACATAGCTTTTACAGGACAAAAAGTCCCATCAGAGCCCCATGTCTGCTTGCTTAATTCACCATGAGTATGAACCAACCTTAGATCTGAAAGACACATTAGTGCTAAAATGTGCCATAGGGGCAGGGCCCAGCTGGGATGTTTTTTAATGCAAGGGCTGTGTGACCCCAGGTAGGATGGGAAAGGTAATATCTCCATAGCTTAGAGCAGATGTTGTTATGTGGGAGAGCTTCACTAATACAGAAAGCCATTAAAAAAGTATGTCTGACAGTAAGCCCTGGTTCACACTGGAGCGTTTTGACATGCGATTTGACATGTCAAATCGCATGTCAAATTGGCAGCATTTTCTGGCTATTGCTGGCAATGGCACCATCCTAATCGGTGCAACGATGCATCTGCGAAGCTGCACCGATTTCAAAAAGTCGGTAATGCACCACTTTTTGCAATTTCGGGCCGTAATTTACATTGACATCTGCACAGATGTCTCTGAAATCGCAGCCGAAATCGAGACTGACAGTTCAGCTGAACTCGCACATCTTCATTCCCGCAGCCCAGTCAGAAGCTGGGCTTAAAGGGGTTGTAAAGGTAAATGTTTTTTCACCTTAATGCATCCTACGATACCGCCCCCCCCCCCCGAACCCCCGTTTTACTTACCTGACCCCACAAAAATCTTGCGCGCGTCCACGTGATCCTCTTCGGTTCCTAGCCTGGCCCGTTGATTGGCTAGGCTGGACGGATTGATAGCAGCGCAGCCATTGGCTGGTACTGCTGTCAATCACAGCAGATGATGCCGGGGGCGAGGCTGAGTGATGCAGTCGACGGCTATGCCCGCCGCTGTATCACAGGAGCGCGCTCGCAAAAGCTTTCCACCATGCAAGCTCGCTTGCATGAAGGTGGAAAGCTTTTGCGAGGAGGAGCTGAGACAGCCGTCGAGGGACCCCAGAAGACAGGGTTAGGGGACAATCTGTGCAAAATGAGCTGCACGGTGGAGGTAAGTATAACATGTTTGTTATTTTTTTTTTTAAAACTCTGCCTTTAGTGTTCCTTTAACCACTTGACCACTGGGCACTTAAACCTCCTTCCTAACCAGACCAATTTTCAGCTTTCGGTGCTCTCACAGTTTGAATGACAATTACTCAGTCATACAACATTGTACCCATTTGAACTTTTTGTCCTTTTTTTTCACACAAATGGAGCTTTCTTTTGGTGGTATTTGATCACCTCTGAGCTTTTTATTTTTTGGGCTATAAAAGAAAAACGACTGAAAATTCTGTAAAAAAAACTAAAAAAATCTAGTTTCTGTCATATTAGCGGGTTATTTCTCACACACAGCATATGCAAAGTGGCGTCTCCAGCTTTCATATTTAGGGGGGGCACATAGGGGGACAGGGACAAAAGTAGGGGGGCCCAACTATAAAATGCAATTATACTACGATCCCACAACAGGCCCTTTTACATGTTCTGCAGTGAGCTCCCTTCCTACTATACTGGGGCCCCCCAGGGTGGCAGAAAACAAGAGCTATGTGTCACCAGCACACCAAGAAAATATAAGGATCAAAAGCAGTGGGAGAACTTTCAGGGTTGCAAAGGTTGTCTTGCCACCGAGCCCTGGTGTTCTGCCACTGTGGGGTTCCCCAGCTGTCCTGTCCCTGCTATTGACAGCGATGGTCTGGCATCTGTCTCCTTGGCAGCGGCGGCAGTCCATTAGGACCTAGTGCTGGTGACATTACGGATGCATGCAGGGGAAGGCTGGCACTATTAGTTATAGAGAGCTGAGCCCCCAGCTGGTCACCTAGCAGCAGTAATGCTGTATAGCCTTCTCTGTTGACATGCTGATCGGGATGTGATCCAGGTAATGCTCCCAGTCAGATCTAATAAATACAGTATTTATTAGCATCTAGAGTACAACCACATATATATATATATATATATATATATAATCAACCGTATGTTCCGCAGCCGTGTGGGCTCTATGCCTGTAAAGTGTGGGCTTTGATCAATAAAATCTCTGATATTTAACACTAGGATTTGACTGGGAGCATCACCTGGATTGCATCCCGATCAGCATGTCAGAGAAGGCTCCACTGCTGCTAAGCAACCTGCAGGGAGCTCAACTGTCTACAACCAATAGAGATGGGCTCGGGTGTGTTTGAAATCCCACATGCCCAATCCCAGGAAGCCAACACTCCACAGTGCTAATCACAGGCAGTGAGACATTTCCTGATCTGTGCAGAGCTGCGGACCGGGAAATGTCTCACTGCCGGTGATTAGCACTGTGCAGTGTGGGCTTCCTGGCAGGCTCTGGCATGTGGATTTTTGAACATGCCCAGCCCATCTCTAACAACAAATTGTGCTGACCCTCCTGTACATCAGCCCCATAAAGTAACCAGCACTGGGTTCCAATGTGCTGCCGCCTCTGCCAAGAAGACAGAGACCAGCGCTGTGAATAGCCGAGACAGGACAGCATGCATACCACAAATTACACCCCAAAACACATTCTGCTATTACTCCAGTTTTGTGCTAAAAAAAAAAAAACAGTAAAGTTAGCCCAATTTTTTTTCATAATGTGAAAGATGACGTTACGCTGAGTAAATACATACCCAACATGTCACCCTTCAAAATTGCGCACACTCATGGAATGGCGCCAAACTTCGCTACTTAAAAATCCCCATAGGCGACGCTTTAATTACTTTTAATGGTTAAATGGTATTGAGTTACAGAGGAGGTCTAGGGCCAAAATGATTGCTCTCGCTCTAACGTTCGCAGAAATACCTCACATGTGTAGCTTGAACACCGTTTTCATACGTGAGCGGGACTTACATATGCGTTCGCTTCTGCATGCGAGCACACGGGGACAGGGGTGCTTTAAAAAAAATGTGTATTGAAGAGTATTTGGGTATTGCAGAGTATTGGGGTATTGCAGAGTATCGCGCAGGGTATTGCAAAGTATTGGGGTATTGCAGAGTATTGCGCAGGGTATTGGGGTATTGCAGAGTATCGCGCAGGGTATTGCAGAGTATTGGGGTATTGCAGAGTATAGCGCAGGGTATTGTGGTATTGCAGGGTATTGGGGTACTGCAGAGTATTGGGGGTACTGCAGAGTATTGGGGTACTGCAGAGTATCGCGCAGGGTATTGCAAAGTATTGGGGTATTGCAGAGTATTGGGGTACTGCAGAGTATTGGGGTACTGCAGGGTATTGGGGTACTGCAGGGTATTAAGGTATTGCAGAGTATCGAGCAGGGTATTGGCGTATTGCAGAGTATTGCGCAGGGTATTGCACAGTATTGGGGTACTGCAGGGTACTGGGGTACTGCAGGGTACTGGGGTATTGCAGAGTACTGGGGTACTGCAGGGTACTGGGGTATTGCAGAGTACTGGGGTATTGCAGAGTATTGGGGTACTGCAAAGCATTGGGGTACTGAAGAGTACTGGGGTATTGCAGAGTACTGGGGTACTGCAGGGTACTGGGGTATTGCAGAGTACTGGGGTACTGCAGGGTACTGGGGTATTGCAGAGTACTGGGGTATTGCAGAGTACTGGGGTATTGCAGAGTATTGGGGTACTGCATAGTATTGGGGTACTGCAGAGTACTGGGGTATTGCAGAGTACTGGGGTACTGCAGGGTACTGGGGTATTGCAGGGTACTGGGGTATTGCAGAGTACTGGGGTATTGCAGAGCTAGCTGGGATGGATGGAGGGATGGCTGGACCTGTGACTGCATTTGTCACAGATCCAGCTACAGTGCAGCTTCTGACACCCCACTCCCCCCCTCTCCTCTCACACTGTACCGAACGGTACAGAGAGGAGACTCAGGAGAGGGAGGAACCGGCGTCATCAAATGACGCCGGTTTGTTTACAAGTGATCGCGCCGTCAATTTACCGTGATCCGTGATGCGCCGGGACTTCTAGACCCGGGGAGCACGGACACTTCCGCGGGCGCGTCCCAGGGGACGTGCAATTGTGGAAGTGAAGGACGACATCCCGGGGACGTCGTCCCAAAATAACTCCACCGCGCCGTAGCAGTAAAATGCCTATGGCACGGTGGGAAAGAGGTTCAGCTTGAAAATATTTCAGCATTACATTACAGCAACAACAACAAACAGCAATAACTTACTGGTGTAATTAGATACAATATCATATCCTCCTTGCACATTATTTTCTCCAACTTGAGCATAGACCAGGATGGTGTAATAATTTCCAGGTGTAAGGCTCTCAATTGTATAAGACGTTGCTGTTACATTTTTATCAAAAGTTGGGTCTTCCAGGATGTGGATAAAATAGGAACTGGCATTTCCATCTGGTTTCTCCCAGCTCAGAGATATAGAAGTGGTCGTGATATTCTCTGTCTTCAGATTCTTCACAACTCCAGGTTCTACAATGTACACAATAGTAAATAGTGATGGTTAGTATGTATGAAACTTTCAAGACTTGTAAGAGCCATAAGAAATGTTATGATTTTCCTTTGTCCTTTTTCACTTTGCAAAACATGTTGAAACAAATGTAAAAGAAAAAGTATGGAAATTGTTTTATAATGGGTCTAGTGTAAACTTACTTGTGTATTCAGCTATTACAAGATTATTTCCCTGTACATTATTTTCACCAACACGGGCAGAGACCAGAAAGGTGTAATAATTTCCAGGTGTCAGGCCTTCTATTGTACTAGAATTTGTAGTTACAGTTGTGTTAGGATTTGGTTCTCCCAGGATTTGTATGAAATAAGAATTGGCATTTCCATCTGGTTTGCCCCATCTCAGAGATATAGAAGTGGTGGTGATATTTTCTGCTGTCAAGTTCTTTATTACTTCAGGTACTACAGTGCAGAAACAAACCAGCCGTGTATAAATATGTAAAATGAAGGACAGTAACTTTCAAAAGTGGCCCTACGTTACTTTATACAGACTATGGCACAAAAAAAAATGAAATATTAGCTAAAACAGCAATAACTTACTGGTGTAATTAGATACAATATCATATCCTCCTTGCACATTATTTTCTCCAACTTGAGCATAGACCAGGATGGTGTAATAATTTCCAGGTGTAAGGCTCTCAATTGTATAAGACGTTGCTGTTACATTTTTATCAAAAGTTGGGTCTTCCAGGATGTGGATAAAATAGGAACTGGCATTTCCATCTGGTTTCTCCCAGCTCAGAGATATAGAAGTGGTTGTGATATTCTCTATCTTCAGTTTCTTCACAACTCCAGGTTCTACAAGGTACACAATAGTAAATAGTGATGGTTAGTATGTATGAAACTTCCAAGGCGTGTAAGAGCCATAAGACATGTTATGAATTTCCTTTGTCCTTTTTCACTTTGCAAAACGTGTTGAAACAAAAATAAACAATAAAGTATGGAAATTGTTTTTTAATGGGTCTAGTGTAAACTTACTTGTGTATTCAGCTATCACAACATTATTTCCTTGTACATTATTTTCTCCAACTTGAGCATAGACCAGGATGGTGTAATAATTTCCAGGTGTCAGGCCTTCTATTGTACTAGAATTTGTAGTTACAGTTGTGTTAGAATTTGGTTCTCCCAGGATTTGAATGAAATAAGAACTGGCATTTCCATCTGGTTTGCCCCATCTCAGAGATATAGAAGTGGTGGTGATATTCTCTGCTGTCAAGTTCTTAGCTACTTCAGGTACTACAGTGCAGAAACAAACAGGCCATGTATAAATATGTAAAATGGAGGACAGTAACTTTCAAATGTGACCCTACGTTACTTTATACAGACTATGGCACACAAAAAAAAATTTTTTTTAGCTAAAGCAGCAATAACTTACTGGTGTAATTAGATACAATATCATATCCTCCTTGCACATTATTTTCTCCAACTTGAGCATAGACCAGGATGGTGTAATAATTTCCAGGTGTAAGGCTCTCAATTGTATAAGATGTTGCTGTTACATTTTTATCAAAAGTTGGGTCTTCCAGGATGTGGATAAAATAGGAACTGGCATTTCCATCTGGTTTCTCCCAGCTCAGAGATATAGAAGTGGTTGTGATATTCTCTATCTTCAGTTTCTTCACAACTTCAGGTTCTACAAGGTACACAATAGTAAATAGTGATGGTTAGTATGCATGAAACTTCCAAGGCTTGTAAGAGCCATAAGACATGTTATGATTTTCCTTTGTCCTTTTTCACTTTGCAAAATGTGTTGAAACAAATGTAAACAAAAAAGTATGGAAATTGTTTTTTAATGGGTCTAGTGTAAACTTACTTGTGTATTCAGCTATCACAACATTATTTCCTTGTACATTATTTTCTCCAACTTGAGCATAGACCAGGATGGTGTAATAATTTCCAGGTGTCAGGCCTTCTATTGTACTAGAATTTGTAGTTACAGTTGTGTTAGAATTTGGTTCTCCCAGGATTTGAATGAAATAAGAACTGGCATTTCCATCTGGTTTGCCCCATCTCAGAGATATAGAAGTGGTGGTGATATTCTCTGCTGTCAAGTTCTTAACTACTTCAGGTACTACAGTGCAGAAACAAACAGGCCGTGTATAAATATGTAAAATGGAGGACAGTAACTTTCAAATGTGACCCTACGTTACTTTATACAGACTATGGCACACAAAAAAAAATTTTTTTAGCTAAAGCAGCAATAACTTACTGGTGTAATTAGATACAATATCATATCCTCCTTGCACATTATTTTCTCCAACTTGAGCATAGACCAGGATGGTGTAATAATTTCCAGGTGTAAGGCTCTCAATTGTATAAGACGTTGCTGTTACATTTTTATCAAAAGTTGGGTCTTCCAGGATGTGGATAAAATAGGAACTGGCATTTCCATCTGGTTTCTCCCAGCTCAGAGATATAGAAGTGGTGGTGATATTCTCTATCTTCAGTTTCTTCACAACTCCAGGTTCTACAAGGTACACAATAGTAAATAGTGATGGTTAGTATGCATGAAACTTCCAAGGCTTGTAAGAGCCATAAGACATGTTATGATTTTCCTTTGTCCTTTTTCACTTTGCAAAATGTGTTGAAACAAATGTAAACAAAAAAGTATGGAAATTGTTTTTTAATGGGTCTAGTGTAAACTTACTTGTGTATTCAGCTATCACAACATTATTTCCTTGTACATTATTTTCTCCAACTTGAGCATAGACCAGGATGGTGTAATAATTTCCAGGTGTCAGGCCTTCTATTGTACTAGAATTTGTAGTTACAGTTGTGTTAGAATTTGGTTCTCCCAGGATTTGTATGAAATAAGAACTGGCATTTCCATCTGGTTTGCCCCATCTCAGAGATATTGAAGTGGTGGTGATATTCTCTGCTGTCAAGTTCTTAACTACTTCAGGTACTACAGTGCAGAAACAAACAGGCCGTGTATAAATATGTAAAATGGAGGACAGTAACTTTCAAATGTGACCCTACGTTACTTTATACAGACTATGGCACACAAAATTTTTTTTTTTTTAGCTAAAGCAGCAATAACTTACTGGTGTAATTAGATACAATATCATATCCTCCTTGCACATTATTTTCTCCAACTTGAGCATAGACCAGGATGGTGTAATAATTTCCAGGTGTAAGGCTCTCAATTGTATAAGATGTTGCTATTACATTTTTATCAAAAGTTGGGTCTTCCAGGATGTGGATAAAATAGGAACTGGCATTTCCATCTGGTTTCTCCCAGCTCAGAGATATAGAAGTGGTGGTGATATTCTCTATCTTCAGTTTCTTCACAACTCCAGGTTCTACAAGGTACACAATAGTAAATAGTGATGGTTAGTATGTATGAAACTTCCAAGGCTTGTAAGAGCCATAAGACATGTTATGATTTTCCTTTGTCCTTTTTCACTTTGCAAAACGTGTTGAAACAAATGTAAACAAAAAAGTATGGAAATTGTTTTTAATGGGTCTAGTGTAAACTTACTTGTGAATTCAGCTATCACAACATTATTTCCTTGTACATTATTTTCTCCAACTTGAGCATAGACCAGGATGGTGTAATAATTTCCAGGTGTCAGGCCTTCTATTGTACTAGAATTTGTAGTTACAGTTGTGTTAGAATTTGGTTCTCCCAGGATTTGAATTAAATAAGAACTGGCATTTCCATCTGGTTTGCCCCATCTCAGAGATATAGAAGTGGTGGTGATATTCTCTGCTGTCAAGTTCTTAACTACTTCAGGTACTACAGTGCAGAAACAAACAGGCCATGTATAAATATGTAAAATGGAGGACAGTAACTTTCAAATGTGACCCTACGTTACTTTATACAGACTATGGCACACAAAAAAAAAAAAAATTAGCTAAAGCAGCAATAACTTACTGGTGTAATTAGATACAATATCATATCCTCCTTGCACATTATTTTCTCCAACTTGAGCATAGACCAGGATGGTGTAATAATTTCCAGGTGTAAGGCTCTCAATTGTATAAGATGTTGCTATTACATTTTTATCAAAAGTTGGGTCTTCCAGGATGTGGATAAAATAGGAACTGGCATTTCCATCTGGTTTCTCCCAGCTCAGAGATATAGAAGTGGTTGTGATATTCTCTATCTTCAGTTTCTTCACAACTCCAGGTTCTACAAGGTACACAATAGTAAATAGTGATGGTTAGTATGCATGAAACTTCCAAGGCGTGTAAGAGCCATAAGACATGTTATGAATTTCCTTTGTCCTTTTTCACTTTGCAAAACGTGTTGAAACAAATGTAAACAATAAAGTATGGAAATTGTTTTTTAATGGGTCTAGTGTAAACTTACTTGTGTATTCAGCTATCACAACATTATTTCCTTGTACATTATTTTCTCCAACTTGAGCATAGACCAGGATGGTGTAATAATTTCCAGGTGTCAGGCCTTCTATTGTACTAGAATTTGTAGTTACAGTTGTGTTAAAATTTGGTTCTCCCAGGATTTGAATGAAATAAGAACTGGCATTTCCATCTGGTTTGCCCCATCTCAGAGATATAGAAGTGGTGGTGATATTCTCTGCTGTCAAGTTCTTAACTACTTCAGGTACTACAGTGCAGAAACAAACAGGCCGTGTATAAATATGTAAAATGAAGGACAGTAACTTTCAAATGTGGCCCTACGTTACTTTATACAGACGATGGCACACACAAAAAACGAAATTTTAGCTAAAACAGCAATAACTTACTGGTGTAATTAGATACAATATCATATCCTCCTTGCACATTATTTTCTCCAACTTGAGCATAGACCAGGATGGTGTAAACATTTCCAGGTGTAAGGCTCTCAATTGTATAAGACGTTGCTGTTACATTTTTATCAAATGTTGGGTCTTCCAGGATGTGGATAAAATAGGAACTGGCATTTCCATCTGGCTTCTCCCAGCTCAGAGATATAGAAGTGGTGGTGATATTCTCTATCTTCAGTTTCTTCACAACTCCAGGTTCTACAAGGTACACAATAGTAAATAGTGATGGTTAGTATTAGGGTTGTCCCGATGCCTCTTTTTTAGGACCGAGTACAAGTACGGATACTTTTTTTCAAGTAGTCGCCAATACCAAATACCGATACTTTTTTTAAATGTGTCCCAAAATGCAGCCGTGTCCCCCCACAAATGCAGCCATGTCCCCCACATATTGCAGTCATGTATGTCCCCCACATATTGCAGCCATGTCATGTCCCCCACATATGCAGTCATGTATGTCCCCCCACATATGCAGTCATGTATGTCCCCCACATATGCAGTCATGCATGTCCCCCACATATGCAGTCATGTATGTCCCCCATATGCAGCCATGTTATGTACCCCATATGCAGTCATGTATGTCCCCCACATATTGCAGCCATGTATGTCCCCCATATGCAGTCATGTATGTCCCCCATATGCAGCCATGTATGTCCCCCACATATGCAGTCATGTATGTCCCCCACATATGCAGTCATGTATGTCCCCCACATATTGCAGCCATGTATGTCCCCCACATATGCAGTCATGTATGTCCCCCATATGCAGCCATGTATGTCCCCCATATGCAGTCATGTATGTCCCCCACATATTGCAGCCATGTATGTCCCCCATATGCAGTCATGTATGTCCCCCACATATGCAGTCATGCATGTCCCCCACATATGCAGTCATGTATGTCCCCCATATGCAGCCATGTCATGTACCCCATATGCAGTCATGTATGTCCCCCACATATTGCAGCCATGTATGTCCCCCATATGCAGTCATGTATGTCCCCCATATGCAGCCATGTATGTCCCCCACATATGCAGTCATGTATGTCCCCCACATATGCAGTCATGTATGTCCCCCACATATTGCAGCCATGTATGTCCCCCACATATGCAGTCATGTATGTCCCCCATATGCAGCCATGTATGTCCCCCATATGCAGTCATGTATGTCCCCCACATATTGCAGCCATGTATGTCCCCCACATATGCAGTCATGTATGTCCCCCACATATGCAGTCATGTATGTCCCCACATATGCAGCCATGTATGTCCCCCACATATGCAGTCATGTATGTCCCCCATATGCAGCCATGTATGTCCCCCATATGCAGTCATGTATGTCCCCCACATATGCAGCCATGTATGTCCCCCACATATGCAGCCATGTATTTCCCCCATTTGGCAGCGATGTGTCCCTTATACCTTTTAAATATGCTGATGCCGCCTCTGCCACATACCGCCGTATCCCCTGCACAATCGCGTAGCGCATTACAAGCTTTCATTCTAAAAACTTGTAAATGGCCGCGCTCCGTGTATTAAAACTCCCCTTCTCCGGATTGGAGGGATCCGTCCAATCCCACACAAGGGGGAGTGTCTATACGCGGATTCGTGCATAGACACTCCCCCTTGCTCGGGATTGGAGGGATCCCTCCAATCCGGAGAAGGGGAGTGTCAATACACGGCCATTTACAAGTATTCAGAATGAATGCTTGTAATGTGTGCTTTGCGATTGTGCAGGGGGATACGGCGGTATGCGGCAGCGGCGGCGTCAGCATATCTAAAAAGGTATGAGGGACGCAACGCTGCAATATGGGGGGGAAGTATTCTATTTCAGTATCGGGGGTATTTGCGGGAGTACAAGTACTCCCGCAAATACTCGGCATCGGTCCCGATACCGATACTAGTATCGGTATCGGGACAACCCTAGTTAGTATGTATGAAACTTCCAAGGCTTGTAAGAGCCATAAGACATGTTATGAATTTCGTTTGTCCTTTTTCACTTTGCAAAACGTGTTGAAACAAATGTAAACAAAAAAGTATGGACATTGGCCCAGATTCATAAAGCAATTACGTCTGTCTAACTGGTGTTAGACAGGAGTAATTTCAAATTTTGCGCGCCGTATCACTAGTTTGAATCCTCAAACCATGATACGGCGGCTTCGGGCTTCGATCCGAGAGGCTTACGTCTTCTTAAGCCTTCGGATCTACGCTGCGATATTTTTGCGGCCGCTGGGAGGAGTTTGCGTCGTTTTCATGCGTCGGGATATGCAAATGTTTTTTTACGGCGATCCACGAAGATACGAGCGGTCTTCGCAATCGCTTACGTCTGGGTTTTTTTACGTACTGTTAGACCAGCTTTTTGCTGGTCTAACGGTGCGTAGGCCATGTTAAGTATGGCCGTCGTTTCCGCGTCGAATTTAAATTTTTTTTTTTTTTTTGCGTAACTCGTTCGGGAATAGAAATGTCCGTAAACGACGCTACTCAAACAACGAATGACGTAACGACGTGATTTCGCGCAATGCACGGCGGGAAATTTGCGAACGGCGCATGCGCAGTTCGATCGCCGCGGGAACGCGCCTATTTTAAATACTTCACGCCCCCTACTCGTCTAGATAGATTGCGACGGGAGAAATACACTACGCCGCCGTCGTTTACTGGACAAAATATACCTGGATTCCACGTAGAGCCAGGTAAAAAACGGCGGTGTAGTGTATTTCTGATACGCTACGAGAATCCAATTCTCTCTGAATCTGGGCCATTGTTTTTAATGGGTCTAGTGTAAACTTACTTGTGTATTCAGCTATCACAACATTATTTCCTTGTACATTATTTTCTCCAACTTGAGCATAGACCAGGATGGTGTAATAATTTCCAGGTGTCAGGCCTTCTATTGTACTAGAATTTGTAGTTACAGTTGTGTTAGAATTTGGTTCTCCCAGGATTTGAATGAAATAAGAACTGGCATTTCCATCTGGTTTGCCCCATCTCAGAGATATAGAAGTGGTGGTGATATTCTCTGCTGTCAAGTTCTTAACTACTTCAGGTACTACAGTGCAGAAACAAACAGGCCGTGTATAAATATGTAAAATGGAGGACAGTAACTTTCAAATGTGACCCTACGTTACTTTATACAGACTATGGCACTCAAAAAAAATTTTTTTTAGCTAAAGCAGCAATAACTTACTGGTGTAATTAGATACAATATCATATCCTCCTTGCACATTATTTTCTCCAACTTGAGCATAGACCAGGATGGTGTAATAATTTCCAGGTGTAAGGCTCTCAATTGTATAAGACGTTGCTGTTACATTTTTATCAAATGTTGGGTCTTCCAGGATGTGGATAAAATAGGAACTGGCATTTCCATCTGGTTTCTCCCAGCTCAGAGATATAGAAGTGGTGGTGATATTCTCTATCTTCAGTTTCTTCACAACTCCAGGTTCTACAAGGTACACAATAGTAAATAGTGATGGTTAGTATGTATGAAACTTCCAAGGCGTGTAAGAGCCATAAGACATGTTATGATTTTCCTTTGTCCTTTTTCACTTTGCAAAACGTGTTGAAACAAATGTAAACAAAAAAGTATGGAAATTGTTTTTTAATGGGTCTAGTGTAAACTTACTTGTGTATTCAGCTATCACAACATTATTTCCTTGTACATTATTTTCACCGACACGGGCAGAGACCAGGATGGTATAATAATTTCCAGGTGTCAGGCCTTCTATTGTACTAGAAGTTGTCGTTACAGTTGTGTTAGAATTTGTTTCTCCCAGGATTTGTATGAAATAAGAACTGGAATTTCCATCTGGTTTGCCCCATCTCAGAGATATAGAAGTGGTGGTGATATTCTCTGCTGTCAAGTTCTTCACTACTTCAGGTACTACAGTGCAGAAACAAACAGGCCGTGTATAAATATGTAAAATAAAGGACAGTAACTTTCAAATGTGACCCTACGTTACTTTATACAGACTATGGCCCAAAAAATAAAATAATGAAATATTGGCTAAAACAGCAATAACTTACTGGTGTAATTAGATACAATATCATATTCTCCTTGCACATTATTTTCTCCAACTTGAGCATAGACCAGGATGGTGTAAACATTTCCAGGTGTTAGGCTTTTAATTGTATAAGACGTTGCTGTTACATTCATATCAAAAGTTGGATCTCCCAGGATGTGGATAAAATAGGAACTGGCATTTCCATCTGGTTTCTCCCAGCTCAGAGATATAGAAGTGGTCGTGATATTCTCTGTCTTCAGATTCTTCACAACTCCAGGTTCTACAATGTACACAATAGTAAATAGTGATGGTTAGTATGTATGAAACTTTCAAGACTTGTAAGAGCCATAAGAAATGTTATGATTTTCCTTTGTCCTTTTTCACTTTGCAAAACATGTTGAAACAAATGTAAAAGAAAAAGTATGGAAATTGTTTTATAATGGGTCTAGTGTAAACTTACTTGTGTATTCAGCTATTACAAGATTATTTCCCTGTACATTATTTTCACCAACACGGGCAGAGACCAGAAAGGTGTAATAATTTCCAGGTGTCAGGCCTTCTATTGTACTAGAAGTTGTAGTTACAGTTTTGTTAGAATTTGGTTCTCCCAGGATTTGTATGAAATAAGAACTGGAATTTCCATCTGGTGTGTCCCATCTCAGAGATATAGAAGTGGTGGTGATATTCTCTGACTTCAGGTTCTTCACTACTCCAGGTCCTACAATTTACACAATAGTAAATAGTGATGGTTAGTATGTATGAAACTTCCAAGGCGTGTAAGAGCCATAAGACATGTTATAAATTTCCTTTGTCCTTTTTCACTTTGCAAAACGTGTTGAAACAAATATAAACAATAAAGTATGGAAATTGTTTTTTAATGGGTCTAGTGTAAACTTACTTGTGTATTCAGCTATCACAACATTATTTCCTTGTACATTATTTTCTCCAACTTGAGCATAGACCAGGATGGTGTAATAATTTCCAGGTGTCAGGCCTTCTATTGTACTAGAAGTTGTCGTTACAGTTGTGTTAGAATTTGGTTCTCCCAGGATTTGTATGAAATAAGAACTGGCATTTCCATCTGGTTTGCCCCATCTCAGAGATATAGAAGTGGTGGTGATATTCTCTGCTGTCAGGTTCCTTACTACTTCAGGTACTACAGTGAAAAAACAAACACGCCGTGCATAAATATGTAGATTAAAAGGACAGTAGGTTTCAAATATGAGAAACATTATTGTTTACAGACCATGGCACGTGCAAGACATTTAGTGTACAGAAGAAAGAATCAGATGAAAATAGGTAAGGCAATAGTCATCTGTTTCTATGATGCATATGACTTACTTGTGTATTCTGATATACTGTAAAGTATAGTTTGCTTTGACTTTCATTTTCCCCAACAACAGCTGGGACCAGGAAGGTGTAAAAACTTCAAGGTGTCAGACCTTCAACTGTTTTACAAATTGTATTGGCATTTTTATTAACCCCCCTGGCGGTATTCCCGAATCTGACTCGGGGTTACATTTTTGTGCTGCGATCAGTTCCCCCCAAGTCAGACTCGGGCTCGCCTCGCAGCATCTACAGGCAAGGTTTTCTTACCTTGTCCCTGGATCCAGCGATGCATTCGCAATGTGTGAGCGAGCGGGCCCTCGCTCGATTCACACAGTGCCTCTGTGTGCCATCGATCTCCGTTCCCTGCAACGTTAGCGGAGAACGGCGAACGGCGCCAAATTCAAAAACGTAAACAAACACAGTACATACAGTACACTGTAATCTTATAGATTACAGTACTGTATGTAAAAAATACACACCCCCCATGTCCCTAGTGGTCTGTCCAGTGCCCTGCATGTTCTTTTATATAATAAAAACTGTTCTTTCTGCCTGCAAACTGTAGATTGTTCATAGCAACCAAAAGTGTCCCTTTATGTCAAGAATGGTTTAAGATCAGCTAGAAAACAGCGATAATAAATTATAATCACTTGCAGGAATTGAGCGATAGCGATTTGTGGGGGAATTCGTCATAAAAAAATAAAAGTAATGACAGCGACAATTCTGCAACTGAGCAAATTTCTGTGATTTTGAGTTGATTACATTATTGAATAATTTTTATTATAATTATATTATTATTTGTTATAATTATTTTTAATTTCTTATTTTATTATAATTTATAATTTTGTTTTAAAAAAAATCATACCCTGGATGCCTACTAGACTCTTGTTTGGTCAGATTTAAGTGAGTTATTCCTAAGAATTACAAACCTACAGTATAAAATGCCAAATTTCCTTGCAAATAATGGTACCACTTTCAGCACCTAAAATCAGAAAGAATCATACCGCCAGGGAGGTTCAAAGCTTGATTTCCGAGCACTTGGATCAAATACGAACTGGTATTTCCATTTGGTTTCTTCCAGCTCAGAGATATAGAAGTGGTAGTTATGTTCTCTACTGTCAGGATTGTAACTGGTTCAGGTGCTAAAAAATAGAACACTCCGCCAGAACACTCCAGTCAGTGCCCTTAGCAATTGACCAACTTCTGTCGGACAGGCTGCCATACGCACGAGCCGAATGTCAGACTTTTTTTTATTGAACTGGTCAATGTCATCCGGCATTTAGTCTGCATGTACTAGGCTTACGTGTCATGCAAGATTGATCTAAAACAAGCAGAAGATGTATAATGTATACTAACAGATTTTGACTAACAAACAAGGCAGATGCGTTGTCTGCTCTCCCTTATGAAGGCTTTGAGTTCAAGTAAAATTGTGTGTTCACCTAACTTTCTAAGATGACCCTGGGTTCACAGAGCAAGCAACTTGTCTGTGGCTGACATACCTCTAAGTACAATGACCAGGAAGGTGTGTAAGAAGGAGGCAGGCCAATGATCGACCATAAAATCTGTGGTCAATGTTTGTACAATAGAGCATTTGGGAATATCTGAGTGCACTGAAAATAAATATTATAGCCCAAAAGCTATGTTTTCACTTGAAAAATAGTCGTCTTGTACGCCCAGTCACCTTATATGCCGGCAAATACAGTATTTTTACTTTCTGCTATAAAACATATCGAATAAAAAAATCAAATTTCTTAATCAATTTAGGCCAATATGTGCTACATATTTTTGGTAAAAAAATCCCAATAAGCGTATATTTATTGATTCCTTTTTACTGCTCCTGGAAACAGTAGCTGGCGATTTTCTTTACCGCCACTAAATGCTTATGCCTCCAAACACCCCTGACAGTTTATGTGTGCATGGACACATAGGCTAATATGGAGGGACTTTTAGAGGCAGTTAAAAAAAAAAACTTCAAATGTCCCTAACAGCAGCTGTAAAAACACCCTGTGTGCAGGAGCACTTACACAGTAATAAGTGGCTATTTGTAGCACTGATCGCTGTATAAATGTCAATGGTCCCATAAAATTGTCCGATCTGTCCACCGCAATGTCATAGTCCCGCTAAAAATCACAAATCACCACCATTACTAGTAAAAAAAAAATAATAATAATAAAAATGACATAAATCTATCCCCTATTTTGTAGACACTATGGGCCAGAACCACAGACATTTACGGCAGCGTATCTCCAGATACGCCGCCATCAATTCAAATCTGCACCGGCGTATCTTTGTTTTGTATCCACAAAACAAGATACGCCGTTTTTTTGCTTAGATACGTCATATATTTACGCTGGACGCTAGGGGCGCTTACGTTGTTTGTCCGCGTAAAATATGCAAATGAGCTAGATACGCCAATCCACGAACGTACGTATGGCCGGCGCAGTGTTTTTACATCGTTTGCGTAAGCGTATGTCCGGCGTAAAGTTACCCCTGCTATATAAAGGCGTACGCAATGTTAAGTATGGACGTCGGGCCAGTGTCAAATTTTCCGTCGTTCACGTCATTTGCGTAAACCGTGCGCGAATAGAGTTTTGCGTAAGTTACGTTCACGTCGTTTTCATTGACTATTTTCGACGTGATTTCACTCATGCGCACTGGGATATCTCCACGGACGGCGCATGCGTCGTTCCAAAAAAACGTCAAATACGTAGGGTCAAGCTGATTTACATTAAATCACGCCCACATTTGGCTTATTTGAATTACGCGGCCTTACGCCGCAACAATTACACTACCCCGCCGTAAGTTACAGCGGGAATTGTTTGAGGATATGGATACGCCGCTGTAACTTACAGCGGCGTAGTGTAAATCATTTAAGCTACGCCAGCGGGAGATGTTTGTGGATCTGGCCCTATAACTTTTGCGCAAACCAATTTATATATGCCTATTGCGTTTTACCAAAAAATATGTAGAAGAATACATATAGACCTAATCTGATAAATAAATGTGTTTTTTTATTATTATTTTTTGGATATGTATTATGGTGTGGGGTTGTTTTTTCAGGGGTTGGGCTTGGCCCTTAGTTCCAGTTATTGGAAATCTTAAGGCATCAGCATACTAAGGCATTTTGGACAATTTCATGCTCTCAACTTTGTGGGAACAGTTTGGGGGTGGCCCCTTCCTGTTCCAACATGACTGCACACCAGTGCAAAAAGTAAGGTCCATAAAGACATGGATGAGCAGGTTTGTGGTGGAGGATTTTAACTGGCCTTCACAGTCCTGACCTCAGCCCAATAGAACACCTTTGGGATGAATTAGAGTGGAGACTGTGAGTCAGGCCTTCTCGTCCTCATCAGTGCTTGACCTCACAAATGCGCTTCTGGAAGACTGGTCAAACACTCCCATATAAACACTCCCAAACCTTGTGGGCAGCTTTCACAGAAGAGTTGAAGCTGTTATAGCTGCAAAGGGTTGGCCAACTCAATATTGAACCCTACAGACTAAGACTAATATGCCATTAAAAATCATGTGCATGTAAAGGCAGGCTTCCCAATACGTTTGGTATTATATATATTATAGTATATATATATATATATATATATATATATATATATATATATATATAGTACAGACCAAAAGTTTGGACACACCTTCTCATTCCAAGAGTTTTCTTTATTTTCATGACTATGAAAATTGTAGATTCACACTGAAGGCATCAAAATGAATTAACACATGTGGAATTATATACATAACAAAAAAGTGTGAAACAACTGAAAATATGTCATATTCTGGGGGGCGCATGCGCGGCGCTGAACAAGATGGTCGCCTGAGGAATTTGCTCCACAGCATCGGGGCTGATCCCGGCTCACGGAGGGCCATCATCTTACATTAACACCTTCAATTTATCACCCCTCGAGCCCTCTAAAGGCGGTGCATGTCGACCTCCAAGAAAAAGAAGGATAAGGGCACTGCTCAGAAAACTCTGACCCACTACCTTCTCCGCACTCGTGAACTGTACGGCATGGCTCAAGATGGCGCCGACGCGGGAGAGGCTGGCACCCTTTCCCAGTCTCCCATCCCCTATTCACTCCGCTCACAGGAAGCTCCAGAGGCCAATGCTGCAGCCTTATCCAAGGCAGACCTGGACTCTAGCCTGGAGGCGATGTATTCCAAGCTTGCCGCTAAATTCCAATCGGAGCTACACAAGACCTCCCACACCCTCTCCCAGGAGATTGCGGCCTTGGGTACAAGAACAGAAAAGCTTGAAACGAAACATGACGAGCTCGCCCTGGCATACAACGACCTCAGTCGGGAACATGAGGATCTGGCCTCGGCTTTCTCTGTAATGCAAGCCCAACTGGAGGACCTGGACAATCGTAACCGACGCAATAATTTACGTCTACGGGGTATCCCAGAGTCGGTAACGGAGCTTATTCCAGCAGTAGTACGTCTCTTTAAATCGCTCCTTCCTAATTGCGACTCTGCGGCCTTCACTTGCGATCGGATCCACCGGGCGCTCCGTCCGAAACCGCCTGTGGATAAACCTCCGCGGGATGTCGTTCTATGTATGAAGGACTTCCTGACTAAAGAAGAAATCCTCCGGGCTGCCCGTAACAAACAACGCATCACCTTAGATGATCAAGTTGTGCAGATTTTTCCGGATGTCTCCCAGGCCACCCTGGAGAGACGCAGAGGCCTAAAGGAAATCACAACCGCGCTCCAGGCCGCTCGGATCAGGTATAAGTGGGGATTTCCTTTTAAATTAATGATCCCTCACAATGGATCTACGTATGTAGCCACCACTTTACCCGAAGGCCAGGAGATCCTTGTGAAATTAGGTCTCCTTGAAGCTGATGCTGTTCGCCGCCGGCCCTCCACCCCAAGACCTTCTCCTCTCTGGCATACCCCACCACCACGCCGTGACCGTCGGAGACTTCGATATGACATCGGAGGTATGGGCATTAATTAATGACTGATTCCTGATATTCTGGCTATCTATATTCTCTCACCCACTGACTTATGCCCTTGAGAATTTTTCCTTTTTTTTTTTGTGTGCATTTGTTTTGTTTGTTTTCTTCGGCTGCACCGTTCATTTTCAGCTAATATAGCCCTGGTTCCTCGGGCCCATCCGTTTGAGTTGTTGCATGACCTCCCCTCCCAGCCTTTCACTGACTCTATGTATTCCCTGCGATCGCAGGGGTCTGGATGACTCCTTTTGCCGGCCCTCACATCTCACCCTCCCTAATGGACGTGAGGCTGGTCTACTTTCATGGCTGGTTTCGAGACCAGGAGGTCTCGTTTGGTTGCTTCTCTTATCAGGTGTGATGTCTCTACCTGATCCACGAACTGTACTTCTGTCTTATTTTTTTTTCCTATGCTTTTTTTTCACCCTGAGATATTTTTTGAACGTTTTTTTTTTAGTCCATGGTTCTGATCAGTCCCTCTCTTCCCCGTGGCTCATTTGGCTCTATGGCTTATATATATTACACAACTGTTTTAAATGTAATCTACTTGTGATGTCTATGTTTTGTGGAATTGTGGCGGCAACCCCTGCTTCACCCCATAGACCCTTCTTAGGCGACAATCTGATGATTGGGAGATTACCTACCCCCCTCTTTCTTCCTGATGAATTTTTACTTACCCTATTGGAATGGCGATTAAGTGTCTTTCTCACAATGTGAAAGGTTTAAACTCCCCGGTTAAACGCAAAAAGGCATTCGCCATGTACAATCAACTTAAAGCCAAAATTCTCCTACTTCAGGAAACACACTTCTCCGAGTCCTCCCACCCTAAATTTTTCCATAGGAATTACCCTCAATCTTATTACACTTTGCACTCATCCAAGAGCAGGGGTGCTGCCATATTCCTTCACTCCTCCCTCCCCTTTGAGGTTGGGAGGGTTTTCAGGGATAAGGATAGTAGGTTTGTAATTATTAAGGGTTTATTGAATAACAAAGAATTGACTATTGCCAGCGTGTATGCCCCGAATGACCCCCCGGCTACCTTTTTTACCTAATTTTTTGAACGCCTGTCTGCTTTCCAATCCCCCCACATGATTGTAGGGGGAGATCTTAACCTGGTGGCGAACCCCTCACTAGATAGGACTTCCTTTACCACTTCGACTAGGGCTTTCCCTAAATCACTTACTCGTGCCCTGAGGGATCACCAAATGATTGACTCCTGGAGGGCGCACAATATTGGAGCCAGAGAATATACATTTTTTTCCCACCCACACAATAGCTCGGCCAGGTTAGATTATATTTTTGTTTCTCCCATCATTTTGGCTAATTCAAAGGAGGCCGATATACTCCCATGTGTATGGTCAGACCACCACATAGTGTCTTTTGTCACAGGTTTTATAGGTCTTGCCCCGACACCTTATGCCTGGCGTCTGAATGAATCTCTTCTCTCAGATGCGGCGATAGAAGCGGAGGTTTTACAATCCATTGAACAGTATTTCGAACTGAACGCCCTCCCTGAGACCCCTATTTCTACGGTTTGGGCGGCACATAAAGCCGTTCTAAGAGGTAAACTGATCGCAATATCTTCTGCCCGTAATAAAAATAATAGACAGCGTATTCTTACCCTCACATCTGAATTAGATGCCCTCTACAAAAATATGTCGGACCACCCCGGGGACTCTGTAAGGGTCGACATAGATAGGAAGCGTCTGGAACTAGATTCATTGCTCACGGACAAAGCTGAGAAAGCTCTAAGATGGGCCAAGGCCAAGTTTCTCTTACATGGCAGCTCCCCCTTTGCCATGCTGGCTAGGCGGCTGAATCGCCTCACCAGACCACCTCATATCTATAAACTTACGGATGAATCTGGACTGACCACTTCTCACCCTCAGGAGGTTCTGAAGATTTTCTCCAAGTTTTACTCCTCCCTCCTGGCTCGGTCCCCATCGGATCCATCCGGTGATGGCCTGGCTTGGTTGGACTCTATCCCGGTCCCTACCCTCTCCCCCTCTCAGGTTGAGTCGTTGAATTCCCCTATAGCTACAGAGGAGGTCCTGGCAGTCATCAAATCCCTGAAGCTAGGATCAGCCCCAGGCCCGGATGGCTTTTCCGCTTTATATTATAAGAAATTTGCCCCTTCCCTTGCTAGCAGGCTGGTAAACTTTTTCAACTCTGTTCTTCAGGGTGGCCCCCTACCGGAAGACATGCTTTTAGCAAACATGTCACTTATCCCTAAGCCCAACAAAAATCACTCCCTCCCTCAGAATTTTAGGCCCATTTCCGTAATCAATAATGATTTAAAAATTTTCAGTAGAATTTTGGCAGACCGTTTAGCTAGTATTATCCCCTCCCTCATTTCCCCTTTTCAGGCTGGTTTTATCCCTCATAGATTGATCACCGACAATATCCGCCTAGCAACTAATGTGATTCAGGATGCCAATTTACATTCCAAAAAATTGATTCTGTTAAGCCTTGATATCCAAAAGGCATTTGATAGTGTATCATGGCATTATGTATCCACCTTGCTGGGTCGCATGGGGTTCAGAGGCGAATTTCTGCAAGCCTTTCTAGCATTGTATAACAACCCCAAGACCCGGATTAAGATCCCGGGCTGAACGTCTGATTTTTTTAATTTAGGTAGGGGCACTAGGCAGGGTTGTCCTCTCTCGCCCCTCATTTTTGCCTTGGCCCTGGAACCCCTTGCCATTGAGCTGTTAAGAAATCCGGATATCTCGGGTCACTGCAAAGGCCAGGCTGAATACAAGTTTTGCATGTATGCAGACGATGTATTGATGTTTATCTCCAACCCTTTAATAACCCTGCCTAATCTCTTTAGCTCTCTGAACAAATTTGCAAAGGTCTCTGGTCTTTCGGTCAATGTCTCCAAGTCTGTTGCACTCCCCATAGGCTACTCCCATTCTGAGCTGGACCATCTTAGGCATACCTTTAAATTCTCCTGGGCCACCCACTCCCTCCCCTACTTGGGTATTAATTTAACTAGTGATTATCAAAAACTGTTTGATGCCAATTACCCCCCTATAGTCTCTAAATTAACACAACTTCTTAAATCTTGGGCCCCGCTCCATGTCTCCTTTTTAGGCAGAGTAACTGCCCTCAAAATGACCTGCCTCCCTAAATTATTATACCTATTTCGTTCCCTCCCATTAAAACTTTCCAAACTTTATATTCTCAGAATTCAATCCCTATTTAATAATTTCATATGGAAAAATAGGCCCCCTAGATTCTCAAAAGACATTCTCTATCGTTCCGCCAAAGAGGGAGGGCTCGGGGTCCCTCAAATTTGGCTGTATTATTTATCCAGTAGATTTTCCCAACAGGCTCAATGGAACATTTGTAATCCTAGAGTCCCCTGGGTCAGATTCGAACTCGATTCGATTTCCCCGTTATATCTCCCAGGCCTCATGTGGTCCTCCAACCCGATAGGCGCTGCCCTTCGATCTAAAAACTTGATAGTAGCGTCCTCCCTTTCCCTGTGGGATGGATACAAAGCCAGGTTTGGTCTGATCTCACGCCCCTCTTTGAATGCCTCATTTCTTGGGGATTCTCGTTTTTCTCCTGCCTTTGTCACCCCCGAGGCTTTCCAAACCTGGGTTAGACTGGGTCTTACTAGGCTCAAGGATTTCATACAGGGTACGAAGTTTGTTCCCTTCACCATGCTTCAGAGAAAGTTCGGCATCCTGGGGGGAGAGTTTTTTCGTTATCTCCAAATTCGCCATTTTTTTCAATCCCACTATGGGACCCCCCATTCAGAACGGCCCTCAGATTTTGAGATGTTTTGCTCTACGGCCCCCAGGGGGAGGGGTTTGATTTCAGGGACCTATGGCATGTTGGTGCAGGCTAGCCATGCCCCTGCGATTAAATATAGGACCCAGTGGGAACGGGAGTTGCACTTAGACGCAAACTCATTGAACTGGTCAGCTTGTTGGAGTAACATGCGTGGGTGCACTCTCTCTCTCACTGTCAGAGAAACAGCGGTCAAACTGCTGACTCGTTGGTACTACACCCCAACACGTCTCCATAGTATCTTCCCGCAGGCCTCCCCGTTATGCTTCAGAGGCTGTGGAGAACCAGGCTCATACCTCCATGTATATTGGGAATGTCCTAAACTTAAACCCACCTGGGCTGAAGCTCACAGACTTGTAGATATTTTAGTTGGTGACCATGTGGCCCTAGGTCCCTCACACTGTTTACTTTTTAACTCCATCCAGGACCTGTCAATTCCCATCACGAGACTGACTCACTCTATTTGTCTAGCAGTGTTGTGGGCCATCGCCTTATGCTGGAAAAAAGACCTGGTTCCTTTTTCACTGGTTACATCCAGACTAGATCAAATGATGTTGTCTGAAAAAATATTCCATACCCTGCAAGACTCTCTCCCCAAATTTGATGCCAAATGGAACCCATGGTTTATCTATAGACTCCAAGACTGATCCTTCCCTCCCCCCTTGTTTTTTTTTATTTTTCATTATCTTATTTTTTTTTTTTTTTTTTTTCTTTTCTTATCTTTATTTTTTTCTACCTTCTGTCATTGTTAGGTCTAGGGTCTCTCCTTAGACAGGTTTACTGTCTAGATCATGGTCATTTTTTATGATAACAGTCTATGTCAGTTGGATCTTTGCTGGCTATCAGTATGTTTCCTGCAATCTGTATGTTGATACCTGTGTTATGTTGTATCTCTTTGACTACCCATTGTTCTTATTGACGATGTACACGTGCTTTTTCCCTGACCATGTACTGTCTATATTTTCAATAAAATCGTGTTGAAATAAAAAAAAAAATATGTCATATTCTAGGTTCTTCAAAGTGGCCACCTTTTGCTTTGATTACTGCTTTGCACACTCTTGGCATTCTCTTGATGAGCTTCAAGAGGTAGTCACCTGAAATGGTCTTCCAACAGTCTTGAAGGAGTTAACAGAGATGCTTAGCACTTGTTGGCACTTTTGCCTTCACTCTGCAGTCCAGCTCACCCCAAACCATCTCGATTGGGTTCAGGTCCGGTGACTGTGGAGGCCAGGTCATCTGGCGCAGCACCCCATCACTCTTCCTCTTGGTCAAATAGCCCTTACACAGCCTGGAGGTGTGTTTGGAGTCATTGTCCTGTTGAAAAATAAATGATGGTCCAACTAAACGCAAACCAGATGGAATAGCATGCTGCTGCAAGATGCTGTGGCAGCCATGCTGGTTCAGTATGCCTTCAATTTTGAATAAGTCCCCAACAGTGTCACCAGCAAAGCACCCCCACACCATCACACCTCCTCCTCCATGCTTCACGGTGGGAACCAGGCATGTAGAGTCCATCCGTTCACCTTTTCTGCGTCCCACAAAGACACGGTGGTTGGAACCAAAGATCTTAAATTTGACCAAATCAGACCAAAGCACAGATTTGCACTGGTCTAATGTCTATTCCTTGTGTTCTTTAGCCCAAACAAGTCTCTTCTGCTTGTTGCCTTTCTTTAGCAGTGGTTTCCTTGCAGATATTCTACCATGAAGGCCTGATTCACACAGTCTCCTCTTAACAGTTGTTCTAGAGATGTGTCTGCTGCAAAAGGTGGCTACTTTGAAGAACCTAGAATATGACATATATATTCAATTGTTTCACGTTTTTTTGTTATGTATATAATTCCACATGTGTTAATTCATAGTTTTGATGCCTTCAGTGTGACTCTACAATTTTCATAGTCATGAAAATAAAGAAAACTCTTTGAATGAGAAGGTGTGTCCAAACTTTTGGTCTGTACTATATATATATATATATATATATATATATATATATATATATATATATATATTATATATATATATATATATATATATATATAATTACTAATATCTTATTCTGTCTTTTTCATAGTGCTGAGGAAAAATCATTGAGGGAAATGTGTTCCCGTTGGAAAATATGGCTTAAGGTAACGCATTTAAAACATTATATGTATTATAATTTTATAAGTGAGTTTAAACACCTGACTATACAAGGGAACATTGGTGATAATAGGATACCTGCATATGGGGACATAGGTAGAATTAGAGTCGGTTCACACTGGGGCGACTTGGGATCTGACTTGAAGTCGTCTCAAGTCATCCCCAGGTCGGGCTGTCCAGAAAAGTAATGTAAGTGAATGGGAGCGGTGTTAATACACACTACTTAAGTCGCTCCGACTTCAGAAAAGGTTCCTGTAAAACTTCAATCAGACTTCTAGGCAATTTGTACCCATTGATTTCAATGGAAGTCGCTTCCAAGTCTGATCACTGTCTTAATTGAAGCTACTTTCCAGGAAGATAACATACATTTCTCAGGCAAACCCCTCCCTCCCCCTCCCCCTCCCAGAGCTGATTGTTGTTTTATTGGCCACTGGAATGTCTCCTGTCCTGGAGACGACTTCAAGTCGTGTTGTAAATCTCCCCAGATCGCCCTGTGGTTCATGCTCAAGTAGTGTTGAAGTTGCTTCTGAAAGTCGTGCTGGAAGTCGTGTCGCCCCAGTGTGAACCGACTCTTATATCACAAGTTTATTTTGTACATGTAATGTAGCTAGTGCTTTTTAATGTATACATGTTATTATAATAAAACATTTATAAAATATTTGTGTGTGAACTTAATTACACACTGAAATTCCCACCTACTTGTTCAGATTTTGAGTACTTCCAGTTTGTAAAGAAGATTTGGTTGTCTTGTTTCAGAAGACAGTAAGAGCCGGTTCATACAGGGGCAACTCGTCAATCGACTCAGCCGCCTGACAAGTCGCGCTCCACTCTCTTCAATGGAAAAGTTCTATTAGGACTTAGAAAAAGGTTCTTGTACGTCTTTGGGGGAGGCTCAGGGCGTCTTGCATTGACTTCAATTCAGAAGTAAGTTTGAAAGTCGCCTCTGAAGTCGTCTTCAGATCGCCTTGCCGAGTCGCCCCCAAAGTCGTGCCGCCTGTGTGTAAACTGGCTCTTAAGCATCATGTTGTTAAAACTTACTGCTGTAGGCAGACACATTGTTGCTTTCCCCTTGAAAGTTGTTGACATCAAGTGTAGCAGAGACCAGGAAGGTGTAATAATTTCCAGGTGTCAGGCCATCAATTATCTCAGAGGTTGTATACGCAGTTCTATTAAAAGTCGGCTCTCCTAGGATCTGGATATAATATGAACTGACATTTCCATTTGGTTTCTCCCAGCTCAGAGATATAGAAGTGGTGGTGATATTCACTGCTGTCAGATATTTTACGATTCCAGGTTCTGAAAAAATGTAAAAGAATGTATTTTTTTGATTAAATGTTTTATGCTACTTTTTGGAGAAGAGTTGCCAGATTTGTGAACATGTTTTTTACCAGTATTTTTTAGAGGAGAAAATGTTTTTATTATGTCATTTTGAGACAAGGCGAAAAATAGAACACAGTAAGATAATAACAAAAGTCAACAACAATGGCTATCGCCTATAGTATGACACATATAATTCGGGACAATACAGTCCAGGCTGGAGGATGTGTCCGACAAACCAGGAATAATAGTAACAACATATCTGCATTAAATATATATATATATATGCATGAAGTCGCGCTACAAATGGCATACAGTGTAAATAAAATGAATAAATGGTGTCATTAGTACCAAATGATATATCACATAAACAAACTTTTTTAAGGAACAACAATCATGTGAACAGTGAATATGATATTAAGTCCATATGGTGATTATACAGTCCATCAAGGAATATGTTTAAATAAACAGAAAAGTTTCCCAGTGTAGATAAATCCACGGACAGGTGTGAGTAATGACAAACAAAGACCTCCACCGCACAGAAAACACTGACCCTTACCAGAGTCTCTGATCTCACAGAGATCAATAACAGCAAAAAGTGAAATCCATAGTCAGCAGGGAGCAAAGGGAACATCCATTTAATGTAACCAGTAGATGTATTCAGCTCAAAGGCGATCATATATCAACCAGTGGTCCCATATGTAAATCTTCTATCCAGTAGATGTAGATGAAGCCGGCTGCCGGGCGGCCTGGGAATGAATGGAAGGTGCTGCAGGCTCTCCAGGCTCTCCCCCTGAGAGTTGGAGTTGGCGGCTCGCAGTGAGGCGCTGGAGGTGGAGAAGGAGGAAGGGGGAGAGCCTGGAGAGCCTGCAGCACCTTCCATTCATTCCCAGGCCGCCCGGCAGCCGGCTTCATCTACATCTACTGGATATATACATATACATTCAAGGCATGCCGCATATGATAACTCTCACAAATTTGAACTGTCAAGCCATCAAATGTCATAACTAGTCACACGTGTAGCTCCATAACAACTGCAAATAAAACAGAGGATAAGATTGAGGCACCCTTGGCCGTAAAGAAAGGGAGAGTTTAGTTCTGCTTTAAATTTAGTATCTATATTTAAAAAAAAAATATGGGGGGGCGTAGCCAGGCGTGGACGGCGGCGGACGTCTTTGAGGAGAGCTCTGAGTCCCGCTACAGTTATCCGCAGCCATCGGTGTGTTTATTCACCCCTCTGCACCTTAAACCTGCCATATCCTTGAGCCCGGGTTCCTGTGGAGCCTAGTGCCGGTATTTTGGAGGGTCGGCACCAGAGATACCCCCACACCCACCTGCGAGGCCGCCGCCATATTGCCTGCTCAAGGCCTGCCGGAGGAGCCGAATCCCACAGCTTCTGGAGGTAGGGGATCGCATCCAGCCCTTACCCCCCTCCTCCCCACCTACCCGGTGCTGTCTGGTGGCCGTGCCTGGTCCGGGAATCGTTCGCAGCGGCCGCGACCTGGTGTGTCCTAGTTAGGCCTGTGGATCCCTGGACTTTCCTGACGCTGCATCCCACGGTAGTTCCCCCCCAGCCAAGCAGCCATCGGTGATACGGCCACCCACTAACACCCACCCTCCCTTCTGTCCTGACCCCCTCCATGACCAGCACTTGGTGCTGACCACTCTGTACATCTGCTGTATAACAGGCTCACGGCGGCCATCTTGGTACACCCGAGGCCTGCTGTCATCCTGCAAACCAAGCCAAACCCTGCCTGAACAACCAGACCTCACAACACTGCACCCCAGAGAGAGGCTGGAGTGGAGCTTTTTTCTATATGATTGGAGGGGGTGGAGATGGTCTACTCTTTGCACCACTACTGATCTACCTGTAAGCTAGGCCTGCTTAGCTCCGAGATGGCAGCATAAGAACAGTGCTCCAGGCCCCACAGGGAATATTTAGCACATAGCAGCCCACACAGAGGAGATTGAGATAACCTGCCTTTATAAATACCCCTCGCTGATTCCTGCAAACATGACCAAAAAACAAAAGGGGCTTCAAAAGCTGCAAAAACTAACAGAATACTTCGCCCTAGAGCAGAGGCAAGAAAGCACTGACACACCTGTGCCCTCTGCAGCCAGCACTCCTCATCTACCGCAGAGGAAGAATAAGCCTTCTAAATGAATGTCCCCAGCTAACAACAGACACTCTCCTGCATCTTCCTCTGCATCTGGAAGCCCTGAGAAAACCAGGTTTAAGTTGGATAGTGCGGGATCTTCCCAGGAGGTGAGTGCAGGCCTTGAATCTGGTGACGACACTAGGGAGCTCCCAGACTCCATCGACCAATTCCCCACGAGTAACTAACCAGTGTTGGATACCACACTTAAAGATATGCTGGTATCCCTGAGGAGCTCCCTTCACAGCGATATGATGGCGTGTATCCATAAATTTGGGAGTGAACTGCAGGCTGTGACATCACGGGTAGACCATGTCGAAAACAGGATGGGGGAATTTGCCACCACAATCAACAGCCTTGTGAATGCCCACGATGCTAGGGACGAAGAAATGGAGGCAGTCAAGGCTAAAATGGCAGACATAGAGGACCGTTCCAGGAGGAACAACCTCAAGATACGCGGGGTTCCCGAATCCATTCAACAATCAGAATTGCGCGACTTTGTCTCCAAGATCTTTACCTCAATCCTACCTGATCTCACTGAGATGGACATAACAATGGACAGAATCCACAGACTACCAAAACCCCCCTAACTTCCAGATAAAATACCGAGGGATATCATCCTACGCCTGCATCTTTTTCACGTAAAAGAACGCCTGATGTCCAAAGTGCGCAATAGGGATCTCACCCCCCCGCAGTACAAAGATCTTCAGTTCTTCTCCGATTTGTCTCAATTTACGTTGTAGAAACGGCAAAATCTCAACACCATTTCCAAGGCATTGCACAACCACAAAATAGTCTATAAATGGGGATTTCCAACCAAACTCATTATCACCAAGGATGGAAAAGAACATACAGTGGATTCCCTGGCTAAAGGCTTGGAATTGCTCAAAACCAGATGATCTCCCCGATGGGTCTAATAACCGCAGTCTAGATTGAATTGGAGGTGATTGGAATGTGGTCAACTCCAGGAACGCTCGCTCACACCCGCTGAAGATGCTGTGGGCTGCTGAAACTGTTTTACTACTCCTGATTGCCCTGTTCTGGAGGCACCCTGCTGAACTTGCCTTACTCCCTTCTGGTTACTTGCCGTCATGAGCTGCACTCAGGTCATAGTGACCTATGTTCACCTGTTTTGGATCTTTTTTCCCTGTTTTTGTGTTTTTTTTTATTATTATTTTTGTTTGTTTCTCATTGTTCACTTTGCAGTCTGACACCCCACTCTACAGTTGGCCTCATGAGCATCCTCCTATCCACTGAAGATCTATTGAATACGTGATCGTCTGACCGGGAAGGTGACTCTCCTTGGCTCACCGGTATGGTATGCTAAACCACCTGATGTAAGTGTTACTTCTTTTTCATACTGCTTATCAACTCAGATCGCTGTCCCAGGATGACTATTACTTTCTTGACTATTAATGCTAAAGGACTCAACCACCCAGCCAAAAGAAAATCATTATGGGCTGAGGCCATTCGATTTCACTGTGATGTCCTCTGCACCCAAGAGACTCACTTTCAGGGTGACAAAACGCCCAACTGCACCCATCCAAAGTATCCGTGCATTTTCAAAGCCAGTGCCTCAGAAAAAAAACGGGGGGTGATGACAGCAATTAGGGACTCTGTTGCGTTCAAATTGCACAATGAAATTGCTGACCCCCAGGGACGCTACCACATCCTTGTGTGCGACGATAACTCTTCCACTTACACATTGGTTAATGTTTATGCGCCTAATGACCACCAAATACACTTTTTGAAACAGGTCCTCAGAAGTGTTAGACTGATACAAAAGGGTTTCCTTCTCCTATGTGGAGATTTCAATCTCCCCCTGATCCTCAGATGGACTCCACGTCGTACTCATGCAGACACCACCATTCTCTGCAACCAACACTACACTCACAGGATCTCTATGATGCTTAGAGATGTCTTCACAGCACTGAGAGGAACTATTCTTTCTTCTCAACAAGTCTTGGCGTTTACAGAAGATTAGATCTTTTCCTTACGGACAAATGGTTGTTGCCTAAAATTGTGGACGCTAAAATTAATGTTATCACGTGGTCAGATCATGCCTCTGTGACACTCTCGGTTGCTGATTCGCCGGGCGTTAATACTACATTCGTCTGGCGTTCCAGCCCAAGGTTGTTTCAAGCTGACCACTCCAGAAAGACCTTGCAGAAGGAACTAACCGATTTTTTCTCTTGTAATGTCAGATCTGTGTCGAACCCTATGGTATTATGGAATTCCCATAAGGCATTTATGAGAGGGGTTTTGATTCAGATGGGTGCGAGGGCTAAGAGGATGAGGGGGCAGCGGATTCAAACTCTCATTTCTACTATACACACTCTAGAATCCCAGAATAAGCAAAATGCTTCTCCGCTAGTCTCTAGTCAATTAACACAACTTAGGAACGAGTTCCGCTTGATTCTACTTGACAACTTTGAAAAATCTTCCAAGCGCCTTAAAATGACATACTACGTAAGTGGCAACAATCCAACCCACGGGACCCATTATCTCAGACTTTCTGAACAAAATTGAACTCCCCCGAATATCATCTGACCAACTAGATGATTTAAATTCTCCCTTTTCGGAACCTGAAATCGCTAAAGCCATAGATTCCCTTCCTAACAACAAAGCCCCTGGGCCTGATGGCTTCACCGGAGAGTATTATAAGGCATTTAAACTGGAGCAAGTCCCATATTTAGCAAGTATTTTTAATCAAGCTGCCTCCTCATCCTCTTTTCCATCTGAGATGCTCAGGGCTATGATTGTGGCGTTGCCGAAGCCCAGGAAGGACCCTGACACACCCCAAAATTTTAGGCCCATTTCATTGCTCAACAACGATTTGAAGTTATATGCCAAGCTCCTCGCCAATAGATTGGTGGACCTCTTGCCGTCATTGATACACCTGGACCAATCAGGGTTCACAAGGGGCCGTCAGACATCTGATGCCACTAGGCGTCTAATTAATATTGTGCACCTAGCCAATCGGACAAAAACGCCTTCCCTGCTCCTTGCTTTAGATGCAGAGAAGGCGTTTGATAGAATCCACTGGGATTACTTGGCCAGAGTGCTTTCCAAATTTGGGTTCAAGGGCAGAATATACTCGGCTATTATGGCACTCTACACGACTCCATCAGCCCAGGTGTATATATCGGGGATGCTCTCCAAGGCATTCAATATTTCTAATGGAACCCACCAGGGATGCCCATTGTCCCCTCTCATATTTAATCTCCATATAGGACCCCTGGCAACTTATATACGCTCTCACCCACAGATAAGTGGTTTCATGGTTGGAGGCGTACAACATACCATAAGCCTCTTTGCGGATGACATCATTTTGATGCTCACCGACGTTAAATCCTCTCTGGCTTCGGCTCACCAGGTATTGCAATTATTTACGACAGTGTCATACTATAAGGTCAATGAAACCAAGTCGCATATTTTAGGGGTGGGTATCCCTGCCCGAACTAGGCATGCCCTTAGCACGAAGTTTCCCTTTACATGGAAGGAGAAAGGTATATCATATCTAGGTATAACTCTTACATCCTCACCCTCTGAGTTAGTGAGGGAAAACTATACCCCATTTTTGCAACTGTTACATATTAAATTAGAGGCTCTGGAAAAATTTGAACTATCCCGGTCGGGACGACTGGCCGCCTTCAAAATGCAGGTTCTCCCACAGCTACTATATATCTTTAGAGCCCTGCCCATCCCGGTCCCACCCTCCTTCTTCCTCTCAGCGCAATCTACTCTCAATAAATTTCTTTGGGGGGGCAAACGGGCGCAATGTGCATTCCGCAAGACTATCAAGCATAGGAGGGCGGGAGGTATAGGCCACACCCACATCAAGGATTACTATACAGCCTCGATCTTAGCCCAGCTGAAGGGCTGGTTTTCTTCCTCCGCTCCGTCTCTGTGGGCTGCTCTAGAGGAACAGCAGATCCCGGGCAGGAATCTTTATAACTATCTCATCACGAGCAACCTCCGTCCAGACCCATCCCCGGACATTGGACCGACTATAAAAGCATCTACTGATGCATGGCGAATACTGACTTCGCAATTTTCCCCACAATATACACTTATCACAATGAGATTTCCGCTGACTGCCCTATCCTATCTTATCCCTGATATCTCTGTGGAAGGCTGGAGTTCGGGTGGGGTACTAGCTGTAGGGGACTTGTATGTGGGACCTGCACTCAAAACATTTAGAGCTCTCCAACTTGAGTACTCTATACCTACGACTGAATACTTTCGGTATGTGCAAATCTCACACCTACAGAAACGACAGACTAACCTGCATACTCTCCTCCCGTGGCATATAGCTCAATATTATTCAGCGAAACGTACAACTGTCAAAGGCATATCAGTGTTCTACTCTTATCTACAGGATAAGTTAGCATTCACCAAATCCTCTGATATGCAAGCCTGGGAGAGAGAATTCGATACAGTATACTTAATTGATCAATGGCTGACGGCCCTGAGGGTGACATACTCCTCCACCAAATGTGTTAATCTTTGGGAACTATTCCAAAAAATCTTATTGAGATGGTATCTCACCCCATTCAGGTTGTCCAAGATCGACAAAGGTGTGTCCCCCTGGTGCTGGAGGGAATGCGGGGGAACGGGTACGCTGTTCCATATTCTATGGTCCTGCCCCGTGACAATGCAATACTGGCAGTTATTCCAAAACCTGGCAGCACAGATCCTTAAACTTAATCTGACCCTGTCCCCGGGGCTGGCGCTACTTTCCTTAGGTATAGATCAGATCCCTTATCATTCAAGGAAGCTTCTATCCCACATCCTTCTAGCTGCTAGGCTAGCTTTGGTCAGGCATTGGAGGACCACACTTAGACCCCCACTGTCTGAAGTTATCCAAATAATCAATACCCATGGCTCATATGAACAACTATTTGCCTCTGGGGTAGGTAACTATGCAGAGATCAATAAAATCTGGGAAACCTTGGAACGACTGGTATACGGTTCAACCCGGGCCTAGCCCGCCATGAGCTGGCCCTTGCCTGACATAAGGCAGGTATACTGCCCATTGTTAAGGGTGACTGACTGCGTCTGCTTTTAATGCCCTAGTTTTAGTCTGCTATTCTGTTTATTTTTATTTTTTTCTTGTTTTCTTGTTTTTTGTTATTTCAGTTGCATTATCTCATTTTAGTCATGTTGAGTCTGGTGCTATACTAGCACCTCGGGTCTACATGAAAACTGGCCCTTCTGGCATTATGCTATGTACACCACCATAGAATTGTATGGATAAGACGCCTCCTCACCTTGTGATCCAACTCACTGATATGTTTTCTTTGTATTTTTGTACATGTCATTTATGTTTAAACTGTCAAAACTAATAAAAACTATTGAAATAAAAAAAAATGTACATTTTAAAGGTAGAATGAGATACAATGAGATGAAACAAATACTTCTACATAAGTTGTACCTGTTTTTCTGCAGCTCTAGCTTCTCTACAGCTGTTGACCGTGCAGAATTTTTTACAGCTTGTGTAAGCTTTCAGAAAGCAGGGTGCAGGGAGCTTAAGTTACCCAGGTTAGGAGAACTCTGAGAGCTGATTGGAGGGAAGGGACACACACCCCTTCACATAGCACGCAGGAAGAGAGCTAAGGCTGTCGATGTCAGGCTGTGTGCTGGAGCTCCCTCCCCTGTCACCTTTTTTCTCTTGATGTCAGAAAAAACTTGTCAGAATTTACTTATGCAAATAGCAGAGGAACAAGACAGCAGACAGAAATTATACTTAATACTCTAGATTGAGACAAACACACATTATAGAGGAAGAAGGCAAACAGAAATTACACTTAATACACTAGATTGAGACAAACACACATTATCGAGGAAAATGCTTTGTTCAAATTCCATGTCAGAGGTTTACAACCACTTTAAATATTTCTTCCACATTTCAATATGTAACAGCTAAAATTTTCTTTAACAAATTCAAATGCCACTTTTTGAAGTATGAACTAAGGATGAGCTGACTGTTTTGTCTGAATGTTTAGGGCATTCTGAATGGACAATGGTGACCACTGCCATGCAAGAAAAGGGGCAGGGATAGGGATGACATAATTGCCAAAATGTGGTCAGAGGGGAGGAGATTATAACCAACCAGTAAGAATTTATACTTTGAGAGGAAAGTGTGAGGAACAGGAGACATCCTTCTACACTGCCTCTCACTCTCCCTGCAGCCACTGTTTAGCCACGTTCTCTTCCACAGCCTGAGCATTGGATACAGAAGGCATCCTCATTACAAGGCGAACGTTCAGCAATGCCTCTTCCACCTCCTCTGCCCTAATTGGCCAGCATCTTTTTTTTTGCCCTATTTTACCATCACAGGGACAGGGCTCTGATAGTACTTGCACTTGATTCTGGATTGATTCAGCCTGCTTGACCATTGCCTGGACCTGGTTTACTTCTACCCTACACCCTGCCTTCAGATTAGGCTACTGAATACCACCTGCTTTGATCCTTGGCTGGATTTTGGACTATGCTATTGATTGTCACCTGCCCTGACTTATGCCTAGATTACCAATATGCTACAGCCTACTGGTAGCCCTGTCTGCAGCTAGACTGCTTTTAGGCATTTAGCCCATCTTAAGGCCAGACCTCACCAGCATGTAGTACCTGTCCTGAACTACACCAACTCTCCTAGCCATCTTACATGATAAGAATATTTTTCTGGGGGGCATCCAACAAATATAGCACTAGCACATGTTTTAAATCCCCAGGGGCATCAAAATACCAAAAGTATAACTAAGGGCAAAACTTTTTTTTTGTTTTGAATAGAGTTTAGGGGGTTAGTTTCTTTTTTTTTTTTTTTTTTTTTTATAACCACATCAGCCTATACCAGACCCTAGAGACCAGCTCATGGATGGATGCTTGTTTCTCTCTATTTAACTGTTTCGCATCATCTGTGGTATTTTACTTATATTGGGGGTTTCTCCCTTATTTTTTTATTTTTTTTAATATATATATATATATATATATTTTTTTTTTCCCAAGAAATACAACAAATGAAGCTTGTGTCATAATTTGAATACAACGAGAACTCATCATCATCTACATGGGCACTGAGAAAAGACATGTTGATTTTCTAGAATTTCGGGATTTTCGGGCAGGTCCACCACAAATGCACCATTGTGTTCCTGTCCGTGCATCCTCGCCAACACAAGGCGGGCAGACCCGCTTTAAAATGGTGGGTTTTGTCAGGGGTGATGTACCAGCCCGAAATACATTTATAATTAGTCTCGGCCGTACGCGTATCGTTGGCTGAGGAATGGGTCAGTTTCATTAATCTTTCAAACGTATTTACCCCTCTAAGTGTTCCTAATTCCCTTTCCCATTTCTGTACGAAAGGGGGTTCCCCTTGTGCATCTAACCTTACCAGCAACCTATATAGTTTTGAAACCGTGCCCTTTGAATTCTCCAAATGGCATAATTCCTCTAATGGGGTCAACTCCTCCTTCGTCCGCAATGGTCTGGGGAGGTGTTGAACAAAATGACAAAGCTGGGTGTAACGCCACTTATTAACCACTTAAGACCCGGACCAATACGCTGGTAAATGACCCAAGGTGTTTTTGCGATTCGGCACTGCGTCGCTTTAACAGACAATTGCGCGGTCGTGCAACGTGGCTCCCAAACAAAATTTGCGTCCTTTTCTTCCCACAAATAGAGCTTTCTTTTGGTGGTATTTGATCACCTCTGCGATTTTTATTTTTTGCGCTATATACAAAAATAGAGCGACATTTTTGAAAAAAAAACACAATTTTTTACTTTTTGTTAAAAAAAAATCAAATAAACTAAATTTTAGTCAAACATTTAGGCCAAATTTGTTTAGCCACATGTCTTTAGTAAAAAAAAAAAATCGCAATAAAAAAAAATAGCTACCTAGCGGGAACAGCGACACTAATACAGCGATCAGAAAAATGATCGCTTAGTGACGCTGGCAATAGGGAGTGAAAGGGTTAACTAGGGCGGTGATCAGGGGGTTAAAACTTTATTAGGGGGGGTGGGGGGGCTATCCTGAACCTACCACTGACTGTTTTTTACACTGCCTGTCACACTGACACTAAATGCAGTGATTAGATCACTGCATTCAGTAAAACTGTGACAGGGGGGTGGGGGGGGGCGATCACAAGTGGTTAATATGCCTATGTGAGTGTGTGTCAGTGTTGTGTTGGTGCACACTTACTTGTGATGTCTTCTCTCATCAGCAGCACTGGGAAACAGCGCTGCGATGAGAGATTACATCATTTCCTCCTTCCTGTGTAAACACAGGAGGAGGAACTGACAGGGTGGGAGCGCGCTCCCATTGGCTGGGAGCGATCGCGGGGGGGCGGGTATTCGCCGACATCCGCCCGCTGATCCCGGATCGCTCCCGGAGCCAGGGGGACCCCCGCACGCCACGGAGGGGGTCCCGATGGGACCCCGAACCGCACTTAGGCGGGGACGTAAATTTACGCCCTTGTGCCTGTACGTGCCATTCTGTGGCCGTATATGTGCGTGCGGGGGTCCTTAAGTGGTTAAGATCCCAGATGTATGTTTCTATTACTCAGTCTTATTAGTTTTTATTACTGTCTGTGCCATCATTGCAAGTGAAAGTAAAAGAAAATCCAAATTTTTAGTAGTCCCTAGAAAAGTAATTGAGGGAAAAACTTCCAATGGGGACCTGGGGGTCTCCAAGAAATTCCCTTAATTTGGAGAGATTCCCTCTCAATTCCTGTTTGGCAGTGGGACTGGAAATGAGGGGAAATCTCTGTAATGGGACACGGATGGTGAAAAAAAATCTGACAGGGGTTATAAGCCTCACTTGCTCAATCCAAAATGAAAAAAAAATGCCTAAAGTTCTACTTTAAGGTAAGTGCTGCTGCTATATGTGTTAGTGCACAAAAGTCTCTTTATTTTTGACGGACAGGATATAAACTGGTAATCCCTAAAGTGAGTATAACAAACTACATACAGTAAATACAAAGAAAATGCACAGGTCGAAAAAATCGCATGGCTTAGGCACTCTGCTACCTAAAGTTTTCCCATTGTTTACCCCTACTGGTTCCAATTAGCAATAGCATGGTCTACTAGACATTATGTGACAGTTAATAACCACTTAAGCTTTAATTTATTTATTACAGGTACTTATATAGCATCATCAGTTTACGCAGTGCTTTACATATCTATTATACATTTATTTTGGTCTTGGCCTAAAGGAGCTTACAATCTTAGGTCCCTAACTCACATTCATACATTAGGTCCAATTTTAGACAGGAGCAAATTAACCTAACAGGCTACCAGCATGTCTGTGGTGTGTGGGGGGAAACCCATGCAGGCACATGGAGAAAATGCAAACCCTGTGCAGGTGGAGGTGCTAACCACTTGGCCACTGTGCTGCCCATCATCATTAGCAAATACACTTCCTTATTGGATATGTGTTAACTACACTAACTTAGGATTCAGCCTGCTTGACCACTTGCTGACCGCCCTATAGTACTGTTACTGCTACAGGGCGGCAGCCGTGGGCAGAATCACATATATGTACACGATTCTGCATTTCCGCCTGCAGGTGGGCTGCTTCTGTTGTAATAATTCACAGCAGAAGCTAATCTGCGAGTCCCGAGGACTCGATGTCCTCCGGCTCTCAACAATCATTAGTAAAACACAAACAAATTATATATGCCTATGTAGACAAGGCATACGTCAGTTGTGATGGGGGGTTGATCCTGTTTCTCAAAGCAGAGATAGGAAACACTCTCTTCTGCTGGTTAAAGCAGCACCCAGTAAACACAAAATCACTGGCATGCCACACAGTTAACCCTTTGATCGCCCTAGATGTTTAACACCTTCCCATCCAGTGTGATTAGTATAAACGACAGTGCATATTTTTAGCACTGATCACTAGATTAGTGTCACTGGTTCCGAAAAAGTGTCAAAAGTGTCAATTAGTGTCCACTTATTGGGATTTTTTTTTACCAAAAACATGTAGCAGAATATATATTGGCCAAAATGTATACAGACATTTTTTTTATTATTGTTATTATTATTGGATATGTTTTATAGCAGAAGGTAAAAAAATATTGTTTTTTTTTTATTCTTTTAATTGTTGTTTTTTTTTATAGCACAAAAAATAAAAAAGTAATGGTGGTGATAAAAAAAGCACTATTTGTGGGAAAAATAATTACATAAATGTTATTTGTGTACAGTGTCGCACAACCATGTAATTGTCTCTTAAAATACCCCAGTGCTGTATCGCAAAAAGTGGCCTGGTCGAGGGGTAAGTCTTTTGGAGGTCAAGCGGTTAACAGACTTATTACAAAATCATTGTATTTAGAAGCCTGGAAATCCATACTGATGTACATAGTTATCACAGAATCCAAGCCTTTTACTTGGATTTCTGAGTCTATACAGGATCTCAAAATCAATATGGTTTCTCTATTGTCTAGAAAGTATTAGCTTTTTCTATAAATATAATTTAAAGTACCATTGAACTGCATAAATACATTTTATGAGTTCCCAATGTTTTGCTCTTGCTACATGGCAGATACTTACTTGTATAATTGGATATCTCTGCGATGTCTCCTGACACATTGTTGAAACCAGCCAGAGCATAAACCTGGAAGGTGTAGTACGTCCCAGGTGTCAGATCTTGAACTGTAAAGTAATTCTGTGTTTTACTTGCAATGTAGGTGTCATTTTGCTGGATTTTTATTACATAGGAACTTATATTTCCATCTGGAGGCAGCCAGCTCAGAGATACAGATGTATCAGAGATGCTGACTATTGTCAGGCTTTTTACCACTTTAGGTTCTGGAAGAAAAGCAAAAAAATCAGCTATGAATTACTTATTACTTCTAACTTATTTTTTATTGGCTGCTACCATGAATGATACTGCAAACTCAC
This sequence comes from Rana kukunoris, assembly GCA_029574335.1. Classification (NCBI taxonomy): domain Eukaryota; kingdom Metazoa; phylum Chordata; class Amphibia; order Anura; family Ranidae; genus Rana; species Rana kukunoris. The sequence continues at coordinate 226,753,417 of CM056052.1, forward strand.
ACAGTTCTACATGCCATAATTGTGAAAAGATTAATTTCACTGCAAGCTTTATCTCCTGTCATTTTTATCTTTAACATAAAAAGAGACAAAAACCACAAACCTCATGTACCAAATGGTCAGTACCAGGGCTCAAGTCCTGCGGGAACGCGTGGGAACGGAGTTCCTGAACTTTTTTTACAGCAGGAAGTCAGTTCCCTTTGCAGGACTAGAGCAGCTGAGAGCAGCCAAGCTGCCTGAGCCAATTCTTCACTAAGCGGCGATGCCCAGCTCGAGTCACTGTCAGGGGCAGGCGAACCTTAGTAATCCTTTATGTTACTGGCCGCTTCCTGTATATGGATTCATCGGGTAGTGTGCAGGTATTTTGTCACTTCCTAGATGCCGCAATGTCTCCTGGGAGCTTTTATCATTGTTTCCAGGAGACATGCAGAGGTCTGCCGCGAGTTATCGTGGGATTTAGAAAAAACATGCGTTTTAGTAATTATGCACATGAGCGTATAATTTTTTATTTTTTTTGGTGGTTGAGTGGATCTTGGGTGGGAGTTCCCACACTTTTTTCCCCAGGTCTTAACCCCTGGTCAGTACTAAAAACTGTCTATTTTATCCCAAAACCATCAGCTGGTGGGCAGGCTGTTAGGAGTCACTGCAGCACGAATGTTAAACTTGTAAATCTACTGATTGCAAGTGACTTTGCTGCTAATGTCACAGACATACAGTAATATCTTGGATTACTATCATAATTTGTTCCAGAAGAATGCTTGTAATCCAAAGCACTCATATATCAAAGCAAGTTTCCCCTTAGGAAATAATGGTAACTCAAATTATCTGTTCCACAGACACTGCTTGTCTATGCAATACCGCATGTGGCCAGAGGTGCGGGGGAACCGGAAACATTCGGAGATGCTCAGAGACCACTCAGAGACACTCAGAGACTCTCAAAGACACTCAGAAATGTTTAGTGCTTCCGAGTGTCTCAAAGTGTCTCCGAGTGTCTCCGAGTGTCACCGGCACCCTCCCCGCACCTTTGGCCAAATGCAGTACTGCACACCCTAGAGGCTTGAATCTTGAAAGTGATAACCACTTGCCGACCACCACACGCAGATGTACGTCGACACAATAGCACAGGCAGGCACATTGGCATACCTGTACGTCCCTTTAAATTTGCCGCCCAGCGCGCCATGTGCCTCGTGAGCACACTCGCGGGTCCCAGGACCTCGATGTTCTCGGATGGCCCACGATTGAGTTCGGCAAAGGCAGAACAGGGGGATGCCTTTGTAAACAAGCCATTCCTCTGTTCTGCCTAGTAAATCTGTCAGTAATGGCTGTTCCCTGTGATCGGGAATGGTCATCAGTGACGTGTCACGTGTAACCACTCCCCCTAACAGTAATAATTACTCCCTAGTACTGACTTAACCCCTGCAGCGCCACCTAGTGGTTAACCCCTTCACTGCCAGTGTCATTTTTACAGTAATCAGTGCATTTTTATAGCATTGATCGCTGTAAAAATTACAATGGTCCCAAAAATGTGCCAAAAGTGTCCGATTTGTCCGCCATAAAATCGCAGTCACAATAAAAATCGCTGATCGCCACCATTACTAGTAAAAAAAAAATATTATTAAAAATGCCACAAAACTATCCCCTATTTTGTAGATGCTATAACCTTTGCGCAAACCAATCAATAAACGCCTATTTCGATTTTTTACCAAAAATATGTAGAATACGTAGCAGCCTAAACTGAGGAAAAAAAATGTTTTTTGGGGATATTTATTATTACAAAAAGTAAAAAATATTGAATTTTTTTCAAAATTGTCGCTCTATTTTTGTTTTTAGCTCAAAAAGTAAAAACCGCAGAGGTAATCAAATACCATTAAAAGAAAGCTCTGTTTGTGGGAAAAAAAGGACGTCAATTTTGTTTGGGAGCCATGTCGCACGACGTCCAATTGTCAGTTACAGCGACGCAGTGCCGAATCGCAAAAAGTGGCCTGGTGTTTGACCAGCAAAATGGTCCGGGGCTGAAGTGGTTAATACGCTTTTTGCCCTGACAAATGCTTTAAAAGTGTGCAATATTTTAGAAATTGGACAAGCTGAGCGGACTTTACCGGTACCAGTGAAAGACGATCAAAACATAATAATATTAAATATCTTTTTTACAAAAATTGTTTAACATTTTTTAACACATTAACCACTTAAGACCCAGACCAATACGCTGGTAAATGACCCAAGGTGTTTTTGCGATTCGGCACTGCGTCGCTTTAACAGACAATTGCGCGGTCGTGCGACGTGGCTCCCAAACAAAATTTGCGTCCTTTTCTTCCCACAAATAGAGCTTTATTTTGGTGGTATTTGATCACCTCTGCGATTTTTATTTTTTGCGCTATATACAAAAATAGAGCGACATTTTTGAAAAAAAAACACAATTTTTTACTTTTTGTTAAAAAAAAATCAAATAAACTAAATTTTAGTCAAACATTTAGGCCAAAATTTATTTAGCCACATGTCTTTAGTAAAAGGTGGGGGGGCTATCCTGAACCTAACACTAACTGTTTTTTACACTGCCTGTCACACTGACACTAAATGCAGTGATTAGATCACTGCATTCAGTGACACTGTGACAGGGGGGTGGGGGGGGGCGATCACAAGGGGTTAATATGCCTATGTGAGTGTGTGTCAGTGTTGTGTTGGTGCACACTTACTTGTGGTGTCTTCTCTCATCAGCAGCGCTGGGAAACAGCGCTGCGATGAGAGAATACATCATTTCCTCCTTCCTGTGTAAACACAGGAGGAGGAAGTGACAGGATGGGAGCGCGCTCCCATTGGCTGGGAGCGATCGCGGGGGGGCGGGTATTCGCCGACATCCGCCCGCAGATCCCGGATCGCTCCCGGAGCCAGGGGGACCCCCGCAATAGCACAGGCAGGCACATTGGCATACCTGTACGTCCCTTTAAATTTGCCGCCCAGCGCGCCATGTGCCTCGTGAGCACACTCGCGGGTCCCAGGACCTCGATGTTCTCGGATGGCCCACGATTGAGTTCGGCAAAGGCAGAACAGGGGGATGCCTTTGTAAACAAGCCATTCCTCTGTTCTGCCTAGTAAATCTGTCAGTAATGGCTGTTCCCTGTGATCGGGAATGGTCATCAGTGACGTGTCACGTGTAACCACTCCCCCTAACAGTAATAATTACTCCCTAGTACTGACTTAACCCCTGCAGCGCCACCTAGTGGTTAACCCCTTCACTGCCAGTGTCATTTTTACAGTAATCAGTGCATTTTTATAGCATTGATCGCTGTAAAAATTACAATGGTCCCAAAAATGTGCCAAAAGTGTCCGATTTGTCCGCCATAAAATCGCAGTCACAATAAAAATCGCTGATCGCCACCATTACTAGTAAAAAAAAACTATTATTAAAAATGCCACAAAACTATCCCCTATTTTGTAGATGCTATAACCTTTGCGCAAACCAATCAATAAACGCCTATTTCGATTTTTTACCAAAAATATGTAGAATACGTAGCAGCCTAAACTGAGGGAAAAAAAATGTTTTTTTATATGTTTTTTGGGGATATTTATTATTACAAAAAGTAAAAAATATTGAATTTTTTTCAAAATTGTCGCTCTATTTTTGTTTTTAGCTCAAAAAGTAAAAACCGCAGAGGTGATCAAATACCATTAAAAGAAAGCTCTATTTGTGGGAAAAAAAGGACGTCAATTTTGTTTGGGAGCCATGTCGCACGACGTCCAATTGTCAGTTACAGCGACGCAGTGTCGAATCGTAAAAAGTGGCCTGGTGTTTGACCAGCAAAATGGTCCGGGGCTGAAGTGGTTAATACGCTTTTTGCCCTGACAAATGCTTTAAAAGTGTGCAATATTTTAGAAATTGGACAAGCTGAGCGGACTTTACCGGTACCAGTGAAAGACGATCAAAACATAATAATATTAAATATCTTTTTTACAAAAATTGTTTAACATTTTTTAACACATTAACCACTTAAGACCCGGACCAATACGCTGGTAAATGACCCAAGGTGTTTTTGCGATTCGGCACTGCGTCGCTTTAACAGACAATTTCGCGGTCATGCGACGTGGCTCCCAAACAAAATTTGCGTCCTTTTCTTCCCACAAATAGAGCTTTATTTTGGTGGTATTTGATCACCTCTGCGATTTTTATTTTTTGCGCTATATACAAAAATAGAGCGACATTTTTGAAAAAAAAACACTATTTTTTACTTTTTGTTAAAAAAAAATCAAATAAACTAAATTTTAGTCAAACATTTAGGCCAAAATTTATTTAGCCACATGTCTTTAGTAAAAGGTGGGGGGGCTATCCTGAACCTAACACTAACTGTTTTTTACACTGCCTGTCACACTGACACTAAATGCAGTGATTAGATCACTGCATTCAGTGACACTGTGACAGGGGGGTGGGGGGGGGGCGATCACAAGGGGTTAATATGCCTATGTGAGTGTGTGTCAGTGTTGTGTTGGTGCACACTTACTTGTGGTGTCTTCTCTCATCAGCAGCGCTGGGAAACAGCGCTGCGATGAGAGATTACATCATTTCCTCCTTCCTGTGTAAACACAGGAGGAGGAAGTGACAGGATGGGAGCGCGCTCCCATTGGCTGGGAGCGATCGCGGGGGGGCGGGTATTCGCCGACATCCGCCCGCAGATCCCGGATCGCTCCCGGAGCCAGGGGGACCCCCGCACGCCGCGGAGGGGGTCCCGATGGGACCCCCGAACCGCACTTAGGCGGGGACGTAAATTTACGCCCTTGTGCCTGTACGTGCCATTCTGTGGCTGTATATGTGCGTGCGGGGGTCCTTAAGTGGTTAGGAATATAATCAAATAAAAATGAGTATGTCTCTAGTTAACTTGAGCCATATAACTTTTAATTTGATTTTATTCTTAATGTGTTAGAAAAATGTAAACAATTTTTGTAGTAAAGATATTTAACCACTTGCTTACTGGGCACATATACCCCCTTCCTGACCAGGTGAGATTTTAAGCTTACGGCACTGCGTTCTTTAGTGGGATAACGTCCTTGCAGGATGCCTCCAATTTACAAGCTGACCTCAATGCTCTGTCTAAGTGGGCGACTATGTGGCAGATGAGGTTTAATGTTGATAAATGTAAAGCTATGCACTTAGGGGCTAAGAATATGCATGCATCATACATGCTAGGGGGAGTACAACTGGGGGGATCTGTAGTGGAGAAGGATCTGGGTGTTTTAGTTGATCATAAGCTCAATAATGGCATGCAATGCCAAGCTGCGGTTTCCAAAGCGAGCAAAGTCCTTTCTTGTATTAAGAGAGGTATGGACTCCAGAGATAGAGATATCATTTTGCCCCTGTACAAATCATTAGTAAGACCTCATCTGGAATATGCAGTCCAGTTTTGGGCACCAGTTCTCAAAAAGGATATCGGAGAACTGGAGAAAGTGCAGAGAAGGGCAACCAAACTGATAAGAGGCATGGAGGAGCTCAGCTATGAGGAAAGATTAGAAGAACTGAATTTATTCACTCTTGAGAAGAGGAGAATAAGGGGGGATATGATCAACATGTACAAATATATAAGAGGTCCATATAGTGAACTTGGTGTTGAGTTATTCATTTTAAGGTCAACACTGAGGACAAGGGGGCACTCTTTACGTCTGGAGGAAAATAGATTTCACCTCCAAATACGAAAAGGTTTCTTCACAGTAAGAGCTGGCCAGCTCAGTAGATTGCTTTAAGAGAGGCCTGGATTCTTTTCTAAATGCACGTAATATAACTGAGTACTAAGATTTGTAGGTAAAGTTGATCCGGGGTAAATCCGATTGCCTTTCGGGGGATCAGGAAGGAATTTTTTCCCCTCCTGTAGCAAATTGGATCATCGCTCTGCTGTTTTTTTTTTTTGCCTTCCTCTGGATCAACTGTGGGTATGGAGTTGGGTGTATGGGATTGTACTGTGTTTTATTTTGTTTGTTTATTTTAATTTTTTTATGGTTGAACTGGATGGACTTGTGTCTTTTTTCAACCTAGCTAACTATGTAACTATGTAACTGACAATTGTGCGGTCGTGCGACGTGTCTCCCAAACAAAATTGACGTTCTTTTTTTCTCACAAATAGAGCTTTCTTTTGGTGGTATTTGATCACCTCTGCGTTTTTTTTTTTTTTTGCGCTATAAACAAAAATAGAGCGACAATTTTGAAAAAAAAAACAATATTTTTTACTTGTTGCCCAATTTAAAAAAAAAAAATTTTTTCTCAGTTTAGGCCGATACGTATTCTTCTACATATTTTTGGTAAAAAAAAAAATCGCAATAAGCGACTGGTTTGCGCAAAAGTTATAGTGCTTACAAAATAGGGGACATAATTATTATTATTATTATTATTTTACTACTAATGGCGGCAATCTGCAATTTGTATTGGGACTGTGACGTTATGGCGGACACATCGGACACTTTTGACACATTTTTGGTGCCATTCACATTTATACAGCGATCAGTGCTATAAATATGCACTAATTACTGTATAAATGTGACTGGCATTGAAGGGGTTAACACTAGGGGGTGATGGAGGGGTTAAATGTGTACCTGCATTGTGTTCTAACTGTGGGGGGAGGGGGTGACTGGGGGAGGTGACCGATCTATGTCCCTATGTACAAGGGACACAGATCGGTCTCCTCTCTCCCTGACAGGACATGGATCTGTGTGTTTACACACACAGATCCACGTCTTTGTCCTGTAACCGCCGATCGCGAGTGCCTGGCTGCCAAGCATGCGCATCGGCATCTCAGCAATGCGGTGGGCAATCGCGCGCCCCCCAGTGGCTTGGAAAAGCGGATGCCGACTTTATACGGCGGCTCAGAGATTTAGAACCACCCTGCGGCCGTACAAAGTCGTACGGCGGTCAGGAAGTGGTTAATATTATTATGTTTTGATCGTCCTTCACTAGTACCACTAAAGTCTGCTCAGTTTGTCCAATTTCTAAAACAATTTTCCCATGGATGAGGTACCCCTATAGCCTAGGCAATCTCTATACATAGTGTGCAATATTTATTAAGTTAGGTCTTTAGGTTTTCACTTTGTCAGCTTGGTCAAAAAAGTATTTGTGAACATATATTATGAGCTTTGTGTGCTACATAACATAATACATGATGATTCGTATACTCACTAGTAGTAAATGTGGTCTGAGAAGCATTTCCTTGAACATTTTGGCCAGTAACAGCCCGGACAGTGACTGTATATTTGTTTCCAGCTGTCAGGTTTTGGACAGGGAATGCCTGATCAGTTGTTTTGTTGCTGATGAATACATCTCCTGTTACCTCAATCAGATAGTAACTGTAATTGCCATCTGGAGGGGGCCAGCTTAGATCTATGGAGTTAGTAGACAGATTGGAAACCAGCAAATTCCCAACTGCTCCGGGTACTGCAATAAAAACATAAAAAAAAAGTATGACGTTTGTACATTTATATACCTAGACATGTGTAAAGATTATAATGTTAAAAACAAAATGATTAATAAAATTTAACTAATGCCGCGTACACACAATCGGAAATTCCGACAAAAAATGTGAGCTTTTGGTCGGAAATTTCCGATTGTGTGTATGTTCCATCTGACTTTTCTGTCAGAATTTCCCACAGCAAAAAATTGAAAGCTTGTCCTCAAATTTTTCGACAGGAAAAGTTCTTGTTGGAAATTCCGATCGTCTGCATGCAATTTCGACGCACAAAAAAACATGCATGCTCGGAATCATTGAACTTCATTTTTCTCAGCCTGTCATAGTGTTGTATGTCACCGCGTTCTCGACGGTCAAAATCATAGACAAGATTTGTGTGACCGTGTGTATGCAACACAAGTTTGAGCCAAAATTTAGTGTGAAAAAAATCCACGTTTATTTTTGTCGGAATTTCCGAACGTGTGTACGCGGCATTATACTCAGTACAAATATTAAGTATCAGCTGTGGACTGTCTCAGTGTCCTCACATCCTGTGCAGGGCTATAGGCCCTTATTGACGTGAGAGGACCTTAGACCTCTGGAGTGAAATGGAGAGGAGGTTGCAGGGATTGGCCTAGCAGTGTGAAGGAGTCTACGGGAGCTGTAAGTAAATAGTATTTGGTCCCCCTAGATGTAAATGAGCAGATAACACTTGCAATGCATGTGCAGGCCCACTGCAAGTGAGAATTTTTCATTTTCCCAGAGTTCAGCTTTAAATTTCAGTAGGGAAATGTCCTGTGTTGACCTATCAGCACACATAAGTTTTAGGCCTCGTACACACGACTGTTTTTCTCAACAGAATCCATCAAGAAACTTGGTGGCAGAGCTTTTTTGCCGAGGAAAACGGTCGCGTGTATTTTTTTCGCTGAGAAAACTGTCGTGGAACTCGACGAGAAAAAAAGAGTACAAGTTCTCTTTTTTCTCGTTGGGAGTCTCAATTTCCTCGTAGTTTTTCTCGTCGGGCTGGTTTATGATGAGAAACACGTTTGTGTGTATGCTTAGAAACCCGCGCATGCTCAGAATAAACTATGAGACGGGAGCGCACCTTCGGTAAAAGTAGCGTTCGTAATGCAGATACCACATTTGTCACACTGTGACAGACTGAAAAGCGTGAATCGTCTCTCACCAAACTTTTACTTAACACGCAGTAACATGAGATTAGCAAAAGCAGCCCCAAGGGTGGCGCCAGTTGAATCGAACTTCCCCTTTATAGTGCTGTCGTACGTGTTGTACATCACCGCGTTTGAGAACGACGAGATTTTGTCTTGACAGTGGGTACGCAAAGAAAGCTTGTCAAGATTCTTGACATGCCTGACAAGGAACTCGTCAAGGAAAACAATGTTTCTTTTACGACGAGTTCCTCGGTCGTGTATACGAGGCCTTAGAGTCAATCCACCCAAAAATGATGTTCCTTCTATAAGTGGAGTTTTTTAATAACCAAGTCAGCCCCTGTCCCTGATGTAATTACCAACATTCCTGTCCACCGGGAAGTTTTATAGCCCTCTTCCAGAACCTTATGCTATTTTTTTTTATAATATAGACTACATAAAAAACAACCTGAACAGTAATAAACCCTAATATTGGACATATTTGTTTTGCTTTTATCTTTGAGTGAAAAGTAGTGATGAACATATGCATATGTTAAGCGTGAAAATGTTTACGGGTCATGCAAATTATTTTTTAGTTTATAAATAAATATGGGCATGCCTTGACTTAAAGTACAGCAACAGGGGCTAGTTATCAGAAGTCTTTGCATGTGTTGTATTATGTTGGATATACGAATACAACAATCTGTAACTTAATTTTAATAAATTAGTTTAATCAATGTTGTCTAATAAACATGATTTTTTTCCAAAATGGATATGTAATGTTGCTAGTTAAAGGTGGCAACCAAAAAGACCTCTGTAAATGTTGATACATTTTTTGGACTATAATTGTGGGGAGGTGGTGCTGCCAATTAATCATCAGTTTACCTATTGAGCTATTCTGAAGCTCTTGATGCTTTGACTATGCAGATGTCTATATAATTTTATTAAAATAAATTACTATAACTGTGCAGCCATATATTTACATGTTGAACAATAGGGCTGTATAACAAAGTCTCAAAATGACAAAGAAAAAATAATTACTTACGAGTATACAAAGTGATATCACTGCTGTATCCATATAAAAGTACATTATTTCGGAATGCCAAAAGCTGGATATTATAGAAATTTCCAGCTGTCAGATTGGTAATTTGCACTTCGCTAGTATACGCAGTTACATTACTGGGTGGTTTTCCATAGACGTAGATGACATATGATGAATTCTCTCCCAAGTCTGGCATCCAATTAAGCATCACAGTAGTGGAGGAAATTTCAATAGCTGTTATGACATCTGAGACTGGAGAGGAAATGTACAATTTATTGGCACACCTATTCCATGATTTGATTGCTACTTTTTTTTTTACATTGAAGATTACATACAAATTGTTAATATATTACTTCTCCATAGTTATGCTTCTAAGGATGTCTGATAATGTACAGTATCTCACAAAAGTGAGTACACCCCTCACATTTAAAAAAAATATATATTTTATTATATCCTGTCCTGTGGTCTGATGAGACCAAGATAAACTTATTTGGGTCAGATAGTGTCAAGCATGTGTGTCGGCAACCAGGTGAGGAATACAAGACAAGTGTGTTTTGTCAATCAAGATGGTGAGAGTGTCATGGTTTAGGGCTGCATAAGTGCTGCCGGCACTGAGGAGCTATAGACCATTGAGGGAACCATGAATGCCGACATGTACTGTGACATACTGAAGCAGAGCATTATCCCCCCCCCCTTCAGAGACTGGGTTGCAGGGCAGTATTCCAACATGATAATGACCCTAAACACATCTCCAAGACAACCACTGCCTTGCTTAAGAAGCTGAGGGTAAAGGTGATGGACTGGCCAAGCAGGTCTGCAGACCTAAACCATATTGAGCATCTGTGGGCCCTCCTCAAACGGAAGGTGGAGGAGCAGAAGATCTCTAACATCCACCAGCTCGATGATGTCCTCATGGAGGAGTGGAAGGAGACTCTAGCCAGCGGTTTAGACATCAATGGCTGTGTGTTGAGTTATTTTGAGGGGACAGAAAATTTACACTTCAGTGTTGTCGCATGAAAAGATATACAAAAATGTGAGGGGTGTACTCACTTTTGTGAGATACTGTATATCAGCATCTGTTATTTAAGTGTATAAAATAAGAATAAGTGATCATATTAAAACATTCCATTTCGAACTATTTTTTAGTGCAAGTTTTGACCTGATTAGTTACAGTCAGCAACACATGGGTGTTCATTTATATCAGACATGCTAATAATTCATGCAAAATTAACATTATCCTCAGTTGCCTATAAGGCTGCATTCACACTTGAGCTAAGTATCTTTGTTAATTTTTCAGGATTGTTTTTTAGCTTTTGAAGAAGTGTTTTTGTGCGTCTTTGTAGGCGTCTAAGGCAGTGTTTCTCAACTCCAGTCCTCAAGGCAGGTCAGGCTTTCCATTATTTTGCACAGGTTATTTGATTAGTTTCACTGCCTTAGTAATTAGCAGAGCCGTTTCTTACTAGGCCGCGTACACACGATCGAATCCGACGGACCGTTTCAGCAGACAAATTCGATCTTGTGTACGGGCGGACAGACAGATTTTTCCAGCAGACAGATTTTAAAGCATGCTGGGAACCCGTCTGTCCGACATGTCTGCTGGTTAGTACGCTAACCAGCAGACATATCTGCCCGCACATGGGTCGAATGGATTCGACGCATGCACGGAAGTGTTTTACTTCCTGGTGCGATGACGTGGCGGCGTCAACGTCACCGCCACGTCACCGCGCTGTCTGCCGGCGGGGATTTTGGTTTGATCGTGTGTACACGATCAAACCAATATATCCCAGCAGACAAATCCGATCAATTTGATCGGATTTATTTGGTCGTGTATACGCGGCCTAAGGGAAATCCTGAAAACATGACCTGTTGGTGCGCCTTGTTGAGAAACACTGGTCTAAGGCTTGAGCGTTTTTTTAAATCATTTTTTTAGCTATTGGAAAACAAGTTACTAGGGAGAAGAAAAAATCTATTAGGGCCAAATATGCTTGAGCCCTGGTTCACATTGATGCTACTTTTAAATCGCGCTACTTTACTTGAAGTATCATGATTTCAAAGTAGCAAGGTCAGCGCGATTTCAGGTGCTACTTGATAGACATTTGTGTGGCTTCATGCACAGGTGTCTATTGAAATCGCACCTCAAATCGGCAAAAGTAGTTCAGGAACTACTTTTGCAAATCGGTGCGGCACCGCAAAATCGGTGTCGCACTGATTGGAACGGTGTCATTGCCTTCAATAGGCTGCGACTTGTCATGCGATTTTATCTCTCAAATCACATGACAAATCGCTCCAATGTAAACCTAGACTTAAGCTTGTAGCTCAAAAGAAGCTGGTGTAATTTTTTTGGGCTACAAGCTTCAAGCAACGCTATGCTCAGATGTGAACAGGCACAAATGAAAACAATGGGATTTCGGATGTTGAGCAATTTGTGTGAATTTGACATGTATTTGTGTATTGTACACCTTGTGAATTATGAATGGATTTTATTTTGTTAATCACATTATTTATTAATTTGTTTAGCACGTAAGTGTCTTGCTGATGTGCTATTCTGTATATTATCATGTCGATATTTTACATTATTTATTTGTTTGAACATAATTTGCCATATGCTTATGAACTTTTTTTGTTTATTTATTTAATATACATGTATGCATTTTTAAACTTTAAAGGCATTGATACAGCTGCTACTAGGAATCACATATACCTGTAAGATAAGAGGTTTAGGAGTGCAGAATATCAAGCCCTGGTAATTGTTGTACTTACCTAGTACAGAAATGTCACTGCTGTCCCCCAGCAAATCTCCACCTGTAACTGCAGTGACTCTCACTGTATATTGGTTTCCACTGGTCAGGTTGTAAATAGTCACTGATTCTGTATACGCAGTAAGATTCTGGGGTGGGTCTCCCAACAATTCAATTTTATAGGAACTTGTGTTGCCTTCTGGATGCTGCCAGCTGACATAAATTGTGCTGTTGTCTAGCCCCTTACGTGCTTTCATATTAGTCACAGTGGCAGGTTCTGTGAAAAAAAAAAGTATCAGCATTGTTTTCCTATTCAAACTTTAAAACCAAGGATCCTCAAACTATGGCCCTCCAGCTGTTGGGGAACTACACATCCAATGAGGCATTGTAAAACTCTGACATTCACAGACATGATTAGGCATGAGGAGAATTGTAGTTCCTAAACAACTGGAGGGTTGTAGTTTGAAGACCTCCGTTTAAAACCAACAAATACTGGAGTCAAGTTAGAAAACACTAAAAGATAAAAAGTCGGGCAGGCAAGATAGACATTGATCTCACTGTTATTATAGGTTAGAGGTTCAGAGCATGTTAGAACTGTGATTTTACACTTCACCCCCCATACAGATAATATGCTCTTTACCACTAGTTAAAGTGGATGTTAACCCCCCATGTCACGATGTAGAGTATAAGATTTCCTATCATCTGTGCCCAGTCTTGACACACAGAGTTAATCCAGATCTAGGTAATCCTCTTTTATTGTTCAGTGAAAATGAACAGACTTCCAGATACAAACCTGTCTAAATAAAAAGTCAGTTTTCTCTCTTCTTGCTTTGAGTGACAGGTTATTTACATATCTAGCTTGGAAATGTTTATTATATGTTATGTTTATCATAAATAGTGAGAAATCCACCCCTCCCCCACATAACACATCCTATTAATATACAATGAACTTTGGATCACCTCATATTATGATAAACATAACATATGATAAACATGTCCAAGCTAGATATGTAAATAACCTGTCACTCAAAGCAAGAAGAGAGAAACTGACTTTTTATTTAGACAGTTTTTTATCTGGAATTCTGTTAATTTTCACTGAACAATAAAAGAGGATTGATCAGAGCTGGATTAACTCTTTGTGGTAAGACTGGGCACAGATGATAGGAAATCTTATACTCTACATAAAAAAAAAAAATTGGGGTTTACATCCACTTTAAGTCCACATATGTATTAGTAAAGTCAAGGAGTTCTAGGAAAAATGTGGAGGCTATGATAACACATTAACGTGTGTAAATGACACAGAGCCAGGCAAACAGGGCCTGTTCACACCGGGAAGAGTGCAGTTTCAGCCCATTTATTTTTATAAATGCCAATGCCAAATCATGCCAAATCATGCCAAATCATGCCAAATGCTAATGCCAAAATCACACTTCACCGCATCAAAAGTGGTGCATGCACTACTTTAGCCAACACACTGCATTCGGATTGCATGGTACCTTTGTACCAAGCAAAACAGTGCAGGTAAAAGCAATGTATTTGCGACCTGCATATGGGGTATCATTAACTCATTAACACTGACTGGAGGTCGCAACTGCAGTGTGTTTTGAACACAGTGTTGGAAGCATGCACGGAACATGGGTTTTCCGCACTGCGTTCTGGTGTAAACAGGCCCGCACGGTAACCGACTGCAGGTGCCCAGGTTCTCCAACATCTGCTCCAGGCATACAAACACATAAGCCACACTCTGCTTTGACTTTTGCTAATAAACTTTATTGGTACCAGATAGGTCAGGCAGACTTTCTCTTATGTGTCAGACATGACTCCATGCTCATCTGGTGGGTCATATACAAGTAAGAAAATATCTTTCTGACCTACAACGTATCGAGTACCAATAAAGCATGTTGCAGTTCAGCAAAAAACAAAGCAGAGTTCTTCTTATGAGTTTTATGGAAAAAAAAACATACAATAGACAAGTGCTTTTTTTAGTTACTTCCTTCACTGAAATCCAAGATAAGTCATATATGACTAAAGAACTCTGCTTTTATTGAAAAAAAAATTCTTTTTACCACATTTTACAATCTGTACAATAATAATGACTTACTTGTGCATTTAGATATATTGCTAATTGCTCCATTTATGTAATCAACAAGAGCATTAACTGAAAAAGTGTAACAATTTCCAGGTGTCAGGCCTACAATAATCTCAGAAGTTGTAGTTGCATTCCTATTCCTATTGAAAGTTGGTTCTTCCAGGATCTGAATGAAATAAGAACTGGCATTTCCATTTGGTTTCTCCCATCTCAGACATATAGAAGTGGTGGTGATAGTCTCTGTATTCAAATTCTTAATTACATCTGGGTCTACAAGGTACATAATAAGAATGATTACAATTTGATAGTGTGACAAAATGGCAAAAGGGGTTAATAGCCACATAATCTGAAAATACTCATATAAAGAGGTACAACTCAAGAATAGTACACATTTTAAAAGATAATAATGTTACTTTCACTTCTGTCAGCATGTGAGGTGCCACCTAACTTATGTTTAACCACTTTCCCACCGCGCCATAAGCATTTTACTGCTACGGCGCGGTGGAGTTACTTTGACACGACGTCCCTGGGACGTCGTCGTGCACTTCCGCGATTGCGCATCCCCTGGGACGCGCTCGCGAAAGTGTCCGTGCTCGCCGGGTCTAGAAGACCCGGCGCATCACGGATCACGGTAAATTGCCGCTGATAGCGGCCGTTTAACACGTGATCGCGCCGTCAAATGACGGCGCGATTACTTGTAAACAAACCGGCGTCATTTGATGACGCCGGTTCCTCCCTCTCCTCCCTCTCCTCTCTGTACCATTGGGTACAGTGTGCGAGGAGAGGGGGGGAGCGGGGTGTCAGCAGCTGAGCTGTGGCTGGATCTGTGACAAATGCAGTCACAGATCCAGCCATCCCTCAATCCATCCCAGCTCTGCAATCCCCTAGTACCCTGCAATCCCCAGTACCCAGCAATCCCCCAGTACCCAACAATACCCCACAATACCCCAGTACCCAACAATACCCCAGTACCCAACAATACTCCAGTACCCAACAATACCCCACAATACCCCAGTACCCAACAATACCCCACAATACCCCAGTACCCAACAATACCCCACAATACCCCAGTACCCAACAATACCCAACAATACCCCAGTACCCAACAATACCCCAGTACCCAACAATACCCCAGTCACCAACAATACCCCACAATACCCCAGTACCCAACAATACCCCAGTACCCAACAATACCCCACAATACCCCAGTACCCAACAATACCCCAGTACCCAACAATACCCCACAATACCCCAGTACCCAACAATACCCCACAATACCACAATACCCCAGTACCCAACAATACCCCAGTACCCAACAATACCCCACAATACCCCAGTACCCAACAATACCCCAGTACCCAACAATACCCCACAATACCCCAGTACCCCACAATACCCCAGTACTCGGCAATACCCCAGTACTCGGCAATACCCCAGTACTCAGCAATACCCCAGTACTCGGCAATGCCCCAGTACTCGGCGATGCCCCACAATACCACAATACCCCAGTACCCAACAATACCCCAGTACCCAACAATACCCCAGTACCCAACAATACCCCACAATACCCCAGTACCCAACAATACCCCACAATACCCCAGTACCCAACAATACCCAACAATACCCCAGTACCCAACAATACCCCAGTACCCAACAATACCCCAGTCACCAACAATACCCCACAATACCCCAGTACCCAACAATACCCCAGTACCCAACAATACCCCACAATACCCCAGTACCCAACAATACCCCAGTACCCAACAATACCCCACAATACCCCAGTACCCAACAATACCCCACAATACCACAATACCCCAGTACCCAACAATACCCCAGTACCCAACAATACCCCACAATACCCCAGTACCCAACAATACCCCAGTACCCAACAATACCCCACAATACCCCAGTACCCCACAATACCCCAGTACTCGGCAATACCCCAGTACTCGGCAATACCCCAGTACTCAGCAATACCCCAGTACTCGGCAATGCCCCAGTACTCGGCGATGCCCCACAATACCACAATACCCCAGTACCCAACAATACCCCAGTACCCAACAATACCCCAGTACCCAACAATACCCCACAATACCCCAGTACCCAACAATACCCCAGTACCCAACAATACCCCACAATACCCCAGTACCCCGCAATACCCCAGTACTCGGCAATGCCCCAGTACTCGGCAATGCCCCAGTACTCGGCAATGCCCCAGTACTCAGCAATGCCCCAGTACCCAACAATACCCCAGTACCCAACAATACCCCACAATACCCCAGTACCCAACAATACCCCAATACTCAGCAATGCCCCAATACTCGGCAATGCCCCAATACTCGGCAATACCCCAATACTCGGCAATACCCCAATACTCGGCAATACCCCAATACCCTGCATGATACTTTGCAATACCCCAATACTCTGCAATACCGCCTATGGGGATTTTTAAGTAGCGAAGTTTGGCGCCATTCCACGAGTGTGCGCAATTTTGAAGTGTGACATGTTGGGTATCTATTTACTCGGCGTAACTTCATCTTTCACATTTTGAAAAAAAATTGGGCTAACTTTACAGTTTTGTTTTGTTTTAAGCACAAAACAGTTTTTTGTTAAAAACACGCGTTCAATAAATTTCTGCGAAAATACAGTGCGAGATAAAAAGTTGTAACGGCCGCTATTGTATTCTCTAGGGTCTTTGCTAAAAAAGCATATATAATGTTTTGGGGTTCTATGTAATTTTCTAGCAAATAAATGATGATTTTTCCATGTAGGAGAGAAATGTCAGAATTGGTCTGGGTGTTCCAGAACGCCTGATGGTGCTCCCTGCATGTTGGGCCTCTGTATGTGGCCACGCTGTGTAAAAGTCCCACACATGGGGTATCGCCATACTCGGGAGGAATAGCAGAATGTGTTTTGGGGTGTAATTTGTGGTATGCATATGCTGTGTGTGAGAAATAACCCACTAATATGACAGAAACAATTTTTTTTACAGAATTTTCAGTCGTTTTTCTTTTATAGCGCAAAAAAAAAAACCCAGAGGTGATCAAATACCACCAAAAGAAAGCTCTATTTGTGTGAAAAAAAGGACAAAAATTTCAAATGGGCACAATGTTGTATGACTGAGTAATTGTCATTCAAATTGTGAGAGCACCGAAAGCTGAAAATTGGTCTGGTTAGGAAGGGGGTTTAAGTGCCCAGTGGTCAAGTGGTTAAAATAATGACTGTACCAATGTTTCACAACTACGGAAATCACTCACATGTGTATGCTGACACAGTCATAATTTCTCCTTGTACATTATCACCAACAACAGCAGCAACCAGGAATGTGTAATAATTTCCAGGTGTCAGGCCATCAATTATCTCAGAGGTTGTATACGCAGTTCTATTGAAAGTCGGCTCTCCCAGGATCAGGATGAAATAAGAACTGGCATTTCCATCAGGTTTCTCCCAGCTCAGAGATATAGAAGTGGTGGTGATATTTCCTGTGGTCAGGTTCTTCACTATTTCGGGTACTACAAAACACAGAAATTGGGTGTTACATTTATCATTTGCAAGAATGTGAAAGTGAAAGAATGCCTCTATATAACTGTATGCTATTAGCTGCTTACATATTTTAACCACTGCAGAATTCATAATTTTACATGGCTTGGGTCTGTTTATTGAGCAATAAATCTATCATACGTTAGGATAACAAAGTGTTACATTTTTGATTTTTTAGGACAAACAAGGTTTTTTTTTGGTTATTTTTTCTTGCAAAAATATTTTTTTTATGCAATAAACAGACAAAAAGTAACACAATAAATAAATGCATTTTTTACTTGATCATTGTTCAAAAAAAGTCTTACTGAGAAAAAGTATGCATTTTATTCCATAATTTGTACTGTTTAAAATAATACAAAAATTAAGTGTCTGTTTAAAAAAAAGTACTTCAAAGTTATTTACAAATTAAATAAAGTCTGTATATACGATGATATTACATAATTAGTATAGATAAGTGAATCTGCCTGTTTTTGATTTGTGAACAGTTATGCAGATCTTGCTTAAAGTTCATGAACGCTGTGATTAACTATTGGGCTTCCCATTTGTAGGGCTAGTAAGCAAGCCTAGGTTGGGTACTGCCATAGAGGGCATGTTCCAATACCAAAATAAAAACTTAAAAAACAGTAACCCTCCTTAGGCCACGTACACGCGATCAGACCAGAACACACCATTGGGCCAAAAATCCGATCAGACCAGAACGCGGTGACGTAGAACACAACGTGCTGAAAAAATGAAGTTCAATGCTTCCAAGCATGCGTCGACTTGATTCTGAGCATGTGCGGGTTTTTGGTCCGATGCTTTTGTGTACTAACCATCGAATCTGTCCGACGGACAGGTGTCCGTCGGACAGATTTTAAAGCAAGTTTTAAAACTTTGGTCTGACGGACAACGATCCGATGGGCCGTACACACCATCAAATTGGTCCGATGAAACTGGTCTTAAGACCAGTTTCATCAGACCGGTCTGATCGTGAGTACGCAGCCTTACAGAGAATTGTCAGCTCTTCTTACTGCTCAAACACGCACTGGGGGTTTACGAAAGGCAAATCCACTTTGCACTACAAGTGTGAACTACAAGTGCAAAGTGCACTTGAAATTGCACTGCAAGTGCACTTGGAAGTGCAGTTGCTGTAGATCAGGGGGAAATGCAAGGAAAATAAAAAACAACATTTTAGCTTGCACATGATTGGATGATAAAATCAGAAGAGTTTCCCCTCATTCCCCTCAGATCTACCCCTCAGATTTACACCGACTGCACTTCCAAGTGCACTTTCAGTGCAATTTCAAGTGCACTTTGCATTTTGCACCTGTAGTTTGCACTTGTAGTGCAAAGTGGATTTGCCTTTCGTAAATAACTCCCACTGACATTATGCCTTCTGTAAGCCTGATCTAAGAACAGGGGGCTGGGTTATATATTCCTTCAAATTATTGGCTCTTGTGACCCAACGAACCTAGGAAAAGGCTATGCATAACATTGTAGCTTGGTCTTTATTTCTGGCAGTAAACACGCAAACTTTTCAGCAAAAAGTTTGCAATCTGAGAGCATCACAATTTCCAGGGATTCAACGTCAACCCATGGTGATGGCAAACCTTACGATCATTCTTAATGATTTTATTAGTAAAGAACATTTGTAGTGCTATGTGCACTGTATCAGGTGAGTTGAACATCTTTACTAATGGGTTAAAAAAATGAGAAGACAGTACAGATACATACCCTTTTACGAGTAATTATCCTGCCAGGATGGATGGCGTGCCTCACAGACCTCCATATACAGCATAGGGAGCGAAAGACATTACTCACTATACTCCCCATCTCCCTCTGCAATGCAGGATTATGGAAAGGCTTGACCTGGCCCTTACTAAGAGACCCCTTTGTTCTAGCTTCCAAAGTTCCTGTCACCAGCTCAAAACTCTGCATTTTGGAGGAGAGTGCCACGGTACTACTTGAGGGGTCTGAGAGGCTCCAATGGAGGCTAGGCCAGACCTCCTAATAGACCATCTACTGATAGTGACAACTTTATTTTATATGGGTACATCTTTGTGCTGCGTCATTTGCCTCATACTGGATACAATTTCTCCTATATTAATACCCCTGACATAAGGGCTTTGAACCTGAAAAGCGTTGGGTAGAGAGGAGACAGAAAGTCTTCCTTTGGATACACGAGAGTAACTACTTGACACATATATCAATATTCTATTGCAAGAAAACGATGGTATTTGTATATTTTCTTTGTGTATTTTAATAATCATCATAATTGTCCTCGATGATTTTTTATAATTTTTTTCAATAAATACAATTTTATATGCTAATTTGTGTTGTTGCCATTTAAGGTCCTATTTGAGGGGGAAATTCATTCTTTCCATATAACATTTGTTCTGCTATGGTGAAAGCATCTTTTTACTTGGGTGTACCAAGGGTTCAACAGATACAACACTTTACCTGACATACATAAGAAATCTAAGAACAAAATTAGCAAGATTGGATGACTTAAACATTTTGATCCTGAGGACAAATTATCAATCCCTGTAAAAATATGGATTTTTTTTCTCTAACAGAGGACATAATACTACTTATTTCCTATTAATATAAAGAGCACTAATATGCTCACGTGGGGGAAAGATCTCTCCCAAACCTTCTCATGGGAGTCCTGGCATTAGCATAAACCAATCTGGAACATCTTGTATAGAACACTGGTAAAATTTGTAAAATATACTTAACCGTTGGTATTTGACGCCCTATATACTTTAATAAATCTTCCCTATTTCCTCCTCTCCTATATGTTGGAGATGCAATGATCAAATAGGAACATTATATCATATACTTTGGAACGGCAAAAACCTCTCCAGCTTCTGGAGGGCTGTATATTCTTTTATTGCATCCCTTTACGGGTAACCTAATTCCTAATTAAACATTGAAATGTACTCATTAGACTACAGAACTATTGCGGCCAATATATTAATAGCAGCAAAGCTCACCATAGCTAAACTGTGGAAATGTAATACTGCTCCCAATGTCGCTGATGTGGTATTAAGAGTAAACACACAGGCCCACTATGAATTAACGTTGGCATACAAAAACTTTAACATTGCAAAATTTAAAAGGATTTGGCAAGCCTGGTTGGTACATCCTAAAGCTTAAAAATATCTGAAGGACTTTGATAACCATTGAGACTCCTCTCTTTACATGTTGAAGTACAGAGTGACTTCCATATTGCTTCCTTTGGCTTCCCCCCTCACTTTATAGTTTAGGAACATTCCCTATTGACAATATGGTGCCAATGGGGTCGATAGGGTTTGTAGTTCCCACCATTGTATTGTAACTCATTGATAATGTTTAATTGTAGATTGGATTGGTAACACTTTTGTTTGTTTATCCTGTTTATATGTATTTTCCTTTCTGTATCTATATGTAAATGTATCCAAGAAGCATTAATGTAAGGTATCTGAGAAACTAAAAAAATTGAAAGATAAAAAAAAATGAGAAGACAGTTACTGTAGATAATATTGTTTAAAGCATGTAAAACCCAAAGCTTCAAGTGTAAACCCAACATTTCATATTTCTGATTAGTGTTGAACGGAATACGCCATATTCGATTTCGCGATATTGCGCGAATATATAGAAGAATATTCGCGAACATTCGCTAATATAGAATATTCGTGATATTTTATCCCAAAAAAAAATTTGCGAAATTTCGCTAATGCGAAAATGATTGCGAAATTCTCATAAACGGAGATAATTTCCTGTATTACTAAACTAATATGCACTAAACACTAACTCTACACTAACTTAAAAGAAAGGAGAATAAGGGGGCAAAAGAAGGGCGGAGAAGATAATCGCGCAATATTCCTATTGCGCGATTAGCTTCTCCGCCCTTCTTTTGTATCAGAGCCAATCAGAATAACTCGAATATTCGGCAAAAGGAATATCGCGCAATATTCCTTTTGCCGAATATTCGAGTTATTCTGATTGGCTCTGATGCAAAAGAAGGGCCGAGTAGCTGATGCGATTCTTTTATGTTGCCGAAAATTCGCGATGCGAATTTTCGGCAACATAAAAGAGTCGCATCAGCTACTCGGCCCAGGGTCTCTCTCTAATCATACCAGCAATG
Organism: Rana kukunoris; assembly: GCA_029574335.1. NCBI lineage: Eukaryota > Metazoa > Chordata > Amphibia > Anura > Ranidae > Rana > Rana kukunoris. Next base: position 226,775,497 of record CM056052.1, read on the forward strand.
CTTTTAGACGTCGATGGAGATCATTAGGATGTGATCTGTTTTAAAAATAAATTTAAAAAAATACGAATATTCGCCGCAATATTCGAGTTATTCGCGAATACTCGAATATGCAATATTCGTAGCGAATATTCGCAATGCGAATATTCGTGAGCAACACTATTTCTGATATGTGCCTGCTGTACCATTTACGTCTATGGAAAAAAACAACCCATTCTCTTTGTTATGCTACCTTTGTGTGAAATCCCTGGAGTTCCTGCCAGTCCCCCTGCTTTCACTATTAAAAACTGACCACACTAAGCAGAAGAGCACAGCGTGGTCAGTTTGTGCTGGGAACTCAGTGTGTTCTCCTCCAATGATCAGACTTGTCTTGACACACCCCTGCTCCCCCCCTGCACAGCCTTGCACTGGAAAGACCAGTGTGTAGCTGTTTTTCCTCCCCCAGCTCTTATGCTGCTGTGAACAGAGGAAAACATGAGCACTTATGAAAAGGTAAAAAAAGGTATTTATGGTGTTTTTGTTATCTCTATATACAAATGTTTTTCCTTTCATGCCTATTTTCTGTTTATTCAATTTGAAAAATTGACAAATGTAACAAAACATTGCAATTGTAATGAATAATGAAACATTGTCTGTGTAGACTTCCTCGACGTCAGAATAGAATTACATAACGGGAGGACTGCCGCATCCACATTGAGCGTGTGAATGGGGTAATTGGGTCTGTTTTTTTTTTTGGTCAACCCACTGGTTGTACATACAGAGAAAAAACTGACCCATGTATGGCTGTAAGGCCGTGTATACACGATCAGTCCAAACCGATGAAAACGGACTGGAGTTCATTTTCACATGGAGTTCACAGACTGATGGTCTGATGGTCAGTCGTGCCTACACACCATCAGTTCAAAAACCGATCGTGTCAGAACGTGGTGACGTAACACACAACGACGTGCTGAAAAAAACGAAGTTCAATTCTTCCAAGCATGCATCGACTTGATTCTGAGCATGCGCAGGTTTTGAACCGATGCTTTTGTGTACTAACCATCGGTTTGGACCGATGGTCAGGCGTCCATCAGTCCGATTTTAAAGCAAGTTTTAAAACTTTGTACTGAAGGACAAAAGACTGATGGGCAATACACATGGTCGGTTTGGACCGATGAAACTGAACTTCAGTCTGTTTTCATCGGTTTGGACCGATCGTATGTACGCGGCCTCAGGCTTATAACAATCTTGAAAGCTAAATTGGTTGTAAAAGTTGGCCAAAACTCATATTGATTGATATAAGACAGCCTAGAGCAGGGATATGCAATTAGCGGACCTCCAGCTGTTGCAAAACTACAAGTCCCATCATGCCTCTGCCTCTGGGTTTCATGCTTGTGGCTGTCAGAGTCTTGCTATGCCTCATAGTACTGCAACAGTTGGAGGTCCGCTAACTGCATATCTCTGGCCTAGAGGGAAAATGTGGTATATTTCAAATGCATCTATCAACAAAACATTGTTGTCATCATACATTTCTGTCTACTGTCTGTTGCTGAATGCATTTATTATCCTTTACAATTTAAGCCTAATTTGCTGTAGCTCAAGTATTATGATGCTAGTGTATGATCACTTTAACCACTTGCTTACTGGGCACATATACCCCCTTCCTGCCCAGGCGAAATTTCAGCTTTCAGCACTGCGTCGCTTTAACAAAAAAGAGCGACAATTTTGAAAAAAAAAAACAGAATATTTTTTACTTTTTGCTATAATAAAAATCAAATTAAAAAAAAAAAAAAAAATGTTTTTCTCAGTTTAGGCCGATTTGTATTCTACATATTTTTGGTAAAAAAAACAATCGCAATAAGCGTATAGTAATTGGTTTGCGCAAAGGTTATAGTGGCTAGGAAATAAGGGATAGAATTCTGACAATTTTTTTTTTTTACTAGTAATACGGCGATCTGCGAATTTTGTCAGGACTGCGATATTGCGACGGACACATCGGACACTTTTGACACATTTTTGGGACCATTCACATTTATACTGCGATCAGTGCTATAAAAACGCACTAATTACTGTATAAAGGTGACTGGCAGTGAAGGGGTTAACACTAGGGGGTGAGGAAGGGGTTAAATGTGAGTCCTGGGTGTGTTCTAACTGTGTGGGGGGAGGGGGGTGACTGGGGGAGGTGACCGATGCTGTCTCCCTATGTACAAGAGAAACAGCATCTGTCACCTCTCCCTGACAGGACGTGGAGCTCTGTGTTTACACACAGAGCTTCACGTCCCTGCTCTAAAACTGCTGATCAGCGGGTACCTGGCGGACATCGCGACCGCCAGGCACGCGCATCGGCATCTCGGGGACGCGCCGCCATCGGCGCGCGCGCGCCCCCCAGTGGCCGGAGAAAGAGATGACGTCAATTGACGGCAGCTTGGATATTCAGATCCCCCTAAGCTGCCGTCAATTGAGAATACACGGGGCCACAAGTGGTTAAACAACATTAACCAATCAGCTTGTTGCATGATTGACATACCTGTATTTGCTGATATGGGAACACCTTCTCCCTGTAAATTAGTATCTACTAGAGCAGAGACCAGGAAGGAATAATAATTTCCAGGTGTCAGCCCATCAAAGGTATGATAAGTTGTATTCACAGTTGTATTGAGGGTTGAATTGCCCAGGATCTGGATGAAATAAGAACTGGCATATCCATTTGGTTTCTCCCAGCTCAAAGGTATAGATGTGGTGGTGATATTTCCTGTCTTCGGGTTCTTTACTACATCAGGGTCTAGAAGGTGTACAGAAAGATGGATAAAAACATGACTGTTTAGAGAAATGCCAAAGATTGTGGACAGCAACTGAAGTATTATAACTTGGGGTCAATGGCTAAGGAATACAGACAGTTCACTGAATCTTGAAACGTGTATACAGTATATAGTTTAGAGCAGGGCTCAAAATTTGAAGTCCTGAGCTACTAGCCAGGACTTATAAGTTACTTGCCACCATTAGACCCACCCAACCTCTACCATGCCACACCTCTAATTCCACCCTTAAACACACCCTAAATTATCTCATGAAATTGCACTGTTAAATGTTTTATGCAGAATAAAGTTACAAAAATAAATATTAACAACAACAACCTTATCAATATTAACATAAAGAATACTAGTGCCCATCACTGCAGCCTATTGGTGCCCATCAGTGCAGCCTCATCAGTGCCCATCAGTGCAGTCTGTCAGTGCTTATCACTGCAGTCTGTCCGTGCCCATCAGTGCAGCCTCATAAGTGCCCAGCAGTGCAGCCTTATCAGTGCCCATCAGTGCAGCCTCATCAGTGGCCATAAGTACAGCCAATTAGCACCCATCAGTGCAGCCTATTAGTGTCCATCAGTGCAGCATATCAGTGCAACATATCAGTGCCCATCAGTGCATCATATCAGTGCTGCCTTATCAGTGCAGCTTATCAGTGCCACCTCATCAGTGGCCATCAGCGTAGCCTAATCAATGACCATCAATGCACCCTATCAGTGCCAATCAATGCAGCCTTATCAGTGCTTATCAGTGCAGCCTTATCAGTGCCCATCAGTGCAGCCTTAATAGTGCCCATCAATCCAGCCTACCAGTGCCCATCAGTGTAGCCTATCAGTGCCCAGACGTGAAGCTTCATCAGTGCCCATCAATGCAGCATGGATCACAGAAAGGAATCTGGAGGATTGATAGCCGGATCACATAGAGCAGGGATTTCCTGATGTAACACAGCTTGGAGATCAAACGCCAGCTGGTGTCAAACAAAGACCCGCCTCCTGGACCAGCATTGAACCCCTTTCAGGGTCTATCAAAGGACCCATTCTAGGAGGCAGGGTTTTGTTTGACATCGGTCGACATTTCATCTCCAAGCTGTGTCACAGCAGAACTTCCGGCTGGCTCTCTTCCTGACAGTTTCCTGGCAGATCGCGTTGGCATAAGTGGTACAACACCAGAACAGCCCCGGGGGCAGGGAGGCAATTGCCCTGGAAAAAAGGCTGTACCGCTTCTGCCAGAAGCAATCAGCCAGGATGCTTTACATCCGTCCTCAGCTAATTTCCACGTGGCAAATCCCACGGGTGGAAATTTTGAGGGCTGGTTTAGAGAAAAAGATGAGGCTATGTTCATTTTGTTAAACCAAACTTACGTGATAAAAATTTAAAATATAGTTTTACCTATTTAAACAAGTGTTTTAATAATAACATCCATCTAATATGGCAGTCACTCACATGTGTATGCTGAAACATTATGATATTCTCCTTGTATATTGTCATCAACAACGGAAGCAACCAGGAAGGTGTAATAATTTCCAGGTGTTAGGTTTTCAATTGTAGCAGACGTTGTGGTCACAGTTCTATTAAAAGTTGGCTCTCCCAGAATCTGGATGAAGTATGAACTGGCATTTCCATCAGGTTTCTCCCAGCTCAGAGATATAGAAGTGGTGTTGATATTTCCTGTGGTCAGGTTCTTCACTACCTCAGGTACTGTAAAGTAAAGAGATGAGCTGTTAGATTAGTAAACACACAACAGAGTAAAGGCCCCACATCTTAAAACCTGTCAATGACCTAATTAGGGAGAGTTTCCCTCCCTTCCTGACCATGTGATGACCATACAAAAATGGAGACACTGATAGTCACCAGGACAAGAATATATACATTGTTAGACGTTCAATCCCTTCCCCACTACTAAAATGTGTTTTTCTTTGGTGCAAATATTTATCACCACTTGCTGTCCTGACAGAAAATGAAGGAAACTATCACAGATAGGGGCAGAGATGACAATGAAAACCTTAGGCCTCGTACACACGACCGTTTTCCTCGACAGAATCGATCAAGAAACTTGGTGGGAGAGCTTTTTTGCCGAGAAAACCGGTCGTGTGTATGCTTTCCATCGAGGAAACTGTCGAGGAACTTGACGAGCCAAAAAGAGAGCAAATTCTCTTTTTCCTCGACGGGAGTCTCAAATTGGCTCATCGGGCTGGTTTTCGTCGAGAAACACGTTGGTGCGTATGCTTAGAAGCCAGCGCACCTTCGGTGAAAGTAGCGCTTGTAATGGAGATGGCACATTTGTCACGCTGTAACAGACTGAAAAGTGCAAATGTCTCTTACCAAACTTTTACCTAACAAGCAGTAACATGAGATTAGCAAAAGCAGCCCCTGCCGTTGTATGTGTTGAAGTCACTGCATTTGAGAACGAAGAGATTTGGTCTTTAAGCTGTGTACGCAAAACAAGCTTGTCGAGTTCCTCGACAAGCCTAACAAGGAACTCGACAAGCAAAAAGATGTGTTTCGCCCAACGAGTTCCTCGGTCGTGTGTACGAGGCCTTACAGAGGCTTTAACCATTCCTTGTTCTATGTAAAACTAACAAAATAAACATTTGGTTAAAGCTTGGCTTTAATTATATAGCATGACTGGAAAAATAAAACTAGCAGGCACTAATATTGCCCCCACATTTTATAATTTCATAAGCCAGTTTGGTTGTTCAAGCCTGTTGCTTAATCTGCTGTTAAGTATGACCAAAACTTCCTCAAAGGGCTTACATTTACAGTATATTGTAATATTAATATAAATTAGTATACATGAGGAGACAACACACATAGTGTGTAACTGTCAGGCAATTGTCTATTTTCTTGTGGAAGTGATTTGGGCAAATGTAAATCTGCCTATTAGGCCCCTTTTACACTGGGCGTGGGAGGTGCGCTGGCGGTATAGCGGCGCTATTTTTAGTACCGCTATACCATTGTTTTTGCCGCGATATTCGGCCGCTAGTGGTACAGTTTTAACCCCCGCTAGCGGCCCAGAAAGGGTTAAAACCGCCCGCAGCAGCAGTTTGCGGGCGATATAGCAATCTGGAGGATTGCCAGCCGGATCACACAGAGCAGGGATTTCCTGATGTAACACAGCTTGGAGATCAAACGCCAGCTGCTGTCAAATAAAGTCCCGCCTTCTGGACCAGCATTGAACCCCTTTTAGGGTCTATCAAAGGACCCAGTCTAGGAGGCAGGGTTTTGTTTGACATCGGTCGGCATTTCATCTTCAAGCTGTGTCACAGCAGGACTTCCGGCTGGCTCTCTTCCTGACAGTTTCCTGGCAGATCGCGTTGGCATAAGTGGTACAGCACCAGAACAGCCCCAGGGGCAGGGAGGCAATTGCCCTGGAAAAAAAGGCTGTACCGCTTCTGCCAGAAGCAATCAGCCAGGATGCTTTACATCTGCCCTCAGCTAATTTCCACGTGGCAAATGCAAGCAGACGGGTGGAAATTTTGAGGGCTGGTTTAGAGAATAAGATGAGGCTATGTTCATTTTGTTAAACCAAACTTACGTGATAAAAATTTAAAATATGGTTTTAACTAGGATATGATTGGATGACTGAAGTACACACAATTTCATGTTATTCACTAAGCTATGGGAACATTCACTTTCCAAAGTGAACCTTAACTTTGCCACGGGAACAATCTCTATTTCTTTTAGTAAACCAACCCTAATGTCGTACATACAAAACAGAGAAAATGTTGCTTTAGTCCATAATAATTTTCATTGTGTTACAATATTTATATTCAAGATTGGCTGGCAAGCTTTTAACTCCCACTGGAAACCAAATTCAACATACAGCAATTTGAGATTAGAACTCAGAAGGTGAACCTATTTGAACAAGTGTATTAATAATAACATCCATCTAATATGGCAGTCACTCACATGTGTATGCTGAAACATTATGATATTCTCCTTGTATATTGTCATCAACAACGGAAGCAACCAGGAAGGTGTAATAATTTCCAGGTGTTAGGTTTTCAATTGTAGCAGACGTTGTGGTCACAGTACTATTAAAAGTTGGCTCTCCCTGAATCTGGATGAAGTATGAACTGGCATTTCCATCAGGTTTCTCCCAGCCCAGAGATATAGAAGTGGTGTTGATATTTCCTGTGGTCAGGTTCTTCACTACCTCAGGTACTGTAAAGTAAAGAGATGAGCTGTTAGATTAGTAAACACACAACAGAGTAAAGGGCCCACATCTTAAAACCTGTCAATGACCTAATTAGGGAGAGTTTCCGTCCCTTCCTGACCATGTGATGACCATACAAAAATGGAGGCACTGGTAGTCACCAGGACAAGAATATATACATTGTTAGACGTTCTAGCCCTTCCCCACTACTAAAATGTGTTTTTCTTTGGTGCAAATATTTATCACCACTTGCTGTCCTGACAGAAAATGAAGGGAACTATCACAGATAGGGGCAGAGATGACAATGAAAACCTTAGGCCTCGTACACACGACCGTTTTCCTCGACAGAATCGATCAAAAAACTTGGTGGGAGAGCTTTTTTGCCGAGGAAACCGGTCGTGTGTATGCTTTGCATCGAGGAAACTGTCGAGGAACTTGACGAGCCAAAAAGAGAGCAAATTCTCTTTTTCCTCGACGGGAGTCTCAAATTGGCTCATCAGGCTGGTTTTCGCCGAGAAACACGTTAGTGTGTGTGCTTAGAAACCAGCGCACCTTCGGTAAAAGTATCGCTTGTAATGGAAATAGCACATTTGTCACGCTCTAACAGACTGAAAAGAGCAAATGTCTCTTACCAAACTTTTACCTAACACACAGTAACATGAGATTAGCAAAAGCAGCCCCTACCGTTGTATGTGTTGAAGTCACTGCATTTGAGAACGAAGAGATTTGGTCTTTAAGCTGTGTACGCAAAACAAGCTTGTCGAGTTCCTCGACAAGCCTAACAAGGAACTCGACAAGCAAAACGATGTGTTTCGCCCAACGAGTTCCTCGGTCGTGTGTACGAGGCCTTACAGAGGCTTTAACCATTCCTTGTTCTATGTAAAACTAACAAAATAAACATTTGGTTAAAGCTTGGCTTTAATTATATAGCATGACTGGAAAAATAAAACTAGCAGGCACTAATATTGCCCCCACATTTTATAATTTCATAAGCCAGTTTGGTTGTTCAAGCCTGTTGCTTAATCTGCTGTTAAGTATGACCAAAACTTCCTCAAAGGGCTTACATTTACAGTATATTGTAATATTAATATAAATTAGTATACATGAGGAGGCAACACACATAGTGTGTAACTGTCAGGCAATTGTCTATTTTCTTGTGGAAGTGATTTGGGCAAATGTAAATCTGCCTATTAGGCCCCTTTTACACTGGGCGTGGGAGGTGCGCTGGCGGTATAGCGGCGCTATTTTTAGCACCGCTATACCATTGTTTTTGCCGCGATATTCGGCCGCTAGTGATACAGTTTTAACCCCCGCTAGCGGCCCAGAAAGGGTTAAAACCGCCCGCAGCAGCAGTTTGCGGGCGGTATAGCAATCTGGAGGATTGCCAGCCGGATCACACAGAGCAGGGATTTCCTGATGTAACACAGCTTGGAGATCAAACGCCAGCTGCTGTCAAACAAAGTCCCGCCTTCTGGACCAGCATTGAACCCCTTTTAGGGTCTATCAAAGGACCCAGTCTAGGAGGCAGGGTTTTGTTTGACATCGGTCGGCATTTCATCTTCAAGCTGTGTCACAGCAGGACTTCCGGCTGGCTCTCTTCCTGACAGTTTCCTGGCAGATCGCGTTGGCATAAGTGGTACAGCACCAGAACAGCCCCGGGGGCAGGGAGGCAATTGCCCTGGAAAAAAAGGCTGTACCGCTTCTGCCAGAAGCAATCAGCCAGGATGCTTTACATCTGCTCTCAGCTAATTTCCACGTGGCAAATGCAAGCAGACGGGTGGAAATTTTGAGGGCTGGTTTAGAGAATAAGATGAGGCTATGTTCATTTTGTTAAACCAAACTTACGTGATAAAAATTTAAAATATGGTTTTAACTAGGATATCATTGGATGACTGAAGTACACACAATTTCATGTTATTCACTAAGCTATGGGAACATTCACTTTCCAAAGTGAACCTTAACTTTCCCAAGGGAACAATCTCTATTTCTTTTGGTAAACCAACCCTAATGTCGTACATACAAAACAGAGAAAATGTTGCTTTAGTCCATAATAATTTTCATTGTGTTACAATATTTATATTCAAGATTGGCTGGCAAGCCTTTAACTCCCACTGGAAACCAAATTCAACATACAGCAATTTGAGATTAGAACTCAGAAGGTGAACCTATTTGAACAAGTGTTTTAATAATAACATCCATCTAATATGGCAGTCACTCACATGTGTATGCTGAAACATTATGATATTCTCCTTGTATATTGTCATCAACAATGGAAGCAACCAGGAAGGTGTAATAATTTCCAGGTGTTAGGTTTTCAATTGTAGCAGACGTTGTGGTCACAGTTCTATTAAAAGTTGGCTCTCCCAGAATCTGGATGAAGTATGAACTGGCATTTCCATCAGGTTTCTCCCAGCTCAGAGATATAGAAGTGGTGTTGATATTTCCTGTGGTCAGGTTCTTCACTACATCAGGTACTGTAAAGTAAAGAGATGAGCTGTTAGATTAGTAAACACACAACAGAGTAAAGGGCCCACATCTTAAAACCTGTCAATGACCTAATTAGGGAGAGTTTCTGTCCCTTCCTGACCATGTGATGACCATACAAAAATGGAGGCACTGGTAGTCGCCAGGACAAGAATATATACATTGTTAGACGTTCTAGCCCTTCCCCACTACTAAAATGTGTTTTTCTTTGGTGCAAATATTTATCACCACTTGCTGTCCTGACAGAAAATGAAGGGAACTATCACAGATAGGGGCAGAGATGACAATGAAAACCTTAGACCTCGTACACACGACCGTTTTCCTCGACAGAATCGATCAAAAAACTTGGTGGGAGAGCTTTTTTGCCGAGGAAACCGGTCGTGTGTATGCTTTGCATCGAGGAAACTGTCGAGGAACTTGACGAGCCAAAAAGAGAGCAAATTCTCTTTTTCCTCGACGGGAGTCTCAAATTGGCTCATCAGGCTGGTTTTCGCCGAGAAACACGTTAGTGTGTGTGCTTAGAAACCAGCGCACCTTCGGTAAAAGTATCGCTTGTAATGGAAATAGCACATTTGTCACGCTGTAACAGACTGAAAATTGCAAATGTCTCTTACCAAACTTTTACCTAACGCGCAGTAACATGAGATTAGCAAAAGCAGCCCCTACCGTTGTATGTGTTGAAGTCACTGCATTTGAGAACGAAGAGATTTGGTCTTTAAGCTGTGTACGCAAAACAAGCTTGTCGAGTTCCTCGACAAGCCTAACAAGGAACTCGACAAGCAAAAAGATGTGTTTTGCCCAATGAGTTCCTCGGTCGTGTGTACGAGGCCTTACAGAGGCTTTAACCATTCCTTGTTCTATGTAAAACTAACAAAATAAACATTTGGTTAAAGCTTGGCTTTAATTATATAGCATGACTGGAAAAATAAAACTAGCAGGCACTAATATTTTCCCCACATTTTATAATTTCATAAGCCAGTTTGGTTGTTCAAGCCTGTTGCTTAATCTGCTGTTAAGTATGACCAAAACTTCCTCAAAGGGCTTACATTTACAGTATATTGTAATATTAATATAAATTAGTATACATGAGGAGGCAACACACATAGTGTGTAACTGTCAGGCAATTGTCTATTTTCTTGTGGAAGTGATTTGGGCAAATGTAAATCTGCCTATTAGGCCCCTTTTACACTGGGCGTGGGAGGTGCGCTGGCGGTATAGCGGCGCTATTTTTAGCGCCGCTATACCATTGTTTTTGCCGCGATATTCGGCCGCTAGTGGTACAGTTTTAACCCCCGCTAGCGGCCCAGAAAGGGTTAAAACCGCCCGCAGCAGCAGTTTGCGGGCAGTATAGCAATCTGGAGGATTGCCAGCCGGATCACACAGAGCAGGGATTTCCTGATGTAACACAGCTTGGAGATCAAACGCCAGCTGCTGTCAAACAAAGTCCCGCCTTCTGGACTAGCATTGAACCCCTTTTAGGGTCTATCAAAGGACCCAGTCTAGGAGGCAGGGTTTTGTTTGACATCGGTCGGCATTTCATCTTCAAGCTGTGTCACAGCAGGACTTCCGGCTGGCTCTCTTCCTGACAGTTTCCTGGCAGATCGCGTTGGCATAAGTGGTACAGCACCAGAACAGCCCCAGGGGCAGGGAGGCAATTGCTCTGGAAAAAAAGGCTGTACCGCTTCTGCCAGAAGCAATCAGCCAGGATGCTTTACATCCGTCCTCAGCTAATTTCCACGTGGCAAATGCAAGCAGACGGGTGGAAATTTTGAGGGCTGGTTTAGAGAATAAGATGAGGCTATGTTCATTTTGTTAAACCAAACTTACGTGATAAAAATTTAAAATATGGTTTTAACTAGGATATGATTGGATGACTGAAGTACACACAATTTAATGTTTTCACTAAGCTATGGGAACATTCACTTTCCAAAGTGAACCTTAACTTTGCCAAGGGAACAATCTCTATTTATTTTAGTAAACCAACCCTAATGTCGTACATACAAAACAGAGAAAATGTTGCTTTAGTCCATAATAATTTTCATTGTGTTACAATATTTATATTCAAGATTGGCTGGCAAGCTTTTAACTCCCACTGGAAACCAAATTCAACATACAGCAATTTGAGATTAGAACTCAGAAGGTGAACCTATTTGAACAAGTGTATTAATAATAACATCCATCTAATATGGCAGTCACTCACATGTGTATGCTGAAACATTATGATATTCTCCTTGTATATTGTCATCAACAACGGAAGCAACCAGGAAGGTGTAATAATTTCCAGGTGTTAGGTTTTCAATTGTAGCAGACGTTGTGGTCACAGTACTATTAAAAGTTGGCTCTCCCTGAATCTGGATGAAGTATGAACTGGCATTTCCATCAGGTTTCTCCCAGCCCAGAGATATAGAAGTGGTGTTGATATTTCCTGTGGTCAGGTTCTTCACTACCTCAGGTACTGTAAAGTAAAGAGATGAGCTGTTAGATTAGTAAACACACAACAGAGTAAAGGGCCCACATCTTAAAACCTGTCAATGACCTAATTAGGGAGAGTTTCCGTCCCTTCCTGACCATGTGATGACCATACAAAAATGGAGGCACTGGTAGTCACCAGGACAAGAATATATACATTGTTAGACGTTCTAGCCCTTCCCCACTACTAAAATGTGTTTTTCTTTGGTGCAAATATTTATCACCACTTGCTGTCCTGACAGAAAATGAAGGGAACTATCACAGATAGGGGCAGAGATGACAATGAAAACCTTAGGCCTCGTACACACGACCGTTTTCCTCGACAGAATCGATCAAAAAACTTGGTGGGAGAGCTTTTTTGCCGAGGAAACCGGTCGTGTGTATGCTTTGCATCGAGGAAACTGTCGAGGAACTTGACGAGCCAAAAAGAGAGCAAATTCTCTTTTTCCTCGACGGGAGTCTCAAATTGGCTCATCAGGCTGGTTTTCGCCGAGAAACACGTTAGTGTGTGTGCTTAGAAACCAGCGCACCTTCGGTAAAAGTATCGCTTGTAATGGAAATAGCACATTTGTCACGCTCTAACAGACTGAAAAGAGCAAATGTCTCTTACCAAACTTTTACCTAACACACAGTAACATGAGATTAGCAAAAGCAGCCCCTACCGTTGTATGTGTTGAAGTCACTGCATTTGAGAACGAAGAGATTTGGTCTTTAAGCTGTGTACGCAAAACAAGCTTGTCGAGTTCCTCGACAAGCCTAACAAGGAACTCGACAAGCAAAACGATGTGTTTCGCCCAACGAGTTCCTCGGTCGTGTGTACGAGGCCTTACAGAGGCTTTAACCATTCCTTGTTCTATGTAAAACTAACAAAATAAACATTTGGTTAAAGCTTGGCTTTAATTATATAGCATGACTGGAAAAATAAAACTAGCAGGCACTAATATTGCCCCCACATTTTATAATTTCATAAGCCAGTTTGGTTGTTCAAGCCTGTTGCTTAATCTGCTGTTAAGTATGACCAAAACTTCCTCAAAGGGCTTACATTTACAGTATATTGTAATATTAATATAAATTAGTATACATGAGGAGGCAACACACATAGTGTGTAACTGTCAGGCAATTGTCTATTTTCTTGTGGAAGTGATTTGGGCAAATGTAAATCTGCCTATTAGGCCCCTTTTACACTGGGCGTGGGAGGTGCGCTGGCGGTATAGCGGCGCTATTTTTAGCACCGCTATACCATTGTTTTTGCCGCGATATTCGGCCGCTAGTGATACAGTTTTAACCCCCGCTAGCGGCCCAGAAAGGGTTAAAACCGCCCGCAGCAGCAGTTTGCGGGCGGTATAGCAATCTGGAGGATTGCCAGCCGGATCACACAGAGCAGGGATTTCCTGATGTAACACAGCTTGGAGATCAAACGCCAGCTGCTGTCAAACAAAGTCCCGCCTTCTGGACCAGCATTGAACCCCTTTTAGGGTCTATCAAAGGACCCAGTCTAGGAGGCAGGGTTTTGTTTGACATCGGTCGGCATTTCATCTTCAAGCTGTGTCACAGCAGGACTTCCGGCTGGCTCTCTTCCTGACAGTTTCCTGGCAGATCGCGTTGGCATAAGTGGTACAGCACCAGAACAGCCCCGGGGGCAGGGAGGCAATTGCCCTGGAAAAAAAGGCTGTACCGCTTCTGCCAGAAGCAATCAGCCAGGATGCTTTACATCTGCTCTCAGCTAATTTCCACGTGGCAAATGCAAGCAGACGGGTGGAAATTTTGAGGGCTGGTTTAGAGAATAAGATGAGGCTATGTTCATTTTGTTAAACCAAACTTACGTGATAAAAATTTAAAATATGGTTTTAACTAGGATATCATTGGATGACTGAAGTACACACAATTTCATGTTATTCACTAAGCTATGGGAACATTCACTTTCCAAAGTGAACCTTAACTTTGCCAAGGGAACAATCTCTATTTCTTTTAGTAAACCAACCCTAATGTCGTACATACAAAACAGAGAAAATGTTGCTTTAGTCCATAATAATTTTCATTGTGTTACAATATTTATATTCAAGATTGGCTGGCAAGCCTTTAACTCCCACTGGAAACCAAATTCAACATACAGCAATTTGAGATTAGAACTCAGAAGGTGAACCTATTTGAACAAGTGTTTTAATAATAACATCCATCTAATATGGCAGTCACTCACATGTGTATGCTGAAACATTATGATATTCTCCTTGTATATTGTCATCAACAATGGAAGCAACCAGGAAGGTGTAATAATTTCCAGGTGTTAGGTTTTCAATTGTAGCAGACGTTGTGGTCACAGTTCTATTAAAAGTTGGCTCTCCCAGAATCTGGATGAAGTATGAACTGGCATTTCCATCAGGTTTCTCCCAGCTCAGAGATATAGAAGTGGTGTTGATATTTCCTGTGGTCAGGTTCTTCACTACATCAGGTACTGTAAAGTAAAGAGATGAGCTGTTAGATTAGTAAACACACAACAGAGTAAAGGGCCCACATCTTAAAACCTGTCAATGACCTAATTAGGGAGAGTTTCTGTCCCTTCCTGACCATGTGATGACCATACAAAAATGGAGGCACTGGTAGTCGCCAGGACAAGAATATATACATTGTTAGACGTTCTAGCCCTTCCCCACTACTAAAATGTGTTTTTCTTTGGTGCAAATATTTATCACCACTTGCTGTCCTGACAGAAAATGAAGGGAACTATCACAGATAGGGGCAGAGATGACAATGAAAACCTTAGACCTCGTACACACGACCGTTTTCCTCGACAGAATCGATCAAAAAACTTGGTGGGAGAGCTTTTTTGCCGAGGAAACCGGTCGTGTGTATGCTTTGCATCGAGGAAACTGTCGAGGAACTTGACGAGCCAAAAAGAGAGCAAATTCTCTTTTTCCTCGACGGGAGTCTCAAATTGGCTCATCAGGCTGGTTTTCGCCGAGAAACACGTTAGTGTGTGTGCTTAGAAACCAGCGCACCTTCGGTAAAAGTATCGCTTGTAATGGAAATAGCACATTTGTCACGCTGTAACAGACTGAAAATTGCAAATGTCTCTTACCAAACTTTTACCTAACGCGCAGTAACATGAGATTAGCAAAAGCAGCCCCTACCGTTGTATGTGTTGAAGTCACTGCATTTGAGAACGAAGAGATTTGGTCTTTAAGCTGTGTACGCAAAACAAGCTTGTCGAGTTCCTCGACAAGCCTAACAAGGAACTCGACAAGCAAAAAGATGTGTTTTGCCCAATGAGTTCCTCGGTCGTGTGTACGAGGCCTTACAGAGGCTTTAACCATTCCTTGTTCTATGTAAAACTAACAAAATAAACATTTGGTTAAAGCTTGGCTTTAATTATATAGCATGACTGGAAAAATAAAACTAGCAGGCACTAATATTTTCCCCACATTTTATAATTTCATAAGCCAGTTTGGTTGTTCAAGCCTGTTGCTTAATCTGCTGTTAAGTATGACCAAAACTTCCTCAAAGGGCTTACATTTACAGTATATTGTAATATTAATATAAATTAGTATACATGAGGAGGCAACACACATAGTGTGTAACTGTCAGGCAATTGTCTATTTTCTTGTGGAAGTGATTTGGGCAAATGTAAATCTGCCTATTAGGCCCCTTTTACACTGGGCGTGGGAGGTGCGCTGGCGGTATAGCGGCGCTATTTTTAGCGCCGCTATACCATTGTTTTTGCCGCGATATTCGGCCGCTAGTGGTACAGTTTTAACCCCCGCTAGCGGCCCAGAAAGGGTTAAAACCACCCGCAGCAGCAGTTTGCGGGCAGTATAGCAATCTGGAGGATTGCCAGCCGGATCACACAGAGCAGGGATTTCCTGATGTAACACAGCTTGGAGATCAAACGCCAGCTGCTGTCAAACAAAGTCCCGCCTTCTGGACTAGCATTGAACCCCTTTTAGGGTCTATCAAAGGACCCAGTCTAGGAGGCAGGGTTTTGTTTGACATCGGTCGGCATTTCATCTTCAAGCTGTGTCACAGCAGGACTTCCGGCTGGCTCTCTTCCTGACAGTTTCCTGGCAGATCGCGTTGGCATAAGTGGTACAGCACCAGAACAGCCCCAGGGGCAGGGAGGCAATTGCTCTGGAAAAAAAGGCTGTACCGCTTCTGCCAGAAGCAATCAGCCAGGATGCTTTACATCTGCCCTCAGCTAATTTCCACGTGGCAAATGCAAGCAGACGGGTGGAAATTTTGAGGGCTGGTTTAGAGAATAAGATGAGGCTATGTTCATTTTGTTAAACCAAACTTACGTGATAAAAATTTAAAATATGGTTTTAACTAGGATATGATTGGATGACTGAAGTACACACAATTTAATGTTTTCACTAAGCTATGGGAACATTCACTTTCCAAAGTGAACCTTAACTTTGCCAAGGGAACAATCTCTATTTATTTTAGTAAACCAACCCTAATGTCGTACATACAAAACAGAGAAAATGTTGCTTTAGTCCATAATAATTTTCATTGTGTTACAATATTTATATTCAAGATTGGCTGGCAAGCTTTTAACTCCCACTGGAAAACAAATTCAACATACAGCAATTTGAGATTAGAACTCAGAAGGTGAACCTATTTGAACAAGTGTTTTAATAATAACATCCATCTAATATGGCAGTCACTCACATGTGTATGCTGAAACATTATGATATTCTCCTTGTATATTGTCATCAACAACGGAAGCAACCAGGAAGGTGTAATAATTTCCAGGTGTTAGGTTTTCAATTGTAGCAGACGTTGTGGTCACAGTACTATTAAAAGTTGGCTCTCCCAGAATCTGGATGAAGTATGAACTGGCATTTCCATCAGGTTTCTCCCAGCTCAGAGATATAGAAGTGGTGTTGATATTTCCTGTGGTCAGGTTCTTCACTACCTCAGGTACTGTAAAGTAAAGAGATGAGCTGTTAGATTAGTAAACACACAACAGAGTAAAGGCCCCACATCTTAAAACCTGTCAATGACCTAATTAGGGAGAGTTTCCCTCCCTTCCTGACCATGTGATGACCATACAAAAATGGAGACACTGATAGTCACCAGGACAAGAATATATACATTGTTAGACGTTCAATCCCTTCCCCACTACTAAAATGTGTTTTTCTTTGGTGCAAATATTTATCACCACTTGCTGTCCTGACAGAAAATGAAGGAAACTATCACAGATAGGGGCAGAGATGACAATGAAAACCTTAGGCCTCGTACACACGACCGTTTTCCTCGACAGAATCGATCAAGAAACTTGGTGGGAGAGCTTTTTTGCCGAGAAAACCGGTCGTGTGTATGCTTTCCATCGAGGAAACTGTCGAGGAACTTGACGAGCCAAAAAGAGAGCAAATTCTCTTTTTCCTCGACGGGAGTCTCAAATTGGCTCATCGGGCTGGTTTTCGTCGAGAAACACGTTGGTGCGTATGCTTAGAAACCAGCGCACCTTCGGTGAAAGTAGCGCTTGTAATGGAGATGGCACATTTGTCACGCTGTAACAGACTGAAAAGTGCAAATGTCTCTTACCAAACTTTTACCTAACAAGCAGTAACATGAGATTAGCAAAAGCAGCCCCTGCCGTTGTATGTGTTGAAGTCACTGCATTTGAGAACGAAGAGATTTGGTCTTTAAGCTGTGTACGCAAAACAAGCTTGTCGAGTTCCTCGACAAGCCTAACAAGGAACTCGACAAGCAAAAAGATGTGTTTCGCCCAACGAGTTCCTCGGTCGTGTGTACGAGGCCTTACAGAGGCTTTAACCATTCCTTGTTCTATGTAAAACTAACAAAATAAACATTTGGTTAAAGCTTGGCTTTAATTATATAGCATGACTGGAAAAATAAAACTAGCAGGCACTAATATTGCCCCCACATTTTATAATTTCATAAGCCAGTTTGGTTGTTCAAGCCTGTTGCTTAATCTGCTGTTAAGTATGACCAAAACTTCCTCAAAGGGCTTACATTTACAGTATATTGTAATATTAATATAAATTAGTATACATGAGGAGACAACACACATAGTGTGTAACTGTCAGGCAATTGTCTATTTTCTTGTGGAAGTGATTTGGGCAAATGTAAATCTGCCTATTAGGCCCCTTTTACACTGGGCGTGGGAGGTGCGCTGGCGGTATAGCGGCGCTATTTTTAGTACCGCTATACCATTGTTTTTGCCGCGATATTCGGCCGCTAGTGGTACAGTTTTAACCCCCGCTAGCGGCCCAGAAAGGGTTAAAACCGCCCGCAGCAGCAGTTTGCGGGCGATATAGCAATCTGGAGGATTGCCAGCCGGATCACACAGAGCAGGGATTTCCTGATGTAACACAGCTTGGAGATCAAACGCCAGCTGCTGTCAAACAAAGTCCCGCCTTCTGGACCAGCATTGAACCCCTTTTAGGGTCTATCAAAGGACCCAGTCTAGGAGGCAGGGTTTTGTTTGACATCGGTCGGCATTTCATCTTCAAGCTGTGTCACAGCAGGACTTCCGGCTGGCTCTCTTCCTGACAGTTTCCTGGCAGATCGCGTTGGCATAAGTGGTACAGCACCAGAACAGCCCCAGGGGCAGGGAGGCAATTGCCCTGGAAAAAAAGGCTGTACCGCTTCTGCCAGAAGCAATCAGCCAGGATGCTTTACATCTGCCCTCAGCTAATTTCCACGTGGCAAATGCAAGCAGACGGGTGGAAATTTTGAGGGCTGGTTTAGAGAATAAGATGAGGCTATGTTCATTTTGTTAAACCAAACTTACGTGATAAAAATTTAAAATATGGTTTTAACTAGGATATGATTGGATGACTGAAGTACACACAATTTCATGTTATTCACTAAGCTATGGGAACATTCACTTTCCAAAGTGAACCTTAACTTTGCCACGGGAACAATCTCTATTTCTTTTAGTAAACCAACCCTAATGTCATACATACAAAACAGAGAAAATGTTGCTTTAGTCCATAATAATTTTCATTGTGTTACAATATTTATATTCAAGATTGGCTGGCAAGCTTTTAACTCCCACTGGAAACCAAATTCAACATACAGCAATTTGAGATTAGAACTCAGAAGGTGAACCTATTTGAACAAGTGTATTAATAATAACATCCATCTAATATGGCAGTCACTCACATGTGTATGCTGAAACATTATGATATTCTCCTTGTATATTGTCATCAACAACGGAAGCAACCAGGAAGGTGTAATAATTTCCAGGTGTTAGGTTTTCAATTGTAGCAGACGTTGTGGTCACAGTACTATTAAAAGTTGGCTCTCCCTGAATCTGGATGAAGTATGAACTGGCATTTCCATCAGGTTTCTCCCAGCCCAGAGATATAGAAGTGGTGTTGATATTTCCTGTGGTCAGGTTCTTCACTACCTCAGGTACTGTAAAGTAAAGAGATGAGCTGTTAGATTAGTAAACACACAACAGAGTAAAGGGCCCACATCTTAAAACCTGTCAATGACCTAATTAGGGAGAGTTTCCGTCCCTTCCTGACCATGTGATGACCATACAAAAATGGAGGCACTGGTAGTCACCAGGACAAGAATATATACATTGTTAGACGTTCTAGCCCTTCCCCACTACTAAAATGTGTTTTTCTTTGGTGCAAATATTTATCACCACTTGCTGTCCTGACAGAAAATGAAGGGAACTATCACAGATAGGGGCAGAGATGACAATGAAAACCTTAGGCCTCGTACACACGACCGTTTTCCTCGACAGAATCGATCAAAAAACTTGGTGGGAGAGCTTTTTTTGCCGAGGAAACCGGTCGTGTGTATGCTTTGCATCGAGGAAACTGTCGAGGAACTTGACGAGCCAAAAAGAGAGCAAATTCTCTTTTTCCTCGACGGGAGTCTCAAATTGGCTCATCAGGCTGGTTTTCGCCGAGAAACACGTTAGTGTGTGTGCTTAGAAACCAGCGCACCTTCGGTAAAAGTATCGCTTGTAATGGAAATAGCACATTTGTCACGCTGTAACAGACTGAAAAGAGCAAATGTCTCTTACCAAACTTTTACCTAACACACAGTAACATGAGATTAGCAAAAGCAGCCCCTACCGTTGTATGTGTTGAAGTCACTGCATTTGAGAACGAAGAGATTTGGTCTTTAAGCTGTGTACGCAAAACAAGCTTGTCGAGTTCCTCGACAAGCCTAACAAGGAACTCGACAAGCAAAACGATGTGTTTCGCCCAACGAGTTCCTCGGTCGTGTGTACGAGGCCTTACAGAGGCTTTAACCATTCCTTGTTCTATGTAAAACTAACAAAATAAACATTTGGTTAAAGCTTGGCTTTAATTATATAGCATGACTGGAAAAATAAAACTAGCAGGCACTAATATTGCCCCCACATTTTATAATTTCATAAGCCAGTTTGGTTGTTCAAGCCTGTTGCTTAATCTGCTGTTAAGTATGACCAAAACTTCCTCAAAGGGCTTACATTTACAGTATATTGTAATATTAATATAAATTAGTATACATGAGGAGGCAACACACATAGTGTGTAACTGTCAGGCAATTGTCTATTTTCTTGTGGAAGTGATTTGGGCAAATGTAAATCTGCCTATTAGGCCCCTTTTACACTGGGCGTGGGAGGTGCGCTGGCGGTATAGCGGCGCTATTTTTAGCACCGCTATACCATTGTTTTTGCCGCGATATTCGGCCGCTAGTGGTACAGTTTTAACCCCCGCTAGCGGCCCAGAAAGGGTTAAAACCGCCCGCAGCAGCAGTTTGCGGGCGGTATAGCAATCTGGAGGATTGCCAGCCGGATCACACAGAGCAGGGATTTCCTGATGTAACACAGCTTGGAGATCAAACGCCAGCTGCTGTCAAACAAAGTCCCGCCTTCTGGACCAGCATTGAACCCCTTTTAGGGTCTATCAAAGGACCCAGTCTAGGAGGCAGGGTTTTGTTTGACATCGGTCGGCATTTCATCTTCAAGCTGTGTCACAGCAGGACTTCCGGCTGGCTCTCTTCCTGACAGTTTCCTGGCAGATCGCGTTGGCATAAGTGGTACAGCACCAGAACAGCCCCGGGGGCAGGGAGGCAATTGCCCTGGAAAAAAAGGCTGTACCGCTTCTGCCAGAAGCAATCAGCCAGGATGCTTTACATCTGCTCTCAGCTAATTTCCACGTGGCAAATGCAAGCAGACGGGTGGAAATTTTGAGGGCTGGTTTAGAGAATAAGATGAGGCTATGTTCATTTTGTTAAACCAAACTTACGTGATAAAAATTTAAAATATGGTTTTAACTAGGATATGATTGGATGACTGAAGTACACACAATTTCATGTTATTCACTAAGCTATGGGAACATTCACTTTCCAAAGTGAACCTTAACTTTGCCAAGGGAACAATCTCTATTTCTTTTAGTAAACCAACCCTAATGTCGTACATACAAAACAGAGAAAATGTTGCTTTAGTCCATAATAATTTTCATTGTGTTACAATATTTATATTCAAGATTGGCTGGCAAGCTTTTAACTCCCACTGGAAACCAAATTCAACATACAGCAATTTGAGATTAGAACTCAGAAGGTGAACCTATTTGAACAAGTGTTTTAATAATAACATCCATCTAATATGGCAGTCACTCACATGTGTATGCTGAAACATTATGATATTCTCCTTGTATATTGTCATCAACAACGGAAGCAACCAGGAAGGTGTAATAATTTCCAGGTGTTAGGTTTTCAATTGTAGCAGACGTTGTGGTCACAGTTCTATTAAAAGTTGGCTCTCCCAGAATCTGGATGAAGTATGAACTGGCATTTCCATCAGGTTTCTCCCAGCTCAGAGATATAGAAGTGGTGTTGATATTTCCTGTGGTCAGGTTCTTCACTACATCAGGTACTGTAAAGTAAAGAGATGAGCTGTTAGATTAGTAAACACACAACAGAGTAAAGGGCCCACATCTTAAAACCTGTCAATGACCTAATTAGGGAGAGTTTCCGTCCCTTCCTGACCATGTGATGACCATACAAAAATGGAGGCACTGGTAGTCACCAGGACAAGAATATATATATTGTTAGACGTTCTAGCCCTTCCCCACTACTAAAATGTGTTTTTCTTTGGTGCAAATATTTATCACCACTTGCTGTCCTGACAGAAAATGAAGGAAACTATCACAGATAGGGGCAGAGATGACAATGAAAACCTTAGACCTCGTACACACGACCGTTTTCCTCGACAGAATCGATCAAAAAACTTGGTGGGAGAGCTTTTTTGCCGAGGAAACCGGTCGTGCGTATGCTTTGCATCGAGGAAACTGTCGAGGAACTTGACGAGCCAAAAAGAGAGCAAATTCTCTTTTTCCTCGACGGGAGTCTCAAATTGGCTCATCAGGCTGGTTTTCGCAGAGAAACACGTTAGTGTGTGTGCTTAGAAACCAGCGCACCTTCGGTAAAAGTATCGCTTGTAATGGAAATAGCACATTTGTGACGCTGTAACAGACTGAAAAGTGCAAATGTCTCTTACCAAACTTTTACCTAACACACAGTAACATGAGATTAGCAAAAGCAGCCCCTACCGTTGTATGTGTTGAAGTCACTGCAATTGAGAACGAAGAGATTTGGTCTTTAAGCTGTGTACGCAAAACAAGCTTGTCGAGTTCCTCGACAAGCCTAACAAGGAACTCGACAAGCAAAAAGATGTGTTTCGCCCAACGAGTTCCTCGGTCGTGTGTACGAGGCCTTACAGAGGCTTTAACCATTCCTTGTTCTATGTAAAACTAACAAAATAAACATTTGGTTAAAGCTTGGCTTTAATTATATAGCATGACTGGAAAAATAAAACTAGCAGGCACTAATATTGCCCCCACATTTTATAATTTCATAAGCCAGTTTGGTTGTTCAAGCCTGTTGCTTAATCTGCTGTTAAGTATGACCAAAACTTCCTCAAAGGGCTTACATTTACAGTATATTGTAATATTAATATAAATTAGTATACATGAGGAGGCAACACACATAGTGTGTAACTGTCAGGCAATTGTCTATTTTCTTGTGGAAGTGATTTGGGCAAATGTAAATCTGCCTATTAGGCCCCTTTTACACTGGGCGTGGGAGGTGCGCTGGCGGTATAGCGGCGCTATTTTTAGCGCCGCTATACCATTGTTTTTGCCGCGATATTCGGCCGCTAGTGGTACAGTTTTAACCCCCGCTAGCGGCCCAGAAAGGGTTAAAACCGCCCGCAGCAGCAGTTTGCGGGCGGTATAGCAATCTGGAGGATTGCCAGCCGGATCACACAGAGCAGGGATTTCCTGATGTAACACAGCTTGGAGATCAAACGCCAGCTGCTGTCAAACAAAGTCCCGCCTTCTGGACCAGCATTGAACCCCTTTTAGGGTCTATCAAAGGACCCAGTCTAGGAGGCAGGGTTTTGTTTGACATCGGTCGGCATTTCATCTTCAAGCTGTGTCACAGCAGGACTTCCGGCTGGCTCTCTTCCTGACAGTTTCCTGGCAGATCGCGTTGGCATAAGTGGTACAGCACCAGAACAGCCCCGGGGGCAGGGAGGCAATTGCCCTGGAAAAAAAGGCTGTACCGCTTCTGCCAGAAGCAATCAGCCAGGATGCTTTACATCTGCCCTCAGCTAATTTCCACGTGGCAAATGCAAGCAGACGGGTGGAAATTTTGAGGGCTGGTTTAGAGAATAAGATGAGGCTATGTTCATTTTGTTAAACCAAACTTACGTGATAAAAATTTAAAATATGGTTTTAACTAGGATATGATTGGATGACTGAAGTACACACAATTTCATGTTATTCACTAAGCTATGGGAACATTCACTTTCCAAAGTGAACCTTAACTTTGCCAAGGGAACAATCTCTATTTCTTTTAGTAAACCAACCCTAATGTCGTACATACAAAACAGAGAAAATGTTGCTTTAGTCCATAATAATTTTCATTGTGTTACAATATTTATATTCAAGATTGGCTGGCAAGCTTTTAACTCCCACTGGAAACCAAATTCAACATACAGCAATTTGAGATTAGAACTCAGAAGGTGAACCTATTTGAACAAGTGTTTTAATAATAACATCCATCTAATATGGCAGTCACTCACATGTGTATGCTGAAACATTATGATATTCTCCTTGTATATTGTCATCAACAACGGAAGCAACCAGGAAGGTGTAATAATTTCCAGGTGTTAGGTTTTCAATTGTAGCAGACGTTGTGGTCACAGTACTATTAAAAGTTGGCTCTCCCTGAATCTGGATGAAGTATGAACTGGCATTTCCATCAGGTTTCTCCCAGCTCAGAGATATAGAAGTGGTGTTGATATTTCCTGTGCTCAGGTTCTTCACTACCTCAGGTACTGTAAAGTAAAGAGATGAGCTGTTAGATTAGTAAACACACAACAGAGTAAAGGGCCCACATCTTAAAACCTGTCAATGACCTAATTAGGGAGAGTTTCCCTCCCTTCCTGACCATGTGATGACCATACAAAAATGGAGGCACTGGTAGTCACCAGGACAAGAATATATATATTGTTAGACGTTCTAGCCCTTCCCCACTACTAAAATGTGTTTTTCTTTGGTGCAAATATTTATCACCACTTGCTGTCCTGACAGAAAATGAAGGAAACTATCACAGATAGGGGCAGAGATGACAATGAAAACCTTAGACCTCGTACACACGACCGTTTTCCTCGACAGAATCGATCAAAAAACTTGGTGGGAGAGCTTTTTTGCCGAGGAAACCGGTCGTGCGTATGCTTTGCATCGAGGAAACTGTCGAGGAACTTGACGAGCCAAAAAGAGAGCAAATTCTCTTTTTCCTCGACGGGAGTCTCAAATTGGCTCATCAGGCTGGTTTTCGCCGAGAAACACGTTAGGTGTGTATGCTTAGAAACCAGCGCACCTTCGGTAAAAGTAGCGCTTGTAATGGAAATAGCACATTTGTCACGCTGTAACAGACTGAAAAGTGCAAATGTCTCTTACCAAACTTTTACCTAACACACAGTAACATGAGATTAGCAAAAGCAGCCCCTACCGTTGTATGTGTTGAAGTCACTGCATTTGAGAACGAAGAGATTTGGTCTTTAAGCTGTGTACGCAAAACAAGCTTGTCGAGTTCCTCGACAAGCCTAACAAGGAACTCGACAAGCAAAACGATGTGTTTCGCCCAACGAGTTCCTCGGTCGTGTGTACGAGGCCTTACAGAGGCTTTAACCATTCCTTGTTCTATGTAAAACTAACAAAATAAACATTTGGTTAAAGCTTGGCTTTAATTATATAGCATGACTGGAAAAATAAAACTAGCAGGCACTAATATTGCCCCCACATTTTATAATTTCATAAGCCAGTTTGGTTGTTCAAGCCTGTTGCTTAATCTGCTGTTAAGTATGACCAAAACTTCCTCAAAGGGCTTACATTTACAGTATATTGTAATATTAATATAAATTAGTATACATGAGGAGGCAACACACATAGTGTGTAACTGTCAGGCAATTGTCTATTTTCTTGTGGAAGTGATTTGGGCAAATGTAAATCTGCCTATTAGGCCCCTTTTACACTGGGCGTGGGAGGTGCGCTGGCGGTATAGCGGCGCTATTTTTAGCGCCGCTATACCATTGTTTTTGCCGCGATATTCGGCCGCTAGTGGTACAGTTTTAACCCCCGCTAGCGGCCCAGAAAGGGTTAAAACCGCCCGCAGCAGCAGTTTGCGGGCGGTATAGCAATCTGGAGGATTGCCAGCCGGATCACACAGAGCAGGGATTTCCTGATGTAACACAGCTTGGAGATCAAACGCCAGCTGCTGTCAAACAAAGTCCCGCCTTCTGGACCAGCATTGAACCCCTTTTAGGGTCTATCAAAGGACCCAGTCTAGGAGGCAGGGTTTTGTTTGACATCGGTCGGCATTTCATCTTCAAGCTGTGTCACAGCAGGACTTCCGGCTGGCTCTCTTCCTGACAGTTTCCTGGCAGATCGCGTTGGCATAAGTGGTACAGCACCAGAACAGCCCAGGGGCAGGGAGGCAATTGCCCTGGAAAAAAAGGCTGTACCGCTTCTGCCAGAAGCAATCAGCCAGGATGCTTTACATCTGCCCTCAGCTAATTTCCACGTGGCAAATGCAAGCAGACGGGTGGAAATTTTGAGGGCTGGTTTAGAGAATAAGATGAGGCTATGTTCATTTTGTTAAACCAAACTTACGTGATAAAAATTTAAAATATGGTTTTAACTAGGATATGATTGGATGACTGAAGTACACACAATTTCATGTTATTCACTAAGCTATGGGAACATTCACTTTCCAAAGTGAACCTTAACTTTGCCAAGGGAACAATCTCTATTTCTTTTAGTAAACCAACCCTAATGTCGTACATACAAAACAGAGAAAATGTTGCTTTAGTCCATAATAATTTTCATTGTGTTACAATATTTATATTCAAGATTGGCTGGCAAGCTTTTAACTCCCACTGGAAAACCAAATTCAACATACAGCAATTTGAGATTAGAACTCAGAAGGTGAACCTATTTGAACAAGTGTTTTAATAATAACATCCATCTAATATGGCAGTCACTCACATGTGTATGCTGAAACATTATGATATTCTCCTTGTATATTGTCATCAACAACGGAAGCAACCAGGAAGGTGTAATAATTTCCAGGTGTTAGGTTTTCAATTGTAGCAGACGTTGTGGTCACAGTTCTATTAAAAGTTGGCTCTCCCTGAATCTGGATGAAGTATGAACTGGCATTTCCATCAGGTTTCTCCCAGCTCAGAGATATAGAAGTGGTGTTGATATTTCCTGTGGTCAGGTTCTTCACTA
The DNA here is from genome assembly GCA_029574335.1 of Rana kukunoris. Classification (NCBI taxonomy): domain Eukaryota; kingdom Metazoa; phylum Chordata; class Amphibia; order Anura; family Ranidae; genus Rana; species Rana kukunoris. The sequence goes on from CM056052.1 coordinate 226,802,159, forward strand.
CCTCAGGTACTGTAAAGTAAAGAGATGAGCTGTTAGATTAGTAAACACACAACAGAGTAAAGGCCCCACATCTTAAAACCTGTCAATGACCTAATTAGGGAGAGTTTCCCTCCCTTCCTGACCATGTGATGACCATACAAAAATGGAGGCACTGGTAGTCACCAGGACAAGAATATATACATTGTTAGACGTTCTAGCCCTTCCCCACTACTAAAATGTGTTTTTCTTTGGTGCAAATATTTATCACCACTTGCTGTCCTGACAGAAAATGAAGGAAACTATCACAGATAGGGGCAGAGATGACAATGAAAACCTTAGGCCTCGTACACACGACCGTTTTCCTCGACAGAATCGATCAAAAAACTTGGTGGGAGAGCTTTTTTGCCGAGGAAAACCGGTCGTGTGTATGCTTTGCATCGAGGAAACTGTCGAGGAACTTGACGAGCCAAAAAGAGAGCAAATTCTCTTTTTCCTCGACGGGAGTCTCAAATTGGCTCATCGGGCTGGTTTTCGTCGAGAAACACGTTAGGTGTGTATGCTTAGAAACCAGCGCACCTTCGGTAAAAGTAGCGCTTGTAATGGAAATAGCACATTTGTCACGCTGTAACAGACTGAAAAGTGCAAATGTCTCTTACCAAACTTTTACCTAACACACAGTAACATGAGATTAGCAAAAGCAGCCCCTACCGTTGTATGTGTTGAAGTCACTGCATTTGAGAACGAAGAGATTTGGTCTTTAAGCTGTGTACGCAAAACAAGCTTGTCGAGTTCCTCGACAAGCCTAACAAGGAACTCGACAAGCAAAAAGATGTGTTTCGCCCAACGAGTTCCTCGGTCGTGTGTACGAGGCCTTACAGAGGCTTTAACCATTCCTTGTTCTATGTAAAACTAACAAAATAAACATTTGGTTAAAGCTTGGCTTTAATTATATAGCATGACTGGAAAAATAAAACTAGCAGGCACTAATATTGCCCCCACATTTTATAATTTCATAAGCCAGTTTGGTTGTTCAAGCCTGTTGCTTAATCTGCTGTTAAGTATGACCAAAACTTCCTCAAAGGGCATACATTTACAGTATATTGTAATATTAATATAAATTAGTATACATGAGGAGGCAACACACATAGTGTGTAACTGTCAGGCAATTGTCTATTTTCTTGTGGAAGTGATTTGGGCAAATGTAAATCTGCCTATTAGGCCCCTTTTACACTGGGCGTGGGAGGTGCGCTGGCGGTATAGCGGCGCTATTTTTAGCACCGCTATACCATTGTTTTTGCCGCGATATTCGGCCGCTAGTGGTACAGTTTTAACCCCCGCTAGCGGCCCGGAAGGGTTAAAACCGCCCGCAGCAGCAGTTTGTGGGCGGTATAGCAATCTGGAGGATTGCCAGCTGGATCACACAGAGCAGGGATTTCCTGATGTAACACAGCTTGGAGATCAAACGCCAGCTGCTGTCAAACAAAGTCCCGCCTTCTGGACCAGCATTGAACCCCTTTTAGGGTCTATCAAAGGACCCAGTCTAGGAGGCAGGGTTTTGTTTGACATCGGTCGGCATTTCATCTCCAAGCTGTGTCACAGCAGAACTTCCGGCTGGCTCTCTTCCTGACAGTTTCCTGGCAGATCGCGTTGGCATAAGTGGTAGAGCACCAGAAAAGCCCCGCTTCTGCCAGAAGCAATCAGCCAGGATGCTTTACATCTGCCCTCAGCTAATTTCGACGTGGCAAATGCAAGCAGACGGGTGGAAATTTTGAGGTCTGGTTTAGAGAATAAGATGAGGCTATGTTCATTTTGTTAAACCAAACTAACGTGATAAAAATGTTAAATATGGTTTTAACTAGGATATGATTGGATGACTGAAGTACACACAATTTCATTTTATTCACTAAGCTATGGGAACATTCACTTTCCAAAGTGAACCTTAACTTTGCCAAGGGAACAATCTCTATTTATTTTAGTAAACCAAACCTAATGTCGTACATACAAAACAGAGAAAATGTTGCTTTAGTCCATAATAATTTTCATTGTGTTACAATATTTATATTCAAGATTGGCTGGCAAGCTTTTAACTCCCACTGGAAACCAAATTCAACATACAGCAATTTGAGATTAGAACTCAGAAGGTGAACCTATTTGAACAAGTGTTTTAATAATAACATCCATCTAATATGGCAGTCACTCACATGTGTATGCTGAAACATTATGATATTCTCCTTGTATATTGTCATCAACAACGGAAGCAACCAGGAAGGTGTAATAATTTCCAGGTGTTAGGTTTTCAATTGTAGCAGACGTTGTGGTCACAGTTCTATTAAAAGTTGGCTCTCCCTGAATCTGGATGAAGTATGAACTGGCATTTCCATCAGGTTTCTCCCAGCTCAGAGATATAGAAGTGGTGTTGATATTTCCTGTGGTCAGGTTCTTCACTACCTCAGGTACTGTAAAGTAAAGAGATGAGCTGTTAGATTAGTAAACACACAACAGAGTAAAGGCCCCACATCTTAAAACCTGTCAATGACCTAATTAGGGAGAGTTTCCCTCCCTTCCTGACCATGTGATGACCATACAAAAATGGAGGCACTGGTAGTCACCAGGACAAGAATATATACATTGTTAGACGTTCTAGCCCTTCCCCACTACTAAAATGTGTTTTTCTTTGGTGCAAATATTTATCACCACTTGCTGTCCTGACAGAAAATGAAGGGAACTATCACAGATAGGGGCAGAGATGACAATGAAAACCTTAGGCCTCGTACACACGACCGTTTTCCTCGACAGAATCGATCAAGAAAACTTGGTGGGAGAGCTTTTTTGCCGAGGAAAACCGGTCGTGTGTATGCTTTGCATCGAGGAAACTGTCGAGGAACTTGACGAGCCAAAAAGAGAGCAAATTCTCTTTTTCCTCGACGGGAGTCTCAAATTGGCTCATCAGGGCTGGTTTTCGTCGAGAAACACGTTGGTGTGTGTGCTTAGAAACCAGCGCACCTTCGGTGAAAAGTATCGCTTGTAATGGAAATAGCACATTTGTCACGCTGTAACAGACTGAAAAGTGCAAATGTCTCTTACCAAACTTTTACCTAACATGAGATTAGCAAAAGCAGCCCCTACCGTTGTATGTGTTGAAGTCACTGCATTTGAGAACGAAGAGATTTGGTCTTTAAGCTGTGTACGCAAAACAAGCTTGTCGAGTTCCTCGACAAGCCTAACAAGGAACTCGACAAGGAAAAAGATGTGTTTCGCCCAACGAGTTCCCCGTCGGTCGTGTGTACGAGGGCCTTACAGAGGCTTTAACCATTCCTTGTTCTATGTAAAACTAACAAAATAAACATTTGGTTAAAGCTTGGCTTTAATTATATAGCATGACTGGAAAAATAAAACTAGCAGGCACTAATATTGCCCCCACATTTTATAATTTCATAAGCCAGTTTGGTTGTTCAAGCCTGTTGCTTAATCTGCTGTTAAGTATGACCAAAACTTCCTCAAAGGGCTTACATTTACAGTATATTGTAATATTAATATAAATTAGTATACATGAGGAGGCAACACACATAGTGTGTAACTGTCAGGCAATTGTCTATTTTCTTGTGGAAGTGATTTGGGCAAATGTAAATCTGCCTATTAGGCCCCTTTTACACTGGGTGTGGGAGGTGCGCTGGCGGTATAGCGGCGCTATTTTTAGCAGCCGCTATACCATTGTTTTTGCCGCGATATTCGGCCGCTAGTGGTACAGTTTTAACCCCCGCTAGCGGCCCAGAAAGGGTTAAAACCGCCCGCAGCAGCAGTTTGCGGGCGGTATAGCAATCTGGAGGATTGCCAGCCGGATCACACAGAGCAGGGATTTCCTGATGTAACACAGCTTGGAGATCAAACGCCAGCTGCTGTCAAACAAAGTCCCGCCTTCTGGACCAGCATTGAACCCCTTTTAGGGTCTATCAAAGGACCCAGTCTAGGAGGCAGGGTTTTGTTTGACATCGGTCGGCATTTCATCTTCAAGCTGTGTCACAGCAGGACTTCCGGCTGGCTCTCTTCCTGACAGTTTCCTGGCAGATCGCGTTGGCATAAGTGGTACAGCACCAGAACAGCCCCGGGGGCAGGGAGGCAATTGCCCTGGAAAAAAAGGCTGTACCGCTTCTGCCAGAAGCAATCAGCCAGGATGCTTTACATCTGCCCTCAGCTAATTTCCACGTGGCAAATGCAAGCAGACGGGTGGAAATTTTGAGGGCTGGTTTAGAGAATAAGATGAGGCTATGTTCATTTTGTTAAACCAAACTTACGTGATAAAAATTTAAAATATGGTTTTAACTAGGATATGATTGGATGACTGAAGTACACACAATTTCATGTTATTCACTAAGCTATGGGAACATTCACTTTCCAAAGTGAACCTTAACTTTGCCAAGGGAACAATCTCTATTTCTTTTAGTAAACCAACCCTAATGTCGTACATACAAAACAGAGAAAATGTTGCTTTAGTCCATAATAATTTTCATTGTGTTACAATATTTATATTCAAGATTGGCTGGCAAGCTTTTAACTCCCACTGGAAACCAAATTCAACATACAGCAATTTGAGATTAGAACTCAGAAGGTGAACCTATTTGAACAAGTGTTTTAATAATAACATCCATCTAATATGGCAGTCACTCACATGTGTATGCTGAAACATTATGATATTCTCCTTGTATATTGTCATCAACAACGGAAGCAACCAGGAAGGTGTAATAATTTCCAGGTGTTAGGTTTTCAATTGTAGCAGACGTTGTGGTCACAGTTCTATTAAAAGTTGGCTCTCCCTGAATCTGGATGAAGTATGAACTGGCATTTCCATCAGGTTTCTCCCAGCTCAGAGATATAGAAGTGGTGTTGATATTTCCTGTGGTCAGGTTCTTCACTACCTCAGGTACTGTAAAGTAAAGAGATGAGCTGTTAGATTAGTAAACACACAACAGAGTAAAGGCCCCACATCTTAAAACCTGTCAATGACCTAATTAGGGAGAGTTTCCCTCCCTTCCTGACCATGTGATGACCATACAAAAATGGAGGCACTGGTAGTCACCAGGACAAGAATATATACATTGTTAGACGTTCTAGCCCTTCCCCACTACTAAAATGTGTTTTTCTTTGGTGCAAATATTTATCACCACTTGCTGTCCTGACAGAAAATGAAGGGAACTATCACAGATAGGGGCAGAGATGACAATGAAAACCTTAGGCCTCGTACACACGACCGTTTTCCCCGACAAAGAATCGATCAAGAAACTTGGTGGGAGAGCTTTTTTGCCGAGGAAACCCGGTCGTGTGTATGCTTTTCATCGAGGAAACTGTCGAGGAACTTGACGATCCAAAAGGAGAGCAAGTTCTCTTTTTCCTCGACGGGAGTCTCAAATTGGCTCGTCGGCTGGTTTTCGTCGAGAAACACGTTGGTGTGTATGCTTAGAAACCAGCGCACCTTCGGTAAAAGTAGCGCTTGTAATGGAAATAGCACATTTGTCACGCTGTAACAGACTGAAAAGTGCAAATGTCTCTTACCAAACTTTTACCTAACACGCAGTAACATGAGATTAGCAAAAGCAGCCCCTGCCATTGTATGTGTTGAAGTCACCGCGTTTGAGAACGAAGAGATTTGGTCCTAACAAGGAACTCAACGAGGAAAAAGATGTGTTTCGCCCAGCGAGTTCCTCGGTCGTGTGTACGAGGCCTTACAGAGGCTTTGACCATTCCTTGTTCTATGTAAAACTAACAAAATAAACATTTGGTTAAAGCTTGGCTTTAATTATATAGCATGACTGGAAAAATAAAACTAGCAGGCACTAATATTGCCCCCACATTTTATAATTTCTTAAGCCAGTTTGGTTGTTCAAGCCTGTTGCTTAATCTGCTGTTAAGTATGACCAAAACTTCCTCAAAGGGCTTACATTTACAGTATATTGTAATATTAATATAAATTAGTATACATGAGGAGGCAACACACATAGTGTGTAACTGTCAGGCAATTGTCTATTTTCTTGTGGAAGTGATTTGGGCAAATGTAAATCTGCCTATTAGGCCCCTTTTACACTGGGCGTGGGAGGTGCGCTGGCGGTATAGCGGCGCTATTTTTAGCACTGCTATACCATTGTTTTTGCCGCGATATTCGGCCGCTAGTGGTACAGTTTTAACCCCCGCTAGCGGCCCAGAAAGGGTTAAAACCGCCCGCAGCAGCAGTTTGCGGGCGGTATAGCAATCTGGAGGATTGCCAGCCGGATCACACAGAGCAGGGATTTCCTGGTGTAACACAGCTTGGAGATCAAACGCCAGCTGCTGTCAAACAAAGTCCCGCCTTCTGGACTAGCATTGAACCCCTTTTAGGGTCTAACAAAGGACCCAGTCTAGGAGGCAGGGTTTTGTTTGACATCGGTCGGCATTTCATCTTCAAGCTGTGTCACAGCAGAACTTCCGGCTGGCTCTCTTCCTGACAGTTTCCTGGCAGATCGCGTTGGCATAAGTGGTACAGCACCAGAACAGCCCCAGGGGCAGGGAGGCAATTGCCCTGGAAAAAAAGGCTGTACCGCTTCTGCCAGAAGCAATCAGCCAGGATGCTTTACATCTGCCCTCAGCTAATTTCCACGTGGCAAATGCAAGCAGACGGGTGGAAATTTTGAAGGCTGGTTTAGAGAATAAGATGAGGCTATGTTCATTTTGTTAAACCAAACTTACGTGATAAAAATTTTAAATATGGTTTTAACTAGGATATGATTGGATGACTGAAGTACACACAATTTCATGTTATTCACTAAGCTATGGGAACATTCACTTTCCAAAGTGAACCTTAACTTTGCCAAGGGAACAATCTCTTTTTCTTTTAGTAGACCAACCCTAATGTCGTACATACAAAACAGAGAAAATTTTATTTTAGTCCATAATAATTTTCATTGTGTTACAATATTTATATTCAAGATTGGCTGGCAAGCTTTTAACTCCCACTGGAAACCAAATCAACATACAGCAATTTGAGATTAGAACTCAGAAGGTGAACCTATTTGAACAAGTGTTTTAATAATAACATCCATCTAATATGGCAGTCACTCACATGTGTATGCTGAAACATTATGATATTCTCCTTGTATATTGTCATCAACAACGGAAGCAACCAGGAAGTTGTAATAATTTCCAGGTGTTAGGTTTTCAATTGTAGCAGACGTTGTGGTCACAGTTCTATTAAAAGTTGGCTCTCCCAGAATCTGGATGAAGTATGAACTGGCATTTCCATCAGGTTTCTCCCAGCTCAGAGATATAGAAGTGGTGTTGATATTTCCTGTGGTCAGGTTCTTCACTACCTCAGGTACTGTAAAGTAAAGAGATGAGCTGTTAGATTAGTAAACACACAACAGAGTAAAGGCCCCACATCTTAAAACCTGTCAATGACCTAATTAGGGAGAGTTTCCCTCCCTTCCTGACCATGTGATGACCATACAAAAATGGAGGCACTGGTAGTCACCAGGACAGGAATATAAACATTGTTAGACGTTCTAGCCCTTCCCCACTACTAAAATGTGTTTTTCTTTGGTGCAAGTATGTATCACCACTTGCTGTCCTGACAGAAAATTAAGGGAACTATCACAGATAGGGGCAGAGATGACAATGAATACCTTAGGCCTCGTTCACACAACCGTTTTCCTCGACAGAATCGATCAAGAAACTTGGTGGGAGAGCTTTTTTGCCAGGGAAACCGGTCGTGTGTATGCTTTTCATCAAGGAAACTGTCGAGGAACTTGACGAGCCAAAAAGAGAGCAAGTTCTCTTTTTCCTCGACGGGAGTCTCAAATTGGCTCATCGGGCTAGTTTTCATCGAGAAACACATTGGTGTGTATGCTTAGAAACCAGCGCACCTTCGGTAAAAGTAGCGCTTGTAATGGAAATAGCACATTTGTCACGCTGTAACAGACTGAAAAGTGCAAATGTCTCTTACCAAACTTTTACCTAACATGAGATTAGCAAAAGCAGCCCCTGGCATTGTATGTGTTGAAGTCACCGCGTTTGAGAACGAGGAGATTTGGTCTTTAAGGTGTGTACGCAAAACAAGCTTGTCGAGTTCCTCGACAAGCCTAACAAGGAACTCTACGAGGAAAAAGATGTGTTTCGCCCAACGAGTTCCTCGGTCGTGTGTACGAGGCCTTACAGAGGCTTTAACCATTCCTTGTTCCATGTAAAATTAACAAAAAAAACATTTGGTTAAAGCTTGGCTTTAATTATATAGCATGACTGGAAAAATAAAACTAGCAGGCACTAATATTGCCCCCACATTTTATAATTTCTTAAGCCAGTTTGGTTGTTCAAGCCTGTTGCTTAATCTGCTGTTAAGTATGACAAAAATTCCTCAAAGGGCTTACATTTACAGTATATTGTAATATTAATATAAATTAGTATAAATGAAGAGGCAACACACATAGTGTGTAACTGTCAGGCAACTGTCCATTTTCTTGTGGAAGTGATTTGGGCAAATGTAAATCTGCATATTAGGCCCCTTTCACACTGGGTGCGGGAGGTGCGCTGGCGGTATAGCGGCGCTATTTTTAGAGCCGCTATACCATTGTTTTTGCCGCGATATTCGGCCGCTAGTGGTACAGTTTTAACCCCCGCTAGCGCCCCAGAAAGGGTTAAAACAGCCGCAGCAGCGGTTTTCGGGCGGTATAGCAATCTGGAGGATTGCCAGCCGGATCACACAGAGCAGGGATTTCCTGATGTAACACAGCTTGGAGATCAAACGCCAGCTGCTGTCAAACAAAGTCCCGCCTTCTGGACCAGCCACGGGGGCAGGGAGGCAATTGCCCTGGAAAAAAGCCTGTACCGCTTCTGCCAGAAGCAATCAGCCAGGATGCTTTACATCTGCCCTCAGCTAATTTCCACGTGGCAAATGCAAGCAGACGGGTGGAAATTTTGAGGGCTGGTTTAGAGAATAAGATGAGGCTATGTTCATTTTGTTAAACCAAACTTACGTGATAAAAATTTAAAATATGGTTTTAACTAGGATATGATTGGATGACTGAAGTACACACAATTTCATGTTATTCACTAAGCTATGGGAACATTCACTTTCCAAAGTGAACCTTAACTTTGCCAAGGGAACAATCTATATTTCTTTTAGTAAACCAACCCTTATGTCGTACATACAAAACAGAGAAAATGTTGCTTTATTCCTAATAATTTTCATTGTGTTACAATATTTATATTCAAGATTGGCTGGCAAGCTTTTAACTCCCACTGGAAACCAAATTCAACATACAGCAATTTGAGATTAGAACTCAGAAGGTGAACCTATTTGAACAAGTGTTTTAATAATAACATCCATCTAATATGGCAGTCACTCACATGTGTATGCTGAAACATTATGATATTCTCCTTGTATATTGTCATCAACAACGGAAGCAACCAGGAAGGTGTAATAATTTCCAGGTGTTAGGTTTTCAATTGTAGCAGACGTTGTGGTCACAGTTCTATTAAAAGTTGGCTCTCCCTGAATCTGGATGAAGTATGAACTGGCATTTCCATCAGGTTTCTCCCAGCTCAGAGATATAGAAGTGGTGTTGATATTTCCTGTGGTCAGGTTCTTCACTACCTCAGGTACTGTAAAGTAAAGAGATGAGCTGTTAGATTAGTAAACACACAACAGAGTAAAGGCCCCACATCTTAAAACCTGTCAATGACCTAATTAGGGAGAGTTTCCCTCCCTTCCTGACCATGTGATGACCATACAAAAATGGAGGCACTGGTAGTCACCAGGACAAGAATATATACATTGTTAGACGTTCTAGCCCTTCCCCACTACTAAAATGTGTTTTCCTTTGGTGCAAATATTTATCACTACTTGCTGTCCTGACAGAAAATGAAGGAAACTATCACAGATAGGGGCAGAGATGACAATGAAAACCTTAGGCCTCGTACACACGACCGTTTTCCTCGACAGAATCGATCAAGAAACTTGGTGGGAGAGCTTTTTTGCCGAGGAAACCGGTCCTGTGTATGCTTTGCATCGAGGAAACTGTCGAGGAACTTGACGAGCCAAAAAGAGAGCAAATTCTCTTTTTCCTCGACGGGAGTCTCAAATTGGCTCATCGGGCTGGTTTTCGTCGAGAAACACGTTGGTGCGTATGCTTAGAAATTAGCGCACCTTCGGTAAAAGTAGCGCTTGTAATGGAAATAGCACATTTGTCACGCTGTAACAGACTGAAAAGTGCAAATGTCTCTTACCAAACTTTTACCTAACACGCAGTAACATGAGATTAGCAAAAGCAGCCCCTGCCGTTGTATGTGTTGAAGTCACTGCATTTGAGAACGAAGAGATTTGGTCTTTAAGCTGTGTACGCAAAACAAGCTTGTCGAGTTCCTCGACAAGCCTAACAAGGAACTCGACAAGCAAAACGATGTGTTTCGCCCAACGAGTTCCTCGGTCGTGTGTACGAGGCCTTACAGAGGCTTTAACCATTCCTTGTTCTATGTAAAACTAACAAAATAAACATTTGGTTAAAGCTTGGCTTTAATTATATAGCATGACTGGAAAAATAAAACTAGCAGGCACTAATATTGCCCCCACATTTTATAATTTCATAAGCCAGTTTGGTTGTTCAAGCCTGTTGCTTAATCTGCTGTTAAGTATGACCAAAACTTCCTCAAAGGGCTTACATTTACAGTATATTGTAATATTAATATAAATTAGTATACATGAGGAGGCAACACACATAGTATGTAACTGTCAGGCAATTGTCTATTTTCTTGTGGAAGTGATTTGGGCAAATGTAAATCTGCCTATTAGGCCCCTTTTACACTGGGCGTGGGAGGTGCGCTGGCGGTATAGCGGCGCTATTTTTAGCACTGCTATACCATTGTTTTTGCTGCGATATTCGGCCGCTAGTGGTACAGTTTTAACCCCTGCTAGCGGCCCAGAAAGGGTTAAAACCGCCCGCAGCAGCAGTTTGCGGGCGGTATAGCAATCTGGAGGATTGCCAGCCGGATCACACAGAGCAGGGATTTCCTGATGTAACACAGCTTGGAGATCAAACGCCAGCTGCTGTCAAACAAAGTCCCGCCTTCTGGAGCAGCATTGAACCCCTTTTAGGGTCTATCAAAGGACCCAGTCTAGGAGGCAGGGTTTTGTTTCACATCGGTCGGCATTTCATCTTCAAGCTGTGTCACAGCAGAACTTCCGGCTGGCTCTCTTCCTGACAGTTACCTGGCAGATCGCGTTGGCATAAGTGGTAGAGCACCAGAACAGCCACGGGGGCAGGGAGGCAATTGCCCTGGAAAAAAGCCTGTACCGCTTCTGCCAGAAGCAATCAGCCAGGATGCTTTACATCCGTCCTCAGCTAATTTCTACGTGGCAAATGCAAGCAGACGGGTGGAAATTTTGAGGGCTGGTTTAGAGAATAAGATGAGGCTATGATCATTTTGTTAAACCAAACTTACGTGATGAAAATTTAAAATATGTTTTTAACTAGGACATGATTGGATGACTGAAGTACACACAATTTCATGTTATTCACTAAGCTATGGGAACATTCACTTTCCAAAGTGAACCTTAACTTTGCCAAGGGAACAATCTCTATTTCTTTTAGTAAACCAACCCTAATGTCGTACATACAAAACAGAGAAAATGTTGCTTTAGTCCATAATAATTTTCATTGTGTTACAATATTTATATTCAAGATTGGATGGCAAGCTTTTAACTCCCACTGGAAACCAAATTCAACATACAGCAATTTGAGATTAGAACTCAGAAGGTGAACCTATTTGAACAAGTGTTTTAATAATAACATCCATCTAATATGGCAGTCACTCACATGTGTATGCTGAAACATTATCATATTCTCCTTGTATATTGTCATCAACAACGGAAGCAACCAGGAAGTTGTAATAATTTCCAGGTGTTAGGTTTTCAATTGTAGCAGACGTTGTGGTCACAGTTCTATTAAAAGTTGGCTCTCCCAGAATCTGGATGAAGTATGAACTGGCATTTCCATCAGGTTTCTCCCAGGTCAGAGATATAGAAGTGGTGTTGATATTTCCTGTGGTCAGGTTCTTCACTACCTCAGGTACTGTAAAGTAAAGAGATGAGCTGTTAGATTAGTAAACACACAACAGAGTAAAGGCCCCACATCTTAAAACCTGTCAATGACCTAATTAGGGAGAGTTTCCCTCCCTTCCTGACCATGTGATGACCATACAAAAATGGAGGCACTGGTAGTCACCAGGACAGGAATATAAACATTGTTAGACGTTCTAGCCCTTCCCCACTACTAAAATGTGTTTTTCTTTGGTGCAAGTATGTATCACCACTTGCTGTCCTGACAGAAAATTAAGGGAACTATCACAGATAGGGGCAGAGATGACAATGAATACCTTAGGCCTCGTTCACACAACCGTTTTCCTCGACAGAATCGATCAAGAAACTTGGTGGGAGAGCTTTTTTGCCAGGGAAACCAGTCGTGTGTATGCTTTTCATCAAGGAAACTGTCGAGGAACTTGACGAGCCAAAAAGAGAGCAAGTTCTCTTTTTCCTCGACGGGAGTCTCAAATTGGCTCATCGGGCTAGTTTTCATCGAGAAACACATTGGTGTGTATGCTTAGAAACCAGCGCACCTTCGGTAAAAGTAGCGCTTGTAATGGAAATAGCACATTTGTCACGCTGTAACAGACTGAAAAGTGCAAATGTCTCTTACCAAACTTTTACCTAACACGTAGTAACATGAGATTAGCAAAAGCTGCCCCTTCCGTTGTATGTGTTGAAGTCACCGCATTTGAGAACGAAGAGATTTGGTCTTTAAGGTGTGTACGCAAAACAAGCTTGTCGAGTTTCTCGACAAGCCCAACAAGGAACTCGACGAGGAAAACGATGTGTTTCGCCCAACGAGTTCCTCGGTCGTGTGTACGAGGCCTTACAGAGGCTTTAACCATTCCTTGTTCTATGTAAAACTAACAAAATAAACATTTGGTTAAAGCTTGGCTTTAATTATATAGCATGACTGGAAAAATAAAACTAGCAGGCACTAATATTGCCCCCACATTTTATAATTTCATAAGCCAGTTTGGTTGTTCAAGCCTGTTGCTTAATCTGCTGTTAAGTATAACCAAAACTTCCTCAAAGGGCTTACATTTACAGTATATTGTAATATTAATATAAATTAGTATACATGAGGAGGCAACACACATAGTGTGTAACTGTCAGGCAATTGTCTATTTTCTTGTGGAAGTGATTTGGGCAAATGTAAATCTGCCTATTAGGCCCCTTTTACACTGGGCGTGGGAGGTGCGCTGGCGGTATAGCGGCGCTATTTTTAGCACCGCTATACCATTGTTTTTGCCGCGATATTCGGCCGCTAGTGATACAGTTTTAACCCCCGCTAGCGGGCCCAGAAAGGGTTAAAACCGCCCGCAGCAGCAGTTTGCGGGCGGTATAGCAATCTGGAGGATTGCCAGCCGGATCACACAGAGCAGGGATTTCCTGATGTAACACAGCTTGGAGATCAAATGCCAGCTGCTGTCAAACAAAGTCCCGCCTTCTGGACCAGCATTGAACCCCTTTTAGGGTCTATCAAAGGACCCAGTCTAGGAGGCAGGGTTTTGTTTGACATCGGTCGGCATTTCATCTTCAAGCTGTGTCACAGCAGGACTTCCGGCTGGCTCTCTTCCTGACAGTTTCCTGGCAGATCGCGTTGGCATAAGTGGTACAGCACCAGAACAGCCCCGGGGGCAGGGAGGAAATTGCCCTGGAAAAAAAGGCTGTACCGCTTCTGCCAGAAGCAATCAGCCAGGATGCTTTACATCTGCTCTCAGCTAATTTCCACGTGGCAAATGCAAGCAGACGGGTGGAAATTTTGAGGGCTGGTTTAGAGAATAAGATGAGGCTATGTTCATTTTGTTAAACCAAATTACGTGATAAAAATTTAAAATATGGTTTTAACTAGGATATGATTGGATGACTGAAGTACACACAATTTCATGTTATTCACTAAGCTATGGGAACATTCACTTTCCAAAGTGAACCTTAACTTTGCCAAGGGAACAATCTCTATTTCTTTTAGTAAACCAACCCTAATGTCGTACATACAAAACAGAGAAAATGTTGCTTTAGTCCATAATAATTTTCATTGTGTTACAGTATTTATATTCAAGATTGGCTGGCAAGCTTTTAACTCCCACTGGAAACCAAATTCAACATACAGCAATTTGAGATTAGAACTCAGAAGGTGAACCTATTTGAACAAGTGTTTTAATAATAACATCCATCTAATATGGCAGTCACTCACATGTGTATGCTGAAACATTATGATATTCTCCTTGTATATTGTCATCAACAACGGAAGCAACCAGGAAGTTGTAATAATTTCCAGGTGTTAGGTTTTCAATTGTAGCAGACGTTGTGGTCACAGTTCTATTAAAAGTTGGCTCTCCCTGAATCTGGATGAAGTATGAACTGGCATTTCCATCAGGTTTCTCCCAGCTCAGAGATATAGAAGTGGTGTTGATATTTCCTGTGGTCAGGTTCTTCACTACCTCAGGTACTGTAAAGTAAAGAGATGAGCTGTTAGATTAGTAAACACACAACAGAGTAAAGGCCCCACATCTTAAAACCTGTCAATGACCTAATTAGGGAGAGTTTCCCTCCCTTCCTGACCATGTGATGACCATACAAAAATGGAGGCACTGGTAGTCACCAGGACAGGAATATAAACATTGTTAGACGTTCTAGCCCTTCCCCACTACTAAAATGTGTTTTCCTTTGGTGCAAATATTTATCACCACTTGCTGTCCTGACAGAAAATGAAGGGAACTATCACAGATAGGGGCAGAGATGACAATGAAAACCTTAGGCCTTGTACACACGACCGTTTTCCCCGAAAGAATCGATCAAGAAACTTGGTGGGAGAGCTTTTTTGCCGAGGAAACCGGTCGTGTGTATGCTTTTCATCGAGGAAACTGTCGAGGAACTTGACGATCCAAAAGGAGAGCAAGTTCTCTTTTTCCTCGACGGGAGTCTCAAATTGGCTCGTCGGGCTGGTTTTCGTCGAGAAACACGTTGGTGTGTATGCTTAGAAACCAGCGCACCTTCGGTAAAAGTAGCGCTTGTAATGGAAATAGCACATTTGTCACGCTGTAATAGACTGAAAAGTGCAAATGTCTCTTACCAAACTTTTACCTAACAAGCAGTAACATGAGATTAGCAAAAGCAGCCCCTGCCATTGTATGTGTTGAAGTCACCGCGTTTGAGAACGAAGAGATTTGGTCCTAACAAGGAACTCAACGAGGAAAAAGATGTGTTTCGCCCAGCGAGTTCCTCGGTCGTGTGTACGAGGCCTTACAGAGGCTTTGACCATTCCTTGTTCTATGTAAAACTAACAAAATAAACATTTGGTTAAAGCTTGGCTTTAATTATATAGCATGACTGGAAAAATAAAACTAGCAGGCACTAATATTGCCCCCACATTTTATAATTTCTTAAGCCAGTTTGGTTGTTCAAGCCTGTTGCTTAATCTGCTGTTAAGTATGACCAAAACTTCCTCAAAGGGCTTACATTTACAGTATATTGTAATATTAATATAAATTAGTATACATGAGGAGGCAACACACATAGTATGTAACTGTCAGGCAATTGTCTATTTTCTTGTGGAAGTGATTTGGGCAAATGTAAATCTGCCTATTAGGCCCCTTTTACACTGGGCGTGGGAGGTGCGCTGGCGGTATAGCGCCGCTATTTTTAGCGTCGCTATACCATTGTTTTTGCCGCGATATTCGGCCGCTAGTGGTACAGTTTTAACCCCCGCTAGCGGCCCAGAAAGGGTTAAAACCGCCCGCAGCAGCAGTTTGCGGGCGGTATAGCAATCTGGAGGATTGCCAGCCGGATCACACAGAGCAGGGATTTCCTGATGTAACACAGCTTGGAGATCAAACGCCAGCTGCTGTCAAACAAAGTCCCGCCTCCTGGACCAGCATTGAACCCCTTTCAGGGTCTATCAAAGGACCCAGTCTAGGAAGCAGGGTTTTGTTTGACATCGGTCGGCATTTCATCTTCAAGCTGTGTCACAGCAGAACTTCCGGCTGGCTCTCTTCCTGACAGTTTCCTGGCAGATCGCGTTGGCATAAGTGGTAGAGCACCAGAACAGCCACGGGGGCAGGGAGGCAATTGCCCTGGAAAAAAGCCTGTACCGCTTCTGCCAGAAGCAATTAGCCAGGATGCTTTACATCCGTCCTCAGCTAATTTCTACGTGGCAAATGCAAGCAGACGGGTGGAAATTTTGAGGGCTGGTTTAGAGAATAAGATGAGGCTATGATCATTTTGTTAAACCAAACTTACGTGATGAAAATTTAAAATATGTTTTTAACTAGGACATGATTGGATGACTAAAGTACACACAATTTCATGTTATCCACTAAGCTATGGGAACATTCACTTTCCAAAGTGAACCTTAACTTTGCCAAGGGAACAATCTCTATTTCTTTTAGTAAACCAACCCTAATGTCGTACATACAAAACAGAGAAAATGTTGCTTTAGTCCATAATAATTGTCATTGTGTTACAATATTTATATTCAAGATTGGCTGGAAAGCTTTTAACTCCCACTGGAAACCAAATTCAACATACAGCAATTTGAGATTACAACTCAGAAGGTGAACCTATTTGAACAAGTGTTTTAATAATAACATCGATCTAATATGGCAGTCACTCACATGTGTATTCTGAAACATTATGATATTCTCCTTGTATATTGTCATCAACAACGGAAGCAACCAGGAAGGTGTAATAATTTCCAGGTGTTAGGTTTTCAATTGTAGCAGACGTTGTGGTCACAGTACTATTAAAAGTTGGCTCTCCCAGAATCTGGATGAAGTATGAACTGGCATTTCCATCAGGTTTCTCAAAGCTCAGAGATATAGAAGTGGTGTTGATATTTCCTGTGGTCAGGTTCTTCACTACCTCAGGTACTGTAAAGTAAAGAGATGAGCTGTTAGATTAGTAAACACACAACAGAGTAAAGGCCCCACATCTTAAAACCTGTCAATGACCTAATTAGGGAGAGTTTCCCTCCCTTCCTGACCATGTGATGACCATACAAAAATGGAGGCACTGGTAGTCAACAGGACAAGAATATATACATTGTTAGACGTTCTATCCCTTCCCCACTACTAAAATGTGTTTTGCTTTGGTGCAAATATTTATCACCACTTGCTGTCCTGACAGAAAATGAAGGAAACTATCACAGATAGGGGCAGAGATGACAATGAAAACCTTAGACCTCGTACACACGACCGTTTTCCTCGACAGAATCGATCAAGAAACTTGGTGGGAGAGCTTTTTTGCCGAGGAAACCGGTCGTGTGTATGCTTTGCATCGAGGAAACTGTCGAGGAACTTGACGAGCCAAAAAGAGAGCAAATTCTCTTTTTCCTCGACGGGAGTCTCAAATTGGCTCATCGGGCTGGTTTTCGTCGAGAAACACGTTGGTGCGTATGCTTAGAAATTAGCGCACCTTCGGTAAAAGTAGCGCTTGTAATGGAAATAGCACATTTGTCACGCTGTAACAGACTGAAAAGTGCAAATGTCTTTTACCAAACTTTTACCTAACACGCAGTAACATGAGATTAGCAAAAGCATCCCCTGCCGTTGTATGTGTTGAAGTCACTGCATTTGAGAACGAAGAGATTTGGTCTTTAAGCTGTGTACGCAAAACAAGCTTGTCGAGTTCCTCGACAAGCCTAACAAGGAACTCGACAAGCAAAAAGATGTGTTTCGCCCAACGAGTTCCTCGATCGTGTGTACGAGGTCTTACAGAGGCTTTAACCATTCCTTGTTCTATGTAAAACTAACAAAATAAACATTTGGTTAAAGCTTGGCTTTAATTATATAGCATGACTGGAAAAATAAAACTAGCATGCACTAATATTGCCCCCACATTTTATAATTTCATAAGCCAGTTTGGTTGTTCAAGCCTGTTGCTTAATCTGCTGTTAAGTATGACCAAAACTTCCTCAAAGGGCTTACATTTACAGTATATTGTAATATTAATATAAATTAGTATACATGAGGAGGCAACACACATAGTGTGTAACTGTCAGGCAATTGTCTATTTTCTTGTGGAAGTGATTTGGGCAAATGTAAATCTGCCTATTAGGCCCCTTTTACACTGGGCGTGGGAGGTGCGCTGGCGGTATAGCGGCGCTATTTTTAGCGCCGCTATACCATTGTTTTTGCCGCGATATTCGGCCGCTAGTGGTACAGTTTTAACCCCCGCTAGCGGCCCAGAAAGGGTTAAAACCACCCGCAGCAGCAGTTTGCGGGCGGTATAGCAATCTGGAGGATTGCCAGCCGGATCACACAGAGCAGGGATTTTCTGATGTAACACAGCTTGGAGATCAAACGCCAGCTGCTGTCAAACAAAGTCCCGCCTTCTGGACCAGCATTGAACCCCTTTTAGGGTCTATCAAAGGACCCAGTCTAGGAGGCAGGGTTTTGTTTGACATCGGTCGGCATTTCATCTTCAAGCTGTGTCACAGCAGGACTTCCGGCTGGCTCTCTTCCTGACAGTTTCCTGGCAGATCGCGTTGGCATAAGTGGTACAGCACCAGAACAGCCCCAGGGGCAGGGAGGCAATTGCCCTGGAAAAAAAGGCTGTACCGCTTCTGCCAGAAGCAATCAGCCAGGATGCTTTACATCTGCCCTCAGCTAATTTCCACGTGGCAAATGCAAGCAGACGGGTGGAAATTTTGAGGGCTGGTTTAGAGAATAAGATGAGGCTATGTTCATTTTGTTAAACCAAACTTACGTGATAAAAATTTTAAATATGGTTTTAACTAGGATATGATTGGATGACTGAAGTACACACAATTTCATGTTATTCACTAAGCTATGGGAACATTCACTTTCCAAAGTGAACCTTAACTTTGCCAAGGGAACAATCTCTATTTCTTTTAGTAAACCAACCCTAATGTCGTACATACAAAACAGAGAAAATGTTGCTTTATTCCTAATAATTTTCATTGTGTTACAATATTTATATTCAAGATTGGCTGGCAAGCTTTTAACTCCCACTGGAAACCAAATTCAACATACAGCAATTTGAGATTAGAACTCAGAAGGTGAACCTATTTGAACAAGTGTATTAATAATAACATCCATCTAATATGGCAGTCACTCACATGTGTATGCTGAAACATTATGATATTCTCCTTGTATATTGTCATCAACAACGGAAGCAACCAGGAAGGTGTAATAATTTCCAGGTGTTAGGTTTTCAATTGTAGCAGACGTTGTGGTCACAGTTCTATTAAAAGTTGGCTCTCCCTGAATCTGGATGAAGTATGAACTGGCATTTCCATCAGGTTTCTCCCAGCTCAGAGATATAGAAGTGGTGTTGATATTTCCTGTGGTCAGGTTCTTCACTACCTCAGGTACTGTAAAGTAAAGAGATGAGCTGTTAGATTAGTAAACACACAACAGAGTAAAGGCCCCACATCTTAAAACCTGTCAATGACCTAATTAGGGAGAGTTTCCCTCCCTTCCTGACCATGTGATGACCATACAAAAATGGAGGCACTGGTAGTCACCAGGACAAGAATATATACATTGTTAGACGTTCTAGCCCTTCCCCACTACTAAAATGTGTTTTCCTTTGGTGCAAATATTTATCACCACTTGCTGTCCTGACAGAAAATGAAGGGAACTATCACAGATAGGGGCAGAGATGACAATGAAAACCTTAGGCCTTGTACACACGACCGTTTTCCCCCGAAAGAATCGATCAAGAAACTTGGTGGGAGAGCTTTTTTGCCGAGGAAACCGGTCGTGTGTATGCTTTTCATCGAGGAAACTGTCGAGGAACTTGACGATCCAAAAGGAGAGCAAGTTCTCTTTTTCCTCGACGGGAGTCTCAAATTGGCTCGTCGGGCTGGTTTTCGTCGAGAAACACGTTGGTGTGTATGCTTAGAAACCAGCGCACCTTCGGTAAAAGTAGCGCTTGTAATGAAAATAGCACATTTGTCACGCTGTAACAGACTGAAAAGTGCAAATGTCTCTTACCAAACTTTTACCTAACACGCAGTAACATGAGATTAGCAAAAGCAGCCCCTGCCATTGCATGTGTTGAAGTCACCGCGTTTGAGAACGAAGAGATTTGGTCCTAACAAGGAACTCAACGAGGAAAAAGATGTGTTTCGCCCAGCGAGTTCCTCGGTCGTGTGTACGAGGCCTTACAGAGGCTTTGACCATTCCTTGTTCTATGTAAAACTAACAAAATAAACATTTGGTTAAAGCTTGGCTTTAATTATATAGCATGACTGGAAAAATAAAACTAGCAGGCACTAATATTGCCCCCACATTTTATAATTTCTTAAGCCAGTTTGGTTGTTCAAGCCTGTTGCTTAATCTGCTGTTAAGTATGACCAAAACTTCCTCAAAGGGCTTACATTTACAGTATATTGTAATATTAATATAAATTAGTATACATGAGGAGGCAACACACATAGTGTGTAACTGTCAGGCAATTGTCTATTTTCTTGTGGAAGTGATTTGGGCAAATGTAAATCTGCCTATTAGGCCCCTTTTACACTGGGCGTGGGAGGTGCGCTGGCGGTATAGCGCCGCTATTTTTAGCGTCGCTATACCATTGTTTTTGCCGCGATATTCGGCCGCTAGTGGTACAGTTTTAACCCCCGCTAGCGGCCCAGAAAGGGTTAAAACCGCCCGCAGCAGTGGTTTGCGGGCGGTATAGCAATCTGGAGGATTGCCAGCCGGATCACACAGAGCAGGGATTTCCTGATGTAACACAGCTTGGAGATCAAACGCCAGCTGCTGTCAAACAAAGTCCCGCCTCCTGGACCAGCATTGAACCCCTTTCAGGGTCTATCAAAGGACCCAGTCTAGGAAGCAGGGTTTTGTTTGACATCGGTCGGCATTTCATCTTCAAGCTGTGTCACAGCAGAACTTCCGGCTGGCTCTCTTCCTGACAGTTTCCTGGCAGATCGCGTTGGCATAAGTGGTAGAGCACCAGAACAGCCACGGGGGCAGGGAGGCAATTGCCCTGGAAAAAAGCCTGTACCGCTTCTGCCAGAAGCAATCAGCCAGGATGCTTTACATCCGTCCTCAGCTAATTTCCACGCGGCAAATGCAAGCAGACGGGTGGAAATTTTGAGGGCTGGTTTAGAGAATAAGATGAGGCTATGATCATTTTGTTAAACCAAACTTACGTGATGAAAATTTAAAATATGTTTTTAACTAGGACATGATTGGATGACTGAAGTACACACAATTTCATGTTATTCACTAAGGTATGGGAACATTCACTTTCCAAAGTGAACCTTAACTTTGCCAAGGGAACAATCTCTATTTCTTTTAGTAAACCAACCCTAATGTCGTACATACAAAACAGAGAAAATGTTGCTTTAGTCCATAATAATTTTCATTGTGTTACAATATTTATATTCAAAGATTGGCTGGCAAGCTTTTAACTCCCACTGGAAACCAAATTCAACATACAGCAATTTGAGATTAGAACTCAGAAGGTGAACCTATTTGAACAAGTGTTTTAATAATAACATCCATCTAATATGGCAGTCACTCACATGTGTATGCTGAAACATTATGATATTCTCCTTGTATATTGTCATCAACAACGGAAGCAACCAGGAAGGTGTAATAATTTCCAGGTGTTAGGTTTTCAATTGTAGCAGACGTTGTGGTCACAGTTCTATTAAAAGTTGGCTCTCCCTGAATCTGGATGAAGTATGAACTGGCATTTCCATCAGGTTTCTCCCAGCTCAGAGATATAGAAGTGGTGTTGATATTTCCTGTGGTCAGGTTCTTCACTACCTCAGGTACTGTAAAGTAAAGAGATGAGCTGTTAGATTAGTAAACACACAACAGAGTAAAGGCCCCACATCTTAAAACCTGTCAATGACCTAATTAGGGAGAGTTTCCCTCCCTTCCTGACCATGTGATGACCATACAAAAATGGAGGCACTGGTAGTCACCAGGACAAGAATATATACATTGTTAGACGTTCTAGCCCTTCCCCACTACTAAAATGTGTTTTCCTTTGGTGCAAATATTTATCACCACTTGCTGTCCTGACAGAAAATGAAGGGAACTATCACAGATAGGGGCAGAGATGACAATGAAAACCTTAGGCCTTGTACACACGACCGTTTTCCCCGAAAGAATCGATCAAGAAACTTGGTGGGAGAGCTTTTTTGCCGAGGAAACCGGTCGTGTGTATGCTTTTCATCGAGGAAACTGTCGAGGAACTTGACGATCCAAAAGGAGAGCAAGTTTTCTTTTTCCTCGACGGGAGTCTCAAATTGGCTCGTCGGGCTGGTTTTCGTCGAGAAACACGTTGGTGTGTATGCTTAGAAACCAGCGCACCTTCGGTAAAAGTAGCGCTTGTAATGGAAATAGCACATTTGTCACGCTGTAACAGACTGAAAAGTGCAAATGTCTCTTACCAAACTTTTACCTAACACGCAGTAACATGAGATTAGCAAAAGCAGCCCCTGCCATTGTATGTGTTGAAGTCACCGCGTTTGAGAACAAAGAGATTTGGTCCTAACAAGGAACTCAACGAGGAAAAAGATGTGTTTCGCCCAGCGAGTTCCTCGGTCGTGTGTACGAGGCCTTACAGAGGCTTTGACCATTCCTTGTTCTATGTAAAACTAACAAAATAAACATTTGGTTAAAGCTTGGCTTTAATTATATAGCATGACTGGAAAAATAAAACTAGCAGGCACTAATATTGCCCCCACATTTTATAATTTCTTAAGCCAGTTTGGTTGTTCAAGCCTGTTGCTTAATCTGCTGTTAAGTATGACCAAAACTTCCTCAAAGGGCTTACATTTACAGTATATTGTAATATTAATATAAATTAGTATACATGAGGAGGCAACACACATAGTGTGTAACTGTCAGGCAATTGTCTATTTTCTTGTGGAAGTGATTTGGGCAAATGTAAATCTGCCTATTAGGCCCCTTTTACACTGGGCGTGGGAGGTGCGCTGGCGGTATAGCGCCGCTATTTTTAGCGTCGCTATACCATTGTTTTTGCCGCGATATTCGGCCGCTAGTGGTACAGTTTTAACCCCCGCTAGCGGCCCAGAAAGGGTTAAAACCGCCCGCAGCAGTGGTTTGCGGGCGGTATAGCAATCTGGAGGATTGACAGCCGGATCACACAGAGCAGGGATTTCCTGATGTAACACAGCTTGGAGATCAAACGCCAGCTGCTGTCAAACAAAGTCCCGCCTCCTGGACCAGCATTGAACCCCTTTCAGGGTCTATCAAAGGACCCAGTCTAGGAAGCAGGGTTTTGTTTGACATCGGTCGGCATTTCATCTTCAAGCTGTGTCACAGCAGAACTTCCGGCTGGCTCTCTTCCTGACAGTTTCCTGGCAGATCGCGTTGGCATAAGTGGTAGAGCACCAGAACAGCCACGGGGTCAGGGAGGCAATTGCCCTGGAAAAAAGGCTGTACCGCTTCTGCCAGAAGCAATCAGCCAGGATGCTTTACATCCGTCCTCAGCTAATTTCCACGCGGCAAATGCAAGCAGACGGGTGGAAATTTTGAGGGCTGGTTTAGAGAATAAGATGAGGCTATGATCATTTTGTTAAACCAAACTTACGTGATGAAAATTTAAAATATGTTTTTAACTAGGACATGATTGGATGACTGAAGTACACACAATTTCATGTTATTCACTAAGGTATGGGAACATTCACTTTCCAAAGTGAACCTTAACTTTGCCAAGGGAACAATCTCTATTTCTTTTAGTAAACCAACCCTAATGTCGTACATACAAAACAGAGAAAATGTTGCTTTAGTCCATAATAATTTTCATTGTGTTACAATATTTATATTCAAAGATTGGCTGGCAAGCTTTTAACTCCCACTGGAAACCAAATTCAACATACAGCAATTTGAGATTAGAACTCAGAAGGTGAACCTATTTGAACAAGTGTTTTAATAATAACATCCATCTAATATGGCAGTCACTCACATGTGTATGCTGAAACATTATGATATTCTCCTTGTATATTGTCATCAACAACGGAAGCAACCAGGAAGGTGTAATAATTTCCAGGTGTTAGGTTTTCAATTGTAGCAGACGTTGTGGTCACAGTTCTATTAAAAGTTGGCTCTCCCAGAATCTGGATGAAGTATGAACTGGCATTTCCATCAGGTTTCTCCCAGCTCAGAGATATAGAAGTGGTGTTGATATTTCCTGTGGTCAGGTTCTTCACTACCTCAGGTACTGTAAAGTAAAGAGATGAGCTGTTAGATTAGTAAACACACAACAGAGTAAAGGCCCCACATCTTAAAACCTGTCAATGACCTAATTAGGGAGAGTTACCCTCCCTTCCTGACCATGTGATGACCATACAAAAATGGAGGCACTGGTAGAACTATCACAGATAGGGGCAGAAATGACAATGAAAACCTTAGGCCTCGTACACACGACCGTTTTCCTCGACAGAATTGATCAAGAAACTTGGTGGGAGAGCTTTTTTGCCGAGGAAACCGGCCATGTGTATGCTTTGCATCGAGGAAACTGTCGAGGAACTTGACGAGTCAAAAAGAGAGCAAGTTCTCTTTTTCCAAAATTGGCTCGTCGGGGCTGGTTTTCGTCGAGAAACACGTTGGTGTGTATGCTTAGAAACCCGCGCACCTTCGGTAAAGTAGCGTTTGTAATGAAAATAGCACATTTGTCACGCTGTAATAGACTGAAAAGTGCAAATCGTCTATTACCAAACTTTTATTCAACACGCAGTAACATGAGATTAGCAAAAGCAGCCCCAAGGGTTGTGCCAGTGAAATCGAACTTCCCCTGCCTTCTATGTGTTGTACGTCACCGCGTTTGAGAAAGAGGAGATTTGGTCTTGACAGTGTGCACGCAAAGACAGCTTGTCAAGTTTCTCGACAAGCCTGACAAGGAACTCGTGGAGGAAAACTATGTGTCTTTTCAGACGAGTTTCTCAGACGTGTCTACGAGGCCTAACGCCCTACACCCTACCCACACCCCTGGTCCCTGCTGTACTTACCTCCATAGGTGAGGAGCTATCAGTGCCCACACAGCTAGTATAGCCATCTGAGGGTTTTAAGTCCATACTCTTCTTCCCCTTCTTTCTGTAGGGCTTCTGGGATTGATCAGAGCATTTCTGATTGGTCAGGTGCTGGCACATGACCACTTTGACCAATTGGTATCATTCTAATCCATCCCAGTAGCCCTACAAAAAGAAGAGCAGGGATTTAAAATCCCCAAAACGCTACACTGACTGCGTGGGTACTGAAGGTTTATCATCTATGGAGGTAAGCACAATGGAGACTAGGGGGTGGGAAAGGTGTAGTGTGCAAGTTCATCTTTTTACTTTTTTCTAAAAGGTGAACTAACCCTTTAAGCGTGTTCATTCACTGTAAATTTTCAAAGGGTCTATCATGCTATTCATATATCATTTAAAAAGTGTATCTATAACCAAAACTTTTTTTTAGTTGTTAATAAAATATGGAAAGGTTAGAACCCCTCTCAGGTTTTGATCCTATCTAGAGCTCTGTTAGAGAGATTTACTCTCACTTTCTGTTCTGGGGGCAATGTTTTATCAAACAGGAAGTGAGGCAAAATCTGCAATGAAGACCACACTAAAAAACTGACAGAGATTCTAGTTTAACTCCACTTAACTAACTTAAAAATCATTTTTACTTTGGTCTGTGTTATTCTTGAAGAGATTTTTTTCACTTCCTGTCTGGTGAAAATGTTGTCTGTGGGATTGAACTTTTTCTTTCATGCCTCCGACCTAATAAACCTGGCAGGGATATTTAAACTTCTCTGCCTTATTCGAAAACTAATGAAAATGTGGCTATAGATAGCCTTTAAGAAAAAAACTATCCATACATCTTTTTTACGTATAAAACAACAATTCTGTCCCCTACAGTTATCAGGCATGATCATTTCTATTAAACAGACATACTTAAAATATTTTAAAAACATCTTTGAGTATGATAAAACAACTTTGAAGTGCAAGAGCCTGATGCAATTGTAAAGTATTTCAAACTGCTAAGCAATCAATCAACTCAATTTAAAAAGGAGACAATTCATGTTATTCTGTGTAATTCAAAATGTGGTGGTCTTGTATCTTGGCTCTGTTGAGACATCAGAGATTGGTCAGAGCCAGGAAAATCATATAGGTAGAACTAGCCAAAAATGTGGCCCCCCCTGTCGATGCTCTTGGCTTTTTCTCTCTATCCAGTGTCCCCACGGGGGCTTTCTTGTGAACTCGATCTCGAGCCTCGCCGATGCATCCATTGACACAGACAGCGGGACTCTGCCCCACTCCCTTGCCACTGGCTTTTATTGACAGCAATGGCCCCAGCAAAGCCAGTGAGACTTGGAAGTGAAGAGCTGCAGCGCAGCGCTGGATCAAATGAGGGTAAATTTAGGGGGGTGGGGGGCCAAGTTCAATGCCTTAACATGTTTTTCCTTAATATAAGGAAAGCATTAAGCTTAAAAAATTTTAGGCTATAGAACCACTTTAACTAGAAGATTTGTCCATATGTGGACACTAATGCCGCGTACAGACGATCGGACATTCCGACAACAAAACCATGGATTTTTTTTCCGACGGATGTTGGCTCAAACTTGTCTTGCATACACACGGTCACACAAATGTTGTCAAAAATTGCGAACGTCAAAAACACGTACGACGAGCCAAGAAAAATTAAGTTCATTAGCCAGTGATATTCTGCTTTTTTCACAAGAAACAGTGCTATTCTGCTTGATTCCGAGCATGCATGCAATTTGGTGCATCAGAATTGTGTACACACGCTCGGAATTTCCGACAACAAGTTTTGTTGTTGGAAAATTTGAGAACCAGCTCTCAAACATTTGTTGTTGGAAATTCTGATAGCAAATGTAAAGATTAGTCTTTCAAACTGCTAAGCAATCATAACTAAATTTAAAAAGCAGACAATTTGTGTTATTCTATGTAATTCTGAATGTGGTGGTCTTATATCTTGGCTCTGTTGAGACATCAGAGATTGGTCAGAGCCAGAAAATCATATAGGTAGAACTAGCCAAATATGTGGCCACCCCTGCCGGTGCTCCTGGCTCCACCTCTCTATCCAGTGCCCCCACATGGCTTTCTTGTGAACTCGCTCTTGAGTCCCACTGTTGCGTCCATTGAGACACATGGTCGGATTTTCCGACAACAAGCCCACATGGAACATTTGTTGTCAAAAAATTCCGACCAAATTATTGTTACTAATTGATAGGTAACTTTTGTTTCACAAAAAAAGAAACAGACTACAAACTGTAATGTGCCACTACTCATATGGATTCCTAGAGAACAAAGGTCATTTTTGACCTCTTATTCCTATAATCAGTATTCACATGTTCAGGCTCTCAAAACACTTCCATAACCTGTGTTATTTGTTTGTATATCATTTGCATATAATGACAATTCCTGTTACATGATACCAGCACATGTATGCAATTATAATATTCTGTTGTCAGTCCAGTTCGGCTTTGGTGCAGAGTGCAGATTATAGCAGCTGAAAATCAGGCCATCCAATGATGAACACTTACTTGTGTAGGAAGGTATGGTTTCTTGTTGTCCACTTTTATTACTAACAACAGAGTAGACCAAAAACGTGTAATTAGTTCCAGGTGTCAGGCTTTCAAAAGTATAAGTTGTCTGTGTGGTGGTATTGGAGTATGAACTTCCAGCCATTTGAACAACATAATAAGATACATTCCCTACAGGTTGTTGCCATGTTAAAGTTATAGATGTTGTTGTGAAATTAGATGTAAGATTCTGAACTTTTCCAGGTTCTGTAAAAGAAAGAGAAATGTTTTGTCTTAAAACTATGTTTAATGAAAATGTTGACTTAAAAGACAATGTGGGAGTCTTGGACTTTGCTCCCAAATAAAGATGGAGGTTTACAGTGTTAGCATTATTGAAGATAGAAAATGTTTCACATACATACATTTCCATATATACAGAGATTAGTATCAGTCAACATACAGGGAAACTTAAGTGTTACCTGTGTTTAAAGTTATGTTAAAAGGCACATCATTGGCTGAGACCTCAATGACATACAAGTTGCCAGGAATGAGGCTGGTTAGATTGATGGCTGTGGTTGACGCGTTAAGACTGTACGTTAATGGTGGGTCTCCATATACTATCACTGTATAATTTGCGGGTCCACCTAATGGCTGGGTCCATTGTACATATACACTTGAAGTTGTGACTTCACTGGCTTGAAGATTCTGGAGAACACTAGGGTCTGAAATAGATCAACAGGGTTGATAAGTTCAAAATTTGTACATACCAGTACATACATAAGATCAAACAGTGCCAAGATGCACTGCATGTATGATATCATTCACAAAGAATGTCCAGTAACATCAGTGGCAGCATGCTCCTAGAAGGTGTAGCCACCATAGAAGGGTCAGTCCTGCAGCAGATAAGAATATTCCATGGTTTATCATCAACTGTTCAGCATTCCATGGTGACACGTGCCAGAGAGGAAGTACTAATAAACATAAATGCATTCAAGAAACAAAAAGATTATACATATAAAATAGGTTTACAATATGGCATTCTTCTAAGAAAAACTCAAATCAATTCAAGATTAAAAGAAGTCCAAATATGTCATAATATAAACCTATTTAAAGCATGTTTTTGGCTTTTATCAGTAACCATTAACAGACATTACTTTGGCTGGTGTTTTATAAGTTACCTATTCTGTGTGATAAAACTATCAAATGTACTCACGTGACCGAAGTGATAGTAAGGGCATACCAAAAGCTGTGTTGGTCTTTGGTCGCATTCTTCACTGAAAAAGGTGTATGGATAAAAGAAAAAGAGAAAAAACAAATACAGGATACCAACTCCAAGGCTAGGTTCAGATACAAATAAAACAGACACAAGCATTTTGGAATAACTTTATTGGTTTCTAAGCAGTAAGGTAAATATTGCAAAACTGCAGTAGGACCTTCTGAAGATGACGTGTCAACTCGTTCCTGGTGCAATCTTGCTTCCCTGTTAAAAAAAACAATACTAATTACTAATATTTTTTTTTTTTATCTCAGTCCAGAGATACAGTGATCTATATAATGTGGCTAACCACAGTGGCTGGTCAAGTGAGTGTTGACAAAGAGTCTAGTCTTCTGTCAATGTCTCACTATTGTCCCACTTCCACTGTTGTGACAGCTCAGTGATAAGAATGGTACAACTTAGCAGGTATGGTTATAAAATAACTTAGTTTTCATCTACTTTTCAAATCAGATTTAGATTACTCTTTCATACATTCTACACTTGGACATTGAAACTCAAATATAGAACAGGGCCAAATAGTAAAATAGCATTGTACGCCATAATGGTCAATTATCAAATTATGTTAATTTAATGAAGCATAATAAAATAATGTAGCTATAGAAAATACTTCAAGTTCAATATGCAGTGCGCGCCTCAATGTAAATCCTACATAGACCATGTAAATCCTACAATAGGAGTATTTATGATGTTGGGATATTGCAGAAAGTGACACTAAGGCTTATTCACTAAAGGGAGATGAGAATGTTCGCAAACTGATATGTGTGAAGATTTATTTCAATTAGACAATCATGCGAAAAATAAAATCCCTGTTTACTTACTTAACTGCACATAACATATACACAGTTTAGTTGTGTGAACATTCGCAACTTCTTTAGTAAATCAGCCTCTGTGAGCTTGCACCGAACTAACACTACACCGCCTACATACTGTATCTATTGCTATATTACATCCTGTCAGGCTGATTTAAAGGCTAAGTTCACTTTTCAGGCAGAATTTTACTTTTCAATAATAAATAGAAGCCTTTTCTCATGTCTTTTCTGCCCAAGCCATATGCTTTTTTCTTACTTACCTATTCCATGTTAACTTTGAATCTCCACCTCTCTGTTCAAAATGTAAAAAATGCATTCTGAATCCTTCATTTCCTGTAGCATCCTGTGACACACCAGGAAAATTCATATTTCATCATGCACTGCCTTACTGCATCACATAATAGGACGTGTTCATTACTATACCACCTCTTTTTTATTTCCACCCACTTTCCTACTTGTAGGTGGCCAAACACAGTATATTCTGATTGCGCAATCTCCTCTAGATCAACCATTGACTATGTAGTGCAAGGGCCTGCCTGATCTGGTACAAACAAAATGGATTGTTCAGGTAGGAGGGGAGGGTAAAGTAAAAAGTATTGTGTTTTTTTCAAAATTGTCTGTCTTTTTTTGCTTAAAGCGCAAAAAAACGCAGAGGTGATTAAATACCACCAAAAGAAAGCTCTATTTGTGGGGAAAAAAAAGACATACATTTTACAGCAACGCAGTGCCGTATCGCAAAAAAATTACCAGGTAGGGGGTAAATTCTTCCGGGGGGCTAAAGTGGTTAAAGAAAAAGAAAAAATTTGTAATCCAAACTGCTAAAGTCACTAAGT
Source organism: Rana kukunoris (assembly GCA_029574335.1). Lineage (NCBI taxonomy): Eukaryota > Metazoa > Chordata > Amphibia > Anura > Ranidae > Rana > Rana kukunoris. The sequence goes on from CM056052.1 coordinate 226,832,636, forward strand.
GCTTTCATCACAAAACATTTAAACGTATTTAACTGATTGCTGACCGCCCGACGTCATATTACTGCGGGACGGTGGCACTGCTACGCGGGAGCACGTAGCTCTACGTCCTAACTTTAGCAGCTTGTCGCGCGCGTGCGCGTCATGCGGGTTCCACGCGCGTGCCCGGCGTGTACGATTGTCGCCGGGCACCCACGATTGCTCGTTACAGAGCGGGGAACGGGAGGTATGTGTGTAAACACATACCTTTCGTTCCTGTCAGCGGGGGAAACGCTGATCTTCTGTCCATACAATGTATGGACAGAAGATCAGTGACTTCCCCTAGTGAGGCCACCCTCCCCATACAGTTAGAACACACCAGGACCACACTTAACCCCTTCCCTGCCCCCTAGTGTTAACCCCTTCACTGCCAATTTCATTTTTATAGTAATACAATGCATTTTTTTAGCATTGATCGCTATAAAAATGCCAATGGTCCCAAAAATGTGTCAAAAGTGTCCAATGTGTCCGCCATAATATCGCAGTACCGGAAAAAAAAACGCTGATCGCCGCCATTACTAGTAAAAAAAAATAATAATAAAAATGCCATAAAACGACCCCCTTTTTTGTAAACGCTATAAATTTTGCGCAAACCAATTAATAAACGCTAATTGCGATTTTTTTTAACAAAAAATATGTAGAAGAATACGTATCGGCCTAAACTGAGGAAAAAAATGTTTTTTTATATCTTTTTGGGGATTTTTATTATAGCAAAATGTAAAAAATATTGAATTTTTTTCAAAATAGTCGCTCTATTTTTGTTTATAGCGCAAAAAATAAAAACCACAGAGATGATCAAATACCACCAAAAGAAAGCTCTATTTGTGGGAAAAAAAGGACGCCAATTTTGTTTGGGAGCCACGTCGCACAACCGTGCAATTGTCAGTTAAAGCGACGCAGTGCCGAATCACAAAAAGTGCTCTGGTCTTTGGACAGCAATATGGTCCGGGGCTAAAGTGGTTAATATTCATAACTTGAGGACAGAAACAACAAGATTAATAAGGATAACACAGATTGGATTTTTACAAATCTGTATACAGATTGCAAAGTATACACAGAGCTTTTATGTATTAGGGTATCAAAACAACATTTTACTACATTCTGAACTAGATTGCTATGACAATAACAAATACATACATTAAAAAGCAAATGATTACTTCAAGCCTAACTCTAGACTGTTGTTAAACATACCCATGTAGTGGGGTCCACAATGCATGGGTTAAATACTAATTTGGATATAGAGAAAAGGTAAAAGTACAAATACTTGCCTTATTCCTCACTCCAGGAAAGTTTTGCTGCTGTTCGATGCTCCAGAATGTGGGTGGGCCCTCGTTGTTCTCCTGTAAATGTAGGACCACTAGTCTTGCATTGTACATGATGATATCAAAAAGCTGAGACCGGCCAGGCAGTGAAGTTTGGAGGGCCGGTCTCATGAAAAGGAGGTAGCCTGTGGGAGTTATCCAAACGAACTGGAACCCATGCAGTGTGGGGGACCAAAATTTAACATCAGACCAGAGTGGGGCTTTAAGTAGCCTACGGTTAGAAATCTAGATACATACCTGATGTTATTTAAATAATTTCCTCAATTGGATTCCCTCTATAAATGTTTTTTGTTCACATGATGTCATTTGTGTATTCTGTAAAAATGTTGCTAACCGGGGGAAAAAAGAAATGACTGAATTAAAACTATGACCAAATATATCCAGTGGCCTAGTACTACATACTACGTTATTTGTAATCATTGCATTTTACCTGTTTAGAGAGCCATCTGGTTTCCACTTTAGGGGGAACTTCAAAAACTTCAGCTCTTCGTCAATTTGGGTATTTAAATATTTTTAGAAATATATACACTGTAAAAACATACATATATATACATACATATATATATATATATATATATATATATATATATATATATATATATATATATATATATATATACATACATACATACCATACATGGAGAAAGTAAACATGCAGGATATATATATATATATATATATATATATACAGTATATATAAAATGTGTATGTGTATGCGACGCATATCGAGAAAATAAAAACACAGTACGCAGATAAAGACACAAAGACAAAAGGATTTTGTTTATTTTATTGACAAATATAAGAATATAAATGACTTTTACATCTAAAACATATAACCAATAAACTGCCTAGGGCTTCATACAGTAGTCTGCTCCAACTCCACCAGAGCTTATTCTTCATAAATTACACCTTTTTGTTTCAATAATTCTAATTTGTCAGTGAACTACATATTATGACAATATCAAGGCATTAAAAAACGTTGGACTAATTCAGTAAGTACAGTAAATTGTAATAACAAAGTGTAGCAACCCACAACAGTAAAGAATAAGTCATCTTCCACTTATCTGATCACAAAATGGAGCCCTAGTAGGTTAATAAGAGTTACTGCTACCGCACATTACACATCATTATTGATTTTTACGCTGTTTTAATGAACAGTCGTTGTTCAGAGTTGTGAAACGTGATGACCTGGTAGCAATGATATGCAGCCTCACTAGCCAATAAGGCACAGGGAGTTGGAGAGGGCTAGCAAGATATAACTGTTTGCTCAGGCCAGTGGCGTGCACACATGGGCACACCCTAATCGCCCTGTACTATTCAGATTTCCCCTGATGCCTGGCTGCAGAGGAAAGGACTGGGGAATATCTGCCCTCAGTCCCTTTCTCTGTATCAAAAGTGAGACATCAGGGGTCTGTTTAGACCCCTGATATTTCACCAAACCCCTCCAACGGGGGGCTCCTAAAAAAAATTAGAAAAAAATAATATGATATAAAATAATGCAAAAACTAAATTGTAAATTTAAAAAACTATTAAATAAACTACTGACACCAATCTCTGTCCTACTAACACCAATCTCTGTCCTACTGATACTGCCTTACTGCTCTCCTACTAAACTAAATCAACAGAATAGGCTTATAATTTGTGTTGTGATGATGCCCTCTCCTTATCTGGGAAAGCAAAACTCTCTGAAGTACTCCTATATTAAGTACACTTACTGTAGTGTTACTGAATTAAACTAATGTCTTTTCCTTGAAAAAGCCTACAACGCAAATAAGGTGCAATGTAACGCATCACCCCTGGACCTAATACCAACCCTCCAAAAGACCTAGACTGTGCATAGAGTTTGTTTTTAAATTCCGTCCCAAAAACAGAGGGCAAAAAATGTTTTTTTACACTTGCTATGCAATGTATTCTTTAAAGTACATTTCTTTTTTCAAAATAACATTTTGCCATTTTGTTTTATTACTGCTAGTACAGCACTAAAGCTGCATTAACGTATTTCCCTTTCTCTGCACTTCTGTTCTTCACCTCTGCCTTCTCCGAGAGGTCATTATGCTGAAATGTTATGCACATGCCTAACAGAAAGTGGTCAGACATTAAGTAGAAACTGGCCATTTATCAAAAGGAAACTATATACAGGCATACCCCACTTTTAAGTACACAATGGTGTTTATTTACTAAAGCTGGAAAGTGCAAAATCAGGCTCACTTCTGCATATAAACCAATGTGTTTCCAGGTTTTATAACCATTTGAACAAGCTGGGGTAAGAAGCTCATTGGTTTCTATTCAGAAGTAAGCCTGATTGTGCACTTTCCAGCTTTAGTAAATAAACCCCATTGTGTACTTAAAAGTGGGGTATGCCTGTACTGTAGACTATAAACACCTAATCATCTGAGTGAAAGATCATTTAAAAGCATTGGATTTTGTCTTAAACATATTTACTGTAAGTGATTGAAGGGAGCACATTTGCAACCACCTTAGCAAATCAAACCCAACTCATCTACAACTAAGGCCATAAATTATGCAATTTTCTTGGTGAAAGGAAAGAAAATAGTTTGATTCCCCCCATCAACACTGACTGTGAATCCCTCCCGCAACACTATTGTGCTCTACTGGCAGCCTACCCTACCCCTTAATGTTGCTAGCTGTAGCCGGCGGCACTTATCGTTCCGTGGGAAATCTAACAGGCTGATTGTACACAAGTTGATCAATAGATTGACATGTGTACACCTAGGGATCCCATACATTGATCGAAATTTTTAATCCATGTAGGGTCAACTTAAGGCTTTCACTCCTGATAATCATTAAAAAATCAGTATAACTATATATTTAATTTACCAAAAAGGATTAAAGTTATAAGAATAACTTTTGTTTAGAGGACAAAAACTTAAGGCTGGTACACACTAGCCAAATATCGGCCAGTTCAACAGAAACCGTGCAACATTCGGCAAGTGTGTACAGCAGCCTATCTAACAGAAGTCAGCCTAACATCCGGCTTCTGTCGAATGAGCATGCTGGAAAAACAGCAACCGATCAGCATTCGATAAGCGCTTGCAGCCAATGGCTGTGAGCACTGACCAGTGTGTTCTGGTGTGACGTGGTCCCCCTGTCAGCACACAATAGCACAGCAGGGAGATCGGTGTACCAATATCACATAGTTAGCACAGCAAACTCCACGCAAGCTCCTCAGGTTTTTTTCCGTTTAGCCCACTGGGTTGAATGAAAAAAAAAATAGTACCAGGCATTAGTCATATTATTCATCCAGAAGCTTTTGTTTCTCTTTAAGACACACTATTTTTACAAAGTAGATATCAATTAGCATAAATTGCAAGCTATTTTATAAGTATACAAATATGTATAAAATTATAGGGTTACTAAGCAGAACTAAAAGTATTTCTACTAATTGCTCAGCACATCTTCTGTATCTGAGGTGGCTTGTATTTTAGACTAACTGATTACTTTATGGAAATCGCTGTTTTTTTATTTATTTTTTGCACTATGAACAAATCAATTAAATTATTGTACAGTAGGCTCATATCTTTCTCTCCATCTTCTGTAGAATCATAATTACATTTTAAATTGTTTTTTCCAAAATATGATTTCAGTGATTATTCTGTGTTTTTCTGATGAATAGAAGATAATCACTGCTCAAGGTTGGTTTCCACCTGTATCACCTCCACTGTACACTCGCAGGTGATGGCACTGTTTGTCACAGGCTTCATCGTAGAAGATAAGAATCTAGCCAGCAACACATCTAATAAAATCACCCTTATTTGGATATATTTAAGAAGCACTGCAATCAAGGGAACATAGCACTCCAGCTAATGCATTTCACGCCAAACTTTGGCGCTTAGTCAGAGCTGATACCTAAATGTCTGCACAGGTGTATATATATATATATATATATATATATATATATATATATATAGACAGAGAGAGAGAGAGAGCACAAATGCACTTAATGATTTCTTAAGTAACTCTGTGGGGATTGAGTGAGGCACAATTTCTGACAATTGCCAGTAATTAACTGTGTCTCACAATCTACTAATACTAATACAGAAAAAATCCTATAAAACCCATAACAAAAAATAAAGAATTTCATGTACAAATACATCATATGGGAGAACTACAAAAATACAGTATACAAAAATATAGAAAAATGCATAAAAATCATTATCGATGTATATACAGGTATTTGTTAATTGCCATACACCTATGCATGAATCCAAAAGAAACCTAAATGGGGGTCAGCTCACTAACAAGACAAAGCAAATACAAAAACAAATACAAAAAACACTGACAATAACAAAAATAGTATAAAAGAACCAATTAGCCTAGTTTAAAGGGATATTGTCCAATATAAACCAAAACATTATTCATAATAATATGAGATGACATCCCATTCATGATTGAGTACTTATGGTTCCATGAGCCTAAAGTAAAGATCCAAAATACTTATTTTCTACATAATAATCTGAATTTCTCACCCCTCTCTTGGGAACAATAATTTCCTCTTACCCTGTATGCTCAGAACTGGTGAATCAGGGCTTCTATGGGAACCAAGTTCCCACCCTCTCCGGCCAACCTTTTCATGGGTTGGTGGGAGAGTACCTGCATATTTGCGTCTGGCAGTGCCCATCGACCATTTGTTAAGCTTTATTTTCGCTTTATCGATTACCTACTATTCATTTGTTCCAGAAAGATAAGCATTTTGGTGAATTGGCTAAATTACTTGAATTAACGATTTCAGATTTATGGGCCATATGGACCCCAAGTTAATTTCCTTTCTGCACGTCGCCTTACTGATCAAGTATGGTCAGGTCACCTCTAAACGCTTTAGAAAACCAACTGCTAGTAATACTTTGCTGAAAGATTCTGGGCACCCCGCCATACTATAAAGAACATCCCTGTTGGACAGTTCTTGAAGGTAAGGTCGAGTATGCAGTGACAATAAAAATTTTGAGGAGGAAGCAGGGTCAATGTTTAAAGGATTTGAATCTAGAAGCTATTCTACATCCATGTTGAATAGAGCTTTGGATATTGCTAAGGGTTGGTCACGTGCTGACTTATTAATTTCCTTGGCGGTATTCCAGAGTGTAGCTCAGGGTTAAATTTCAGTACCATTAGAGGTAACCCTGAGCCACACTCGAGATTGCATTGCAGGATCCTGGTGCAGGTTACTTACTTTGTTCCGCCCAATGCCTCTGTGCCGGGCCCCTTTTCCTGCAAGCATTGCAACGCATTGGGGGCGGAGCCCGATGGCAAATTCAAAAAGTGCAAAATTCATAACACATACAGTACACTGTAAGCTTACAGATTACTTTGCTGTATCAAAAAATGTTACATCCCTTTTATCCCTAGTGCTTTGTCCAATGACCCACATGCAGTTTTAAATTATATCTACTGTTTTTTCTGCCTGGAAACTTGAGATTGTCCATGGCAACCAAAAAGTGTCCCTTTACGTAAAAAGTGGTTTTTGACCAGCTAGAAAACAACGATAGTAAATTAGAACACTTGCATTATTAAGTGATAGTGAATCGTGGTAAATTATTTTATTATTATTATTTTTTATAATTATTTATAGTTATTTATTATATTATAATTTATGATTTTGTGTTTCAAACTTTAGCATACCTGGGGGGGTGGCAACTAGACACTTGTTTGAACAGATTTAAGTGCAAAACATATGTATTGCTTTGAGATGCAGGGTGGCTACAAGATAAAAGGAGGGTTTCCCAGAGTAGTATTGTCCCGTTTTTTTCACCATCTCAGCCCTGGTTCACATTGATGCTACTTTGAAATCGCGCTACTTCACTTAAAGTAGTGCAATTTCAAAGTAGCAAGGTCAGCGCAATTTCAGCTGCTTTTTAAAATGGCTTCATGCACAGATGTCTATTGAAGTCGCAACTGAAATCAGCAAACGTAGTGCAGGAACTACTTTTGCAAATCAGTGCGGCACTGAAAAATCTGTGTCTTACCGATTGGAACAGTGCCATTGCCTCCAATAGGCTGCGACTTGTAATGCGATTTGATCTCTCAAATTGCATGACAAATCACTCAAATGTGAACCTAGGCATATAGTGTGAAATTTGGAAAAATTAAGACCATAGTGGAGAAAAATTTACCTGTTTTGTTTAATGATCCCATTTATGTACAAATATTGTCAAAAGACATAACAACTGTATATCGTAGATCTCTTATGTTGGGTAGATTTTTGTCTCCCAGTCTATATTCTAGCAGGGGTAGAACCTCTTCTCATTGGTTGCAAGTTAAAGAAATTTTTCAGTGTGGAGCAAACAGTTGTCCATACTGTTCACATATTAAGAGAGGTGACATTATTCAGTCTACTAGTACTAACAAAAAACATAAGATTTCTTCTTTTAATAATTGTAACACAAACCATTTGGTGTATGTCATCACTTGCAACCTGTGATCCATACAATGTGTTGGACGCACAACCCACAGACTGAAGGACCGTCTGCATGAACACTTATATGATATTAAAAAAAAATATTCTACCTATGTGGTTAAACATTTCAATAAATGTCATGCAGGCAATTTTTCAGTTCTGAGCATACAGGGTATGGAGAAATGTATAGTTCCCAAGAGGGTGGGGGCGATAAATCAAGATTATTATGTATTAAATAAGTACTGTGGCCCAGATTCACAGAGCAATTACGCCTGTCTAACTGGTGTTAGACAGGAGTAATTTCAAATTTTGCGCGCCGTATCACTAGTTTGAATCCTCAAACCATGATACGGCGGCTTCGGGCTTCGATCCGAGAGGCTTACGTCCTCGTAAGCCTTCGGATCTACACTGCGATATTTTTGCGGCCGCTGGGAGGAGTTTGCGTCGTTTTCATGCGTCGGGATATGCAAATTACTTTTTACGGCGATCCACGAAGGTACGAGTGTCCCTCGCAATCGCCTACGTAATTTTTTGGCTACGTAATGTTAGAGGAGCTTTTTGCTGGTCTAACAGTGCGTAACCCATGTAAAGTATGGCCGTCGTTCCCGTGTCGATTTGAAAATATTTTTTTTTTTTTAACGTAACTCGTTCGGGAATAGGAATGTACGTAAACGACGCTACGACGACGTGACGACGTGTTTTCGCGCAATGCACGGCGGGAAATTTGCGAACGGAGCATGCGCAGTTCGATCGCCGCGGGAACGCGCCTATTTTAAATGCTTCACGCCCCCTACTCGCGCAGATGGATTGCGACGGGAGAAATACACTACGCCGCCGTCGTTTACTGGACAAAATCTACCTGGATTCCACGTAGAGCCAGGTAAAAAACGTCAGCGTAGTGTATTTCTGATACTCTACGAGAATCTAATTCTCTGTGAATCTGCCCCTTTGTATCTTTATTTTAAGTTCAAGGGAACCAGTGAATAGATGGCATGTCTCAAATTATTATGAATAATGTCTTGGTTATATTACGGACAATACCCCTTTAAACTAGGCTAATTGGTTCATTTATACTCTTTTTTTTTTTCTTATTGTCCTGTTATTGTTACTGAGCTGACACCCATTTAGGTTACTTTGTATTCATGCATAGGTGTATGGGAAGGAACGAATATATACATGGATAACAATTTTTTTGATTATTGTTTTCTATATTTTTGTATACTGTGTATGGTCTATTTGTATATGAAATACTTTATTTTTTGTTATTGGTTTTATAGGAATTTTTCTGTATTAGTTCTGTAGATTGTGAGACACAGTTAACTACCGACAAATATTAACAACTGTGCCTCATTGTTCCTCACAGGGTTACTTAAAATTAAGAAACTATTAAGTGCATTTGTGCATGTCTGTATATATATAGAGATATATTTCTATATCTACATATATAGATATATAGATATCTATAGATAGATATATACAGTATATCTATCTATCGATAGATGGATAGATAGATAGATAGATAGATAGATAGATAGATAGATAGATAGATAGATAGATAGATAGATAGATAGATAGATAGACCTGTATGAATATTTTAGTATCAGCTATGACCAAATGCTGATGTTGGCGTGAAACACATTAGCTGAACTGCTATGTTTCCTTCATTGTAGCGTAGAGAGTCTTTCTTAAATATGTCCAAATAAAGGTGATTTTATCGAATGTGCGGTCAACGAGATTCATTTTGTCTTCTGTGTTTCTCTGTTGAGGGAGATTTTGAAGTGTGAATAGACGTTCCCTTTCTGCAAGACAGAAACTACAAGAATTATTACTGAATTTTTAGGTCAACGTTATTAGAATCTAAATTGTTTTAAAATTAGGAATATGTACCTTATACAAATCTTCATTTGCAAGTTGAGTTTTTGTAGTTTTTCAAACTTTACTGGCATTACCCAGAAGAAGGTGATTTTTGAAAAGGCACAATACTCAAAGCTATGCCTTGTCACTGAGTGCTATACATACCGATCACCAGATGACATTTTGAAGTAGATTCAAAGATGTGACTGCTCAAACACTTTGAATTATCTGAAATGAGAAAAACTGAACAATTTAGTTTATCAAATTAATTGCCATGGGAGCTAGATGCATATATCGTATATACATTGGGTGAAACTATTAATACGTTTTCGGCAAGAAGGGACAAAAATACATGTTACTTTTTTGTATCTGTATTCCATAGGAAAACATGCCATCTCAGTCACTGAAATTATCTTGTGTGTTTGAATAACTTCATAAAATATCCAGAAATTCCAAAGATCCAATTAAAAATAGTGCATTCACTAGTCCTTGAATTTATGTTAAATTATTTCCAATCCACTTCTTCAAATAGCCATCAATCATTTTTACCTATAAAATAGAAAAGAAGAAGGGGGGTCATTATTACAACAGCAACGTTATTATACATCCATTCTTGGGGATAAAGTCTATAAATGGTCTTTAGACTGCCTCGGGTGATACCTTGCCAGTGGCAGAATCACTGAAGTACAACTCCACCTTACCTAGTGAATGTCACTCCATCACTGGCCGAAAACACTGTAGAATCTGAATCAACCAAGGGACAACTCAATGCTTTTCCAATACAGGAGTGATATCATGGTAGGAGGTAGGTTGACTTTAGAAATTCTGTAGGCATTATTTTCTTACCAGAATCATCAATGTGATGTTTATTTGTAAAAGATATTATATCAACGCTCAAGGATTAAAATATATAAGCAACATCTAGGGCAGTGATGGAGAACCCTGGCACCCCAGCTATTTTGGGACTACATTTTCCATGATGCTCAACTATCATGGGAAATGTAGTTCCAAAACACCTGGGGTGCCAGGGTTCTCCATCACTGCCCTAGATGTTGCTTATATATTTTAATCCTTGAGCGTTGATATAATTGTTTTGAAGCACTATATGTAGAACCATACAAAATATTGTGTTTCTGCTACCATTTTTTTCAAAGCGCTATTATAAACTAATAAGCCTTGTACACACGATCAGTCCATCTGATGAGAACGGTCTGAAGGACCGTTGTCATATGTTAACCGATGAAGCTGACTGATGGTCTGATGTGCCTACACACCATCAGTTAAAAAACTGATCGTATCAGAACGCGGTGACGTAAAACACAACGACGTGCTGAAAAAAATGAAATTCAATGCTTCCAAGCATGCGTCGACTAGATTCTGAGCATGCGTGGATTTTTAACCAATGGTCGTGCCTACTAACGATTGGTTTTGACCTATGGGTTAGGAATCCATAGGTTCATTTTAAAGCAAGTTGGCTTTTTTTTAACCTAAGGTTAAATAACCTATGGGGACCACACAGGATCGGTTTTGACCGATGAAAACGGTGCATCAGACCGTTGTCCCCTGGCTAACCTATCGTTATCAGGTTATCAGCAAATTGCAGGTAAATAATTTGGCTTATTTATTAGGAATTGTGACTCTTCACTCTTCAGTAAACTGTGCAAATTTTCACTTCAGATATTCAATCACGTAAAAAGAAAACTCCTGTTTACATACACACTTGATTAGGTATTTAAAGTAAACAGGAATTTGCTTTTCACAAAATTGTATACTTTATAAACTTTCAAAATGCTGTAATAACAAACAGACCTCAGTTTACAGACTAACTTTACTAGAATGCATTAAGCTTGTGTATTATATGGGGTATTTTTTATTTAAAAAATGTAATTTTGGTCGGAACACCATAATCTATGTGGATATTCTCAACTCCTTTAACAAATTAGCCTCGTGTTCTAATAATTGTATATGACTTATGTTTCATAGCATGATGTAAGAAACAGTGGTACACAATAACCCATGAAAATCAATTAAAAAACAACCTTCAGTTGGCAACATGCTTCAAAAATCAGTTTGCTATGGATTGTTATATGCAATTGCTCTTTTGCACTATATAATTACTGTTTAGATGCTTCTGTATTTAAATGCTAGAGTATGATTTAATCTTACAATGGCAAAATATGACTACTAAAGTTAAAATATCTAGTAAGCGGTCTATCATCAGCTGGTGACAAACATAGCTTTCATACACTTAACTTTTTTTGTTCTTTTATGGGTTTGAGAAAGTAGAGATCGTCACAAATTCCCGATAGTCATTCCAAAATAATTCCAGTACAGTTTTGCTGTTATTAAGCCCTACAAAGAGGAACAAGATCCTTAGATTAAAGCATTCTAAATCAAACATACAATGTTCATTTTAATTCATTTGCTACACATGATATTCATGTTGGTATATTTCTTATTATTTATTCCTGTATGCATGTTAAGTTGTAGTCAATAAAGTTTTTGATAAAACAAATAAGGATAAAGGCATTTTCATTTTAGTAAAATGTGGAATCAAGACATTTCGGCAGAATCATATACAATGTATTAAAAAATACAATACGCACTCACCCTCCTCTGGCATCTGTCCTCAAGAGCCATAGGCATACGCTTTAGCCATAGAAGCCCACAAAATTTCAATGGGGCTCAGGGCAGTAGTGCCTCATTCGGACCTAGCTTGTCATCCTGAGTTTTAGCAGAGCAGGGGTCTGGAGAGCATTAAAAAGCTGCTAGTGGCTACAATTTCTGTTTAGATTTACCAAAACCATATAATATGGAGTCAAACCTCATTTCAATTTGTATGCAATCAGTCAGACATAGTTTAAGGTAAATCTAAAGGAAATTGAACAACAAAAATTGTATAATGTGTATCCAGCTTTAAAATGCACTGCATCAACTGCTAGGGCAATTTTGCAATGTACCTCACACTTATTCCTCTGCAAGTACTGCCACTGAACATTTTCCTGATTGATCGGTACTGGCAAGAATGTCATAGTGCTGAAGGTTGACATTCTGTCTTTCCCCCACCCATTGATCCACCAATAGCAATAGAAGATGAGACACATTGAAATATGGAGGAGGAGCTGTATATGTGTTTGAGGGAAATAATTAAATCATAGGGAGGGGGGTCAATACACAGGGAAAGCAACTCAACAGCATATCTTCTACTGCTGTCTATTCTTCCAATCAGCATAGAGCCTAAAGTGACCCTATTAGGGGCTTAAAAATGGCAAAAAAAATCCCCTTATATGGTCACTTTCAAAAATAAACACCGGCCTGGTGATCTGTAGTACATTAAACAGGTGCCCTGTGGTGCACAAAAAAAATAGGTTGCCCAATGCACCACAACATACCAAAATTTGTGCATGCAGTGTTTTTGGTTGCACATTGCAACACACATATAATCACCTCCATTGGCATTGAAGGTGCATCCAATAGAATAAATGGTACTGCATCCCACCCACACATGTACTATACATTGACATGGATTGCAGCATTACCACAATACAGGCATACCCCAGTTTTAAGTACACAATTGGCTTTATTTACTAAAGCTGGAAAGCACAAAATTAGGCTCACTTCTGCATATAAACCAATGAGCTTCTAACCACAGCTTGTTCAATTAAGCCTGGTAATAAAACCTGGAAGCTCATTGGTTTCTATGCAGAAGTGAGCCTGATTTTGCTCTTTACAGCTTTAGTAAATAAACCCCATTGTGTACTTAAAATTGGGGTATGTCTGTACAATAATGTGAATAGGTCCTTATGCTAACAAGCTTACCTGTCCATTATAATATAAAGCATATAATGTAGTTCAATGTAAATATAGGATTGTATCCACTCTCCTTGTAATGAGAATTAAAGTGAACCTGTCCTTTCAATTTCTTTCATTTTTTTTACTAATTTGACTATATAAAAATCTGCTTACTTTCTATGGGTTACTGCACTTTGCACATAGTTGTTACATTTTTCTCCAATAGTGGCATTTTGCAATAAACATAAGACTAGGCTTATACTAACGGCAGAGTTTGCATTTGACAGGCAGTGAGGAGGCAATATGTCACTTCCTGGCCACCTGTTTTAAAGCGGTAAAGTGCACACACTTGCAGGGTGGTTACGGCATGGCCCTAGTCACTTGAATGGGTTGCATTCAGAAGGGCAACCATTTTTGACCTGGCTGAGGTATGTGTACATGTACAACCCTGTTTAGCTGCCTTTGCAGTTTAAATGGGACATTTGGAAGGGGGGGGCAAAACAATGTGGCTACCTGATTTTAATACCCTGGAAAGTCTTACAATGTCTTTGTCCCCACAAAATATAAGCTATACTTTATTAAAATACAATGCAGGAGGGCAGTTTCCACATTTTTAACTTTTTGTTAGGACAGTGTTCAACTCTAGTTTACAGCTGACATCCCCACCTAAACATTACAATGCATGGAGAACTTGTAATGTTAACCACTTCAGGCCCGGACCAATATGCTGCTAAATGCCCAAAGGCGTTTTTACAATTCGGCACTGCGTCAGTTTAACAGACAATTGCGCGGTCGTGCGACGTGGCTCCCAAACAAAATTAGCATCCTTTTTTCCCCACAAATAGAGCTTTCTTTTGGTGGTATTTGATCACCTCTGCGGTTTTTATTTTTTGCGCTATAAACAAAAATAGAGCAACAATTTTGAAAAAAATGCAATATTTTTTACTTTTTGCTGAAATAAATATCCCCCAAAAACATATATACATTTTATTTTTCCTCAGTTTAGGCTGATACGTATTCTTCTACCTATTTTTGGTAGACATGTGCATTCGTTTTCGTTAGAATGCATTTTCGTCCGAAAATCGTGTTTTTTCGTTTTAACAAACGATAACGAAAGTGCAAGAAACGAAAACCGAAAGATCCGACATGAAAAATGCTTTATTTTCGTTGCGGTAAAAATTCGATATAGAGAGATTCGACATTATAGGGAAAAGATTTGACATTATAGAGAAAAGATTCGACATTATAGAGAAAAGATTTAACACTATAGAAATAATAGATTCGACATTACAGAGAATAGATTTCGATTTATGAGACGTAAAGATTCGACGTTCCGTCGAATATTCTTTTGATCATTCACCGGTAACTAAAAAGATTCGACGTTCCGTCGAATATTCTTTTGACCGATCGACAGAAAAAGTATTATTGGATTTTCGGACAAAAGCTATTCCCCAACGAAAAACTAAATAAATCAAAACAATTTTCAGGAGTAACTAAATACATTTATTTTCCAAACGAAAACGAAAAAACGAAACGAAATATTTCAGTCTGCACATGTCTAATTTTTGGTAAAAAAAATCGCAATAAGCGTTTATCGATTGGTTTGCGTAAAATGTTTTTATTATTATTATTTTTTTTACTACTAATGGCGCCGATCAGCGATTTTTTTCATGACTGCGACATTATGGCGGACACTTCGGACACATTTTTGCGACCATTGTCATTTTCACAGCAAAAAATGCATTTAAATTGCATTGTTTATTGTGAAAATGACAGTTGCAATTTGGGAGTTAACCACAGGGGGCGCTGTAGGATTTGTGTGTGTTTACAACTGTAGGGGGTGTGGCTGTAGGTCTGACGTCATCGATCGAGTCTCCCTATAAAAGGGATCACTCGATCGATGCAGCTGCCACAGTGAAGCACGGGGAAGCCGTGTTTACATACGGCTCTCCCCGTTCTTCAGTTTCGGGGAGCGATCGCGAGGGGGGCAGCTAGAAACGAATAGCCGCGCCCTCGTCCCAGATCGTTCCCCGCGGGTTTCCAACCGCTGCATGTAGCGGGGGGGTCACGATTCGGACCCCCGACCCGCGCAAAGGCAGGGACGTAAATATACGCCCATCTGCCTGTACGTGCCATTCCGTGGACGTATATGTACATGCGGCGGTCGGGAAGTGGTTAAACAAGTAAAAAGCACAGAAAGAACAAACCAGCAATTTATATATATATATATATATATATATATGTATGTATTTTTTTTTTTGGTTAAGCCAGAAGATTTGTGTGTGCGCCCCCTACCCGGAAATACAGAATCATGTATATGTGTGTGATTCTGCATTGCCGGCCCTTACTGTACCAGTAGTACAGTGCGCGGTCGGCAAGTGTTTAATGAAAACATGCAACAAATATAAAGTAGGTGTTATCTCATCTCAGTTTTGCTGCAAAAGTGGAATATACGCTTTAAACAGTCAGCTGGCACTGTTTAGAAACCTCTAGTAATCAAAAAGTATGTTATATAATTTCTCCTTGCAAAGCTTATGAGATATCTGACATGCAAATAATAACCTAAGATAATACATTTTACAGATCAATCATAAGATATAGAGCTACATTCTTACAATATTTCAAATATCTACATAATATCACTTTTATCCTTGAGCTACTTCGTGACAAATATGAAAACTCCCAAACCAATCTTTCCGCATACAATGCAGTTTTTTTTTTTTTCAGTTTACTGGCAAGCTCAAATTCTGCTTTGAGCATTATTTTTGTTATAATATTCAATTCCAGTTCCTTGTTAAATCCCTTGTGGTGTTGTTAGAAAACCAGCGGTAACGCATGAACAGTATTTTCACTTTAATATATTTTCTAGGAAAATACCTAAGCCAGCCCAGTTAAAGAGAAGTGCCAGTCTCTTGTGTAAAAATTTAAAGTCAGCAGCTACAAAAACTATAGCTGATGACTTTTAATAAACAGCCACTCAACGGTCCCACGATCCAGTGGTGTGCTCCCCCAGCCGTTTTCATCTCCTTTTGTCTGTCTCCAGCGATGGCGGTGATGTTAACTGTGGACTCTTGGCAGCAAGCCGTGCTGCTCCTTGTGAATGGTCCAGTAGTCATTTGGAAGTTGTCACATGTCCCAGAAGACTGCGGAAAGGGAGGGGGAGGAGAACTTCTGATTGCCTAGGCCAGTGTGTTTCAACTCCAGTCCTCAAGGCACACCAACAGGTCAGGTTTTCAGGCTTTCCATTATTTTGCACAGGTGATTTGATCAGTTTCACTGCCTTGGTAATCATCACAGCCATTTCATTTGAGGGAAATCCTGAAAACTTGACCTGTTGGTGTGCCTTGAGGACTGGAGTTGAAAAACACTGGTCTAGGCGATCGGAGCATGTAAGTGGGATCGCTACCCGCTCCCCAAAAATGCCATTACTTTACCAGGGGCAGGGGCGGAACTTCCGCTTTTGGGTGGAGCTCTGTATTAAGCTAAAAAGCAATAACACATGGTGTATTTTTTTTCTTTTATACTGTGGTATACAACATACTGGTGCTTCAATATTGACTTATATGGGGGGAAAGAGGACTGATTTTTTAAATTTGTTAAGAGCTTTCTGCATCTTACCAATACATAGGGATGATTTTCTAAAGGCACTTTGTACTCTGCAAGGGTATTTGTTCCAGAACTTGGTAAATGAGGTAAAGCTTTACGTTGCAAAGAATACTCAATCACACGCAAGACAAATAGAAAAAACAGCATTGTTGCTTGCACATGGTTGTATGATGGAAGTTAGCACATATTCCTCTCATTTACTAAGCTCTGGAGCTAATGACCTTGCAGAGTGCAACCACAATTGCAAATTATTCAATCTATTTGCCTTTAGTAAATCAACACTATTGTGTTACCTGTATCAACAATCTCAATGATACCATGAAATAAAAATTACCATGTTGTTAATGTGGACCTGAAATAAAATGAGAATTTGATATGTTAAAGCAGGGCTGGATTGGGGGGGGGGGGTCTTGCATTCAGCAGGATAAACCATATAACTAAAGCCCAGCCCAATCCAGCACAGCTGAAGCACAGGAGTCACTACCATTGCAGTGTCCTTCCCCAATTCAGGAGGACAGAGTGTATGGCCTGGCCACACCATTTAAAAGTATGTGAATGCCTTAGAGAATAGACACAGGTTTTGTTCAATCATCCTTTTTAACCACTTCCCATCCCGCCCACAGTCATATGACATCTGCAAGGTGGCTATCCCATCCTAAGTGGGCATCATATGACGTCCTTGGCTTCACGTGATTGCTCGTGACAGAGCAGGAACGTGGATCTGTGTGTGTGTAAACACACAGATCCAAGTCCTGTCAGGAGAGAGGAGACAGATCCTGTGTTTCTAGTATATAGGAACACCGATCGTTCTCCTCCCATAGTCAGTCCCAATCCCCCACAGCTAGAACACACAGTGATGGAACACATTTAACCCCTTCATTGCCCCTAGTGTTAACCCCTTCCCTGCCAGTGTAATTTATACAGTAAACCGTGGCTATTTATAGCACTGATCGCTGTATAAATGTCAGTGGTTTTAAAATAGTGTCAAAAGTGTTCAATTTGTTCACCACATTGTCGCAGTCACAGCCATTACTTGTAAAAAAAATTATAATAAAAATGCCATAAATCAATACTCTATTTTGTATGCGCTAAAACTTTTGTGCAAACCAATGAATATACACTTATTGCGATTTTTTTTACCAAAAATATGTAGAATACATACAGGCCTAAGTTGTGGAAAACATTTGTTATTTAAAAAATACATTTGTGATATTTATTATAGCGAAAAGTAAAAAATACTGTGTTTTTTTCAAAATTGAGCGCAAAAAATAAAAAACCTAGAGGTGATCAAATACCACCAAAAGAAAGCTGTATTTGTGTGGAAAAAATGATCAAAATTTTATTTGGGTACAGCGTTGCGTGACCACGTAATTGTCATTCAAAATGTTACAGCGCTGAAAGCTGAAAATTGGTCTGGGCAGGAAGGGGGTTAAGGTGCCCGGTATTGAAGTGGTTAAGCTACCCCCAGGGTTATGCACAGTCTTGCCATACCTACCATTATGTTGCACGTAGCCACAAGTATAAAATGAAGGTGTTTTAATACTATGCACCCCCAAATCAGACAGGTTAGATCCAGCTCTTTGTTAACCACTTGCCGACCGTTCTATAGCTGAATAATGGCTACAGCGCAGCTGGCCAGTTCTGGGAGGGCGTCATATGACATCCTCCTGTGATCGTGCCTGCCATTTGGGTGGCATGCTCTTTGATCGCTGTGTCCTCCGGATACAGCTGATCACAGTTTGAGGTAAAGAGCAGCTCTTCATTACGGTGTAAACACAAGCCAGTTATTGGCATTCCTTTCTTCATGCTGACAGCATGAGATGAGGAGAGAGTTGATAACCGGCTTGTGTGAAAGGAACATCTACACTGATAATCAGGGCACTGATTATAAGTGTCCTGATTATGAGTGCAGTCCCAACAGTGCACACAAGTGCTGCCTATAAGTGCCCACCAGTTTTGCCAATCAGTGCCCACCAGTGCTGCCAAAAAGTACTCATCAGTGCTGCCAATCAGTGCACATCAGTATCAGCTATCAGTGCTGTCTACCAGTGCCCATCAGTGCCATCTACCAGTGCCATTGATCAGTGCCATCCATCAGTGCCATCTATCAGTGCCACCTATCAGTGAAGCCTCATCAGTGCCTCCTCATCAATGCCCACCAGTGCCCTCTCATCAGTGCTCATCAGTGCAGTCTGTCAATGCCCATCAGTGCTGCCTCATCGTGCAGCCTATCAGTGCCCATCAGTGCTGCCAATCAATGCCCATAAGTGCCTCATCAATGTTACCTATCAGTACTGTCTATCAGTGCCCATCAGTGCCACTTACCAGTGCCAATCAGCACTGCCTATCAGCGCCCATCAGTGCTGCTTATAAGTGCCGCCTATCAGTGCACTTCAGTGCCATCTGTTAGTGCCCATCAGTGCCATCTATCAGTTCTGCCTCATCAGTGCCATTTCATCGGTGCCCATCAATGCAGCCTCATCAGGGAAGGAGAAAAATTACCTGTACACAAAAAATTAAAACAGACTATGAAAAATGTTTTTTTAGACATTTTTGTTCTTTTTTCTTTAAGTTAGCAATTTTTAAAAAATAAACTGTGGTGATTAAATACCACCAAATAAAAGCTCTTTTTGTGTGAAAAAATAGGATACAGTGTTGCATGACCGTGGAACATCTGAAACATTATTTGTGCCTCAGCGGCACCCTGAAAAAGTACCCTTTGTCTTAAATGCCTTATATAAAATAGTAGCACACTTCCTGGTATGTGGAGGTATCTTGGCACTCCTGTGCCTGCAGCCTTACAGCTGTAAATCTGTTGTATGATATCTAGAGCACTGCTGCCTCTAACTGCTTGTGTTTGGAGATTTGGTGCTGTCATGTCTATACTGATCTCAATTCCCCTTGCTAGAGGTTCTGTTATGAGGAAGCAAAGCCCTTCCTCTACCAAGAGGGACAATTCTACACAGAGACACAGTGCAGAACAAGACATGGCAAGTCAGTGTAGCACCGGGTTACTTTCAGAACCGGTGCTATCATAAATTTAGGGGAAAATTCAGAGAAATTGGTTTGAATTGGTTTGATTGTTTAAATTTGGGTCTCTGCTCTAGCTTGGCTGTACTGTGGGCTGACCTTTTATCCAGGGACACCCAGACAGCAGGGGGCAAGAGCAATTGATCTGCTGGGTGGGCCCAGTGATCGACTGGGTCCCTAATCTGGTGGGGGTCCCCGAGCTGTCCGTCCAGTGGGAGGAAGCTGACCTATGAGGAGTCTGTCCAAAAGATACCAAGCACGAGGCTGGTGTCCCAGGAGGGGCCTGTCCATTCATCGGGGGACAACCTTGGTTCTGACAAGCTGGATGTTGGTCGCCTGTCAGTCACTAACTTAGTAAAAACTACTTGAAGGAGATCTGGGTGCTGAATTTACTAAAAGAGAATTCCGGACCATCATTGACTACATTCTTTCTGTGGCAAGGACTTAATCCTAAATTCGAGTGACACTCTGGCTGCCAGGCTAGTGAGAGAGGCCTGTCCAGGTGCGCTATGCCCACTCCGGCTGGAGTAGCGAAGAAAAGTGTTGATTCGAAGAAGAACTGTTTCCCGTATGCAGTTACACGTGGATCTGCTGTCTCCTATTTACTATCCCTTCACCTTTCCACTGTTCAATTGTTTTTACCCGGCTGGGTTGGGAAAAGAACAGAAAAGACATTCCATTTACTACAACTCTCATCAAGTACCCTAGACACTGGAGATACAGTGGTAACGTGCCACCCAAAACAAACCAGCAGCACCTTCGGGGGTAGTGCTATATCAGTAATATGGAAAAGATCAGCTGCAAGAATATTACAGACAATGGTGTTGATAAGTCCTTTGACCTCAACATGCCTTTTTAGCTACACCTTCCCGGGGCTAGTTTCTCTTCAAAGACTTTTAATATGGTCCATATATGCAAAAGTCTAGATTTTTAGTATTTTTCAAGGATTCAGTTAATAGACATTTATTCCATTCAAACTATTGCACTACAAGATATTGAGTTATTAAACATCTGATAATATGTTCTATTGTATGCAACCCATACAGCAATTATGTGACCATTTCCAATTGTTTCACTACCAAACATGTAGTAACATTTTGTAGCTTTGTGCCAAATAAACATTTGAGCTTAAGCCCAGGTTCACACATGTGAAATCGCATCTCAAATCGGCGGCATTTGCCGGCAATTGACGGCAATGACACCGTCCTAATTGGTGCGACTCCGCATCTGCAAAAAGTAGTTCCTGTACTACTTTTTGCAATATCGAGCCACGATTTAAATTGACATCTGTGCAGAAACCTGCACAGATGTCTCTTAAATCGTGGCCGAAATCGGGACTGCCAGCGTGAGTGAAATCGTGCAAGGTCAGCTGAACTCGCACGGCTTCACTCCCACAGCCCAGTGTGAACCTGGGCTGAAGACATCCATAATCATTGCAGACACCCTCCCCTTGTCTGTTGCTGAGCACATTGTAATTGAGAAAAAACCAAGCCACCTTTCCCTAGACCCCATTTTGCAGACTTACAGCAGGAAAATCTCCCACATGTGCACACATATGCATTATATATAAGAAGAATGTCAATGTTATCTTAAGAGCATAAGGGCTTGTGCACATGACTGCATGACTTTACATATCACCTTGCTTGCAACAGCTTCCTAAGTAAAATATTGTCTATACACTGTACACATGTAAAGCTTGTGCAAACATTTACAATTATACGAAGAACAGCACACGTGAGGACACATGTGGCTCCCTCCATCTAGCATCCTTGGTTTCTAGGGTGCAGACTTTTAGGTTGCTATGATGCAGGTCGCTCCTACTGCCAAGCATGCTTGGTTGCTAGGATGCAGATGGTTTCTGCTGCCTAGCATTCTCGGCTGCTAACATGCAGGCAACTCCTGGTGCTTAGCTTCATTGGTTACTAGAACGCAGGCAGCACTTGACACCTAGATTAGGACGCAGGCAGCATAAACCACCTAGATTGGTGTTCTGGGCCAATAGCGTAAATTTATGCTACACTCTGTATGCATGTAAACTTTGCTACAAAAAATATTTAAAAGGGGAAGTGTGTTGAATACGATTAATAAGTAGGATCATGGACAAATTGTTTTTTTTTTCTTACACAGCCGAACGTAGTTCAGACTACAGAGCTAACAAGAATTAAGCGAATTAATTGGTATTGTAACAATTTGTATGATCTGACTGTGTGTGCCCCGTCAGCACCACATTCAAATTGCACTACACTTGTGATCTGCAGCGGCTGTCGGTGCAAAGTTAACGAGACCACAAACGGAAGTTGCTAAAGTACCATGCAAACCAGTTGCAGTGTGTTTAGTGCATGCACTCATTTTGGCCCATTCAAAATTACAGTAAGTGAATTAAAAAATATATTACAGGGGCAATAAGTAGTGGATGTGTATGGATTATTTTTAGAAAATAAAGATATCATACTTTAACCCCTCATCAACACCAGTAAAATGATTGTCCTAGGTAGGCTGCACTGTCGGTCAGCATATAAAATAAAAGAAGGGGGCAATGACACAGCATTAGGGATGAGCCGAACACCCCCACGTTCCGTTTGCACCAGAACCTGGGAACAGACAAAAAGTGTGTGTGAACTTTAGAAACCTGTTAAAGTCTATGGGACTCGAACGTTTGAAATCTAAAGTTCTAATTTTAAAGGCTAATATGCAAGTTATTGTCTTAAAAAGTGTTTGGGGCCCCGGGCCTGCCCCAGGTGAGTGTTTGGGGACCTGGATCCTGCCCCAGGGGACATGTATCAATGCAAAAAAAGTTTTAAAAACTGCAGTTTTCAGTGTTCATCCGCTGACACCCACAATCACATAGGGACCTATGTATGTCCCTTTTTCATCCTCAGACGGATGGATGAAAAAGCGGACATACGGCCCGCACGTGTATAAGGGGCCTTAAGGTTTTGATTTTGTCAAAAAAAATTTGAACAAGCTGAAGTTAGAAGCTGATTGGCTATCATGCACAGCTGCACCAGATTTTGAACTTTCCAGTTTTAGTAAATCAACCCCACTCAGTCTGCAATATTGTGAAGTTGGTATGTGCCTTGTGTAGTGTGGCTCAAAAGTGATATGGTCCAGAAATATTTAGACAGAATAAAGGTGGATAAAGCACCTGGACCAGATGGCATCCACACACAGATCCTAAAAGAATTGAGCTCTGAAATTTCAAAGCTATTGTATCTAATTTTTAGGGACTCATTGACTGCTTGCCGACCTGCCGCCGTCATTTTACTGCGGCAGGTCGGCTCTCCTGGGCGAGAGCCCGTAGCTCTACGTCGGCTCTTCTGTGGCCACTAGGGGGCACGTGCGCGCTGGCTCGCCCCCGAGTCCTGTGCACGGGCACACACGATCGCTCGTTACAGAGCAAGGATCGGAAGCTATGTGTGTAAACACACAGCTCCCGGTCCTGTCAGCGGGGGAAATGCTGATCTTCTGTTCATACAATGTATGAACAGAAGATCAGTGATTTCCCCTAGTTAGTCCGCCCCCCCATACAGTTAGAACACACCCAGGAACATACTTAACCCCTTCCCCGTCCCCTAGTGTTAACCCCTTCACTGCCAATGGCATTTTTATAGTAATCCAATGCATTTTTATAGCACTGATCGCTATAAAAATGCCAATGGTCCCAAAAATGTGTCAAAAGTGTCCAAATAATGTCGCAGTACTGAAAAAAAATGCTGATCGCCGCCATTACTAGTAAAAAAAAAAATATTAATAAAAAATTGTAGAAGAATACGTATTGGCCTAAACTGAGGAAAAAAATATTTTTATATATTTTTTGGGGATATTTATTACAGCAAAATGTAAAAAATATTGCATTTTTTTCAAAATAGTCGCTCTATTTTTGTTTATAGCGCAAAAAATAAAAACGGCAGAGATGATCAAATACCACCAAAAGAAATCTCTATGTGTGGGAAAAAAAGGACGCCAATTTTGTTTGGGAGCCACATCACACGACCGCGCAATTGTCAGTTAAAGCGACGCAGTGCCGAATCACAAAAAGGTGCTCTGGTCATTGGGCAGCAATATTGTCCAGGGGTTAAGTGGTTAATGACTGCAATAGTATCACTGGATTGGCGCAGGGCCAATGTGGTGCCTATATTAAAATAGGGAACAAAGTCTTTACCAAGTAACTATAGCGCTTTTAGTTTAACTTCTAGAGTTGGGAAGATACTGGAGAGATTAATAAAAGACCACATAGATGAGTTCTTGCTGGAAAAAAAAACTATTTAAGCAACAGACAGCATGGATTCATAAAAGACAGAAGTTGTCAGACAAACCTGATTTATTTTTATGAAGAGGTAAGTATAACCTTGGACAGAGGCGTGGCAGTGGACGTGGTATACTTGGATTTTGCAAAAGCGTTCGATACAGTTCCCCACACACGGCTCATGTGTAAGGTAAGGTCTACAGGATTAGATATATCAGTTTGTAAATGGATAGAAAACTGGCTAAAAGACAGAATTCAGAGAGTAATGGTTAATGATTCATAATCTGAATGGTGGAAGGTCATCAGTAGTGTACCTCAAGGTTCAGTGCTAGGACCCTTACTTTTTATTATATTTATAAATGATATTGGGTCTGAGATCAAAAGTAAAATTAATGTCTTTGCAGATGACACCAAGCTATGCAGCGGAATAACGTCCTCCAATTTACAAGCCGAATGCAATGCTATGTGGCAGACAAGGTTTAATGTTGATAAATGTAAAGTTATGCACTTAGGGGCTGAGAATATGCATGCATCATACATACTAGGAGGAGTTCAACTGGGGGGATCCGTAGTGGAAAAGGATCTCAATAATGGCATACAATGCCAAGCTGCGGTTTCCAAAGCGAGCAAAGTCCTTTCTTGTATTAAGAGAGGTATGGACTTAGAGAGATAGAGATATCATTTTGCCCCTGTACAAATCATTAGTAAGACCTCATCTGGAATATGCAGTCCAGTTTTGGGCACCAGTTCTCAAAAAGGATATCAGGGAGCTGGAGAGATTGCAGAGAAGGGCAACCAAGTTGATAAGAGGCATGGAGGAGCTTAGCTATGAAGAAAGATTAGAGGAACTAAATGTATTCACTCTTGAGGAGAATAAGGGGGGATATGATCCACATGTACCAATATATAAGGGGTCCATATAGTGAACTTGGTGTTGAGTTATTCACTTTACGTTCAACACTGAGGACAAGGGGGCACTCTTTACGTCTAGAGGAAAAGAGATTTAATCTCCAAATACGGAAAGGTTTCTTCACAGTAAGAGCTGTGAAAATGTGGAACAGACTCCCTCCAGAGGTGGTTCTGGCCGGCTCAGTAGATTGCATTAGGAAAGGTGTGGATACTTTTCTAAATGTTGATCCAGGGAATATCCGATTGCCTCTCGGGGGATCAGGAAGGAATTTTTTTCCCCTGCTGTAGCAAATTGGATCATCGCTCTGCTGTTTGTTTTTTTTTGCCTTCCTCTGGATCAACTGTGGGTATGGAGTTGGGTGTATGGGATTGTACTATGTTTTTTATTTTGTTTGTTTATTTTTTTGTGGTTGAACTGGATGGACTTGCGTCTTTTTTCAACCTGACTAACTATGTAACTATGTGTTAATCATCTGGTTAATAGATACATGTCATTTCTTTCAAAACCTACAGCCAGTTGTAAAACAGGAAATCTTGAACTCTTTTAAGAACTGTCTGTTTAACCTCTTAAGGACTGGAAGATTTGCCCCCTAATGATCAGGCCATTTTTTTCGATGCACTGTAGTGGGAATCTGTACCAAACAAAATTGGGTTCTTTTGGTGGTTTTTGATCCCCTCTGTGGTTTTTATTTTTTTGCGCTACCGACAATTTTGAAAAAAAAAAAAGTTTTTGCTATAATAAATATAAATGTCTTCATCAGTTTAGGCCAATATGTATTCTTCTATATATTTTTGGTAAAAAAAAAATCACAAAAAAATTATATTGATTGGTTTGCGCAAAAGTTCTGCGTCTACAAAATAGGGAATAGATTTATGGCATTTTTATTATTATTTTTTTATACTAGCAATGGCGGTGATCCAATCCCGACATGTATCATCACGTCACTTGGCTTCATTCATAGTTACCCTGATGAAGTCACGTGACGTGACAATACACGTTGGGATTGGAGCACCGAGCACAGACAGAGTCTGACGCTAAATTACGAGCTTGGCGCTCGTAGATGTTTTTTTTTTAACAGAAAAGAGTTTTATTAGACAAATCAGCATTACAATACAAATACGGTACAGAAGTTACAGCAACGTAGAAATCAGAGCGTCAGAAGTGTACATCACATCCAGGGGCACAACCCAAGCAATGAAGATCGGGTAGATGTCAAACATATATAAGAAGTATATCTTATCAATAATACTTTGGCCGCCTCAAACAACAGCGTCAAGGGAGGGGGGACAAAAACAACAACCGTCGGGGGAGGGCCAGCTGTCCTGGTCATTTAGTCTGGAGGGGGGTCAGGGGCATCGCGGGTCTCCGTCCAGGCAGACCAGATTTTGTCAAACTTCCCCGGGCATTGTCTATTCTCATAAGTCAACCTGTACAGGGGCAGGACCGAGTCTACCGAGCGCTGCCAAGAAGCACAGGCGGGGGGGTCCTCAGATTTCCATTTCAACAGAATCTCTCGCCTAGCATAAAATAGGGAGAAGGTCAGGCATAGCTTATCGTATCTGTCGCCCTCCACATCCTCCAGATGGCTCAGTAACAGAACTGTCGGGTCGACCGGGACAATCGTCCTGCTCACATCAGACAGCCTGGAGGCAACCGCCGTCCAGTACGGTCGGAGCTTCGGACACGACCAGACCATGTGCCAGAACGTACCTATGTCCTGTTTACACCTTTGGCAGTTAGGATCCCGTAGCGGGTATATACGGGCCAGCCTCTCCGGGGTATAGTAGGCCCTGTGGAGAAATTTGAACTGTATAAACCTGTCTTTCGCAGCAATCAGAGAGGGAATGTACGAGGAGATGCAATCCTCCCACCCCTCTTCGTCCAAGGACGGTATATCGGCCCTCCATTTATCCCAGGATTTGGTAAGTTTGGTGTCATACGCAACAGTGAGATATAGGTATAGGGACGAGAGAGGGCGGTCCATTACACTAGAGGCCAAGAGTCGCTCTATGGAGTCAGACTCCAGAGTTAGGGGTTCGGGAAATTGGGCCTCAAAAGCATGTTTGAGCTGCCAGTACCGGAATTGAAAAGAGACAGGCAAGGAGTACGTCCGACGCATCGTCTGGAAGGGCATAAGTCTACCCTCGAGGACTATATGGCGCAAAGTGACGATGCCCTTCTTTGCCCACAGGGAGGGGTCCGGAATGTTATTCAGGTGGGGCAACATAGGGTTACCCCATAGGGGCATATGCGGTGTCATGTGGGCTGGCCTCCTGTATATGGTTCGGGCCTCCTGCCAAACCTTAACTGTGGTCCGCATAAGGGCCGTCATAGAGGGGGCCGCTCTTAGGCCTCGGAACGGCAGGTTACTCAGGGCTGCATAGGAGCCCAGGATAGCCGCCTCCAGGGTGACCGCCGGGTTTTGTCTGGGCTGGGAGAACCACCACCGGACTGTAACCAGCACTGCTGCCCAGTAATAGAGCAAAAAGTTTGGGAGCGCCAGGCCCCCACCAGACAGGGGGAGATACAGAATCTGTCTCGCCACCCTAGGGGGCCTCCCAGCCCACACAAAGGATATAAGCAGGCCCTCCAGTCTCCGAAAGAATGCCCTAGGAATATGCGAAGGGGTATTACGGAAAAAATATAAGAACTTTGGAAGGAAAATCATTTTTAGAAGATTAACCCTCCCCACTGGCGTTAGGGGAAGAGTACGCCACGCCGCACATTTGGCCGCCAGCTGGGTCATAAGTGGTTGAATGTTCCTATTCACATAGTCACCTGTCCTACCACAAATCTTAATGCCCAGGTAGGTAAACTCCTCCACCCACTGAAGCGGTGTGTGTGTCGGGGTTCGCAAGACCGAGGAGTGTAGTGGGAACAGAACCGATTTGTCCCAGTTAATGCGGATGCCTGAATACCGGCCTAACTGGTTGAAGAGATCCAAGGCTACTCGCAAAGAGGAGGAGGGGTCCGCCAAGTAGAGCAGGGCATCATCCGCATACAAAGATAGCTTCTCTTCAATCGGGCCTATCTGCAGTCCCTGAACCCTCGTCTCTGCTCTCAACAATATGGCAAGGGGTTCTAAGGCTAGGGCAAACAAACCCGGTGAGAGGGGACACCCCTGCCGCGTGCCACGACCAAGGTGAAATACCTCAGACAGGCAACCGTTAGTTCTAATTCTAGCTGATGGACAGGTGTATAGCATGCGTACCCATTTTGTGAAGACCGGGCCAAACCCGAAACTAGAGAGCACCTCCCACAGGTAGCCCCACTCGACAGAGTCAAAAGCTTTCTCCGCGTCGAGTGAGGCCACCACTCCCGCCGACCCACCCCCGGCCCTATCAATATGGGTAAGGAGGCGCCTGATATTGATATCCGTACCCCTACCCGGCATAAGGCCTGTCTGGTCCGGATGTACCAGAGCAGTTATGACCGAGTTCAGCCTATTAGCAAGGATTTTGGCCAGGAGTTTTGCGTCCACATTTAGCAGAGAAATGGGACGATATGAGGAGCATAGGGTAGGATCCCTCCCCGGTTTGGGTATTACCACTATAACCGCCTCTCTCATGGTGTCAGGGAGCCTCCCCATTCGCAACGATTCAGCAAAAAGGGAATGAAAGCGAACCACGAGGTCCTCAGCATAATGTTTGTAGAACTCCACAGGGAGTCCGTCAGGCCCCGGCGTTTTACCCGCTTGCATGGATTTAAGGGCCCGTTGGATTTCCGTCACCGTGATGGGAGCATCGAGCTGTGCACGATACGTCGGTGTCAGAACCGGTATGTCAATGCCCTCCAGGTAGGTCCGGAGATCCGGAGCCTCATAATCCACCCGTGAACTGTAAAGGAGTCTATAATAGTTAGCGAAACACGTATTGATTCCCTCCGGGGAACAGACCAGTTCCCCCGTGGGGCCCGTAATACTCGGGACACACATCCCCCCCGCCTGTTCCCTAGAAAGCCAGGCCAGCATTCTCCCAGCCCTCTCTCCCTGCTCAAAGATCCGCTGGGACTGAGCAAGTAGTTTCTTCTGTGTAAGGGCAGTACGGAGATTAAGGACCTCCCCAGTCAGGAGCTGCAGTTGGGCATAGTGCTGGGGATCTCGAGATCTAAAATAAGTTTCCTCCGCCTTGGCTGCCTCTCTCTCAGCCCTCACTAGCTCCGCTCTACGCCCCCTACGAACCTTGGCAATAATGGTCTGGTAGTGTCCTCTCGTGGAGGCTTTAAAGGCATCCCACACAATAGCGGCATCCACCGTGCCAGCATTAACTGCCCAATATCCCGCCAGCTGAGCCTGAAACTGAGCATCCACTTCAGTGTCTGTAACCCAGAACCTAGACAGTCTCCACAGTCGAGCAGCAGGGCCTACCGAAAGATCAAGGGTCAGGAGCATCGGAGCATGGTCAGAAATTCCCCGGGGCAGTATACGTATGTCAGTGACTCTCGGCAGGACCGGGCCCCCCGCATAAACCAAATCAATGCGGGAGAACGTCTTGTGGGAGGCTGAGTGGCACGTGTAGGCCCGAGCCTGAGGGTGTTTCCACCTCCATACATCTGTCAATCCATAGGTGTCAGCCCAGTCAGCTAGGCCAGAGCTGGGATACCCCACAGATGTCAGCCGATCCATGCCCGAGTCAGGGACCAGGTTGAAGTCACCTAAAATCACAGTATTGTCAGAGGCAAACTCCGCCATATTACTAGTCACCTGGTTCAATATCGAAAAAGAGGCCGGCGGGGGCAGGTACAGGCCCACAATAGTCCAGGTTAAAGAGTAAATCACAGCATGAATAATAACATACCTACCGTCCGGGTCAAGGGCCAGATCCAGGAGCCGAAACGGGAGGGACTTGAGAACCAGGACACTAACCCCTCTAGCAAAACTAGAATACGTGGAATGATAGTGATGGCCCACCCACGGTTTTTTAAGAGCTAAAATCCTGCTCCCCATAAGGTGTGTTTCTTGCAGGATGCAAATGTGGGGGTTGTAGGACCTAATAAACTGGAACACCAAGGAACGCTTGGTTGGTGAGTTCAGACCCCTGGTGTTCCATGACAAGATATTAACTGCAGACATAACCTATGAGGGTAGCAGGGACTCCAGGATGACAACCCTTCCCGGTCTCCGGATTCGGCCTCCAGACCCAGGACGCACACATCTGAGAACCAAGTAATGCTGAAATATCAATCATTTGCATAACAAACAAAAACAGTAGAACATAAAAACCCAACAAAAAACCCCGGAACAGAAGAAGAAAAAAAAAAGGAAAAAAGGCCCAAGTAGGGCAACAGTCCCCGCCCCCCACCCCACCCACCCCCTTAAAACTGAGGAGGGTATACATCCCAAACAGTTTCAGCTCGCCGGCTGCAAAAATGGGGGTTCCGTGCAAGAGGTGAACTCAGCCCCCCAGATATTTCCAGGGGGGGGCCGAGCAACAGTCTGAGCAGCTAAGTGTGAGGCATCCGCTGGCAATGCAACAAGCTGCAAGGGACAGGAGTCCAAAAGCAGAAGAGCCAACAGGAATGCGTCCCAGCAGTAAAAATCAATCCTGTAGCGGGCGGGCATACAAGGTATTACCCTCCAGCGCCACATAAAAGGTGAAACAAAAAGAGGCGGCATGCCGCATTGATCTCCTGGCTATGTCCCTGCCAGGGGCGTTAACTTGGGCCTCCACATCTGCGTGGGCCAACTGCCACCATAAGAGCAGTGCACACCATGGTTACAAAACAAGGCACAACAGGTGCAATAAAGGATGTGGGTGCTCTAACCGTGGACCGCCCGTTTCCGGGCCAAGTTCGGAGCAGTGAAGGTGTCATGAGCTACTTACTATGCGGCCGATCAATGGGCCTGCGGCAACGAGTCCAGCCAGGTGGACACCTCCCTGGGGTTGTTGAAGAATCGGGTTGTCTCTCCGTCCTGGACCCGCAGACGGGCCGGGAAGAGGACACTGTAGCGGATGCTGCGTGCCCTCAGTGCCGCTTTAACATGGTCAAACGATTTCCTAAGCTTCTGGGTTTCCACCGAATAGTCAGGGAAAATCATCAATTTTGTATTCTGGTAGCGCAGGTCGCCCACAAGCCTGGAGGCGCGGAGAATTTCGTCTCTGTCCCGGAAGTTGAGCAGACGGAGAATGAAGGTTCGCGGTGGGGTCCCAGGAGGTCCCGGCTTGGGTGGAATGCGGTGCGCCCTCTCCACTACATAATGGGGCGACATACGAGCATCAGGAAGGAGGTCGCGCAACATACCCTCCACAAAGCCCGTGGGGTCATTCCCCTCTGCTCCCTCGGGAAGGCCGACAATACGAAGGTTGTTGCGCCGATTTCTATTTTCAGCATCTTCAGCTCTATACTCCAGGGCTTTTACTTTGGTGTGAAGTGTGCGGAGTGTAGCACTATGCTCTGCGACTGTGTCTTCAGTGTTGCTTACTCTTTGCTCAGTCTCCACGACTCTGGTCCTGAGCTTGTCCATGTCTTGGCGGATAAGGCCCATGTCCAACTGCACGGCTTCCATTTTCGCTGTCAACGTGGACTGGCAAGTAGCTATGGCCGCCATGACGTCCGCCAGCCAGGGGGGTCGGGATTCAGCCGACTCCATGGGACCCGTCTGGGACGCCCTGTGAGAGCTTCGGGTAGTACGGACCTGCGCCGGGGGATCAGCGGGTGTCTGGGGGGGGTCCGGCAGTGGCTGGAGGGGGTCCGGCAGTGGCAGAAAGATCAGTCTTTTGCCCCCTGCGCCGAACTTTGCGCCCGATTTGCGGCGCCTCATCCAGGGGTCGCACCGCAACAGGTGTGTATTACTCCAGGTGAGGGGGGGGGGAAGAACTGCAATGATGGGGGAGTCAGTCTCTAGCCCCCCTCACCGAGTCAGGTGTCCAGGCCTCTGTGCCCCAGCCAGGTACGTTAGAGTCCGTGTGAGGGGCTGTGCACACTGAGGGCAGCGTGCACACTGAGGGCAACGTGGAGGGCCCCACTGGCAGGAACCACAGTCCGATAGGAGGGTCTCTAGAGGGATGGGGGGTCAGTCCGTCCTACCTCCTCTCACCAGGCACTGCAGGGTGGCTACGCAGGTCAGAGCTCCAGGGTCCTTCAGGAAAAGGCCAGCCGAGACTGCTCCAGCCCCGCTCCCCGTCCGGAGCCTGCCAGGAAAGGCCGCGGCTGCGGCCTAGGTGCACGAGGCGGTCGGGCGTGTGCCTGGAGAAGAGCCGGCGGCCGCCGGTATCACAGCTTCTCTCCCTCTGTCCGGGTGTCAAGTCTCCCCCCTCTCTCGTAGGGGCCGCAGCGTGCCCAATCCACCGCCCGGAGCCTCGGGTGTAGCCAGGAAAGGCCGTGGACGCGGCCTAGCCGCACGATGCGGCCAGGAGTGCCTGAGGAAGAGCCGGCAGCCGCCGGTAATTCAGCGTCTCTCCCCACCGTCCGGATGCACTCCCTCCTCTCCTGCAGGGGTTACCGGGCAGCCAATCCTCAAACCAGAGCGCAGGGATCCGCCAGGAGAGGCCGCGGCTGCGGCCTAGCTGCACAAGGGTGCCGGGATGAGTGCCCAAAACCGCGCTGGCGAGTGGATGAACAGCCGCACTCCCCGTCCGCTATGTCCACTCACTGACCCGGCCTGCACCGGTGAGTAAGACGGCGTAAATAGCCCAGGATCCGGATCATGGGTCGAAATTCAGCGGAGCTCTCTGAAAAAGCAGCCGCTCACAGCACCATCTTGGCCACGCCCCCGCGCTCGTAGATGTTTACACTGTATTTTATTACTAAATGCAAGTTTTATTGATTTTATTAAATGTATTCATTATACAGAGTTATGCTATGGTCCCTCTTTCTTTCTTCTAATGCCATTGCTATACACCGAGCCTTGTCATTGGGAGTATGAGGACCAGAATATACTTCCATCTTAATAGCTGACACTCTGAGGGGGATACGAGTTCGGCACTCGTGGATTGACGCCCGCTGGCTTTTCTGCTTCATGTGAGTGCATCATCTCAAGACCTTACCTTTCTTTGGAGGTTCCCTCACAGTGTCACGCTATATGCACTCTGTATGTATCTTTTCTTTTCCATGATATACATGATATGTGACTTTGTTTAGCTGTTTGGACAAACAAAACGAGAGAAAATAGTTCCCCCAAAGAAGACCAAGATTAGAGCACTATGGAAAAAACACAAAATTTTATTAAGTAGAAATATCCAGACTAAGACCACATTTTTTGTGTTTGGACAAACAGCTGGGAGTTGAGCTGCTAGTGCACTCAGAGGTGTCATCACTGAAGATTTAATTTAGCACACTGCATCTTGGGTGGAGGTGTTTCATCTAGACACTGCCTTGTGGAGCATTTACTGGACTGTTATACCAGTTTTTCTTTCTATGGATGGGACTTTATCACATGTTTGATTTTTGTTATCACATTGTATTTTTGCACTATACTTTATGTACTGTACTTTTTTGTATTTATTAGTATTCATTTTATGAGTCTTTATTGTTAGTCATTACAGTATCATAGGTGTTTGTCCACTGCAACGTTATATGCACTCATTCTTACTGTTTATTGCAGTACCATTAGGTATTTTCCTTTGTCTAGTCCACTCACAGTCCCTTTCCCCCCTCCCCCCTTTCCCACGTCACTTTTCCCACAGTGCAGTCACCACTTTTTAATTCATTTATTACCCCTTCTGCTAGGATCAGATCCTCAGGTAATGCTGCAGTTCCCCCTTATTTTATGAGCAGGCCCCTCTTAACTCTCTTGTATTTTATTGTATTGTAACTGTAACTGCCTGCCTTTATATTGTAAAGTGCTGCACAAACTGTTGGTGCAATAAAAATCATGTATTATAATACATCCCCTCTTTGGCTTCAAAATAGCTTGAGTCACTGTCTTGTATTCAGTATGAAGATCAGGGAAATCAAGTTTGGTCAGAAGTCTTTTGCTGCATTCTTGTGGCATGTTAATGATATAAGATAAGAAACAAGTGAGTAAAGGCTCGTTCGTGCAAGCAGTCGAGGGAAGGGAAAAAGAACCATCCACCTAAATGCAGAAATGACAACAAGGAAATAAAAAGCAGAAACGTGCCTCTAAGGCCTTGTACACACTATCAAATGAGTCTGTTCAAATCGGTCGGACCGACCGATTTGAACAGATCTGTCTGCTGGGATTTTGGTTTGCTCGCGTGTACACACGAGCAAACCAAAATCCCCGCCAGCAGACAGCGCGCTGACGTGTCGGTGGCGTGGCGGTGACGTTGACGCCGCCACGTCTCCGCACCAGGAAGTAAAACACTCATTTCACTCAAATCATTTGGCGCGTGTGCGAGAAGACATGTCTGCTGGTTAGCATACTAACCAGCAGACATGTCTGGCGGATGGGTTCCCAGCCGACAGATTTCAGATTCTGATTGGCTCTGATGCAGCATCAGAGCCAATCAGAATAACTCGAATATTCGGCAAAAGGAATATTGCGCGATTTTCTTCTCCGCCCTTCTTTTGCATCAGAGCCAATCAGAATAACTCGAATATTCGGCAAAAGGAATATTGCGCGATATTCCTTTTGCCGAATATTCGAGTTATTCTGATTGGCTCTGATGCAAAAGAAGGGCGGAGAAGCTAATTGCGCAATATTCCTTTTGCCGAATATTCGAGTTATTCTGATTGGCTCTGATGCAAAAGAAGGGCCGAGTAGCTGATGCGATTCTTTTATGTTGCCGAAAATTCGCATTGCGAATTTTCGGCAACATAAAAGAGTCGCATCAGCTACTCGGCCCAGGGTCTCTCTCTAATCATACCAGCAATGCTTTTAGACGTCGATGGAGATCACTAGGATGTGATCTGTTTTAAAAATAAATTTGAAAAAATATGAATATTCGCCATAGCGAATATTCGCCGCAATATTAGAGTTATTCGCGAATACTCGAATATGCAATATTCGTAGCGAATATTCGCAATGCGAATATTCGTGAGCAACACTATTGTTCTCCTACTTTCCCTTTTATTTCGCTCTATCCTCATTTCTTGTTTTTTTTCCCCCATCCCTCCCTCTAGCCGTGTTTCTTGTTCTTTCTCTTACGCTTTCTTCTCTTTTGTTCCTCCGCCTCTTTTCCCCTTAAGCTTTAGTATGGGCATTAGACTAACGTCAGTGAGCTTTAGTATGGGCGTTAAACTGGCTTTCATCGAGCTTTAGTATAGGCGTTAGACTGTGGTAATTGGCTTTAGTATGAGCGTTAGACTGGCGTTATCGAGATTTAGTATGGGCATTAGACTGGCATTATCAAGCTTTAGTATGGGCGTTAGACCTACATTAATGAGCTTTAGTATTGGCATTAGACTGGCATCAGTGAGCTCTAGTATGGGTGTTGGACTTGTGTTAATTAGCTTTAGTATGGGCGTTAGACTGGTGTCAGTGAGCTTTAGTATGGGCGTTAGACTGGCGTCTTACAAGCATTAATTATGAGTTAAAAAAACGCTCCCCAAATGACTTATGGGCAGTTTTGAAGTGTTTGCTGAGCGTTAAGGCGCGTTAAAACTGGTACACAAATGCTTTTTTAAATGGGACCTTAGAGGAAATTAACAAATTTTAACTCCCCGCAAATGCCTGCCACAGCGTTTGCGAAGCATTACCATAGACGTGAATGGAAGACGTTAATAAGCTTCAAATGCCTCCTGACTCAACATGAGACTTAAATATTTAAACTACGCAACACAAACGCTTCATGTTTCGATAATGTGAACAGCACTGTGTGCTGTCCATTGTATAATTTTCTTAGGCATTTGAGGGGCATTTTTAAAGCCCCTCAAATGCCTACTTTTAATGCCAGTGTGAAATTAGCCTTAAAGTCAATCCTAATGAAATTTTAATGAACTTTAATGCCACCTACTGACCCCCTGTACACCTGCAGTATCTCCTTTGTAAACACAGAAATGCAGCTGCTCGGAGCTGTAACCATGTTGCAGTTTGATGCTGTCTTGTGGCAAATAGTTAAACGACACGTTGCGTTCATCAGGTGGTACCGCTGCTGACTGTGACTCATTCATGTAAAGGTGGCCTTGCCGCAACTGCCTGACAATCACATGCAATGCATACGCTTGCAAA
This sequence comes from Rana kukunoris, assembly GCA_029574335.1. Classification (NCBI taxonomy): domain Eukaryota; kingdom Metazoa; phylum Chordata; class Amphibia; order Anura; family Ranidae; genus Rana; species Rana kukunoris. The sequence continues at coordinate 226,868,912 of CM056052.1, forward strand.
ACATTAGCATTTTTGAGGGTCAAAGCAGGTGTTGAGCAGGCCACATACCGCCTTCTCACTGCCTATTAAATGCCATCTGAGAACCAATCCCTCATGAATCACTTTACAGAGGGGCAGTAGTATAGCCACACTTATGAACAAGTCCTTAAAGTGGATGTGAACTGAATTCATGAAATTTGAGCTGGGCACATATATCTGCAGTATTTTCTTATCTCTGTTCAAAAAGCCAAGTGCCATAGCTCTTAGCTCTTTCCTGAACCGTTCCTCTGTTATCAGCCTAATAACTCCTGGCAAATTCTCTGACACATTAGATAAATCAGCCTGAAATTTCTGTAAGGGGAGGTTCCTAAAATAGATTACCCCCCTGGCAGTATTCCTGAGTCTGACTCAGGGTTAAATTTCATTACCAAAAGTGGTAACCCCGAGCTAAACTCGGGATCGCCTCGCAGCAGCCACAGGCAGGGTTTACTTTCCTTGTCCCTGGATCCTGCAATGCCGCCGCGCTGTGTGATCGAGCTGTGTCTCCTCTCTCGATTCACAGTGTCCCTGTGTGCCGCTGAGCTCCGTTCCCTGCAACGTTATGACGCACTGGGCGGAGAACGGCGCCAAATTCAAAAAAGTAAATAAACACAGTACATACAGTATACTGTAATCTTACAGATCACAGTACTGTATGTAAAAAATACACACCCTCTTTGTCCCCAGTGGTCTGCCCAGTGTCCTGCATGTACTTTTATATAATAAAAACTGTTCTTTCTGCCTGGAAACTGTAGATTGGCCATAGCAACCAAAAAGTGTCCCTTATGTCAAAAGTGATTTTAGAGCAGCTAGAAAACAGTGATAATAAATTGGAATCACTTGCAGAATTGAGCGATAGCGATTTGTGGGGAAATTTGTCATAAAAAATAAAAGTAATGACAGCGACAATTCTGCAACTGAGCGATTCAGTGCTTTTGAGTTGATTACATTATTGAATAATTATTATTATAATTATATTATTATTTGTTATAATTATTTATAATTATTTATTATATTATAATTTATGATTTTGTTTTTCAAACTTTTTCATACCCGAGATGTCTACTAGACTCTTGATCGGACAGATTTTTAAGTGAGTTATTCCTAAGGCGGCGTACACACGACCAAGAAACTCGTTGGGTGAAATACATCGTTTTCCCAATCGAGTTCCTTGTTCGGCAGTCAAAAAACTCGTCGAGCCAAATTTTCCCATTGCCCAACGAGGAAATAGAGAACATGCTCTCTTTTTGGCTCGACGAGTTCCTTGACGGGTTTCTCGGCGAAAAGTGTACACACGACCGGTTTCCTCGGCAGAATACGTCTCCCATCGAGTTTCTTGCTGAATTCTGCCGAGGAAACCGGTCGTGTGTACGCGGCCTAAGAATTGCAGGCCTACAATGTAAACCACCAAATTTCCTTGCAAAATAATGGTACCGCTTTCAGCACTTAAAATCTGAAATAATCATACCGCCAGGGAGGTTAAAAAGGAGCTGGCCCTGTTACAAAACACCTCTGAAGCCCCATACACACTATCAGTTTTCCTGCAGGTTTTCTCTTTAGGTTTACCAAAACCTTCTAATATGAGGTCAAACCTCAAGAGTTTCAATTCGGATGCAATCAGGCAGGCCCTTGCACTACATGGTTTTGGTAAACCCAAAGAGAAAACCTGCAGAAAAACTGATAGTGTGTATGGGGCTTGAGAGTCTCTGCCTATGATAAGAGGGGGTGTGTGCCTTTCCTCCAATCAGCAATTTTAGCTATCTTGGCTGTATGCCCAGACACCACACTCTGTGTTAAACAGAGAGAAAATTTCATCCACTTTAAGGGGCCCAAAGATGGACTGAAATTCAGCCAGTTCAGCAAGGACAAGCAAATTTCAATCCAAGTGCAGATACTGCAGTTGAACAAAATTCCATTAATAATTGACTTCTGTTCAACTACCCTATTACATAAAATCATCTCAATTAGTGGCTGCTACCAATAGCTGTAGCGCTGATCTGTGTATTCTGACAGCAGAGGAGTTTCCCTTCTGTCAGAATACAATAGAGCAGCAGGGAGGATTCCCCCATCCACAATTTCAAGGTGAATTGGTCCAAGTTTTTTAGTTCATCCCGCTGAATGAATGCAAAAACAAACGCTGTATGGTCAGCTTTAGTATAATAGTCAATCAACTTGTATCTTTAGAAGAAGTTAGCAACAACCGTCTTTGAGTTTTTCTAAGATGTCATGTAAAAAAGTTGAACGTAGTCATGTTACACATGGGCAGATTACAGGTGTTTTTCTGATTTTTATATTGGTGACCTTTTGATCTGTGCAAAATCGCAGCAAAAACGCGGTAAAAATGCACGACTTTCTGCCTGAAAACAAAACTCTCCGGTGTGAATGTAGCCTAAATGACCCGGAAATTAGTTTTTTTATTCAATCAATCATCCTCTGTGGAGCATCCTCTGTGAGCTCCCGCATCCCTCCTTTCCTCCTAACCTCCATTTCTTTGGAATGAGAGTTGCACTTTAGTTGCATTCACGTGCATAGCTCTGTGCACAACCGCAGTCAGCAAAAAAGGAATTTTGAGAAGATTAAAGTATTTCTGAGTTAAGAACAACTAACACTAATAGAGTTTTTGTTAACCACTTTAGCCCCGGACCATATTGCTGTCCAAAGACCAGAGCACTTTTTGCGATTCGGCACTGCGTCGCTTTAACTGACAATTGCGCGGTCGTGCGACGTGGCTTCCAAACAAAATTGGCGTCCTTTTTTTCCCCACAAATAGAGATTTCTTTTGGTGGTATTTGATCATCTCTGCGGTTTTTATTTTTTGCGCTATAAACAAAAATAGAGCGACTTTACATTTTGCTATAATAAAAATCCCCAAAAAAGATATAAAAAAACATTTTTTTCCCTCAGTTTAGGCCGATACGTATTCTTCTACATATTTTTCGTAAAAAAAAATCGCAATTAGCGTTTTTTGATTGGTTTGCGCAAAATTTATAGCGTTTACAAAAAAGGGGGTAGTTTTATGGCATTTTTATTAATATTTTTTTTTTACTAGTAATGGCGGCGATCAGCGTTTTTTTTCGGTACTGCGATATTATGGCGGACACATCGGACACTTTTGACACATTTTTGGGACCATTGGCATTTTTATAACGATCAATGCTATAAAAATGCATTGGATTACTATAAAAATGCCATTGGCAGTGAAGGGGTTAACACTAGGGGGCAGGGAAGGGATTAAGTGTGTTCCTATTTGTGTTCTTACTGTGTGGGGGGTGGACTCACTAGGGGGAATCACTGATCTTCTGTTCATACATTGTATGAATGGAAGATCAGCGTTTCCCCCGCTGACAGGAACGAGAGCTGTGTGTTTACACGCACAGCTCTCGTTCCCCGCTCTGTAACGAACAAGCGCGCGTGCCCGGCGGCGATCGCGCCCGCCGGGCACGCGCGCGGGACTCGGGGGCGAGCGGGGGGCGCGCGCGTTTGGGCCGCCGGCGGCGCGCACGCGCCCCCTAGTGGCCGCGAAAGTCCCGACGTAGCATGACTCTCTCTCGCGCAGAAGAGCCGACCTGCCGCCGTATAACTGCGGCGGCTGGTCGGAAAGAGGTTAAACCAGAGTTTAGTGACACTTTAAAAGTGAGTTTTTCTCTTTTATTTAGGAAAAGAGCTAGATATACCTTTTTAATTGTTGAAAATTCTTCAGAAATATCAAAAGGTCTTGTGATTGAGATGCACCATGTAAACGGGGAAGTAATGTTGCATAACAGATTCCACTGGAAAAGTTAGTAATGATCAGAATAAGGAAACTGTTTCCTTGTTTGTAGTTAATCTAGTGGAACTCAGGTAAATTAGCTGCTATTGATAATGGACTCGGTATGAGTAAGGACCCCATTGCTGACTCATACTTTTCTAAATTATTCTGCAAGCAAGTGAAAAAAACAAACACAAGTGTATGGCATACAAACCAATGCATAAAATAGTTTTAGCAGCAAATAAACATTTTAGAATAAAGTATAGTATCCAGTATTTGATGGCCTTGGCCTATCATCCCTATCACAATCCATCTATACAGAACATAGGGTTACATTGTATACATGTATTGCCTACATACAGTTTGAGGTGCTACAATTTATTGTATGTTGAAAGACAAGAGATTGGGAGAACCGCCCCCCTACCGGTCACTCATAAGGGACAAATTGCTTTGGACTATCTCGGTACCAGTTTAAATATTGTAGACATAATGTTTGATAAAAAGTAACAATGCTTTATTATACATAACAATATAAAATCAGGATATCCAAATGATAAATGACAAACATCAATAAAATGTAGATTAACAATCCAGGTATATCACCAATATTCATGTACCCCACTTGGGGGACAGGGGTATTATGGATTCCCACGGATGTCATTGCTCTCAACATGTTTCACGGATTTTACCACTTCATCAGGAGAATATCTGTAGTAAGGCATTTGGTAAGTCATTTGTATAATAGAAGAAATATATCAATACTGGAGAAAGGACATAAGAAAATGAACAAAGTACATAGGGGATATAGAGCAGTGTCACTAAGGCCGCATACACAATCAAATCTATCTGCTGGAAACGGTCTGACAGACCGTTTCAGCAGACAGATTCGATCGTGTGTACGGGCGGACAGACAGCATGCTTTAAAATCTGTCTGCTGGGAATCCGTCCGTCCGATATGTCTGCTGGTTAGTACGCTAACCAGCAGACATATCTGCCCGCACATGCGTCGAATGAATTTGACGCATGCGCGGAAGTGTTTTACTTCCTGGTGCAGTGGTGTGGCGGCGTCAACGTCACCGCCACGTCACCGCGCTGTCTGCCGGCGGGGATTTTGGTTTGATCGTGTGTACAGCGATCAAACCAAAACAGCCCAGCAGACATATCTGTTCAAATCGGTCTGTCAGACCGATTTGAACAGACTTATTTGGTCGTGTGTATGCAGCCTTAGAGGCATTTAGGTGACACTGCTCTATATCACCCATGTACTTTGTTAATTTTCTTATGTCCTTTCTGCAGTATTGATATATTTTTTCTATTATACAAATGACTTACCACAGATATTCTTATGATGGATCGGTAACCCCTGTACATGAATATTGGTGATATACCTGGATTGTTAATCTACATTTTATTGATGTTTGTCATTTATCATTTAAATATCCCGATTTTATTATTGTTATGTATAATGAAGCATTGTTAATTTTTATCAAACATTGTGTCTACAAAGTTTAAGCTGGTCCAAAACAATTTGTCCCTTATGGGTGACCAGAAGGGGACCGTTCTCCCAATCTCTTGTCTTTCAATCTCTGGATGATGGTACAACATATCTAATTGAACTACTGCTTATATCAATAGAGGATTCAGTCTCACTAACAAACAATCCGAATATCGGATGAAAACGTTCGTCCGAGGAAGAATCGTACAATTTTCGGATAGTGTGTACACTTCTTTCGAGAGCCGATCACGACCGTTTATCCGATATTATTGAATCCGACAAGCACGAAAATTTTTGTACGATGCCAGATCGCACGATTTTCATTTAGTCAGTATAGTTGTCGTTCGAAAATACATTACAACACATGACATCACTTCCAGGTTTTTTTTCTGTCGTATGAGAATTTTCATGACTTTAATAGCCTATTAAATTTCTACTTGTGACTATTAAGCGAAAAAGTTGTATGATCTGTGTGTACGGGCCATTATTGTACCGTGACCATTTACAATGTGTACTTTGAAACTATGTCTGCCTCCCAGTGTAGAAAATTATGAAAAGTAACTTGTGCCACAAAAAAATCTGTTTCTGTATTTACTGCCCTCATGTATCGGTCATAAAAAGGTTCTTCTGTCTAACTAAGAAGAAATCTGGGTGGGTTCCCTGCTTACTACTCCACCACAGGTTTTACACTTAGTGGATACAAATGCCTCAGGTAAGAGGGTGCTTGCCAGAGCTTAAGGTAGTTGGAGCTGAACCACATCTAAGACTGTTCGTCATACTTTCCATTGTTAGGACAACTCAATGTACAGTTAAGTCTCACACTAACTTATTTTCTATAGGATTCTTGTTAACTTTTATACTGCTAAACTGAGGATTCCTGCAGTTAATCTCCAGGTTTTGCTATAATTATGTTACACAATAAAGAACCTACATAACAGATTGTACTAACGCTAACCCAACAAAAGCAAAATATGTATAAAGATACAAAAACAAAACAAAAAAAAACAAGTAGCTGCTGCTACCTTTGTTTCCTGTCCCACAGCTAAGCTAAGCCAAGTAAGAGGAAATCCCTGAAAATAATGGGAATTAAAGTGTCAAAAGTGTCTGATCTGTCCGCTGCAATGTTACAGTCTCGCTTTAAATCGCTGATCACTGCATCACTGGTAAAAAAATAAATGATAAAAATGCCATAAATATATCCCCTATTTTGTAGATGCTATAACTTTTGCACAAACCAATCAATAAACACTTATTTAGTTTTTTTTTTAACAAAAATTGTTGGGATATTTATTATAGCAAAAAGAAAAAAATCTTGTTTTTTTCAAAATAGTCACTTTTTTTGTTTATAGCGCAAAAAACAAAAAACAAACAAACACAGAGCTGATCAGAAACCACCAAAAGAAAGCTCTATTTGTGGGGAAAAAAGGAAGAAAATGATGTTTGGGTACAGCTTTGCAAAATTGTCAGTTAAAGTGACGCAGTGTCGTCTCGCAAAAAATGGCCTGGTCACGAAGTGGGAAAATTGTTCTGGGGCTGAAGTGGTTAATGTATTTCTGTTTAATAAATTTTGTGTGGATATTGAGCAGCAGCTTGTATTGTCCCATACTTGTGGCCTTTGTTGGGTTTTAAGGGTCCATTAGGTATGCTCCCTATTGTATAATAGTGTTTTTATTACCAGGAACTCCAAACCATGTATTATTTTAATCATTGTTTATCTTTTGTAGGGTTTGGTAAAAATTTTTGCTATCATTTTAGTTCCATGTCTCATGCATGGATAGACCTCCATTTTACCTGCTCCAAAACTGATACTATTGCAGCAAAGGTCATATGAGCAGTAACAAAAGCTAGGAGCAGGCATTATTTGTTTCACTTTAAATGTAAACCTTTTCCAGCTACATGAAGCTGATATTTAAGCTTCAAGTTTCTCATTGAGTTTCAAACATGGAAACGCCTCCACCAACATGGACCCCTCCACCAAGCAGAATCAGTTCCACTGTTTGTGTTTTATTTGGATTTGTCCAAAGATCTTACTAAACAACAAATGCCTTATGCCTTAAGTGTATATTGATACACAAGATCGGAAACTCCAACAACAAAACCGTTGATTTTTTTTAGACGTAATTTTGGCTCAAACTTGTCTTGCATACACACGGTCACACAAATCTTGTTGGAAATTCCAAACGTCAAGAACGCGGTGACGTACAACACTACGACGAGCTGAGAAAAATTAAGTTCAATGATTCCGAGCATGCATCAAATTGATTCCAACCATGCGTAGGTTTTTTTGTGCGTCAGAAGAACTTTTGCTGTCGGAAAAATTGAGAACCAGCTCTCAAATTTTTCTTGTCGGAAATTCTGACAGCAAATGTCCGATGGAGCCTTCACACGTTCGGAATATCCGACCAATAGCTGATATCAAACATTTGTTGTCGGAAATTCTGCCCTTATGTATGGGGCATTAGGCTGGGTTCACACCATCACAGCAACCCCCTCACAGAAGGGGTCATGTACGTCCCTGTTCATCCTTTCAGGTGAGATTTCAGTCCAAATTTTGGGCTGATTTCGGACCTGAAATGGATGAAAAGATGCACAGCATTTTTGTGCAAAACTCACCTGACCTGCTGCGAAGATATGTGAACTAGCTCCTTAGAGAGCCGGCTAAATTCTCCTGCTAATGCGAGGAACCAACATCCAATTCACAATTGTGTGAACCCAGCCTTAAACTAGCCATACACACAATGGGCCAGATTCACAGAGCGATTACGCCAGCGTAACAGGAGATGCGCGGCATAAGTCTAAATGTGCGCATGCGTTTCGATGCTCCGCATCCCCGAAACGAGATACGCAAAAAATCGACTTTTGTTGTCCGGCGTAATTTCGATAGACAGGCGCAACTGTCCGCGCAAAACTGCACTAGACACACCATTGATTTGCTATTCAAATATGCTAATGATGGAGTTACGGGGATCCACAAAAGAACGTTGGTGTAGAGCAGGCTACGCGCTGTGCGCAACAGCTGCACGGCCTGTCTAAAATTAGACCATATAAAAGGTGGTATAAAATTAGACAATTCGTCTACATGTCAGAGAAAGCAACACTGTTAGTGAGGAGCTGAGCAGTCACACGTGTTGCGCAACAATCTGTATGCCAACATGCCAGTGGCATCCATGCTCATAGCTATACTACTGACTTTAGATGAGCAAAGAAGGAGGAGGGCACGGAGGAGGGCACGGAGGAGGGCACGGGAGAGGAATTTTTTTTTTTATCCCAAACATTTTTCTTTGCTTTTATAAACATTTTGAGCAGAAATATACATACATATATACATCAGTACATAACATACATACAAATTACAAACACGGTCTTACTATCTTTCAATAGCCCTTTAAAACCTTGATGGATATAATAATCTAATCTGATACAAGCCCCTCACTCTTCACTTGATATATCACACACGCATAGACATCTTTGGCATGAGAGATTCTGAGGTGTCTCGCATCTTCAGATTCACCCCTCATGCCATCCTGGAATTAATCACAACCCTGCAGGAGCCCAACACCAGCCTGCAGGAAAGGGCCTGCAGATTGACATAAGTGATGACCTGACCCCAGAACCAGACAATCCCCCCCTAACCGAGGCTACCCCGTCTTCTGAGGGAAGAGCAGCCAGGAGCCAGCTCACATTAGGCATCTTTGCACGTTAAACACACACATTAATCATGGCACAATGAGAATGCATGCATGCACACCACTGTGGTCCCTAGCACAGACACCACATCCTCGTCACATTGGATTGGCACAAGCCCACCATGCAGGACTTGTGAGCAGCAACGCCATGCCACGGCTCCAATTATGTCACTGTACATTCATACACCATTCACACGGACCTGGGATTCACTTCTCCACCACAAATGAGGGTGACACCCCTTTTCCCGCAGGAATGTCACCCCCACATTCCCAAATTATACACAAACAGAACCAAAAAAATAAAAAAAATTGACCAGCAAAAATATAATTTAAACAAAATAACAGCAAAGAAAACACATAAAAGACAAAAATCACTCTGCAAAACAATCCCCAAATATCTCAAAGACACGTCACAAACAAACAAACAAACGCTAATACACAACAGAACAAAAGCACCTTGCTGTATAGGAAGGGATACAAAGGGATGTACTTTTGCAAAGGAAGTGCGTTTGTGTCTGTCTATTTATGCTGTCTGCGTAGTTCACTAAGTTGCCCTAGTCCACTTCCAATTTCACTGATTGCGCCGTTCCCGAGTTGTGAGCATGCGCACAGAGGTGCTGACCATGGTCTGCTTCAAGCGCGCATGTGCGAGCCGGCCGGCCCTTCATTTGCATGGGGTCACGGCTCATTTCAATGTAACACGCCCACGTCCTTCCCAATTTGAATTACTCCGGCTTGCGCCTCTATAATAACGTTGCGCAGGCGCAAATTTCTGCGCAAAACCGACGAGAATAGGGAGATTGCGCCGCTACATTGCGACAGTCTAACGTAAAGGCGGTGCGCTACGCCGGTCCAATAATGCGCAGATGTACAAAATCCAGAAACGATAGAGAGAAAGGAGTCACCGCTCCAGGTGGGATCACTAAATGGTTACAGGTGGTGCAGGATACCGAGGGTGCTGGCGGTGCACTAAGCAAAATGAAGACAAAGAAAAATGGATAGCCGCACTCCAAAACCTGATGGGTGGTCTTTTATTCAATAGACAGCATGTACAAAAATAGGGTCACAGCAGTAGAAACAAGGAACAGCCGACGCGTTTCGCACTGGATCAGTGCTTATTCATGGCTAATGAAGCATTAAAACTGTTAGGTATATATAGAACATAGGGTGAACATGTGACCAATCTCAATTAATTGCCCGGGAGGAGCCTATGATATTAGGACAACCCCTGATGCCAATGAGATAGTCACATTACACCTGTGCACACCAAAGCAAGAAAAAACAAACAAATACACACAGTGCCTCATGTTTTACCATTTTGTGTCACTGTAGTACTATGTATGTACCACATGTACAGTATTTTATATGTGCATTATGTTTATAATGTGCTATTATTTATACATTTTGATTATTGGTTTCACATTTGTGTGTATTTGTTTGTTTTTTCTTGCTTTGGTGTGCACAGGTGTAATGTGACTATCTCATTGGCATCAGGGGTTGTCCTAATATCATAGGCTCCTCCCGGGCAATTAATTGAGATTGGTCACATGTTCACCCTATGTTCTATATATACCTAACAGTTTTAATGCTTCATTAGCCATGAATAAGCACTGATCCAGTGCGAAACGCGTCGGCTGTTCATTGTTTCTACTGCTGTGACCCTATTTTTGTACATGCTGTCTATTGAATAAAAGACCACCCATCAGGTTTTGGAGTGCGGCTATCCATTTTTCTTTGTCTTCACAATGCGCAGATGTACATGAATCTGGCCCAATCTCTGTACAACCTCTTCTAGATGTACCCAAAATATAGAGAGCTACTTACTGTATGTAATCTGAGGGCCTGTTTGTATCTAATCAGGCAGGTCGTTGTCCTGTATAGTTGTGTTTAGATCTAAATCGTGAAGCATGTCGCCCAAAAAAAGCTCCAAAGTGATGGGGTTTGCTACAATTGCAGCGTGATTTATCGATTGAGAATCACGGCAGTGCGATTTTAGGTGTCATTCATCTCAAATGTGCATTCTGCGATTTGTCATTCACACCTGGGTGTTTTGAAATCATGGGCAGAACCGCAATCCAAAACACCTAAAGGAAATTGTACAATTAGATTATAACAATACTCTTGAAATATTGTTTGTATATCACTACTGATCTATTCTCTGTTATTTAAAGTGATATTAAAGGCAAGTTTCTTCTTTTCCAGATGTGACCACCGTAGTGACTAAATGTGCAAACAAAAGTCCATAAATAATCCAATTATTAGGTGAATATACACATTATAATTGTGACTGATAGTTGATGGAAGATCCACCACTGTATGTTATCAGGCTTACCGATGGGATTGAACCCAGATGAGCATATACCCACTAGGTCAATCAAACTTATGAAAATCGATTCCACAATTGGAGAGACGTCACAGCGGCTCAAATACCATAAAAATCTCAATGGCACCTCAGGCTTGTAGGGCCACGAAACCCAGACAGGAGATCCAGCAAGTATAAGTATCAGGGACACAACAACGGGGCTGCCAATCTTATATCATATATCATAACATCCAACTGGTGGAAATATAAAAAAGAAGAAAGGTGGGGGCGCACATAGTGTAATTCTGTAAATATCTCACAGCATTTATTAAAATATGAAAAAAACTCACATTTGCAGTGAAGTAAAAAAACGCTTGTAAAATCAAGGTAACAGTGGCATCAGTAATCCTTTTTCGATGCGTTTCGTTCTAAGAAACATCATCTGGGGTACTGATCCACTGTTGCAAGTACCCTTATATAGATAAAAGAACCCCATAAACAAATTATGGCTCCAATGGAAAGGCAGCAATCACGGCTTGCCACTTCCGGGTTTACTAAGATGGAGTATGTGGCGTGCGGTTCAAGCCTCGTTCTGACTGGAAGCCTGAAACCGGAAATGGTAGAGGAATGCTGAAACCGGAAATAATAATACCTCTGGCATATACCTCACAATAAAACACAATTAAATGGGGACAAACTCTGTGCAATCTAAGCCTCTCTATTGCGGGGACCAGAGTGTTACTTCTCTAGTGACCTAATGTAGATCATTGCGTGTGTGTTGCCAACCCCACAGTACTAAGTCGCACTGGAAGTTGTTATGTGTGTGTTCCAGATATCACAGTGCTGAGCCGCACCGGAAGTCGTCACACGTGCGTTCCACGCCTCACCGCACTAGCATTTTGAAAGATAAATTAAAACAATCCATCATCATCTCATATGCCCCATTGTGGCCAATAGGCAGCGTCACTACAGAACTAGTCCAGATTGTGTTATATTGAAATATAGAAAACGAACAAAAAATACATAATTGTATACATAAAATCTCTACTAACTGAGCGGGATATAATAATGGTTACTAATAGCCCGAAATTGCGTGAAGTGTATATGAACTATAACAGTGCAACATACATCAAAAAGTAATATAGTGTAATGGAAAATTAATATATGGACTATACTTAAGTGTCCATGTTATACTAAATAATGAATATGATTAAGAGAGAAGCCATAATTGAATATGGGTATTCTTATCGCAAATACATTAAATACATCCATAAATGTGATTCTATAAGTGAATACAGTGCAAGACCATAAGACAATTTATAAAAAATAAAAATTATAAAAATAAAAACTCCAAAATCATTACAATAATCATTACAAAAATCATATATGCAAAACTTACAAAAAACAAAAAACAAAAACCAAGGAACAACCTGATGGACCCAGACTCTATGGACTCTATGACTGGTTTATAAATGCGTTGATATCCCACTCGACATTGAGACCATTAGGCGAGTGAGACTGCAATTCATTAATCCAGGAAAGTTTCTAATACACTTTGGGTCTTAGCCCCTCCTCTCCAAGGTGGAACATATCTATCGATAATCAGAAACTGTGACCCCCTTGGATCTCGGTTATGACACTGTAAATAATGTCTCACTACAGTGTGTTTAGTATCACCACCTATAATTTTAGCAATGTGCGGAAAAAGCACGAATGGTGCGACCCACATATTGCTTCCCACACGGGCAGGTGATCAGATATACAACATGCCTGGTAGCACAAGTGCAACAATTCTTAATAGGATAGATTTGATTTGTCACTTTTAATTGAAATTGCAAAGACTTGCGTCTCCCGCACAGATTATACTGACATACCGTGCATTTTTTACAAGGAAAATACCCCTCGATATTTTGGAAAAAAGTTTGGCGTACTGGGGGATCAACAATATTTGGAGCAATACTGCTTCTCAAAGACGGAACACCCCTGAAAATAACCTTAGCCTGTTCAGGTAAATTGGGACCAAGGATCTTATCATTCCTCAATACATTCCAGTGACGATTAATAATAGTCTTTAAATCCCTGTGTTGGTTTGAGTAGGATGTAAGCATTGAGTATTTGAGAATCCCGTTGGTAAGCCTTATAACATACGGTGGTGGATCTTCTATCAACTATCACTCACAATTATAATGTGTTTATTTACCTAATAATTGGATTATTTATAGACTTTGGTTTGCACATTTAAACTCTTCACGAGTCTTCTCACTACGGTGGTCACATGTGGTGATGACTACAATCACTTTATATAATTATTCGATATTTTGTCAATAGGTATCTTTTTCAGGTATTCCCTGAATTTCAGCTGTAGAGTGCTATTGATGTAATAAAAAAAAATACCTGTAATAGGTATCTGGTCATTTATTTAGCTCTGCACTTTTGTTTATGTTTCTTTGTTGCAAATTTTGATCTATTTTGCTGTGCTAGCTGCTGTATTTTTTATTTTTAAGAGACAGCGCGGTATTGTTCCCTATTTTTGAAAGTTTCTTCTTTTATAAAAATAAAAAATATGTTATACTTACTTGGTTTGTGCAGTGGTTTTGCACAGAGAAGCCCTGATCCTCCTTTTCTCTGGTCCCCCGCCAGTGCTCTTAGCCCGTCCCTGCAGCAGAGTTCCCCCAGAACAAACAAGCTTGCTGTGGGTGCACCCTAGCAGAGCCGCTGCTCTGCGTGTCCATTCAGACACAGAGCTGCGGCTTAGCCCTGCCCCCTCTCTCTTCTCATTGGTTCACTGGCTGTGATTGACAGCAGCAAGAGCTAATGGCTCCCGCTGCTGTCTCAAACAATGAGAAGGGAGAGTCCCGGAAAGCTGAGGCTGTTATGCACATCACTGGACTGCAATGAGGTTTAGGTAAGTATTAGGGGTGGCCGAGGGTGCTGCTGCACAGAGGAAGTTTATAACCTTCATGCGTAGGATGCATGAAGGTAGAAAACCTTAAGCCTTTAGAACCACTTAACCACTCAAAATGTAAAATCTTTTATTCATTACCACATTGTATTTCAATTATTTCTAGCCCACTCCTATTAATCTAAATGAAAGAAAGGTACCATGGGATATGTAGTCCTTGGAAATTGAAAGTAAACAGCAGAGGAGAAGCTGAAAAGCATGCAGAGAATCAAGAAAGTTGTGAAAAGAGATGGTCAGCAGACAGGCAGCACTCACAACATAAAAGGAGATTTTTTTAAGTAAGCTCATTTAAGATTGTCAAATACAACTATTTTCTATTGATGTTTTAAATTGAAAGTAGATGCTGTGAAAATATTAAACAGGGTTCCTAGGTGTGGAGATATCTTGTTTTCACATTAAGGGCCTTCTACACTATTTCTAGAGTTCCTGACTTATCTGGGTGCCCTACACTCCGATGTTTTCTTTGTATCGCTAACTCAGATGACGTTAATTGGTTGCTAGGTCTGATCTCTGTATTAGTGACTGATTGCCCGTCTCGTGCTGATGTACGTATGATACTGTTCTCTGTATGTATTTCCTTTTCTCCCCAATAAAAGCGTTTGTATTAAAAAATATATATATATTAAACAGTAATTTTTTTACATCTATTTTACTTTTATATTGGCTTTTTAAAATAACAAATGCAGTAACATAGTCTGGATAAGAGTGCAGCTTTTGATAGTAAAATAGTACATTTTGTATAGATAAGTACACATCAGACCAAAAAGGGAGCACAACAGAGGCTGCGCAAGGGACAGAGAGATTTGGTCTCAAAAGAAGGACACTTGGGAGCTATGCGGAAGGAGTTTATATTTTGGCAGCTGCTAAAAGGTACAGTGAGAGAAAAAAGTATTCGAACCCATGCTGATTTTGTACGTTTGTCTACTGACAAATAAATGATCAGTCTATCATTTTAATGGTAGGTCTATTTTAACAGTGAGAGACAGAATAACAACAAAAAAATTCAGAAAAACGCATTTCAAAAAAGTTATAAATTGATATGCATTTTAATAAATGAAATAAGTATTCGACCCCTTCTCATAACATGACTTAGTATTTGTTGGCAATCAGAGGTTAGACGTTTTTTGTAGTTGGCCACCAGGTTTGCACACATCTCAGGAGGGATTTTGTTTAACTCCTCTTTGCAGATCGTCTCTAAGTCATTAAGGTTTCAAGGCTGATGTTTGGTAAAGCAAACCTTCAGCTTCTTCCACATATCTTTTGCTAGGCCACTCAAGGACCTTAATTGCTTTTTCTTGAGGCACTCCTTTGTTGCCTTGGCCGTGTGTTTTGGGTCATTGTCATGCTGTAATACCCGTCCACAACCCATTTTCAATGCCCTGGCTGAGGGACGGAGGTTCTCACCCAAGATTTGACACTACATAGCCCACAGCATTCCTTCTCTTCCAAACATGGCAAGTTCAGTTGATACCAAAGAGCTTGATTTTGGTCTCATCTGACCACAACACTTTCACACAGTTCTTCTCTGAATCATTCAGATGTTCATTAGAAAACTTCAGACAGGCCTGTACATGTGTTTTCTTGAGCAGTGGGACCTTGCGGGCGCTGCAGGATTTCAGTCCTTCATGGCGTAGTATTACCAATTGTTTTCTTGGTGACTATGGTCCTAGCTGCCTTGAGATCATTGACAAGATTCTCCTGTGTAGTTCTGAGCTGATTTCTCACCGTTCTCATGATCTTTGAAACTTCACAAGGTGAGATCTTGCATGGGGCCCCAGACCAAGGGAAATTGGCAATTATTTTGTGTTTATTCTATTTTCAAATAATTGCATCAAAACTTGTCACCCTCTTACCAAGCTGCTTGGTGATGGTCTTGTAGCCCATTCCAGCCTTGTGTAGGTTTACAATCTTGTCCCTGACATCCTTGGACAGCTTTTTGGTCCTGGCCATGGTGGAGAGATTGGAATCTGATTGATTTATTGCTTCTGCGGATAGGTGTCTTTTATACAGGTAACAAGCAGAAATTATGAGCACTCTCTTTAAGAGAATGCTCCTAATCTCAGCTCATTAAAAGTATAGAAGACACCTGGGAGCCAGAAATCTTGCTGATTGATAGAGGATCAAAGGGTCCTTTCACATGGAGCGGAACGTTTTTTGATCCCCGCTGAGCTGTCGGCGGACAGTGCGGTCCTCGCACACTGTGCAGAGACCGCCCTGTCTTTCCTCCACTCTCCCCTATGGGGAATCGGATGAATACGGACCGTGTGTCCGTATTCATCCGATCCGAACCGCCAGACGGAAGAAAAATAGGGTTTTCTTCGGTCTGGAAAATGGAATCTTAACATACGCGATCCCATAGGGATGCATTACAAGTCCCTAAATGGACTTGTAAAAACGGACGAACGGATGCGGACATCTGAAAGGACCCAAATACGTATTTCACTCATTAAAACGCAAACCAATTTATAACTTTTTTGAAATGTGTGTTTCTGGATAATTTTGTTATTCTGTCTCTCACTGTTAAAATAAACTTACCATTAAAATTATAGACTGATCATTTCTTTGTCAGTGGGCAAACATACAAAATCAGAAAGAGATCAAATAATTTTTAATACTTTTTAATTGTGAAATCCCAAAAATATGTCTTAGCTGGTGCTATACATATATTTGTTTTCATTATATAAAATAATCTGCATTAAATTGCCTTTGTTATATTAAACTTGCTAACAAATACAATACAAAAAAAAAATCACAAAGTCATTTTGCCTTATCTCTGAACTCGCAACACCTCTGTACAGTAGAGACATTTAGCAGAAAATGTGCAATCATGGTATATGAAGGCACGTCACTGGAAGACCAAACTGATTAGACCAGTCTTTGTTTGGAGGTATGCACTAATTGTCTCCTGTGAATGTGTTTACATAAAAGCCAGACAACACTGCTCTGCTGAAATCTCTATAGCTACTCTTCTTCAGAAATGCACAATGTGTTGCATTCTAACAATAAGGTCTTCAACCGGCCCTACCGGCTTTTAATGTGTATTCGCTTTCTGTCAGTCATTTTTTACCATGTATCATTGGCTAGTTTAATTGGTTACTAGGCAATAACTGCCCTTAGAGGCAAAAAAAATATTTTATAAACAAAAATATAAAGCCTTTACATAGTTACTTAGTTAATCTGGTTAAAAAAAGACACAAGTCCATCCAGTTCAAGCCACAAAAAAATGTAATTATTGAGTCTTAATGTAAAGTCCAATATTTTGGTAGAGACGGGGTACTGCTTTCAAATCAGAGCCATCAGTAAGAAGATCAGTGAACAGCACAATAGTAAAATCACCAAGTCTCACCCCAAATCTCGCGATACCAATAGTCGGAGACAGCATTGCCTTTGATTCATACCGCAGATATACACCTATAAAGCTGTAGGCACAAGAGTGCCTAGGTATCCTCGCATACCAGGAAGTGTACTGCGATTTTTCAGGGGGAAAACCAGACCAAAGGTAGATTTTTCGGGGACTACGTAAACACAGTTAACACTTCTAGATGCCCCCTACAACATAGCATTGTCCACTTAACCTACAGTATATATTAAAATTGTTATTTACAGAATGGCAAGCTTAAAATGAGACAACAACCCTGCATAATTAACTGGCACCATCAAGCCTAGATACTGTACTGTGATATATTCTTCTTAAATCAGCTCCTGCTGGGGCTTGCTGTCTGGTATTTACAAATATCATCTGTAAACTTTTGCACAAAAATATTGAACACAGCTTCATAAAGCTATTAACAACCCAATGAGCTACCTATATCTTCCTCTATTTGCTTTTTCCTTACAAGTAGTTTCCTGTTTCCTTTTCCGTAGTTTTCCGCGGATTCTTTCACAAGGCATATTGTTTTTGTACATCCCAATGTGGTGACAAAGGTTGACCAGGTCTGCCTGGGTTTTGGTTCACAAATAGTTTTGTTTAAACTTTGGAGCTTGCCTTGGAACATTTGCGATGAACCCAACAGTTTATTCGGTCCCTTTTATCTGCAGGGCTAAAAAGTAGCTACTGCCAAGCAAAAGTCATGAAAAGCTAGGCAATGCAATAGCTGACATGTACCTATGCCAACATTAAAAAATAAATTCATTTGGGAACCAGTACACAGAATTATTAGCTCCCCCTAACTTCTCCAACACAAACTGATAACGTGGCTTATGTAAACCAACCTTTTTATAGAAAAGGGTTGGATTGTCCATTCTTTCAAATTACAAGATATTGGCATGAAGACAAAAGCTTCACATGATACCTTATTTCTGCTGACAAACCTGCAAATTTCCGGCCAAAAATTTAAAATGTATAAACCTTTTAGAATCCTTGGTATTTACTGTGAACCTGAAACGTATCTCTAGTGGTGTCCTCTGATTTTGACGCCAGCGCTTACTAAAGGGCATGATGTGGATATGTATGTGCAGGGCAAAGATGTCCTAAATAAAATAAGAATCATGATGCCAGTGTGGATGAGAACAAAGTGACACATGTCCTAGGAATTGGTGTAAATTTGTGAAAAACGGCACTGTATCTTCATTTTAAAGTGACAGAGAGGATCTATACTGCTTCAAATCGCTAAACTATTTATAGGCAACACTTTTATACACTTTTTTCTCACTTCTCTGAAAACAAAAGTAACTTTGTAAAGAAATAAAGTTCTAAAACACACAGTAATATAAACGCTTAGTTCCAAAACATTGAATAATATACACTTAAATATTCAATAAATGACAAACTACCACTAAACAACGTATATAAAATAGTAAACCATGATATAAACAAATGGTTTCACATCACTCAGTGGAGATTTCAATTCACTAAAGTGCAACGGCTGCTATACATCTACATTACAATATTACTGACCTGGAAACAGGTAGACTGATTTCAAGGAGAGGAGAGAGAGAAGTGTGTCTGGTAACTGCTGTGTAGGTTACTGTCATGTTCCTGGTTCATTGAAGGTTTAAGGGCGGAGATGTTTGTCACAGATTGTATTACACAGCACCAACCTGAGAGCAGAGATATGATGGTGTTTTCATGTACTGCTACCATTTTAAGAAGGAGCATTTTTCGAAAAAAAAAATACTATATACAAGTGTGTAATTATATACTGTATGTATGTCATTACATTTCACTAGCAATTATAAAATATATCTGCTCCATAATAATTGTGCGGTTCGGGGGTCCGATCGGGACCCCCTCCGCGGCGTGCGGCGGTCCCCCTGGCTCTGGGAGCAATCGCCAACGGGCGGGCGGATGTCCGTTTTTTTCCGTCCCCCCCCCCTTCGTGTCCCCCCTCCCCCTTCGTTTCAGTTCCTTACACAGGAGGAGGAAATTATGTCATCTCTCATAGCAGCGGTGTTTCCCACCGCTGCTGATGAGAGAAGACATCCACAGTAAGTGTGCACCAACACAACACTGACACACACACACATAGGCACATTCACACCTTGTGATCACCCCCTCCCCCACCCCCCTGTCACAGTGTCACTGAATGCAGTGATCTAATCACTGCATTTAGTGTCAGTGTGACAGGCAGTGTGAAAGTTAGTTACTGTTAGGTTCAGGATAGCCCCTGTACCCCCCCTAATAAAGTTTTAACCCCCTGATCACTGCCCTAGTTAACCCTTTCACTCCCTATTGCCAGCGTCACTAAGCGATCATTTTTCTGATCGCTGTATTAGTGTCGCTGTTCCCGCTAGGTAGCTATTTTTTTTTTATTGCGATTTTTTTTTTACTAAAGACATGTGGCTGAATTAATTTTGGCCTAAATGTTTTACTAAAATTTAGTTTATTTGATTTTTTTTATAACAAAAAGTAAAAAATTGTGATTTTTTTCAAAATTGTCGCTCTATTTTAGTTTATAGCGCAAAAAAAAAAAATCGCAGAGGCGATCAAATACCACCAAAAGAAAGCTCTATTTGTGGGAAGAAAGGACGCAAATTTTGTTTGGGAGCCACGTCGCACGACCGCGCAATTGTCTGTTAAAGCGACGCAGCGCCGAATTGTAAAAACACCTTGGGTCATTTAGCAGCATATGTGTCCGGGTCTTAAGTGGTTAAACCACATATGTGAGGTATTGCCGCGTGCGTTAGGCCGCGTACACACGATCAGACATGTCCGAGGAAACATGTCCGACGGACCGTTTTCATCGGACCAGGCTGAAGTGGCCTGTTGGTCTGATGTGCGTACACACCATTGGAAATCCCCTCGAACCAGAACGTAGACATAGAATACAACGACGTGATGAAAAAATGAAGTTCAGTGCTTCCAAGCATGCTTCGACTTGATTCTGAGCATGCGCGGGATTTTGGTCCGATGATTTTGTGTACTAACGATCGAACATGTACGACGAACAGGTTTCCAGCGGACAGGTTTCTAAGCATGTTTGGAAACTTTTGTCCGCTGGAAAATGGTCCAATAGGCTGTACACACGATCGAACATGTTCGATCTTGTGTACGCGGCCTCAGAGTGCCAGCAACAATTCTAGCACTAGATCTCCTCTGTAAATCTAAACTGGTAACATGTAAAAGGTTTCAAAGCGTTGCCTATGGAGATTTTTAAGTAACAAAGTTTGGTGCCATTCCATGAGTGTGCGCAATTTTAAAGCGTGACATGTTAGGTATCTATTTACTCGGTGTAACATAATCTTTTATATATTACAAAAAAATTGGGCTAACTTTACTGAGTGAGTGAGTGAGTGAGTGAGAAACTTATATAGCGCAGCACATGCGAACTGAATCGCCTCTGTTACTGTTTTGTTATTTTTTTAATTCATGAATTTTTTTTTTTTTTTTTAAAAAGGCATTTGAAAAATTATTGGGCAAATACCGTGCAAGATAAAACGTTGCAATGACCGTCGTTTTATTCCCTAGGGTGTCTGCTAAAAAACAAACATATATATTGTTTGGGGGTTCTGCATAATTTTCGAGTAAAGGTATTGAAATGGTTAAAGGGCTTTCCAATTGTAAATGAAAAGAAAATACAGTAAAACCTCAGTTTGAGAGTAACTTGGTTTGAGAGTGTTTTGCAAGACAAGCAACATTTTTTAACACATTTTGACTTGATATACAAGCGATGTCTTGATATACAAGTAGCATCATATTGCAGCTGCGTATAAAAGAGAAGAGAGGAGCCTCTAAGTGTAGCAATATGGTTACATTTAATAAAGGTACAACATTTAGCAACTTATTGCTACACTTAGGGGTGCCTCTCTTCTCTTGTATACTCCTGCTGGATTTTGCTTCTAATCCCCTTGTGGAGGCTTCCAATTGTGGATAGACATTTTATGATTACACAAAATTTTTATAATCTTCTTATATGGACTATAAACTGAAGGATTTATGAATAAATGGTTGTGGAATGAATCATCTGATGCCGCGTACACAAGATCAGGCTTTTGCCCGGCCAAATCACATCGGAATTCCGATGGAATTCCATCAGAAAAATATAAAACATGTTCTATATCTAAACTCGAATGGAATTTATCGGAATTTCCGATGAAAAAACTCATATAGTGCTACACACGATCGGAAAATCCATTGGAAAAAGTCCATCGGAAATTCCGATCGTGTTTACTGGGCATTAATTTCCATTATTTCTGATGCCCTGTACACACAATCAGAATTTCCGATGGAAAAAGTCAGATGGACCTTCTCCATCAGATTTTCCGATCGTGTGTAGCCCCATCTGAGTTTTTTCATCAGAAATTCCAATGAATTCCATCGGGGTTTAGATATAGAACATTTTCTATTTTTTTCTGATGGAATTCCGATGTGATTTGGCCGACCAAAAGCCGATCATGTGTATGCGTAATTATGGGGAAATTCACTTTGATATACAAGTGCTTTGGATTACAAACATGTTTCTAGAATGAATTATGCTCACAATCCAAGGTTTTACTGTATGTTTCCTCACCTAAAATGAATTTAATTCTTCAGAAAGTCATTTCATTAGGAAAGTTTGCCAGTAACCCAGTAAAAATGCAGCAACCTAAACAAAAGGCATTTATTTGAATGTTTTTAAACTAGCAAGCAAAATGTGCACATGTCACTGAATATAAAAGTACCCCAACCCCAACACCAACACAGTAAACCTAATTACAAACAGTTTCTGACAGGATATTAAAAGCAGAGTTAAAAATAGGGTTTGTTTTATTTGGTGCGGATGCTTACTGAGGGTCTTCAGCTGCCTTGAGCAAATTTGGACTTCTGGTTCGCAATAGCAGGAGATTTTAACTGGCTCTCTATGGCTTCACATATCTCCGATGCGGCTCCAGGTGTGAATTTGCACAGGAGCCCTGTGTGTCTTTTGGTCCGTTTCAGGGCCAAATTCATCCAAAAATTCAGGCTGAAATCGTATTTGAAGTGGTGAACCTGAGACGCACCGTACCCCTGCTGTGAGCCACAAATGTGAAGCTAGTTTGAACCCAGCCTTAAAGAGGATGATGCTACCTTTAAAGAAGGGGTCTCCAAACATTCTAAACAGAGGGCCAGTTTATTGTCCTTCAGACTCTTGGAAGGCCGGACGGGAGTGAAAATTTTCCTGGCATGAGTTGGAGTAAACATCCGGTATTAGGTGGAGGAATAGTGCCCCATTGCTGGTATAATAAGGAGGAATAGTGTCCCATTAGTGGTGTCAGTGGGAGAAATGGTGCTCCATTGTCGGTGTCAGATGGCAGAATAGTGCTTTGTATCATTGGGAGGGATAGTGCTCCAAGGTCCAGATAAAGGCATGCAAAGGGCCGCAGTTTGGAGACCCCTGCTTTAAAGCATGTATATTGTTAGTCTGTTCATTGCTATACTGTATATATGTCCCAATTTGGAGTTCATTTCGTTTAGAGGTAAGCAGTGCCAATCCTGACCACCCTGGGGCCCTAAGCAAAATGACATGTCACATTAAAGTTGAGGGGGGGGGGATTTTAGTACCCAGCCGTCCGCGGCGCGCTCCCGTGACCCGGTCCGAAGCTCCAGGACAGGGACCGCAGGATTCGCGGACCCAATCGCCGCTGCAGTGCGGCGATCCGTCCCTGGAGTGAAAGGAACGGGGAGAGCCGTGTGTAAACACGGCTTCCCCGTGCTTCTCTGTGGCCGCAGCATCGATCGCGTCATCCCTGTAATAGGGGGACGCGATCGATGACGTCACACCTACAGCCACACCCCCCTACAGTTGTAAACACACACATAGGTCATACATCCCCTACAGCGCCACCTGTGGTTAACTCCCAAACTGCAACTGTCATTTCCACAGTAAACAATGCAATTTAAATGCATTTTTTGCTGTGAAAATGACAATTGTCCCAAAAATGTGTCAAAATTGTCTGAAGTGTCCGCCATATTGTCGCAGTCACGAAAAAAAACGCTGATCGCCGCTATTAGTAGTAAAAACAAAAAAAAATTATAAAAATGCAATAAAACTATCCCTTATTTTGTAAACGCTATAAATTTTGTGAAAACCAACCGATAAACGCTTATTGCGATTTTTTTACCAAAAATACGTAGAAGAATACGTATCGGCCTAAACTGAGGGAAAAAAAATGTTTTTTTATATATTTTTGGGGGATATTTATTATAGCAAAAAGTAAAAAATATTGAATTTTTTTAAAAATTGTCGCTCTATTTATAAAATAAAAACCGCAGAGGTGATCAAATACCACCAAAAGAAAGCTCTATTTGTGGGGAAAAAAGGACGCCAATTTTGTTTGGGAGCCACGTCGCACGACCGCGCAATTGTCAGTTAAAACGACGCAGTGCCGAAAATTCCACCCAAAAAAAGCTCTTTTTGTGGGGAAAAAAGGACGCCAATTTTTTTTGGGAGCCACATCGCATGACCGCGCAATTGTCAGTTAAAGTGATGCAGTGTTGAATAGCAAAAAGGGGCAAGGTCCTTTACCTGCATTTTGGTCCGGGTCTTAAGTGGTTAACTTGTAAATGCCAAATAGGCTTAGGCATGAAAGGGATAATCTATAGGTTTATGGCCAGCTAAGTCCCATTAGATCTAAATGATCAGGTATATTCAACTTTAGAAATTAGAAACAATGGCTAATGAATAAAAATGTAATGATAATTTAATATAATTACCAATGGGAACCTATGTGTGCATGGCCACATGGGCATAGACATCGGAGTAATAAAAGTACTTGTTTTAGTGATGAGTTTTCCATAAATTTTTCTCATGCCTGTCCTAAGAAGGTGGTGTTGTGTGCTTATGACACCTATTAACACTAGGTACACAATTACAATATGACATGCATTGTCATGTACAGGGTGGCCACAATCCACCTGTGTGCAGAAACTTTCACTTGCCTGACAGCACATATAAATGAATGGCACAGAAAAAAAATCACAATGACTAGCACAAGGACTGTCAAAGCATGGCAATTTAGTATATACGAAAGTGTACTCACCACATGTGAAGAGAGGCATTGTCCTAATACTGCTTGGATGCAGAATTTTCTTTGACGTTGCTTCTCTAGAAGCATGAATAATAGAATAATGGAATGTGCTGTAGCATGAAGTGCATAGCAAGACATAAAACTTACCGACTTTTAGAACTGCTCCTCCCACCTGTCTTAATTGTCCCCTTGTATTTAATTTGTTTTCAAGAACCTGTTAGCCAGACTTCACAAGCTGTGAGCATACACTAGCCCTTGCCTGGGGCATTGTGGCAGAGAGCAAGAAAAGAAGCATTACCTAGGCTATTGGACACAGGTCAGTGGAAATACACCATTGTCTTCATTTTAAGTTAGCTAAGGCAAGGGACAGTTTAGTCAACAGAAACATTTTTGTAATACAAATTGAAGAGGAGGGTTTGGACAGCCGCACTCCAAAAAAAGTTTATTTTATTGTAAAAATAATAAAATCACAAAAACATGCCACAGCAAACCAGTTACAAGCTGACGTGTTATGATTAAGCACTAAGCTTTAGACCCCTTTCACACGTAATGATCCGCCCCGTGAACCTCCGCTTGCTCAGCGGGGATCGCTCCATTAATCCCCGCTGACCTGGCGGATGACAGGGCGGTCCCCGCACATTATGCAGGGACCGCCCTGTCTTTTCTCCGCTCTCCCCTATGGGGGGATCGGATGAACACGGACCGTCTGTTCGTGTTCACCCGATCCGCCAGACGGAAGGAAAAGTAGATTTTTCCTCTGTGACACTTTGGCGGATCAGAGAGGGTCAAATGTCAGTGGGCATGTCACCGCTGACATAGGCGGCTCCATAGAGGAGCGCAGAGCGCCCGTTCAGGTCCGCCTGACAGTGTGAAAGAGCCCTTAGTCTGAAACGCGTCAGTTTTGCCTGGTTTGCTGTGGCATGTTTTTGTGAGGTTATTATTTTTACAATAAAATAAACCAGTTTCAGCGGACATGTTCGATCGTGTGTACGCGGCCTAAGATGTAATTTCTGACAGCAGACAGCTGTCCCCCTCCGCTTCTCAACTTTAATGTGACGTCATTTTGCTTAGGGCCCCAGCCGTGGGTCGCCCTGTGACCGCGGCCGCGGGACCCGTGGACCCGATCGCCGCCGGAGTCCCGCGATCTGTCCCTGGAGCCGTTCTTCACAGTGGCAATGTCACTGATCGTCTGTTCCCTGATATAGGGAAAGGCGATCAACAATGACATCATAAGTCCAGCCCCGCCCCCCTACAGTTAGATACACATATGAGATCACACTTAACCCTTTTAAGCGCACCCTAGTGGTTAACTCCTAAACTGCAATTGTCATTTTCAAAGTAAACTGCTTTTGCTGTGAAAATGACAATGGTCCCAAAAATGTGTCAAAATTGTCTGATGTGTCCGCCATAATGTCGCAGTCATGAAAAAAATCGCTGATCGCCGCCATAAGTAGTAAAAATTATTAATACAAATGCAATAAAACTATCCACTATTTTGTAAACGCTATAAATTTTGTGCAAACCAATCGATAAACGCTTGTTGCGATATTTTTTAGCAAAAATATGTAGAAGAATACTAAACGGCCTTAACTGAGGAAAAAAAAGTTTTTTTATATATTTTGGGGGGATATTTATTAGAGCAAAAAGTAAAAAATATTCCTTTTTTTTTTAAATTGTCGCACTATTTTTGTTTATAGCGCAAAAAAATAAAACCACAGAGGTGATAAAATTCCACCAAAAAAAAGCTCTTTTTGTGGGAAAATAAGGGCGCCAATTTTTGGTTGGGAGCCACGTCGCATGACCGCGCAATTGTCAGTTAAAGTGATGCAGTGTTGAATCGCAAAAAGGGGCCTGGTCCTTTACCTGCATATTCGTCTGGGTCTTAAGTGGTTAAGCTTTGAGCATGGCCCATAGTTTCTCCTGTGCAAATGGGAAGAGACTTGACCTGATTATGTATATCAACTCAGTGCCTTTGGCTATGCTGCTCAGAAGTATAAAACCCATGAAGGCATATATGACAATAGAATGGAAAACATTCAAATAATTTCAAAAGTTCTTCAGAACAAAGACATATTTATGATCTTCGAGTGCCAGAATTTTACTCAAAATCATCAATCAACATATATATGGGTTTACATGGGCTTGCAGCAATGGTCCGCAATGACTCACAGTAAATAGATTTCACTATATACTGGCTCTTCCCTCCTGCAGGTGCCCCCACAGTAAACAGCTTGCTGTGGGGGTACACAAGAAGGAGCGCACCCTATCCGTGGCTCTGTGTCCATGCACATATGGAGCAGTGGCTCGGCAACACCACCTCTGTCTCCTGATTGGCTCACTGCTGCCAAAAAACAATCAGGAGTGTGAGTTCCTGGAGAGGCAAAGCTCTCATGGACATCGCTGGATCCTGAGGGGTCTCAGGGAGCAATGTTCTGCTGGAAAACCTTGGGTCCCGTCAATCGTGTGGATGTTGCTTGGCTTGTGCCACCTACCTAAACATTTTTGCGTTTGTCTTCTCAAATTTAAGAAGGTTTGGTCCAAATGGCTACTAGATTCTTCTACAGCCTCTGAAGCCTTTTAGAGGAATATTATTTAGTCTTTTTTTTTCCCGTCAGTTATTTGGGCAAATATCCATGATTATTCGAAAATCTTAATATTGGCGTATATACTATAGGACTACATCGTTCCCAAATTTGAAAATCGAGTTAACAGTCGAGTAGAGTTGAGCAGACACCTGGATGTTTGGGTTCAGCAGGTTCAGCCAAACTTCGGAAAATTATCTGGGTTCGGGACCTGAACTTGACCCAAACCCGAACCCCATTGAAGTCAATGGGGACCCAAATTTTTAACTACTAAAATGTCTCTAAAAAGGGAAAGGGCTAGAGGGCTGCAAATGGCAGAAAAATGTTGGTAAGAGCATGGCAAGTACTCTGCAATCAAATGTGAATAGGGAAATAACTTAAAATAACATAAAATACAAGCAGGAACCTTCCCCAATGATGGGACACTATTCCTCCCACTGATACCAATGATGGGGCACTATTTCTCCCACTGACACAAATGATGGGACACTATTTCTCCCACTGACACACATGATGGGACACTATTCCTCCCACTGATACCAATGATGGGGCACTATTTCTCCCACTGACACAAATGATGGGACACTATTTCTCCCACTGACACAAATGATAGGACACTATTCCTGCCAATGATACCAATGATGGGAGACTATTCCTCCCAATGATACAATGATGGTAGACTATTCCTCCCACTGATACCAATGATGCAGCACTATTTCTGCCACTGACACAAATGATGGCACACGATTCCTCCCAATGATACCAATGATGGAGCACTATTTCTCCCACTGACACAAATGATGGGACACTATTCCTGCCAATGATACCAATGATAGGACACTATTCCTCCCAATGATACCAATGATGGGAGACTATTCCTCCCACTGATATCAAGGATGTGGCACTATTTCTCCCACTGACACAAATGATGGGACACTATTCCTCCCAATGATACCAATGATGGGGCACTATTTCTCCAACTGACACAAATGATGGGACACTATTCCTCCCACTGATACCATTTATGCGGCACTATTTCTCCACTGACACTATTGATGGGACACTATTCCAGTCAATGATACCAATGATGGGACACTATTCTGGTGCAATTCGATTTGTGAAGTAGGAATGACTCCTAACTAATTCTCTCCCTATAAGCACAATCAGGAACCTTTCCCTACAGTAGCTAATGCAGAGTATGTTACAGGAACATATGGAGCAATATGCAGAGTATCTCACAGGAACATATGCATTGCTGGTACAATATGCAGAGTATCTAACAGGGACATATGTGCAGTGTTGGTGCAATATGCAGAGTATCTGACAGGAACATATTCAATGCTGGTGTAATATGCAGAGTATCTGACAGGAACATATGCAGTGCTGGTGTAATATGCAGAGTATCTCACAGGAACATATGCATTGCTGTGCAATATGCAGAGTATCTGACAGGAAAATATGCAGTGCTGCTCCAATTAGATTTTTGAAGTAGGACTGACTCCTAACTAATTCTCTCCCTATAAGCACAATCAATCAGGAACCTTTCCCTAATGTAGCTAATGCTATGTAGATTGATTGCTGAGTATTGTAATTCGATTTCTGAAGCAGGAAAATCCTATCTAAATCTGTCCCTGAGAGAAACTGCAGCCTTCCCCTACCTTAGCTAAAGCAGAGTGACGAGCTGTGCTGTGTGCCTCTAGCCTGCACTGACCAATTACAGCCATGCCATTAGTAGGCATGGCTGTGATGGCTTCTAGGTCACACAAGTAAAAGAAATGCTGATTGGCTGCGCTGCAGCGCGCCGTTACATAGCCAAACTCGGAACCCGAACCCGAACTTTCAGCAAATTATTCGGGTTCGAGTTCGGGTCCAAAAAAAAAATGAAGTTCGTTACGAACCCAAACTTTACAGTTCAGGTTCGCTCAGCCCTAAAAAGGAGTACTATCTAATGTTTTTTACTCCATAACTTAATATAACGTAAGAATTGTATAAATACCATGTAAGACCAATGTATGTATGTGGGATTTTTTTTTTTTGCTCTGTTTTTGTCTTTGTTTGCTTACTGTTTCTGTAATGGTAAAGTGTACATTTTTGTCTGTGCTTTGAAAAATCAATAAAAACGTTGTTGCTGACCAATTACACCCCTTCATGAAAACGGCATTCTCTGATGGAAGTGGCTTCCTTTAGCAAGATAATTCCCTATCACACTACAAAAAAGATTCAATAATGGTTTGAGGAACCGACGGACCGTTTCAGCAGACAAATCCGATCGTGTGT
Source organism: Rana kukunoris (assembly GCA_029574335.1). Classification (NCBI taxonomy): domain Eukaryota; kingdom Metazoa; phylum Chordata; class Amphibia; order Anura; family Ranidae; genus Rana; species Rana kukunoris. Next base: position 226,898,407 of record CM056052.1, read on the forward strand.
ACGGGCGAGCAGACAGGTTTTTCCAGCAGACAAGTTTTAAAGCATGCTTTAAAACTTGTCTGCTGGAAACCCGTCCGTCCGACATGTCCGCTGGTTAGTTCGCCTAACCAGCGGACAAAAAAGTATTTTACTTCCTGGAGTGGTGTCTGTCCGCGGGGATTTTGGTTTAATAGTGTGTACACTGATCAAACCAAAATGGCCCGGCAGACATACCCGATGAAAACGGTCTGTCCGACCGTTTTCATCGGATTTGTTTAGTCGTGTGTACGCGAAAACTTGAGAATCAGCTCTCAATATTTTGTTTGCGAAAATTCTGACAGCAAAAGTCTGATGGAGCATACATACGGTCGGAATTTCCGTTCAAAAGCTCACATCGGACTTTTGCTGTCGTAAATTCTGATCATGTGTACGGGGCATAACAGGACCAAAGGATCTTCTACTGATGCCAGATACCACAGCATACCTTCAGATGTCTAGTGGCATCCGTGCCTTGACAGGTCAGGACTGTTTTGGCAGCAATGGGGGGGGGGTGGGCTACTCAGTATTAGGTGGGTGGTTATAAAGTTAGAGCTTATCAGTGAATTTTTTCTAAGAATACATTTGTTATCATTTACACCAAAGATTTAGCAAGCTGGGCTTTTTTGTGACACACCACACCAATATGTGTCCATGTAAAATAGCTCCCGGGTAAGAGCTGTTTCACACAGGGGCGACTTGTCAGGCGACTCAGCTGCCTGACAAGTCGCGCTCAGCTCTATTCAATGGAACTGTTTTAATAGGAGCGACTCAAGTCACTCTGACTTAGAAAAAGGTTCTTGTACGACTTTGGGGGCGACTCGCATTGACTTCAATACAGAAGTCATTTTAAAAGTTGCCTCTGAAGTCGTCTTGAGAGCCCACCAAAGTCGTGCTGCCCCTGTGTGAACCGGCTCTTTGTCTTGTCCTAAGCTAAGCAGAGATTAGGCTTTCATCTTAGCTCAGTATGCCTCTACTAGCTCTTCTCACCTATGGGAAAGTCCCTTATGCTTCCTTTTTCCCCCCATCTTGTGCTCATGTGTTATTTACTACAGGAGTAGATTTTTCACACAGCAGAACAGTCACTTTAAAAATCTAATCACATGAAGATATATTTAAAACATAGACCTTTTTATTGCCTAGGACTAAAAAATTAGAGCCAATTCAGAAGTAAAATGTAATCCTTTTATAGATCAGCTTCTCTGTGTGAGCACTTTATCGAGGGTTGATTTACTAAAGCAGTGAATATACACAGGGTTTAGCTCCAAGGGTCAATAACTCTAGCTGGTCCTAGCAAATCCAGTTTTTGTTTTTAATTTCCTATACTTATGATATTAAAATGAACACAGCTTTATCATTAAAGCCTAACTCCAGCTTTATGTGAGTTTAAAATTGTTTGTTTGGTCTAGGCAGTGGCGTATCTAGGGTATGGCAGCCATGGCAAGTGCCATGGGTGCCATATGAAGGGGGCGCTGTTGAGTGGCTGGGCAGCAAGGTACTTACCAGGGCCTGAGGGTCTCTTCTTCCCTCCCCCCGAGCATAGGCAGTGCTATCCCTGCTGCGTTCAGCCACAGCCCTCCCCTGTTCTTTCAGGCTCTCCCATTCCATCTGGTCGGATTGGCAGCGCACAAAGAAGGGAAGTTTCTCCCTCTCCTCTGTGAAAACTGAGGCCTTAAGTGATGAAGATTTCATCACTTCCAGTATTGGTTCTGCATTTACCTGGCCTTGGAGGGCAGAGGAGGGATCAGGGGTCTAATAAACCCCATATTTCTCCATAAAGAGGATATGTCACTACCCAAGGTATCACAAGGGATGATAAATATCACTAGTTTTGTTAGCTGTTTTTTTTTTTTTTTTTTTAAGGTTAACTGAAAGATGGATTTCAAATGTTTTGACAGGGGCGCAGTTTCGGTGCTTGCCATAGGCGCTATTTTCACTAAATACGCCTCTGGGTCTAGGCTAACTATTACCTTTACTAGCAGATACGTCAGTGTTGTATAACCTGTGACTGGAGCTGCATCAGCTACATACAGTATATAGCACTGCGTTTTGGCAGAGGTACAGCAACTTCTTATCTCATTCCCAGGACAAAATAGAATCAGGTTGAGTGTTGTTTAGCGATTCAGATAATACTTACATTTTATGAATGAGTACAAGGCTTTCTGATTAGCTGAGTTGGAGAGGAAGGTGGACGACACCATGATCTCCACCTTAGCCAATGAGAGGACCCTTTGTATTTTTTCATAGAATACAAAGCTTCCTGTTACTAGCTAAGTAGTGCTTATGATTTTGTTCGACCTTTTTTCCAAAGGTTGGTTTGAGGTTGTAATGGTTTAAACCATATTTTAATACAATAGGTGCTAGATAGCAAAAGCAAATTGTTATATTGTTTAATTAGCAGATGGAAAAATAGCTATGCCTCGAACATGCTTTGACATCTGAAAATTGATACTAAAATGCCTTTTTGAAAAACGTTTTCTTGTGACGCTCTCAGGGCAATACTGAAATTCTGGATTTTCTTGTTTACCACACTGACCTGTAAAGTATGTTGGCCACTCCTTGAGCAACAAATAGATGCAAATAGTTTTCTAAAACAACACAATATAATATTTATAATGTGACTGTCTCTAGATTATTCTTTCCTCTATTGAAAACACTGGCAGTGCAGATGTTAAATTCATTAGTATTAAGAAACTGTCTATTTGTCTAAGCAATAACCCTGCATTTTCTATTTATCAGCTATATGATGTGTCAGTAAAATATACCAGGATACTTACTGTGCTAGTCCTATATACAAGAAAAATTGAACGTAAGTACCGTATTTATCGGCGTATACCTCGCACTTTTTTGCCCTGAAAATCAGGGCAAAATTGTGGGTGCGCGATATACGCCGATACCCGCTTTCCCGCAGCGATTTTGAATACTGCGCCGGCATATACCGAGCGCAGTACACTCGTGTATAGTCGGGCAGGCTCGGCTCCTCTCGCGCTCACGTCCTGGACGTACAGGACGTGAGCGCGAGAGTAGCCGAGCCTGCCCGACTATACACAAGTGTACTGCGCTCGGTATATGCAGGCGCAGTATTCAAACTCAGCGCGGGAAAGCGAGGATCGAGCGGGGAGGACGCCGCAGAAGGACGCCGGACCCGACAAAGAGGGCACCCGAAGCCGCCGATGGACGCCACGCAAGACACCAAAACTGTAAGTATAAAAATATTTTTTTCCACAGGAATGGTGGCCACTTTAGGGGTGCACGCTATACGCGGGAGCGCGATATACCCCGATAAATACGGTAATAATTATTAATTCGCCATTTTCATCAATTCTGGTTAGATATATTGTTTAGAACGATACGTCTGTCATTAACAAGAATAACTCGTTTATACTGTATATAGCCAACACATGACCTGACCAAATACTTTATTTGCCCTCTAACAACTGACCTGGCCAACAAAGCAGTGTCGGCCCGTGAATTAGGGGCGCATGGGTGTGACCGCCCCTATCCATGCATCCGGCCCCCTGATCTACATGCCGGATAAATGGATTCCGATGACTCCAATAGGCTTCAAAACAGAGCACAGCGCTCAAAACCCACTCAGTTGTGTGACAATAGCGATGAATATTCGTTATCACCACACTGATCCTCCTCCCGGCCAATCAGGAAGTGGGTCTGAGACCCGTCACCCGATTGGCAAAAAGGACAGGCGATCCTATTGTACGCATAGCTGGGGGAGAGAAGAGACACATGGTGGATGCCACCGTGAACTACCGTGTTTCCCCGAAAATAAGACGTACTCTGAAAATAAGCCGTAGCGGGATTTCGGCGCAAGATCGAAATATAAGACACCCCTCCGAAAATAAGACGTAGCGATGTAGTGTCGAATCTCCGAAAATAAGACGTGACAAATCTCCGATAATAAGACGTAGTGTCGTATGCGTAACGGCGCGGCGCGGAGCGGGAAACAACACGTGATAGGCGTACAGTACTGTACTGGAACTGAAGTAAGGAGAAGAATGCTGTGTAAAGCTGTAAAGCTTCTCCCAGCACCGACCAGCAAACCCCTCTCTCACCCCACACAAACACCAGGGGATAGGGGGAAAAGCTGCTACTGAGCCCAAAGAGATCACCCCAGCTCCACTTTGCTCCACATCAGCTTTGCTGGCCTATCTTTCTGTACAGCCAGACAAGATGAGTGCAAAGAGAAGAAGTTGGATATCCGAATGGTCCAAAAATGGCGTGCAGAATACGATAATCTCAGTCTACAGGTGGACAGAGGAAATGCTAAGAAGCGCAAGTGTGGTTCAGGTAGGCAACCTTTATTTTCTGTAATAAAAATAAGACACCCCCCGAAAATAAGCCATAGTGTGATTTCTTGAGAAAAAAAAAATATAAGACGGTGTCTTATTTTCGGGGAAACACGGTAGGAGAGAACACAGGAGCCTCTGTCTGACCCACAGCTCTCTGCCCATCACCTGCTCCCTGAACCACAGCTCGCCACCCATCAACCACTGCCTGACCCACAGCTCACCACCCGTCACCCACAGCTCACCGCCTGTCACCTTCTACCTGACCCAGAGCTCGCCGCCCACCACCCGCTGCCTGACCCTCAGCTCGCCACCCACGACCCGTTGCCTGAATCACAACCTGCCACCCGTCAACGGCTGCCTGAACCACAGCTCACCACCCGCCACCAGCTGCCTGACCCACAGGTCGCTGCCTACCACCCGCTGCTTGACCCACAGCCCACCACCTGCCATCCACGACCTAGATGGGGTAAGTGGCGGACAGACCGACAGACAGCGAGTGGGCAGGCAGGGTGCTGGTTAAGTGCCGAGGGTGGTTGTTCGCCGCCCCTCCCCTCCAAAAAAGCTGCCACTTTAATAAAGCATTATGGGACAGTTCATGCAGTTACAGCCTACCCAATGCAAACCTATTGAAGAGTTTTCTTTTTCTGTTATGGTGGCTTTAGTGGAGTGTGACTAAAAATGTTCAGGACTTTTTATTTTGTCCTTAACCGATCATTTACGTTGACAGAATGGGCAAATGGGCATACAGGTACATACCCTTTAATTTGCTGCCGTGTGGTCGTGCGGAGCAGAGCTAAAGAATGGGGAGATGTCAGTATAAACACAACGAGCCGGATTCACAAAGCACTTATGCCGACGTATCTCCGCGAAAGTACAAATATGCGCCGTCGTATCTGTGCGCCGGACCCACAAATTTAGATACGCCTAAAAACAGATTTCATCCCACCGACGTAACTTGCCTACACTGGCGTAGAGTGGGCGCATATTTACACTGGACGCATGTGGCTTTCCCATTGATTTTCTATTCAAATATCATAGGTGTGCGCAGACCATTGCATTAGGGTGTGCACCCCAAAGCTCAAACACATGTTCGTGTGTATGTGTATATATACTGACGGTGTCATTAGAGTAGAAAGATAGTGGACAGTGTCAGTAGTTTGTATTTTTATTATTTTATTTTGTATTCTTTTTTTACAATTTTATTTGTTTCATTTTTTTTTTTTACAATTTTTGAAAATGGTGGAATGTGTGGCACCTGAGGTGATTAGGGTGTGCCCAGGCACACCTGGCACACCCTGTGCGCATGCCTATGTCAAATATGCAAATGAGGGAGATACGCCGATTCACAAACGAGATTGTCTTTGTTACTTGCCAAAATAAAATAAAACCTGTCCTAAAAGAAGCATGCATACTACTGTACCACTGTTCTGAAAATACTAGTTGTCACTGTTATGCTTATCCTCTTGCATCAATACATTAAATTTGTCATTAAATCTTGACAAACACTGGGCAGCCAACCGTGAATGTTAAATAAAAGAGCAATGCAAACAGTCCAGATAATAAGTACACAAAACAGGACTGTCATTGCTGACCTCTCCCTAAATAGCTAGTTTCTTCATTGTCAGTCAGTCAGTATGATACATGCACAAAAAAGACAAAGCTCAGTTAACACAAGGATGCTAAGTAACAAGGCATGGTATACAGTACAAGATAACAGGGTATACCAATACAAGACACATAGGCCCGGATTCACAAAGCACTTACGCCAAAGTATCTCGAGATGCGCCACGTAAGTGTAAATATGCGCCGTCGTATCTATGCGCTAGACCCACAAACTAAGATACGCCTAAAAATAGGCTTCATCCCACCGACGTAACTTTCCTACGCCGGCGTAGAATTGGCGCATATTTACGCTGGACGCGCATCTGGTGCTCCCATTGTTTTTCTATTCAAATATGCAAATGAGGGAGATACGCCGATTCACGAATGTACTTGCGCCCGACGCTGGCTACGCGTACGTAGTTGTACGTCCGGCCTAAAGTTGTGCCCCATAAAGCAGGGGCCCCAGGAGAGCAGCTGCAGTAGCACCGTTACGGACAAGCTGAGCAACCACACTTGCTGGACAACACTGTATGCCAACATGCCAGGGGCATGAACGTCTTTGGCAGCAAATAAACCAGCCTATACAGGTGACCATGTAGTTGCCATCATCCCTTGAAAATTTGGAATGTAATAAGTTAACCTATGAGCTTGGGATTATGTAGGCAACAACATTTTTTATCCAAAAATGTAAAAAATCTAAATGTAATTGTTTAATTTAAAAAAAAAAAATTTTAATTTTTGGAAAAAAAATTTTGTTGCCTACATAATCCTAACCTCAGGTTTTCACATTCTGAACGTCTTTGGCATGGGGAATCGGAGGTGTATCGCATCTTCCGATTCAGCCCTGATGCCATCCTGGAATTACCCACAGCCCTGCATGATGAAATCACCAGCCAGACGGGACGCTCACATGCAGTGCAGCCACTGGTCAAGGTACTGGCAACACTCCATTTCCTTGCCAGTGGACCTTTCCAACGTACAAGTGGAGTCATGTCTGGGATGTCACAATCCACCATGAGCAGATGTGTGCACCAGGTTGTCCCCGCAATCCTCACACGCATGTCCCACCACATCATCAAACCGACCCATGAGCACCTGCGGCAGAAGGCAATGCAGGATTTCTACAGAATTGCCGGATTCACGCGCACCGTAGGGGCCATTGATTGCACACATGTGGCACTCCGGCCCCCCTGTGCCTGAGGAGACCCCGTCTGCTGAAGGAACAGTAGTCAGGAGTTGCCTCGTGTAACGTATCTTTGCATGATAAACACACACATTCATCATGGCAAACTGATAATACACGCAATCACACCATGTGGTCCCTAGCTCACACACACCACATCCACATTGGTTTAGCCCAGGACTTGGGAGCAGCAACGCCACGCCACGGCACCAAGGATGTTGCTGTCCATTTATACCACATTCACACAGTCGTGGGGATAACCTCTCCCGACGAACCAAGGTGACACACCTTACTGGCAGGAATGTCACCCACACATACACACACTCACACACCAGTCACACTGTAGCACCACCGGGCAAACTCTGCCCCTGCAAACAGGTGTCCGGGCACCACTTCTGCACTCCTCACCGCCCTGCACAGCTGCTGTGAATTCAGCCTGGGTCTTGGCTGAGGAGGCCAGGCTGTCTGCCACACGGCGCAGGTCACTGGCTAGAGCACCCATATGGCGTGTCTGCCGAGCCTGCTCCCTCGCCAGCTCTTCCTGGAGGGATCTGGGTACACCCCTGGTTTTACGTAAAGCCTTCCTGGGGGGTGGAGAGGCATGTGCCCGTCCGGACAGGGTAGACCAGGAGGGGGTTCCCCTGGATGGAGTGGACCGGGAGGGGGTTCCCCTGATGGGGGAGGACCCTGAGGGGCTTCCCCTGATGGGTGTGGAGGTTTGGGAGGGTTCGCTGATAATCTCCTCCTGGAGGTAGAAACATTCCTCCAGATCACCATGCTCCTCCTCAACAACCTCTAGAGAGGTGTGGGCACTCTCCTCTGGAGATGGCATGGGTCGTCCAGAAGCAGACGATGGGCCCGCTCCCTCCATCACATCTGTGGATGACACAAAGCATTCACATGTTGGTGGACCCACACACTTGTCACATGTTCCCTTGCACCCCCTCACATGCTACACACCAGATGGGGGAAACACCACACTTACCTGTCCTCAAGGCCTGTTCACCGGAGTCAAAGTCCTCCAGGCCCTCCACTTGCTCCCGCTCCAGATATTGGCATCGGCAGTCAGCCTGATATTACTGGCTGGTCCGCCTCCCGTGCCCCTGAGGTGCCTCTTCACCTTGGCCATCGTCTCTCGGACATGACGATGCAGGTCATTTATTTTTTTCGTTATGTCCTTAGGGTTCCTTCTCTCATGCCCAAGGGCATTGACCTCCAGGGTGACCTCTTGGAGGATCTCTGCCTTCCTGGCCTTACTGGTCATGCGACTCATAGCGCCATGGAGGTACACATCATACCTGGAGATGGCAGAGATCAGGATGGCCCTCTCCTCAGCTGAAAAAATGTTTTTCCTCCTCTCCCTCTCAGTCTCTGGAGCAGACATTGCTCAGATTGCAAAAGTATTTGCACTACGGATGCTGGTGTACTTTTGCGCTCAACGGGCGCATGTCTGGGCGTATTTATGCTCTCGGCATAGGCGGTGGGCCGGCGTATCTTAGGGGTTAGGCCGGGCGTAGTTGTGAGCATGCGCAGAGGGGCGTGGGACATGCGTTCACATCACGGTGCATGCGCCGTTCATTATACGTCGGGCGTAAGGCATTGCACCACGCTCGGACCATCATTTGCATGGGGTCACACCCACTTACGCTGGCCTACGAAATTACGTTACGCCTGCGCAACATTGGGAGCATTTGCTTTGTGAATTCCATGCTTGCCTCTCTGCGTTGCGTCGGCGTAGCGTAAAAGAGATACGCTACGGCGGCATATATATGCGCCGATGTATGTGGATCCGGATAAATGTGAAAAACTAAGGATTCACAAGTTAGCAAGTTAAAGGCTGACAGAGAAGGTGAATTGGTTGATTTTTGCTAGCTCTCTAGGGCTGCCACCGCCATTCTGTGTAAGGGAAACCTGGCAGTGAAGCCTTGTGGCTTCACAGCTGGTTCCCTACTGCACATGTGCAAAGTGTGCTGCGTTTTCTGAATTCTTGTACCTGTACAGAAAAAAACACAAGGCTTACATTTTCTGCCCCCAGTCCCTTGAACAATGCTGCTGAAGTACGCTTGAGTCCTCCTCACTGGTTCTTCCTGCTGACCTCCATGTCAGTCCAAGATATAGAAGTGACATGAACGTCAGCAGAACGAACTGCTAAGTGCAGCCGGGGATACTGGAGATCAACACACCCAAAAGGGGTGGATTTTATTTAATAGGGTGGTGTTCAGAGGTGCAGACAGCAGGAGGTAAGTATTCAGTTTCTTCTTTACATGTACGTGCTTTCTTAAAGCAGAGTTTCACCCAAAAATTGAACTTCTGCTTTGTGGCAAAGTGACCCCCAGACATGCCACATTTGGCATGTCATTTTTTTGGGGGGGGGGGGAGGGTGGAAAAACTTGTTTTAGAGCAATGTTTCTCAACCTTTCCAGTGTTGTGACCCCTTGATAAAATTTCCCAAGTTGTGGGGACCCCTAACAGTAAAATTATTTTCGTAGCATGGGTTGTCAGCACCCAAGGCAAAACATGTAATTTATGCCCCTAACCCACGGACATTTAGCGCTCCCTGATTCCCTTCCACTCGTACAGTATTAAAACCCCTTATGGTACATTTTAGTACCACTCTTCCTCTTGGTTCTTCTTTCTTTCCCTTTTATCACTGTCTATTAGGGATGAGCTTCGAGTTCGAGTTGAACTCATGTTCGACTCGAACATTGCCTGTTCGCCGAACAGCGAACTATTTGGGGTGTTCGCGGCAAGTTCGTGTGAACTTTAGAACCCTGTTAAAGTCTATGGGACTCAAACGGTTGAAATCTAAAGTGCTAATTTTAAAGGCTAATATGCAAGTTATTGTAATAAAAAGTGTTTGGGGACCTGGATCCTGCCCCAGGGGACATGTATCAATGCAAAAAAAAAGTTTTAAAAACTGCAGTTTTTTGGCAGCAGTGATTTTAAAAATTCCTTTAAGTGAAACAATAAAAGTGAAATATTCCTTTAAATTTCGTACCTAGGGGGGGTGTATAGTATGCCTGTAAAGTAGCACTTGTTTCCCATGCTTAGAACTGTCCCTGCACAAAGTGTCATTTCTGAAGGAAGAAAAGTAATTTAAAATCACTCGTGGCTATAATGAATTGTCGGCTCCCGGCAATACAGAGAAAAGTCATTCATAAAAAAAAAATGTGTGGGGGTCCACGGCATTTTTTTTCAATTTGGGGTGGAGTTTCCCTTAAAATCCATACCAGACCTGAGGGGTCTGGAATGGATATTTGGGGGGAACCCCACATAATTTTTTTTTTAATTTGACGCAGGGTTCCCCTTAATATCCATACCAGACCCTAAGGTGAGTGATTTTAAATGACTTTTTTCCTTCAGAAATTACATTTTGTGCAGGGACAGTTCTAAGCACAGGAAACAAGCGCTACTTTACAGGCATACTATACACACCCCGCCCCCTAGGTACAAAATTTAAAGTAATATTTCAATTTTATTGTTTCACTTTAAGCAATTTTTAAAATCACTGCTCCTGAAAAAAACAGCCATTTTTTTAAAACTTTTTTTGCATTGATACATCTCCCCTGGGGCAGGACCGGGTCCCCAAACACTTTTTAGGACAATAACTTGCATATTAGCCTTTAAAATTAGTACTTTAGATTTCAAACGTTCGAGTCCCATAGACTTTAACAGGGTTCTAAAGTTCACACGAACATTTGGTCTGTTCGCAGGTTCTGGTGCGAACCGAACCCAGGGGTGTTCGGCTCATCCCTAGTCTCTATCCTAATTTCTTGTTTTTTCCCCCCATCCCTCTCTCTAGCCTTCTTTCTCTTACTCTCTTTCCCATTTTTTCTTTGTTCCTCCCCCTTTTTTCCTCTCCCTTCCAAGAACTCTTAATTTTTATTCTTTCCCTTACTCCTTGGGGGGGGGGAGTACTGTAATGGGCACTTTTAATGGCAACTATATTCACAGGAAGTGTTGCTTACTGTTATCACAAAAAACAAACAGATAAATCAAGCGCTCTCCAAAGGAAGTAAATATAAATAAATATATATGTGGGGAAGGGTAAATGACAGATACTGAATCTGAGAGTGAGAATGAAACAAGGGTAGCACAGTTCCTTTCCACTGAAGGACAAAAGTTTATGAAATTATTCAGTCCATTGGATCAAGTTCATATATGACTAATGTAGTAGTAGTAGTACTCATGCTGTGAGGGCTGCCAGCTGCCAAGAAGAAGCAATTCTGAAACAATACAAGAAAAACAAAAAGCGGCGCCCTCTAAGCGTAGTAACTTTTTATTACTGTGACAAAACAAAACAATTCTTATGAGGATACTACTCACAAGGCTGCAGGGTTCATGTGCATAAAAGGTGTCATCTGTGCCTGGCTTCCGGAGTGGGTGTGCTCAGCTGATGTTGGTAATCCTGTGATGGCTGAATGCTCTGGGTTCTCACTGTAAAGGAGAATGCTGTACAGTTCGTCAGCTGATCCAAAAGTCCATAGGTGTCCCTGAGTGTATTCCAGCGCTGGTCAGACAGGGAGCTGTATGGACGCGATGGGACAGCGTGATGGAACGCAGCCGTGGAGCGCAGGCAGCTGAGCGTCACTTCCGGGTTAGGTCACAGGGCGGTGCGCGCGTTCGAGACATGCGTGCCTCTTCCTCAGGCTCTAACCCGGAAGTGACGCTCAGCTGCCTGCGCTCCATGGCTGCGTTCCATCACGCTGTCCCATCGCGTCCATACAGCTCCCTGTCTGACCAGCGCTGGAATACACTCAGGGACACCTATGGACTTTTGGATCAGCTGACGAACTGTACAGCATTCTCCTTTACGGTGAGAACCCAGAGCATTCAGCCATCACAGGATTACCAACATCAGCTGAGCACACCCACTCCGGAAGCCAGGCACCGATGACACCTTTTATGCCCATGAACCCTGCAGCCTTGTGAGTAGCATCCTCATAAGAATTGTTTTGTTTTGTCACAGTAATAAAAAGTTACTACGCTTAGAGGGCGCCGCTTTTTGTTTTTCTTTTTCTAGTGTTGCTTACTGTGTCCCCCGACTTTGTGGTGTCTCGCAGCAGTGACACATATGCCAAAATCAGGAGATATGGTCTCCTCCAGCTCCTCCCACTTCACATTCCTCACCAGTCAGCTGACCGCTAGTCTCTTCCCCTCCAGACATGATGTTAACTGAATGGGCGGCTGTGAAGAGGCTGAGTGGGCAGCTGCAAAAAAGGGCTTCAGGAACAGCCCAGAATTTGGTGACCCCTGGCAAATTGTAATTTGACGCCCGAGGGGGTCCTGACCCCCAGGTTGAGAACCACTGTTTTAGAGGGTTACAGCTCCCACTTCCTCTGTGGCGGGTACCGCGGCGCCAGAAGGAAGTTCACCTCTCCCCCTTCCTCTCAGCAATCATCTGGGACATGTCACAGGTCCCAGATGATTGCCCAGCCAATCACATCGCGTGGCGCGGCTCACGCATGTGCAGTGTGTGCCTGGCTGTGAAACCACAGCCGGACACCCATAGTTTTAATAAGATAGAACAAGTCCCGAGATTTGTAACAAAAATGGTGAAAGGTCTCAGGGATAAAACATATCGATAGAGACTTCAGGAACTTCATATGTATAATCTAGAGGAAAGAAGAGAAAGGGGACATATGATTGAAACCTTTAAATACATCAAGGCGGTGAATGAGGTTCAGGAAGGCAGTTTTTTCAGTATAAAACCAAAATCAAGAACACTGGGACATGACCTCAAACTAACTGGAGGAAGGTTTAAAAGTAATCTTAGAAAGTATTATTCTACTAAAAGGGTAGTTGATGTTTGGAATAAACTACCAGTAGAGGTAGAGAGACGGTCAAACATGCTTGGGATAAACATAGATCTATAGTCCGAAAACAAAGTTAATGAAAAAAAACTATAAAAAATAAAAAATAAACAAAACAAGAAAAAAAATGGGCAGACTCGATAGTCTGATAGGTCTCGATAGACTCGATAGGTCTTTTTCTGCCATCACTTTTCTATGTTTCTCTGTCTCTATTTTGTACTAATATTACAGGCTCATTTTAATTAAAAACAGGTGCACAGTTAAAGGGTATAGGTACCTATTGTTGACTTATCGTTATGAAAATGCTATTTGCCTTGCTGTTATTTAGACCCTAGGGCTCGGATTCACGTAGGGGGCGTATCTTTAGAGCGGCGTAGCGCATCTGAAATACACTACGCTGACGTAACTTAGAGAAGCAAGTGCAGTATTCACAAAGCACTTGCTCCGCAAGGTGCGGCGGCGTAGCGTAAATTGGCCGGCGTAAGCCCGCCTAATTCAAAGTAAGAAGGAGGTGGGCGTCATCTATTTAAATTAAGTGTGACCCCATGCAAATGAATTGCAGATTAAACGACATAAAATACACCGGCTGTTGCGACGTCCATACCTTTGAATGGGTTGGGCCACCTATATGGTGGAATAACTTTACGCCGGACGTAACCCTTATGCCGCGTACACACGATCATTTTGTGTGATGAAAAAAAAGGACGTTTTCAAAAACGTCATTTAAAATCACCGTGTGTGGGCAAAACGTTGTTTTATGTCTTCAAAAAAAGCGACCAAAAAAAAATTCGAACATGCTTGAATTTTTTGTGTTGTTTTTCAAAACTTTGTTTTTTGTGTCATAAAAAGTGATGGTGTGTGGGCAAAACGATGTTGAAAACGACGTTTTTAAAGCCGCGCATGCTCAAAGGCAAGTTATGAGACAGAGCTTCAATGGAACAGAGTGCCGTCGAACGTGGTGTACGTCACCACGCTTTGCTAGAGCATTTTGGAAAAACGATGGTGTGTATGCAACGTCGTTTTGTAAAACGAAGTTTGAAAAACGTTGTTTTGTTTCATCACTTGAAACGTCGTTTTTTTTCATCACAAAAAATGATCGTGTGTACGCGGCATTAGGCAAAGCGCGTATCTTTTCCGCCTGGCGCATCTACGTTTGTGAATCGGCGTATCTTACTCATTTGCATATTTAACATGGGAACGTCCAGCGTAACTATACGCCCAAGATACGCCGGCGTAGGCAAGTTACGTCGGGCGGCTGAAGCCTTGTTTTACGGCCTATCTAGCTTTGCGAATCGGCGTAAAAGTACGACGGCGCACATTTGTATTTTTGACGGCGTATCTGGAGATACGCCGGTGTTAAGCTACCTGAATCTGGCTAAATGACTTTAGCACTTTGAGGCTCAAACCTATAACATCTTATCTAAATCAGGAGTCCCAAATTAATTTTGATCATCTAATCTGTATGCTTGTTCCAGGATATAAACTCATAAAGCACTAAAGCCAGACACAGCCAGGCACCTGTTTAGAGGTATGTGCTCAGTGGCTTGTTTTATAAAGATGTAGTGCTACTTGTGAGCAGGAGATGAGGGTTACCCATCCTTTCACTAGAAGTCATTCCAATGCTTTTTGAATGAACAAAGTAAAGCATTAGGGGTCTTAAAACACTAAGCGGAATTTACAACCATACACAAACACAAAGTTTCTCTAATTATTTTAACAGTTCACATAACTGAAGTCACTACCATGTGATGTCAAACCTACATGTTCTTCCCCCTCTATATAAAAATAGATCTGCTTGTAGCAGGCTTGATATGGATGGTTAGATTAGCTATGCTATTTTTTTCTTACTATTACATTCCGCTGAAATTTCCTGAACCTGTTTAAGCAGCCAAAGCCCACACAAGAAGGAAACACATTTCATTTTTTGTAACCATTAACAATATTTCAAATGTTACACTTCAGTAAGATTCCCAGCGAAGAAAAATGCTACATTAACTGTCACGGTAACATGTGATGGCAAGACAAAAAAACAATTAGACACAGACAGTAATAATGGGTGGGGTAGAACACTGTGATGTCATCACTCACTGGAGGAGGGTCAGCTCATTAAATCAAAAGTGCAGGTGGTAAATTTGTGCGCTATTAATACCTAGTGCTGGATGAATGAAGCTCTTAAGTTTGCAAGTGTATTATTCTATGCTTTTGATTTGAATAAACTATGCTTTTTTACCTTATGAGCCTCTTTTTATGGACTCCTCCAAATTGGGGATCCACTGAGAGAAAGAATAAGATCTCTATACTTCCTGCTGGGAGTCTAGCTTGGACCAACATACCATGCATATATTATATCTGTGGGATCCATCTCAAAGCTGGAAATCACAGTAGTAGACACAACTACTTCAGTGATCCTCACTAGCTTCCAGGTCCAGTGCTGAGCTGCCATGCTGCATTCTGAACTTAGAAAGTCACCATACAGCACCATACAGAGAGCACTTTTTCTTAATGAATGCTAAGCGAAAGTCAGGACATCGCGCTCTTCACCTTGTACAATCAGAGAATGCTTTGCAATCGTTGACAAAATGTGAAGCGCTCTCTGAATGGTGCTACAATCATTTTATAGATTTATGATTTACGTAGTGAGCACTAGGATGGTAATATCTGATATTTGATATATCCTTGTGATATAGAAGAAGCAGGTAGTAAACCGCCAAAAAAAAAAGTGAATGAGGCTCCCTGCGGATTTGAGTCATAATGTACTAGTATGCACTGTATGCTAGTACAATATGACAGACTTACCTGCATATGAAACCCTCCAGCGCTGTCACAGCTCTCCGGCGCTTCCATCTTCACCGGATCTTCCTTCCAGGTTTGCTGGCTCCAGCTGTATAAAAGGCCGCAATGACGTTACTCCCACAAATGCGCGCAGGAGCTCCGACCCCGGAACGTCATCCCTTCAGATCGCATGGGCCGGTGATGTCACTGTTTGCATCCCGTGGGAATATCTCCTAAACAATGCAAGTTTTGAAAATAGTCACTGTCACTACAGGTAAGCCATATTATGGCCTTACCTGTAGGGACAACTTAAAACGTGGACTTTTTCCCCCAATGGGGAGATTTCCCATCACGTTCTGTCTCATTCTTTACCATTCATTGAAAACTGGGTATATTTTTAATGTGTGGTGCTATCTCAATACATCCCTCCTCCTTTGTTTGGATATCTGCAAGTACCCACACACACATTTAATTGACACAGTTATACAGCAGGAGGATTTGTGGTGATAAAGATTGCCAGCTACCACTTTATAGCATAAATTACACTCTTGTGATAATATCTGTGCATTCTTAACTTGCCTCACTATGTGATTCAGATTATTACTAGACAGTTTGGCCTTTCCCACAGTTGATTGTATGCCTCTATATGCTTTTTATTCACTGGACCTGCTAATAGATTGACTATTATAACATTATTTTTTAAAGTGGTTGTAAACCTCAGACATAAAATATGAACAAAGCATATCCCTCTATAGTGTGTACTTGTTTCAATCCAGAGCACTAAGTGTCATTTCTGCCTGTCGCTTCATTCCTTTGTTATCAGCATGAATCACTTCTGACAAGTTTTTCTGACACCAAGAGAAAAAAGGGGAGGGAGTTCCAGCTGATTAACAGCCTCAGCTCTGTTCCTGTGTAAAAGGGGTGTGTCCCTTGCCTCCAATCCGCTCTCAAAGCTCTCCTCACAGAGCTCTGCAGAGTGTAACTTCAGCTCTCTGCCTCCTTTTTTTCTGAGCGCTCAAACAAGTTGTATAAATTCTGGACTTTGAATAGATGTAGAGGAGAGAAGACTTTAGATAAACAGGTACAGCTAATGTAGGAGGACTTGTTTAACCACTTTGCAACCGCCCTATGCCGAAAGTACGGCTCTAGGGCGGTTGCTGTATTCTAACTGGCCGTTAATTAACGGCCTGTCAGAATCGCGCTCCCGCGCGCCTCCTGAGGCGCGCACACGGGAACATCCGTGACCGCCGGGTCCAGAGGACCCGGCGGGTCACGGATCACGGTAAATCGCCGCTGATAGCGGCGGTTTACCACGTGATCGCGCCGTCCAATGACGGCGCGATCAGATGTAAACAGACCGGCGTCATTTGATGACGCCGGTTCCTCCCTCCTCTCTCTGTACCGATCGGTACAGTGTGAGAGGAGAGGGGAGGGAGCGGATGGCAGCGCCAGTGCTGCGGGCTGGATCTGTGACAAATGCAGTCACAGATCCATCCATCCCTCCCTCCCTGCTCAGCCATCCCTGCTGCATATACTCTGCAATACTCACCTGGGCATACTCTGCAATACTCAGGCATACTCTGGGCATACTCTGCAATACTCAGGCATACTCTTGGCAATACTCTGGCAATACTCTGGGCATACTCTGGGCATACTCTGGGCATACTCTGGGCATACTCTGCAATACTCTGCAATACTCTGCAATACTCTGCAATACTCTGGGCATACTCCGCAATACTCTGGGCATACTCCGCAATACTCTGGGCATACTCCGCAATACCCTGGGCATACTCTGCAATACCCTGGGCATACTCTGCAATACCCTGGGCATACTCTGCATACTCCGCAATACTCTGGCAATACTCTGGGCATACTCTGGGCATACTCTGCAATACTCTGCAATACTCTGCAATACTCTGCAATACTCTGCAATACTCTGGGCATACTCTGCAATACTCTGGGCATACTCCGCAATACTCTGGGCATACTCTGCAATACTCCGCAATACTCTGGGCATACTCTGCAATACTCTGGGCATACTCTGCAATACTCTGGGCATACTCTGCAATACTCTGGGCATACTCCGCAATACTCTGGGCATACTCCGCAATACTCTGGGCATACTCTGCATACTTCGCAATACTCTGGCAATACTCTGGGCATACTCTGCAATACTCTGGGCATACTCCGCAATACCCTGGGCAATACTCTGGGCAATACTCTGGGCAATACTCTGGGCAATACTCTGGGCAATACTCTGGGCATACTCTGCATACTCCGCAATACTCTGGCAATACTCTGGGCATACTCCGCAATACCCTGGGCAATACTCTGGGCAATACCCTGGGCAATACTCTGGGCAATACTCTGGGCATACTTAGCAATACTCTGGGCATACAGCAGCCCCTGTCCCCGCGAGCTCGCATGCAGAAGCGAACGCATACGCAAGTCCCGCCCACATATAAAAACGGTGTTCAAACCACATGTGAGGTATCTTTATATCATGTTTTGGGGTTTTATGTATTTTTCTAGCAAATAAATGATGATTTTTACATGTAGGAGAGAAATGTCAGAATTGGCCTGGGTGCTCCCTGCATGTTGGGCCTCTGTATGTGGCCGCACTGTGTAAAAGTCTCACACATGGGGTATCGCCATACTCGGGAGGAATAGCAGAATGTGTTTTGGGGTGTAATTTGTGGTATGCATATGCTGTGTGTGAAAAATAACCTAATAATATGAAAATTTGATGAAAAAAAAATAAATCTTGATTTTGCAAAGAATTGTGGGAAAAAATTACAACTTTAAAAAACTCACCAGGCCTCTTTCTAAATACCTTGGAATGTCTTCTTTCCAAAAAGGGGTCATTTGGGGGGTATTTGTACTTTTCTGGCATGTTAGGGTCTCAAGAAATGAGAGAGGCTGTCAGTACTTCAGGTGTGATGAAATTGATCAATTTTCAGGATTTGGTACCATAGCTTGTAGACCCCATAACTTTCACCCAGACTAAATAATATCCAACATTTTTTATTTTTTTTACTATTTTTTTAGGCCAAATTTATGAAGAAAAATTACTTTTTTGCAAAATTTTATAATAGAAATGAAGAAAAATTATTATTTTTTGCAAAATTTTGTTCTTTTTTCATTTATAGCAAAAAAAATAAAAACCGCAGAGGTGATGAAACACCACCAAAAGAAAGCTCTATTTGTGGGAAAAAAAGGACAAAAATTTCATTTGGTTATAGTGTTGTATGACTGAGTTATTGTCATTCAAAATGTGAGAGCACCGAAAGCTGAAAATTGGTCTGGTTATTAAGGGTGTTTAAGTGCCCAGTGGTCAAGTGGTTAATCCATGTTTATCACCTGAGGCTAGTCACTTCACGGGTTATATGAAAGGGTTTACCACTGTAAGCCTTTAATGTCTGGTTTAAAAGATTATATACCAATGTGTGAATAGCCGTCAGGCTACCCTTGATGGGAAATTGAGCCTTTCAGTCCTGATTGTTTTATGGATTCAATACAAACTGTAGATGGATGTAATATTATTTAGTGCACAGAATTGGAAGGTACTACACATTACATGACAAAATTCAGCTGTACATATTATATGCTATGTTATGTTTGTGCTGAACTGCATGCCTGCTAAATATTGACCTTTTAGGTCAGTTTTTGGTCAAGTCCCTGCAGGATGTTTGCTGAAACTTTTTTTAATAACAAAAGCTTCAGGTGTCCATTACTAATACAATTACTACATTTCATGCTCTCTATGTTGCCATACTAATCGGATTATCTGTACATTTGCATGCTTGCTTCATGTTTACCAACAATACACATTATATGTGAATTTCCTAAAGCTAACCCTGATGGCAAGTTGAGTCATTCAGTCCTGATTGTCATATGGATGCAAAACAATCATGGATGCAATATGATTTTAGCGCAGGATTTAAAAGAACACATTACATTACTAAGCTCAGATGTACACATTATATAGGGTGAGCCATTTATATGGACACAGCGGGTGGGCCATTTATATGGATACACCTTAATAAAATGGGAATGGTTGGTGATATTAACTTCCTGTTTGCGGCACATTAGTATATGTGAGGGGCAAAACTTTTCAAGATGGGTGGTGACCATGGCGACCATTTTGAAGTCGGACATTTTGAATCCAACTTTTGTTTTAAACTACGGATACTGGAAGCCTGTGCTAGCATTTCTCCTGCGATGTTGCTATCAGTGTGTGAAAAGTGGGAGAAGAGAGGCGCATTGACAATCCAACACAATTGAACACATTTTATAAGTGGTCAGAAACTTGTAAATAACTAATGAAAGAATAAAGTTAAGTTAAAACCGAGCACACCATTGTTTTTCTTGTGAAATTCCCAACTAGTTTGATGTGTCACATGACCCTCTTCCTATTGAAAAAAACAAAAGTTGGATTCAAAATGGCCAACTTCAAAATGGCCGCCATGGTCACCACCCATCTTGAAAAGTTTCCCCCTCACATATACTAATGTGCCACAAACAGGAAGTTAATTTCACCAACCATTCCCATTTTATTAAGGTGTATCCATATAAATGGCCCACCCTGTAGATGTTGCCTTGGCAAGCCATAGATTATACAATTTTCTTTTTTTCCACCATGGAAAGAGGGAAAGAAAATTTCTGAGTGAGTGAGTAAGTAAAAAAACGTATATAGCGCAGCACATGCAAACTAAATTACCTCTGGGCGCTCGTTGTTCATGTCTCCTTTGACATCAAAAGAGGTGAGTTTTAATCTTTCTTCTAAAGGCCAAGTGGTTCTCCTCCAACCGAATGCTGGTTGGTAAAGCGTTCCATAGTCTGGGACCTTGGAGCACAAATCTTCTTTCTCCTTTTGACTTGTTTCTGGCTTTGGGTATCTGGAGTAGATTATGGTTGGTGGATCGCAAAACGCGATTGTGAGCTTTTATTTTTTCGCATAGATATTGGGGGGCCTTCCCATGGATGCACTTATGCGTCAGACAGAGAGCTTTAAAAGCAATTCTGTCTTGTACTGGCAACCAGTGAAGGGATTTCAGCGAAGATGAGATTGATTCCCAGGGTTTTATCCCAGTCACAAGTCTGGCGGACGTATTTTGAACGACTTGCAGACGAGAGATTTGGTACTTTGGGAGTCCAAGATAAAGGGCATTAGCATAGTCTAGTCTGGAATTCACAATTGTTCCCACCACGACTGCTATGTCTTCTTTGGGAATGAATGGGATAAGTCTGCGTAGTAGGAGCAGCAGATGGTGTGATCCACTGACTACTGACCCTATTTGTGCATCCATTGTCATGTAGGTGTCAAAGATGACCCCAAGACTTTTGACTTTGGCACTAGGGGTGATGATTTGGCCCAGAATGGGCGGGGGTGTCCAAGTTGTTGCCAGTTGATTCTTTTGACTGGCATGAAACAAGGAGAAGTTCTGTTTTGGAGCTGTTGAGTTTAAGATAACTCTTTGACATCCAGTTTTCTATCAAAGAGAGACATGTCTCTAGACGGAGATGATAATCCTTTTTGTTGCAGATGCGAAAATACAGTTTTGTGTCATCTGCATATGAGTGATAAAGTAGTTTTTGGCTACTGATGATTTCAAAGAGAGGGCGAAGATAGATGTTGAACAGCACCGGCGACAGAGGGGATCCTTGAGGGACTCTGCATGACACCGTGCGTTTTTCAGAAGTGAAAGGTCTCAGTTTCACTATTTGTGATCGGTTTTCCAGAAAAGAGAAGAACCATGATAGATCACCTTCTGTGACTCTGGCTACTTCAGCCAGCAGAGTCAGTAATAGTTTGTGGTCTATCGTGTCGAAAGCTGCGCTTAGGTCTAACAGAACTAGAAGACAAGATTCTCCTTCGTCTGCGGCCTCGAGAGCGTCATCCCATATTTTGAGTAATGCTGTTTCTGTCCCGTGTCCGGGACGGAAAACCCGATTGCAAAGGATCGAGCAAATTATGGGCGTCTAAGTGATCTTGTAGCTGTTGTACCACTGCTTTCTCCATCACTTTAGACAGAACATTTAGGCCTGTTATGGGACGGCTGTGTTTTGCGTCTTTGGGGTCGAGGGTGGGTTTCTTTAAAATAGGTTTAATTATACCTTGTTTTAAGCGGATGCGCACTATACCTTCTTTGAATGACTGGTTTATAAGCTGCGTGATAGGCGGTGCCAGAATATCGGCACATTCCTTCAGCAGTTTGGTGGGGATGGTATTATTCGGTGCTATGCTATTTCGCAGGGCACCGATGATATTTTTTGTGGCCTCGATTGCAATGGGTTTTAAAGTGAACTTTGTTGCTTGTGGGAAATTTGTGTGGGTATTAGGCATATGGTTGAAGGGGAGGTTGATGGGCATTCTATTTTGCTGAATGCTTTCACGGATTCTCTCAATTTTGTTGATGAACTAACCCGATAATTCATTGCAAAATTCTTGGGTATCAGAATTGGGGGCTTCAAGACAGACGGGATTCATGGTCTCGGTAACTATCTTAAAGAGTTTGCGGGGACTGTTTAGGGCATTAGTGATGATATTGGCGAAATGATTTTTTTTTGGCTTTGAAGATTTCTTTATGGTATTTTTTTGTTATTACCTTGTAGACGGAAAGGTTTTTGTCAGAAGAGCTTCTTTTCCAGGCTGCTTCTGCTCTTCTGAGCTCTTGCTTCAGCAACGACAGCTGGTCATTAAACCAGCTGGAGTTGTTTTTCCTAATGCAGGTTTTGGGTTTGGGCACTACCAAGTCTGACTGTAGTAGAGCCGTGTTTATGGCATCCAGGGTTTCTGTGGCAGTTTGATGTGGTTGGATGGATTTTATTTTTTTCCCTAAAGTGGTTTTAAAAGAGCTCTGAATAGAGCTTCTTTTGCGATCTAGTCCAGTGTGTTGTCACCGGTTTTGACGTTTTTGTTAGGGGGGCCTTTGTGTTGATAGTGAGTTTAATTGCATGGTGGTCTGTCCATGGCAACTGCTCATTTTTTTGGAATGTTTATTTCCAGATCTTGTCTGAAAATAAGATCAAGTGTGTGACTGGAAGTATGTGTGGGCCCACATACTAGTTGTTGCAGACCTAATCTTTCCAGATGGTCAATGCAGGCATCGGCAATGGGATCCTGTGAGGAGTTGGCTCAGAGGTTGAAATCCCCGAGTAGCAAAAGGTGTTTGCTGTTTAGGGTGAAAGTGGACATGAACTCTGTCCAAGGTGAGAGAAGCTGCGATTTTGGACCCGGTGGTCTATAGTAGAGTAGAATATAGACGGTCTCCGGAGGATTTGTTTGTAGTTGCAGAGTGAGGGTTTCCATGAATGGCAGTGAGTACTGAAGGGCTGGTTTGGTGATCGCGAGGTGACTCTTGTGGATCACCGCCAGGCCTCCTCCTCTTTGCCCCACTCTGTTCTCTGTTATAATGCGATAATTTTCTGGCACCAGTTCTCCTAGGATGGGGTTACAGTCGGCTGTAAGCCAGCTTTTTGTGATAAAAAGGCAGTCTAGATCGTTTTGTAGAATGAAATCGTGGATTTCTTGTCAGCATTTTACTGCTGATCTCATGTTGACCAAAACTCATGATATGCGCTTGGGCTGGGGTAAATGCTTATGATATTTGACTGTCGATCGTCGATCAATTCTTAAAAGTTGCTGACTCCTTGGAGCTTTTTTCGTGACAACTGGTAAGTTTGAGGCGAATGGTTTTAGTTCCCAGATGGTTTCTGCAGAGTAACTGAGATTACCCATGATCGCAGAAAAATGCAGAGAGAGTACTGTTGATTGGCAGGGGATGGGAGGAAAGAAATCCAAGTGGGGCCCCACTTGTCAAATCTTCCCAAGCCATGGATTATACAATTTTCTTTTTTTCCACCATGGAAGGAGGGAAAGAAAATTTCTAATTTTCCCATCAACACCGTCAGTGTTGATGGGGTAATGTTTCCCAAAGCGCTATTGTATTCTTCTGGCAGGGGGCCCTCCCTTCTGGTAAAACACAATGATCACTGCTAGCGGCTACGGCCGCCAACTGTGATTGCATGCAAAAAAATCTGACAAGCTGGTTGTACTGAAGTCAATTGCTGGATTGATTTCCATACAACCAGCCTACTTATACACTAATTGAATCTCAGCCAGTCCCAGTTCAGCACAAATTGTGTTTGTTCTGAACTGCATACTGGCTGATTATTTCAAAAAAGGCCTCTTTCACACAGGCGGCCATGGGTGGTACAAACAGATTTACCGCACACTTAAAGTGTAAAATACAACAAGAGGGACATGTGGCTCATCCACTTTGCTTTGCTTCATGGATGCTTTGCGGGCACAGCATGTCACATTCGTCCAGTCCTGCTGCAAAAGTGAATAGGCATGGTCGGTTGACATTTTCAGGGTTACACAGGCAGTGAGAAGACAACATATCTGTCAAACCCCCTCTGAAAGCAATCCACCACAGATTGCTTTTCAGATGAACGCAATGATAGCCACACTTCTGCCGCTACCGCACTATGTTTATTTTCATGATTATTTCATGTTTACTATCAGCGTTTGCAATGCTGATGTAATGGTAAAGGTTATTACAAATATTATCTAACCATGGTACATTACCAGCGTGTTCCCCAATAATGGGTCATTGATGTGGGGTGGGTCATTGATGGGTCATGACACCTGGAGTTGCTTGTTCACAGCATCCATCAATATTCATTAATGAATATAGATAATAACTTGCAGCATAGCTGAGTGGAGAAATGGCCTTTTTTCTCAGAGAATAGCTGCAGGAACTAAACTATAACTCATCCCCTATTGCCCCTCCGAGCTGCATCAAATGCTGGGTGTGGCCAAATTGCACTAACATTGAGAGGTTCTGAAAGGGGCATTAAATACCAGGAATGCATTATGTGCAGAGTTCAGGAGTATGCACACTCTCCATTTCCCTCTACTTAGAGGTGAATGGAGGGTCTGATTGTGTCAGATTGACTGTGTGAAAGGGGCCTAAGGCCCCTTTCACACCTGTGGACCTTATGTCCGCTTTTTCATCCATCCGTTTGCGGATGAAAAAGGGACATACATTGGTCCTTATAAGATCGCGGATGTCAGCGGATGAACATCTGCTGACATCCGATCTCGCCCGCCTCCGCAATGATCCAATTCTGCAGACGTAAGAAAACCCTATTTTTCCTTACTTCTGTGGATCGGATCAACGTGGACACGCGGTCTGTGTTCATCCGATCCCCCCATTGGGGAGAGCGGAGAAATGATGTGCAGGGACCGGCCTGTCTTCCGTCGGCTTAGCGGGGATCAACAAAGCGATCCCTGCTGAGCAAGCGGAGGTGAAAGGGGCCTAAGGCTGCTTTCACACTGATGCACTTTTGTTTATCCGCACCGCAAGTGAAGCACAATTCACCTGTGGCTTTCCTGCAGGTTATCTGCACTTTGCCATAGACTTCTATTATATCCTGTAGGTGTGATGCACTTTCAGAAAGCACACAAAACTCGTAGGTAATAAAAGTCTATAGCTCAGTGCAGGTAACTCACACTGAAAAGTTTTCGTTCTTTTTTTATTTTAAAAGCAAAGAAGAAAAACCCCAGAGGCGATCAAATACCACCAAACGAAAGCTCTATTTGTGGAAACAAAATTGTTATTTAAGTACATCGTCGCATGACCGCGCAATTGTCATTTAACCACTTCAGGCCCGCGCTACCGTCGGATGACGGCAACAGCGCGGGCCTGAATATCCAACATGCCGTCATTTGACGGCATGTCCTTTAGGCGTTCCCAGCGCGCGCTGTAGAGCGCGCTGCGGGGAAACCCTGTGTTGTCCGTGTCCCTTGGACACGGCCAATCACAGATCGCGGCAAACGGCCAATGAGAGCGGCCGTTTGCGATGCGATCTGTGGGCGAATGAGAGATGATCTCTCATAGATCATCTCTCATTGCCGTGTTACACAGAGACAGCGTCCTGTCTCTGGAGGGGAGGAGCCCGATCTGTGTTCCTTCCTACATAGGGACACAGATCGGTCACCCCCCCAGTCACCCCCCCCTCCCCCCACAGTTAGAACACACCTAGCATACACATTTAACCCCTTCCTCACCCCCTAGTGTTAACCCCTTCAATGCCAGTCACATTTATACTGTAATTAGTGCATATTTATAGCACTGATCGCAGTATAAATGTGAATGGCGCCAAAAATGTGTCAAAAGTGTCCGATGTGTCCGCCATAACGTCGCAGTACCAATAAAAATCGCAGATCGCCGCCATTTCTAGTAAAAAAAAAATAATAAAAAATAATAATTCTCTCCCCTATTTTGTAAGCGCTATAACTTTTGCGCAAACCAGTCGCTTATTGCGATTTTTTTTTTTTTTACCAAAAATATGTAGAAGAATACGTATCGCCCTAAGCTGAGAAAAAAAATGTGTTTTTTTTTTAATTGGGATATTTATTATAGCAACAAGTAAAAAATATTGTATTTTTCTTCAAAATTGTCGCTCTTTTTTGTTTATAGCGCAAAAAATAAAAACCGCACAGGCGATCAAATACCACCAAAAGAAAGCTCTACTTGTGGGGAAAAAAGGACGTAAATTTTGTTTGGGAGCCACGTCGCACGAGCGCGCAATTGTGAGTTAAAGCGACGCAGTGCCGGAAGCTGAAATTTTACCTGGGCAGGAGGGGGGTGTAAGTGCCCTGTATGCAAGTGGTTAAAATGTGACAGCACTGAAAGCTGAAAATTGGTCTGGGCAGGAAGCTGTGTAAGTGCCCTGTATTGAAGGGATTAAATAGTGTTTTCAGTTTGCAGCGCTCAGGTTTGTTTCTGCTTTCAAGTGTTTGTAAACTTCAGACATGAAATATGGACAAAGCATATCCCTCTATAGTGTGTACTTGACTCAATTAAGAGCACTAAGTGTCATTCCTGTCTACTGCTTTGTTCCTCAGGATAAATCACTTGTGACAAGAGAAAAAAGGTGACAAGAGAAAAAAGGTGACAAGGGAGGGATCTCCAGCTGATTGACAGCCTCAGCTCTGTTCCTGTGTGCTGTGTGAAGAAGTAGTGCCTCTAATATGAGGATTTTATGCATTTAATCATTCTTTCTATCACTTGACCTAATATATAAACAAAATGTAAAGTTTTTTTGAATAATCAGTAGTTTTGCTCATATGTTATTATGGGTATTACTATTTTTGCCTGGTTGATAATCTAAGCTTTTTTGCATGTATCCTTTTTATAATTATTTTTGAAGTCTGGGTATCGAAATCACTTTAGATCAGTGTTATTAATAATTTAGTATTCATATTGTATTGACAGTTGGAGATTTTTTTCCCTTGTTTACATTTAGTTTTAAGCCTCATGCACACTGGATGATTTTACAGCTTCTGTTTTTGGCTTGAGGTGGTGGCCCGTCTCTACACAACATAAATATATTTAAATATTATATATATATATATATATATATATATATATATATATATATATATATATATATATATATATATATATATATATATATATATATATACAGAAAAACGTGAGTACACCCCTCACATTTTTATAAATATTTTATTTTATCTTTTCATGTGACAGCACTGAAGAAATGACACTTTGCTGCAATGTAGTGAGTGTACAACTTGTTTTAAGCCTTGTACACACGATCGGATATCTGATGGAATCTAATCCGATGGATTTTTTTGTCGGACATCCGATGAAGCTGACTTTCATCAGTCTTGCCTACACACCATCGGTCAAAAATCCGACCATGTCCAATGCGGTGACATAAAACACAACAACGTGCTGAGAAAAATTAAGTTCAATGCTTCTGAGCATGTGTCGACTTGATCCTGAGCATGCGTGGATTTTTGACAGATGGGCTTCCACACAGACGATTGTTTTTTTTTTTATCGTTTTTTTATCCATAGGAAATTTTGAAACATGTTCTATTGTTTTTTTCACCAATGGAAAACAAACTACAGTCCATTGGTCTGTTTTTTATCAGACAAACCGATCGTGTGTACAGGGCTTCTAAACTCAGTCAATGCCTTCCTATGGCCCCATTCACTAACTGCATTTAGCAACGGTTTTGTTATATGGGGTTTTGTGTGGTGTCCAGGACTGATTTATCGCAGCTATCTGCACATAACCACAGGTAATCGCAGTGTACTATTCCACCTGCAGGTAGCAGCGGCAACAAGGAAAGAAAAACAACAGGATGCACATCCGAAATGGCAAGAATGTTCCACTGCAACTAAACGCAGCCACATTTAAACGCAACCGATCACTGTGCCTGGAGTCTTGGAATTTCAAAATAATAAAACATGCTTTTAAAAGGGCAGCCACCCATGTAAAAGAGACCTAATATTGTGTAAATTTGCTGTCCCCTCAAAATAACTCAACACACAGCCATTAATGTCTTAACTGCTGGCAACAAAAGTGAGTACACCCCTAAGTGGAAAAGTCCAAATTGGGCCCAAAGTGTCAATATTTTGTGTGGCCGCCATTATTTTCCAGCAACGCCTTAACCCTCTTGGGCATGGAGTTCACCAGAGCTTCACAGGTTGCCACTGGAGTCCACTCCTCCATGACAACATCACCGAGCTGGTGGATGTTAGAAACCTTGCACTCCTCCACCTTCCGTTTGAGGATCAAAAAACAAGAAAACAATAACTGTGGAGAGGTATTGATGGTCGGACTTTGAGGCCAAGGAAGTAGGTAAAAAATATAATTTTAATATTACCAATTAAACATAACAGTATAAATGCATAGTAACAATTATATAGCAAAGACAATAATTCATATACATGGGAAAACCGTTGTGTACAAAATCCCTAAAGTTGCCGACGCACGTTTCGCCGTGGGGCTTCTTCAGGGCAGTTGTTAAAATCCTTAACAACTGCCCTGAAGAAGCCCCACGGCGAAACGTGCGTCAGCAACTGTAGGGATTTTGTACAGAACGGTTTTCCCATGTATATGAATTATTGTCTTTGCTATATAATTGTTACTATGCATTTATACTGTTATGTTTAATTGGTAATATTAAAATTATATTTTTTTACCTACTTCCTTGGCCTCAAAGTCCGACCATCAATACCTCTCCACAGTTACTGTTTTCTTGTTTTTTGATCATATATACGGATTGGCCCATGTGAGTGCAATTCCCTTGTATTTTCTTATCCCCCTCTATTCCCCTGGCCCACCCTTCCCCTTCCCCAATCACCCCCCCTTTTCTTTACAATTATTCCGTTTGAGGATGTCCCACTGATGTTCAACGGGGTTTAGGTCTAGAGACATGCTTGGTCAGTCCATCACCTTTACCCTCAGCTTCTTTAGCAAGGCAGTGTTCATCTTGCAGGTATGTTTGGGGTTGTTACCATGTTGAAATACTGCCCTGCAGCCCAGTCTTCGAAGGGAGGGGATCATGCTCTGCTTCAGAATGTCACAGTACATGTTGACATTCATATTTCCCTCAATAAACTGTAGCTCCCCAGGGCTGGCAGCACTCATGCAGCCCCAGACCATGACACTCTCACCATCATGCTTCACTTGTCTTTGTACTCCTCACCTGGTTGCCAACACACACACTTATCACCATCTGAACCAAATAAGTTTATCTTGGTGCCCATCAGTGCCACCTATCAGTGCCCATCAGTGCTGTAAATAACACAAACACTCATTTAAAAAAAGCAAAAGATCATTCAGAAAGTAGCCAGTAACCTAGTGCACCTCACTGCATTAGTGTAATGCACCTGCAACCTGCGTTGAGGTGCGGTCGTGACCCTATTGGGGTGTTTAGCCAGTCCATTCAAAGCGAATGGGTTGCCTTAATGAAATACATTTTAACACACAATATAATAAGTGAATGCATTAAAGCATCAGGTAAGTGTGAACCCGGCCTAAGAAGGAAAGGCAAAATAATGTAAAGGTGTGTATTTGCATGGTCAATGCATACAAAGCAAATAACAATTATGACATTGCCATTGTTTACCTTGCAACAGAAGTGAATTTCTGTGTGGTTTAATGTATGAAAGTGACTAATTCTCAAAATAGATCAGACGGTATATGTCATAATAGACATGACATTAATCAGATAATGGCACAATTCTGGTTGGTTTACGCAATAAAAAATTCTATATCAAGTGTGACAGGTAAGTAGCAGGGTATAATGACAAGCCACAATGCTACAAGCAGATCACAGATAACAGCAATGGGTATTAGCATGCATGGCACTTTAATCCAGTTAACCACATACAGGTAGGTTTAAAGCCAGCCATTGATTTAGCAATTGGTAACCACTTACCTACTGGGCG
Organism: Rana kukunoris; assembly: GCA_029574335.1. Classification (NCBI taxonomy): domain Eukaryota; kingdom Metazoa; phylum Chordata; class Amphibia; order Anura; family Ranidae; genus Rana; species Rana kukunoris. The sequence goes on from CM056052.1 coordinate 226,928,380, forward strand.
CTTACACCCCCCTTACTGCCCAGGCCAATTTTCAATCAGTATGTGCTGGTATATACGCCTGTGTGCATAGGCACATTACAATTATTGGGCTGTATTTTAGCTCAGTACAAAAATAAGCGGTACTGAGCATTTTCAAGCTGCAGTGTGCAAGAGGCCTTAAGCCCTGTACACATGATTGGTTTGTCCGATGAAAACAGACCGATGGACCACAATTTTGAAGATTTTTTTGGTTTATTATTATTGTGAAGAAAACAACAAATAGGACAAAATAACTGAAAAAGTAAATGTTCATAACTATCCCCCCCCCCCCCAAGTCAATACTTTGTAGAGCCACCTTATGCAGCTTTCAAAGCTCCAAGTTTTGGATAAATCTCTATGAGCTTGCCACATCTTACCACTCGCATTTTTGACCATTCCTCTTTTCAAAACTGCTCTAACTACTTCAAGTTGGATGGTTTGCGCGTTTGAACAACAATCTTTAAGTCTGACCACAGATTTTCTATTGGATTGAGGTCTGGGTTTTGACTAGGCCCTTTCAACACATTTACATGTTCCCCTTAAACCACTCAAGCGTTGCTTTATCAGTGTGTTTGGGGTCATTGTCCTGCTGGAAGGTGAACCTCCGTCCTAGCCTCAAATCACGCACAATCACATCCTATGTACAGATACTCCAGTCTCTGCTGTGGAACTCTGTAGCTCCTCCAGGTTTGCCTTAGGTCTCTGTACTGCCTCTCTGATTAATGGCCTCCTTGCCCGGTCCTTGAGTTTTGATGTGCGGCCGTCTCTTGGCAGGTTTGATGTTGATGTTCTTTCCATTTGGATATGATAGATTTGATGGTGCTCCTAGGGATCATCAAAGATTTGGATTTTTTTTTTTTAACCTAACCCTGACTTTTACTTCTCAACAACATTGTCCCTTACTTGTTTGGAGAGTTCTTTGGTCTTCATGGCAGTGTTTAATTAGTGGTGCCACTTGCTTAGGTGTTGCAGCCTCTGGGGCCTTTCAAAAAGGTGTGTATATGTAATGACAGATCATGTGACACTTAGATTGCACACAGTTGGACATCATTTCACTAATTATGTGACTTCTGAAGGTAATTGGTTGCACCAGAGCTTTTTATGGGCTTCACAACAAAGGGGGTAAATACATACGCACATGGCAATTATTAGTTTTTTATTTCTGATTTTTTTTTTTTTTTTAGATATCTATCTGTCTAATTTTACTTCACCACCTTAGACTATTGTGTTCTGATCCATCACATATAATTCAGATTGCAAAAAAAAACATTGAATGCTGTAATGTAACAAAATAGGTAAAAAGCCAAGGGGGTGAATACTTTTGCAAGGAACTGCAGGCTAACATGGCGTATAAAGGGGAAAAAAAAAAACGTCAGATGCCCCTAGAGGCAGCTGTATAAACGTCCTATGTGAATGAGATGTAAATGTTACTTTGGAGATTGAACATCAAGGGATATGCTGTTTTCCTATATTAGTGGTGGAAGGGCAGAGTAGTAAAAGTTATTAGACTGTAAGCTCCAACAAGCTAGGGCTTCATACTTCTTATTTTACTTTGAATTGTAAAAAAATGTATCATTTGCTACAGTGAGGAGAAGACTTTACACTTCTGGCACACCTGGAAAGAAATAAGGGTAAACACAACAGCAATAAACACCTGACAGAGGTTAACTCCAATCCATACTTTGATTACAGGTTTGATGTACAGGTTTCTAATTTCTAATAAATGGGCCAGATTCAGGAACACTTGCGCTGGAGTATTTCGATATGCGCCGCGTAACTGTGATGATGCGCCATCGTTTCTATGTGCCCGTACCCACCAAACTAGATGCGCCCAATAACGGGTCATTTGCGACCGGCGGAACGTTCCGACGCCAGAGTATCGTCAGCGCTTATTTTCGCTGGGCGCATCAGTCGCGCCCATTGATTTCCCCTGCAAATATGCAAATGAGGGATTTTTCCCAATTCACGAACGGATTAGCACCATACGCTGGCTACATGCGCCGCGCGTATCTCGTCCGTCCGGCGCAAAGTTATTTCTACAAAAGGCTGCTTTATCTTTACTCCAGACGGCCACAGGTCAGCAGGAGAGCAGCTACAGCAGCGTTACCGACGATAAGAGCTAGCTGAGCACCCCCACTTGCAGGACAACACCTCTGTCCATGCTTGTCTGTCAAATTTTACAGCCATGGAGGAAGACATCATAGGTCTCCATAGCCGAGATGACGGCTGTCAGCTCCTGGCCATTAAAGTTCAGCTTTCTCCTGTGTGTTTGCGGGGAATGGGAGCAGCTATCTCAGAACAAATGTAACATCACTGCGGGGAGGGGGAGCAGGATATACTTTAGTGCCGGAATGGCGCTTCTACGGGCGCATTTAAACGCCCAACGGAAGGCATTGCGCTGACGTTTCCCGTGAAGTGGTGCCGACGGAAGTTGTGAGCATGCGCACAAAGGGGGCGAGTGGAGCCTCACTCACTGCGCATGCTCCGTGGTTGATGCGCTGAACGTAAGCCTCTGCGCTGGGCTCCGCCCATCATTTACATATGATCACACCCACTTCCACTTGCGTCGGGTTACGCCAGCGCATTATCGTTACTCTGGCGCAAGTTTACACGCAACTGCTATGTGAATTACAGGACTTGCGCTGAAAGGGTCTTCAGAGTAACGTAAATGAGAAGCGTTACTCCAGAGGAAAGATACTCTCATCTACCTGAATCTGGCCCAATGTCTACAAACCATATTTTAGAAGTCACATTTCTCTGGACACTGGACACTCCTTTCTTCCTTACCTAAGTTGCACAGAAAAGGCAACAGACCAATCTCCAAGAAGGCCCATCACCACCATCCATCACTGGGCTCTTTACACCAGAAGGCATTTAGTTATTTTTTACCACACAAATACCCACTCAGGACCAGTGACCAAACCAGTCAGCCCAGCGCAGTCTCCAAAACAAGCTAGATTAGTGTCTCACTGACACTTCCCTGCACTGCTCTGCTGATGGGGAGGGAGTCGAGTGCTGGAAAAAAGGCTTTGCATGCCGCTTGCGGCACCAGTGCCAGGGGTTACCTACCCCTGAGCTAGATACTTTGGTTTCATGGTGTCATTTGAAAAGAGAGTAATAAAAAATATTTGCAAATTAAACTACTTTGTAAAAGGGCAAAAGAAAACCACTTAAAGTGTTTGTAAATGATCACCTTCAAACCAGTGGCCTGCTGGAGGCCATTTTGTAGGGCTCTGGCAGTGCTCATACTGTTCCTCCTTGCACAAAGGAGCATATACCAGTCCTGCTGATGGGTTAATAAGGAGGGGGGATTTGGAACTTTGACTGAGACAGTTGACAGGTAGGGGTTGAGTTGAAAAAAAAGGTCAAGTTTTTTACATGTATATAGTACTGATGGCTCACATTGTGAGTGGTAGCATGAGCATGAGCACATGACATAACCTACATAGTATATGTACATAACAGTCAACATGATAAACATGACAGAAGTTGGTAATACCAAATAACATTGTATGGACTAGACAATACATAGCAATGGGGTATAAAAAGGTGTGTAAAATTGATATGACTCATAAAATTAGATAAAGTAAAGCCCTATTAGCAAGTAGCTACATCCTTGGTACCCGACGCGTTTCTGTGAATACCACTTCATCAGGGGCGGATGTTAAGGGACATCTGAAATAACAGAGTATGATATGCTAATGGGTTAAGGACCTTCTTTCGGCTCTGTCTCCTTGAATCTCCTCCATGCTCTTGAGACTGTGCTGGGAGACAAGACAAACCTTCTGGCAATAACATGTATTGATGTGCCATCCTAGAGGAGTTGGACTGCCTGTGCAAACTTTATAGGGTCCAAGTATCGCCTTGTGCTACCAGTAGTGAAACTGACCCTAACAAAATGCAAAACTAGTGAACAACAGTCAGAAAATATGAGTAGGGGAAAAAAATGTCAGACACCTCCACCTGAAAAAACATTCCTGTTTTGAAGGTTGTCTCATTGTTGCCCATCTAGTGCATCTGTTGTTAATTTCAATTAACAGCAAAGCAGCTGAGACTAATTAACAACCCCCTCTGTATACAGTCCTCCCCTCTGCTACTTAATTGACCAGATCAATATCCTAGGAGTTCTGGTTCAAAAGGGTTCCTTTATTTTTTTATTTTGAGCAGTGTATAGAAAAAAATCATGATAAATACCTTTTCCCCATTTTTTTATAAGTGATCACATTCCCTCTGTTCTCAGCTGCATAAGAGCTGGGGGGGGGGGCAGAATCACACTGAGTTTCTCCAGCATAGTGTGGTCAGTTTTTTTATAGGAAAGCAGAGGCACATGACAGATTTCACAGAAAGGGAGAAAATAAAAAGAGAACAGGATTTTTTTTTTATACAAGTACATGGTACAGCAGGCATATCAGGAATATGCAATGTTGGGTTAAAAAACAGCATTTAGGTTTTCAATGAAACAGAATCTAAGGCAATAATGCCTATGAGGACTGTTAGTAATGTTTATCACATGGACCTAAACTCAGAGACTAGTCAGAAACGTACAAAACCTACACTGCATGATGTCATTTTAGCCAGTTCTCACGTCCACATTCTAGCCATTCCAGCTACTCAGAATGCGTTTTTCATAAGGGTAAAGTTGTTTTTCTGGATACTCTCATGGTCAGGAATGTCTATAAATGGTAAAGAAATGTTTTTAAGTTGGATTTCTACAAAACTACAAAAATGGCCCATTATCTTCATCAAAAATTATTATTACTAGGGATGAGCCGAACACCCCCCTGTTCCCTTTGCACCAGAACCTTTGAACAGACCGAAGGTTCGCGAAAACATTTAGAACCCCACTGTCGTTTATGGGACTCGAACGTTAGCATTCAAAAGTGCTAATTTTAAAGCCTAATATGCAAGTTATTGTCGTAAAACGTCTTTGAGAACCCGGGTCTTGCCCCAGGGAACATGTATCAATGGAAAAAAGTTTAAAAAACTGTAGTTTTTTCAGGAGCAGGACTCCTGAAAAAACTACAGTTTTTAAAACTTTTTTTTCATTGATACATGTTCCCTTGGGCAAGACCCGGGTTCTCAAAGACATTTTCACAGGCAAACTATAGACACCCAGCAGGTACAATATTTAAAGGATTTTTTTTATTTATTTTTTTATTTAAGCATCATTAAAATCACTGCTCCTAAGGAGCAGTGATTTTAATGATGCTTAAATAAATAAAAAAAATGAAAAATAACTTTAAATATTGTACCTGCTGGGTGTCTATGCCTGTGATAACATCTTTAAATAGCACAATCACCTGCCTGCCAGTAAATTAGAAAGAACTGATCTAGCTAAGTTATACAGTGTATAAATATATGTACAATGCCTGGGATGTATATATATCCTCTACACACTGTAACATTAACTGACTAGCCTGCCTGCTCTATCTATAGAAAGCAAAAAAGAAATGAGGCCTTGATATATATCATGCGTTTTACGATGAGTATTACAGTCCTTAATTGCATATATATAGACATTTTTCAGTATAGAGTTCTCTATACTGAAAAGTTTCTATATATATGCCTGCTCTATCTACCTGCAAAAAATTACACTCTCTCTGTCTCTCTCTGTTCTCTGTTAACTGCCGCAACACACTACACAAGGCCGCCCTGCAGACGGCCTTTTATAGTGTACTAAACCCCCTGAGCCATAATTGGCCAAAGCCACCCTGGCTTTGGCCAATTATGGCTCTCCGTTTTTTGGGCACTGTGATTGGCCAAGCATGCGGGTCATAGTGCATGCTTGGCCAATCATCAGCGTGCAATGCCGCAGTGAATTATGGGCCGTGACGCGCCACTCAAATCTGGTGCAAACGCCCCATAACGTTCGAATTTCGACAAACGGTCGAACAGACGATGTTAAAATACGTTTGAATCGAACATGGAGCTCATCCCTAATTATTACATACAGTAACATAATTCATTATACAGGTATCTAGCTTACTCAAGGCTGTATTACTTTTGTTACCTTATGTACTTTATTTAATCAAATACAAGTGTTGAAAAGCCAGTTATCATAATACATCTAAACCAGTTTGTCTTGATCCTGAGAAAATTAAAAATGTAGGCTTTTTTTGTTGCACTCTCCATAATAGAAAAGCAATAGCAAAGGAGAACAGCTGCAAACTCCAAGTGCAAAGTGCTCTTGAAATTGCACTAAAATGAAAAGAAAAACAGCATTTTAGCTGGCACATGATTGGATGATGAAATCAACAGAGCTTCCCCTCATTTCAGATCTACTTTCAAATGCACTTTGCACTTGTAGTTTGCAATTGTAGTGCAAAGTGGGTTTCCCTTTTCGTAAATAACCCCCAATGTCAGCAGTGGATTAAAAAGAAGTATGGGTTGAGGGCAAAAAAATATATACTCCTCAGGTGTATGCAGCATGAGTCCCCCGCCGCTTCAAAGACTGATGCCGCGTACACACGATCATTTTTTGTGATGAAAAAAAACGACGTTTTAAAAAACGTAATTTAAAATGATCGTGTGTGGGCAAAACGTCGTTTTATGTCTTAAAAAAAACGACCAAAAAAAATTCCAACATGCTTGAATTTTTTGTGTCGTTTTTCAAAATGTCGTTTTTTGTGTCATAAAAAGTGATGGTGTGTGAGCAAAACGTTGTTTAAAACAACGTTTTTAAACCCGCGCATGCTTAGAAGCAAGTTATGAGATGGGAGCTTCAATGGAACAGAGTGCCGTCGAAAGTGTCTTACGTAACCGCGCTTTGCAAGAGCATTGTGGAAAAACGATGGTGTGTATGTCGTTTTTGAAAATGAAGTTTGAAAAACTTTGTTTTGTTTCGTCAGATAAAATGACGTTTTTTTTCATCACAAAAAGTGATCGTGTGTACGCGGCATGAGAATTGAGCAATCAAACACTGCTCTGATCACTCAGTTCTCAGCCTGCAGAGAGTTGGGGACTGTCAGTCACTGGATATTTGCTCTGCCCCTTCAGCAATCCAAAATACTGTAGCTTTGGCTATACTTCTCCTTTAACCAAGCTAGTTGGTGATTCAACTTGCTGGTATCTACCAAACTACAACATTGGATATGGATAAATAGGCTACAGTACTTAACCACTTCCCGCCCGGTCAATAGACAATTGTCGTCTGTGAAGTGGTTCAGTTATCCATACTGGACGTCCGTGGGGCGTGCAGCGTGGCAATCAGTGATGCGGGGTATCAGTCTGACACCCTGCATCTCCGATCTCGGTAAAGAGCCTCCGGCCGAAGCTCTCTACCACATGATCAGCCATGTCCAACCACGGCCGATCATGATGTAAACAGGAAGAGACGTTGATCGGCTCTTTCTCACTCGAGTCTGACAGACACGAGGAGAGCCGATTGGCGGCTCTCCTGACAGGGGGGTATATGCTGATTGTTTATCAGCGTAGCCCCCCCACTGATGCCCACACTGGACCACCAGGGAAGCCACCAGGACTACCAGGGAAGGGGGCAACATGTGGATGGCCAGTTATGTACCCCATGGCCATCCACATGTTAAAAAATCTTCGCAATAGATGCCACAAATGGGCACTGACTGGCAACATGGGCACAACATAAAAAAAGTGATGCCCAGCAATGCCACCATCAGTATCATCAGTGCTACCTCTCAGTGCCCATTCATGCAACATCAGTGCCCACCAGTGCCCATCTGTGCCACCTATCAGTGCCACCCATAAGTGCCCATCAGTGCCACCTATGACTGCCCATCAGTGCCACCTATACGTGCCCATCAGTGCCACATACCATGGCCGCCTATCAGTGCCGCCTATCAGTGACCATGAGTGCCGTCTATCAGTGACCATCGTCAGTGCACATCAGTGCCACCTGATCGGTGCCCATCAGTGCAGCCATATTAGTGCATCATAACAGAAAAAAATGAAAACTTAATTTTGTTTCAAAATTGTTGGTCTTTTTTTAGTTGTTGTGCAAAAAATAAAAATTGCAGAGGTGATCAAATACCACCAAAAGAAAGCTCTATTTCTGTGAACAAAATAATAAAAATTTCATTTGGGTACAGTGTAGCATGACTGTGCAATTGTCATTCAAATTGTGACAGTGCTGAAAGCTGAAAATTGGCTTGGGCGGGAAGGTGCGTAAGTGCCTGGTATTGTAGTGGTTAAGATAACAAAAAATGTTTTTATTGCCAGCTGTGTCTCATTAAAGTGGAGGTCCACCCTAAAAAAATATCCAAAAAGGTTAAAAAATAAATAAAAATTGTTATACTTACCAGAAATGGCTGTTACTAGGCAGATCTTCCAAATCTGCCGCGTCCTTGTTTACGGTGCTCCTCAGTCTCGTCCTCCTCGCGTTGTCTTCTGGGGAATGGAGCGCGCTGACTTCTGGGAACTGTGGTCCAGTTTCACAAAGCACTTACGCCGACGTATCTCCAGATACGCCGATGTAAGATACGATGGCGCACATTTGTACTATGCGTCGACCCACAAACCAAGATAAGTCGAAAAATAGGCTTCAGCCACCCGACATAACTTTCCTACGCCGGCGTATAGTGGGCGCATGGACGCATGTGGCGCTCCCATTGATTTTCAATTCAAATATGCAAATGAGGCAAATATGGCCATTCACGAACGTACTTGCGCCCGGCGCATAATATACAGGGTTTGCGTAAGTCCTACGTCCGGTGTAAAGTTATTCCCCATATAGGAGGCCCAACTCATTCAAAGGTACGGACCAGGGAACGATTGCCGTCGAATTTTTTACGTATTTTACGTTGTACGTGAATAGGGCTGAGCGTAGGTTACGTTCACGACGTAGGCAGTTGTTTTGACGTGATTGTGAGCATGCGCACTGAGATACGTCCACGGGACGGCGCATGCGCCGTTCGTTTTAAGTACTTGTTTGGCACTTGGCCCATCATTTGCATGGGGTCACGCCTCATTAGCATGGCTTACGCCCACTTCCACCTACGTCGGCTTACGCCGTCGAAATATACGCCACGCTGGTACAACGTTGGGAGTATGGCTTTGTGAATTCCATGCTTGCCTCTCTGCGCAGTGCCGGAGTAGTGTAAAGAAGATACGCTACGGCTGCATAAATATGCACCGATGTATGTGAATCCGGGCCTGTGTGTCTCCCAGAAGTCAGCCGCCCATTCACAAAGCGATGCGCGACTCGCATGTACGTGAGACGAGGACATGAGTGTCCTGTCCTTACACTGCCACTCACAAAACTGTTTTCCAAAGCAGAGAGCCAGGGCCTTAGATAAGCTCTGCCCTCATGCAAGATGGCCACATGGGGTGCCAGCATCCAATCGGACAGCTGCCTCCCCGAGACGAGGAAACTGTAGAGGAACTGAGTTCCTCTCGACTTCCTTCCCAATCTGCATTACCACTGCAGACAAGTGCCACCTGCAGTGGAAAATATAGACTGCACATGCCTACAAGTTGTCACTGAAACAAGTGTCCCCATTGGAAGGTTTCATTTATTTTCCTGTTCTGGTGGAACACTGGATTTATTCTCACTTTCATTCCCAGTGACATTGGTCATGAGGGAGAAGAGGACATTTACATGGTGACACAGACAGCAATAAAAAAAAAGACAAGGGTTTTAACTCCTCACTATCAAAACAATTATTAAACACCAAATAGTGCTGACAGTAAGGTAGTCAATCAAATCCAATAATGCGCCTGCCAGGGCGGGGCCAAGTCCTACACTCGGCGTCTTTGGAGTGTATGACTCAGGAGCACGCCTGCAAGGTAACCCCCTTGGGAGAGAGGTTCTCAGAGGGGGTTATCTAATGTGGAGAGGGCACCGTGGGACCCCATAAAAGGATGTTTGTTTGACATGTTTGTTTTTTTGTTTGTTTTTTAAAACATGAACCTTTAGTATCACTTTAAGGTTGATAAGACACTATATGAGAATTCCTGCACTAAAAATAGAAATGGCTGTGGCGGGAGTATGTTTGGCTGTAACACGTGGAGAGAATAGTTCACTTTTAAAACACTTTTTATAAAAAAATATAGTTTATTCCTAATTAAAAGAAATACAAGAAAAATATATAATTTTAGCTCTGCTATAAAATTAAAACCCTATTGGTTCCAAAAGATACATAATGCATTTTGATAGACCAAAGTTATGTGTTCAAGAGTAGGTTCATTTTTGAAAACAAAGCAATATTCATTGGTGCTAGGGTCTAAGACTAATGTGAATATTACATTTAAGACCACTCACTTTCCTTCTCTTACTATAATAAAATGTTTATGTTAAAGCAAACAGTAGGGAAATAAAACTATAAGCTATAGCAGATAGTAAAAGCTGCCAACATATATTTTTTAGTCGAAATCTGCTCCTTCAGCACTGCCTGGAGCCCTTCCTGGAATGTCAACATTTTCATCCATGTACTAACGATCAGAAAGTTTTGGTTGCAACAGGTTGCAACATATGTATTGTTTTCTTGAATTTTGGCCATTGTTCCACTGTCAGTTTGAAACTAATGGAAAGACAAGAGTGCAAAACCCCATCATGTTGTATATAAAGCAGAAAGCATTTAATAAATTGATAAAATTGCACTCACAGAAAAATGGCAAGTGCTATAGACAACAGTCTGGGATCTTGGAAGTCGGTAATGATGAAGTGTGAACCAGTACCCCTGCCTTGGCTACTGGCAAGGGTATAAGAGTGCATGTTTGATTGAATAAAGCCACTATCACAGAAGGAACACTGTCATTGATGCACAACCCCCGGAAGTGGAGACCGCCTGACGTAGCCAATGTTCACATGAGCAGTAAAATACAGGGATGTGTTTTCAAGCTTCAAGCTTCTTCTTCTCAGCTGTTTATCCTAGTGCTATCCACTTGATTATGTATGAATTTATAAGAGGTGGATCTGAGCCTGGCTCAAGCACAGCCCAATGAGGCACAACTGGGACGTGACACGACTGCTGATCACTGAAGCTTGGAAACAGCAGCTTTATTCCATCACATGTACTCTCATACGCTTGCCCGTGGCCAAGACAGAAGTCCTGGTTCACACTTCATCATTCCCGTCTTCCAGGCGACCCAGACTGTTATGCATAGCACATGCCATTTTTTGTGAGTGCAATTTTATTCATTTAATAAATGCTTTCTGCTATTTACAGTATACTATTCTATGGGGTTTTATGCTCTCGTAGTTCCTTCTCTTTACAGTTATTCAAGAGAGCAACCACTTCGGTCCAAAAGCAGCCCCATTATAGGTAGATTATTGCAGATTCATTTTTGGGCTACCTACGTCATCTTTTTTTATGCTCGTGCTACATCCTCACTTAATCAATCAACCTCTGGATCGTATGTAGCATATGGCTGTTATTGCTTTATTTTATCATTATTATTATTGTAGCGGTACCCCTGTAGGGACTGCTAAGTGATGTAGCCCACCTTTCACTCTGCCCAGCCCAGCATTCACTTCCCAGTCACTTTTGAGACAATGAACAGTCCATGTGATTGTTTTGTATTTTTATTGAGGGATTTTTAGCTTGGATAGAAATATATGGAATGCCCAGTAGAACAAGCAGTTGGTTGATTATATATCAATCTGTTTGGACAACTATACACACTTGGACACTCCAGTCTCCTCCATCACATCTCTTGCTTGCAGACTGTTTCTCTCTCTCTCTCTCTCTTTCTCTCTCTCTCTCTCTCTCTCTCTCTTTCTCTCTCCTGCTCAACACTAGCACATGGTTAGGCCCAACCCTGACTCAGTCAGGCCTCAGCAACTACCTTTCGCAGACAGGGCCCGCGGGTCTCTTTTAGTGAAACACAAGTAGAATAGGAAGTCTTTAGTGCTAGCTGTCCTATGGTGGACTACTGATCCCAGTAAGCCCTCCTCAGGCCCTGCCAGCCCTCCTGGCTGCACCTGCCTGACTTCACTGTCCGTGACATTGAAATCCTCACTGGGTCAACACCCATCTCTGACCGTTTCCTTCAGTCTTCTCTGGCATGCCTCTCCATGTCACTCACCAGCCCTGATGACTGCAAACCGGTGGTTCCCTCCTGAAGACTTGCCTGGCAGTAATAGCTTTCGCTATTCTCTCTGACTCCTCTCTGTGCCTGCTGTTCAGAGCCTTCATAAGTCCTTGAAGGGATCCTTCCTGCACTCGAGTCCCAGGCCCAGGGATTGGTCAGGGCTTATTGAGACACGCCAGTGTCAGGGATCAGATGGAAGACTGATTTGATGAGGTTGGCCTCTCTTATATCTCCTGTCCTGGCTCCGGTGAAGGTGAGACAGAGGAAGCCGAAGGACAAGAGGGACATGAGTGCCTGGAGCAGGAGGTCCCGGGAGAACAGCTTGGCCGGGTTCAGCGGCCTGGAGTAGACTGTGGTGAGCTAAGCAGGAACAGGTAACAGCCAGGCAGGTAACCGAGGGTTAACAGTAACCAGGAACATAGACAGGTTCGTCAGCAGGTGGGCAGTGAGGTACCAAATCGTAAACAGAGTCAGGGACGGAGCCGGGTCAGAGATGGGCATCAATACAGGAACAGAACACAGGGCCAAAGTCACGAGCAAGCTGGGTCTAAATACTGGGAGGACACACAAGATCAGAGCGGGATTCAGGAACACAGCTGAAAATCAGTCAGCAAAGCACAAAAGCCCAGACTCCCTTTAAATAGACTGTCTGGCGCCAAAAGGAATTAGGCTCGTACATGTGCTCGCGTGCTCGTGCCTGTAGGCCAAGGCTATGTGCTTGCGCACGTCTGTGTGCAAAACATCTCACAGGAGTTCCCTGACAGCCAGACTACTCCTCCTCACTTCCCTTCCTCCCCTTCTAGAATCCTCTAGAAGCAAGAGGGAAGTGACAGTGGAGTGATGCTTTCAGCTAAGCCTGCATAAATTTACCTGCACTCACTAAAAACAATTTTACCTCTAGCACCTACCTAAGCAGAGGGTGCTACATTATTATTATTTAAATGTTCTTTTTATCAATTTTATGTTTGTTGGTTTGATCAATTACTATGAGCTTTTTTATGCATTAGACTGGTGTTAAGTGCAGTTTTTTTTTTCCTTTCTTTGGGTCCATAGCCCAATTAATTTAATTATATTCCAGTCAGTTAACCAGTCTCTATCTATGAGAGTATTTTTCTATACAGTTGTTTCTTGGCTAGATTAGAATCCCCCATTTTGTATAAAGGCTCTGCTGCCTACAGCCTTTCAAAGTATATGACAGGCTGAAATACTCTGCAGATGGACACGGTTGGATGCTATACAGAGTGATGTTTGTGTTTAAAGGGGTTGTAAATGTTTTTTCATCTTAATGCATCCTATGCATTAAGGTGAAAAAACATCTGACAGCACCGCCCCCCCTCCCCCGAGCCCCCGTTTTACTTACCTCACCTCTCGAAAGTCCCACGCGAGTCCCCACCATCCTGTTCAGTTCCCAGCCTGGCCGTTGATTGGCTAGGTTGGATGGATTGATAGCAGCGCAGCCAATGACTGGCGCTGCTCTCAATCACATCCAATGACGCAGCGCACCAGGGGGCAGGTCTGAGTGATACAGTCGGCGGCTATGGCCGCCGCTGTATCATGGGAGCGCGCTCTCAAGAGCTTTCCACCATGCGTGGGAGCTTGCATGAAGGAGGAAAGCTCTTGTGAGGAGGAGCCGAGACTGAGGAGGAGCCGAGACAGCCGCCGTGGGACCCCAGAAGACCGGGTTCGAGCTACACAGTGGAGGCAGGTAAACATGTTTGTTATTTTACCCAAAACATTTTTTTGCCATTAGTGTGCATTCAAGGTCGTATGCTCGGAGCATAGAGTATTTGGGCTCTAGGCATAAGTTCAGTGCAAGATCAATAATATGCTAGTAAATTCTTGCTGCCAGGTAAAAGTGAAATCTTTACTTTCGCTGCCAAGAAAGTAACCTAACTTGGTGGGTTACTGCTGTGCTCATCACTCTTCACTGCTCTATACAACGTGTTTGTATGTAGTGATTCTAGAGATAACCTTACTCATCCCAGCACAAACTAGAAGGAACTCTGTCAAAATGAATTAAGAAACATATATACAAATCTAGTGGCAGAAAAACTCAAGAGAACTCAGAATGAATTTAACTGACAACTTTCAAATTTAAACTATGCAAGACGTGTCTTTCACCAGTTATATAGAACTAAACATTTCGAAAATCCATGATGTACAACATTTGATGACAAATGCAATTGTTTTGGCATATGTGTAAATAGAAATGTATAAACTGATGGCATGAGTAAGATAGAAATCTTTATTTCTCCTCTAGTAAAGGTTCTACAATATCCATGTTTCTCATCTCATTACCAGAAAGGATTTAGAAACGACTAAAAACACTGAATTATATACAGTGGATTTTGATGTAATCACCAGTCACGGATTGGTCAGGAATGGGCTCTACTGTACTTTGAATTTAGCCTCTGAATTTATGAAGTCCATTGTGATAATTACATATATCATTCTTCCTTCATGCATAAGTGAAACAGTAGTCTTGGATCAGGGATTTGCCTTTTCGGGGGACTCAAAGCCTTGGTCCTCAACATCCTCTTCAAGCAGCTGCCGAATCTTAGGTTATAGAGATCAAGTCACAATAAGTCACTTATGCACACTTTATAATTTATTCTAACAAGTGGCACTTTAAAAGCTGTTTAGCTACTTAGAAGCGGACTTCTTTTGTCCCATAACCACAATCAACCCTCATTGTTATTTAACACTAATTGGACAATCCACTTGAAAACTGAATAGTCCAGTACAGTAACATAATTTTCCTTTTCAATAGAAATGCAAACGCAGTTTGAGCAGAGCAAGTGTGACTACTTTATTCACTATATTTATTAAACAATATACTGTAAATGTCATGTAATAAATGTATTGTAATGTCTGCAGTACATTGATGGAGAGATAGGGTATCCAGAAAAATGACAGAATCCACCCAAAAGTGTAATACAAGTTTTGACATTAAAAGAATATTTAAAATACAATATAGTTAGGTTTTGGTGAAGTAACTACCACCACAGCAACCCACACACCTGATATAGGGGTTTCTGGGCTAGTACAAATTAGGATCTCCTATTTCATTGTTTGATTTGTCAGAGAGGTAGCAGGATCATTGCATATCTGGCCTTTCCAGGCTTTACATATGCACTTAGGAACATTACAGACAGGTAAGGAGTTCTAATTATCGTCTCTGTAAATGCTACACATATGAAGAGATCCTACAACTTCATCTACTAGAACAAGCAGATATAAATCTACCCTCCACTCAAGGGTTGCAGAGTTGACCGAGCTGGGGTGCAAAGGGGGAGAGGACTGTCAAGACTAGAGGATTAACAGTCTAAAGCTCTATCCCTTTTCCTGTCTTGCGTTTGCTTCTACAATATGCAACCACAGACCAGTTCTAAATTAGATTAATACTTACATCATGTATAAGCTTTCCGGAATCTAAATCATCAACGCCTCCTTTTATTTTCAAATAACTCAAATGGAGAATTTCAACAGAATGTTTGAAGCCTAAAATCATCAAAGAACAAAATTGAAATATAACATTACACTGTTCTGTCACATAAGGGTCTATTTACAAAGAGAAAAATGTCAAATTTGCAGATGTCATGTCATGCATCGTTTGACTGATTGATAAAGCATTTTAATTGTCTTTCATCAGCAAGTAACCCCTCAAGACTTTGGCCCATATCTTGGTTGTTGCCTCTGCAGTGTGACATGCTGAATTCTGCAACATTTACTGTATGTACAAAGTTATAAAATGTTACGTTTTAACATTCACCTGTCACCAGTTCTGGACAAAAAGCTAAATATACAATGAAAAAAAACCTTCATGTAGTGTTCTGCCTCCCAAATGATTTGTAATTCCTTTATGACAGTCTTGTAATCCAAATACCCCTGGTCCCCGGGTCCAATCCCCCACCTACCCTAGATGGTGAGTGGACAGTGGAAAAGCAGCAGAAAAATGATCACATACAAGAGCACATCTGCACTTCAAACTTAAAGATTTCTTGTAGTTCCAGGATAGCGCCTCTCTCTCCCTATTCACCACTGGCTCCTTACTATACCACGTTTTGCATTACCGTTGGTCAGCAGCAAGGTTACAATTCTGACATGAAACAGTTAGAGGCTTGGTCAATCCAATACATTTTTTTAACAGTCGCAGTTTATATATATATATATATATATATATATATATATATATATATATACATACATACATACATATACATATATATATATATATATATATATATATATATATATATATAGCTCTACCCCCGGAGGAGCAGCTCAAGTTTGTTCAGTCCGTTACTCTGCCTCTCAACTCTAGTAACAGTCCCCTCTGACACACCTGGCAATAGTGTAAGTGCAATAACTAATGGGAAACACGCACGTTATGATAAAACACAGAAATTGTCTTTACTGCAATATTTCTGTAGAAAAGTAACAAACAGTAACAATATATATGTTCAAGGAATGCAATGGGAGAGCAATAACTAAGGTTATGACACATATAGCTAAATACTATATTCCGACCACTTTCCGGGGATTCAAAACCTAAGAATGACCCCAAGAGCAGAGGCACACATACATGGTAAATAAATCACAATATGGCAATCCGCATTAGATTGATTACCTTTACTCAGGTTGGCTCTATGAGTCCAGGAAGACGGAGAGCAGTGGAATGACCCTCTTTGTGTCAGGCCTTTCTCTTCTGTCCTCTGATATCACAGGCCCAAGTTTAAACACGTTATTCAAATCAACATGTAATGGCTTAACCTCCTAGTAAAAAAAAACTGTGTGCAGGTCTGTATGGCACTAGTAGCTTCAGTCCTTTTAAAGAAAAGATAAAACTTTGTGTCTTCAGCTAGCCACTTTCGTTGGTGCATTTACACACCTGAATAGCAGGGCCAAACAACACAAATTGCCCTGATTATCAAGTGAAGAAGGCAGGATCTTTTGCAGCAAGGTGAAAGGAAAATAATGTCTGTACAGGCATACCCCACTTTTAAGTACACAATTGTGTTTATTTACTAAAGCTGGAAAGCGCAAAATAAGGCTCACTTCTGCACAGAAACCAATGAGCTTCCAGGTTTTATTACCAGGCTTAGTTAAACAAGCTGGAGTTAGAAGCTTGTTGGTTTTTATGCAGAAATGAGCCTGATATTGTGATTTCCAGCATTAGTAAATAAACCCTATTGTGTACTTAAAAGCGGGGTATGGTTGTATACAGTGTCCCTGGAAATTGATGGCCCTTAGTCCTGTGGTACTAAAGTGTGAGCAAGATGACTAACAGCAATGGTGTCTGTATGCAGTATCCATTTAACTTCCTATGTGGCACAGTGTCCCCGTTTCCTGAAAATGGCCAAAAGCCCTCTCCCCCAACCCTGCTGTCAAGGTCCAAATGAACGTCCTGGAACAACAGGCTCTCCTGATGGTTACCTCACACAGGAATGCTTCACCGTCGGTGCAGGTACGCCTGGATGTGCACCTGGGACCCCCCTCTCTCAGACTTTAGTATCACTTTAAGTCTTTAATTTCCTTTAAGTCTTTAAGTCTTTAATTTCCAATGGAAATTGTTTAGGGGAAAAAATTGTATAAATCTTTTTTACATACGCTCTGTTTACAGCAGATGTTACTAGGAGAGGAGAAAACTGCATAAAAAATGTGTGCTGCAACTGTTTTTGTTTATTATTTTTTTAGGCACTCCTATTGAAGAGGTCAAAATTGGTTATACTACACCAAAGGAGCTTGTGTACTTTTTGAGCTTAGAGGAACAAGCTTCCAGCAACATGGTGCTTATATGTGAATGGGCATAATTGGATATAATAGATATCTTGATGCTGAGTGTTCAAATGCTTCGGGAAATGTTCTTCACATTGTTCAGATGTGAAGGGGTCTCAACCTTGTAAATCAGATTATCTCTTTTTGCTGGTTCAACCTGGAGGTTTACCAATAATTTGACCATAAGATGTGTGCATACTTCCAAAAAAAAGCAATAAACCAATTACACAAGAAGGAAATTTGAGTTTTGAGAAATCAACCCTTTAAAACGTATACTGTACCCACAGTGGCAAGAAAAGGATTTTTTTTTTCTTTCATGGACTTTGGCTAAATGCAGATCGCATTTAAAAAAATCCTATAGCATGGATTGTGTAGCAAATATTTACAGTCTGTTATATCAGATTGGTTATTTTGTTTAAATCTTACCTTTATCTCTTGTTTGGTTGTGAAGTTCCAGCTGTCCAATAGGCTCATTAGTACCATTAACGTTACTGGCATTCTGACTTAAATCTTCACTGCTCATGAGATCAGAGAACAGAATATGCCATAATATGGAATTAAGTTTCTTCCTCTTGCCAGTTAGCTTTCTTGGGCTGGTTTTGACTTCCAGAATGGGTCCAGCTACACAAGACATTGCTGATGAAATAATTGCTCTAGACAAAACTCTAACACAATAAAAAAAGAGACGTAAAGAATATTTTCCCGCTGCCTATTTTTTTCTCATCCCTGGTTGATTTTGGCTGTTAATACATTTGGTGACAGTAATGAAAGCATGGTAAGTGGGTGATTACCAAAAGAATCATTCAAATATAAAAGTCATATAGATGATAGTCTAAGTATTATGAAAGGCAATACCTACTAAAAATGAATATATTGTCTGCTTTGACATTGCCTAAAGCTGCCACAGACAGGTTGTTGTTTTTTTACACTATATAGAGAAAGATGATAGACTTTTTACAACTCAAGATATGTTTGTAACGAAGTTCAGATCTTGCGTTTCTTTTTTTACTGCACTTTCTCGGACTGTATGGAGAATAAATAATTGCACTTTACTGTTGACTTTACTGTTTGCTACACAAACTGTTATTTTAAAGTGGATGTAAACCCACTCTCTAATGCCGCATACACATTGGACATGATGGACCGTTTTCATCAGACAGACCGATCGTGTGTGGGCCCCATCGTTTTTTTTTATCCATCGATCAAAAAACTAGGAACTTGTTTTAAAATTATCTGATGGTTAAAAAACTCAGAATCAAGTAGACGCATGCTTTGAAGCATTAAACTTAATTTTTCTCAGCATGTCATTGTGTTTTACGTCACCGTGTTCTTTTTTTTTGTTGTTTATTTATTATTTTATTATTATTTTTCTTTTTGTCCTTTTTTTTTTTCTTTCTTTTTTTTCAGCAAATCAAAAAATACAAAAAAGGAAAGAAGGACAAACAAGAGAAGGTAGATAGCTCATAATATTCCCCCTCGACCCTTTCTCTTCTTTTATCTCATAATCTTTTCCCTCCGCGTCCCCCTTTTTTTTTTTCCCTACTCCCTCCTCCCCCCCCCTCTATTGTTCCCCCCCCCCTCCCTGCTTCATGGTTCGTTCTATCTTTCGGTTCTGTCCGATAATTTTCCAGTTTTTTTTCCCTACTGTTTCCGTTGTCTTACCCGTCTATTTCTGATATTGCCTGTGCACATTTTCCTGTGGTTTTGAATAGTCTCCATTGGTCCCAGACGGTTCTACCACTATCCCCCTCTTCTTCTCCCAGGTCTACCCTTCTCAGGTATTCCATCTCTGAAACATGATTGACCCGGTGTATCCATTCTTTTATGGATGGTCTCTGAGGGTTTAACCACTTTTTAGGGATTAGGCCCTTTGCTGCATTCAGCAACACCGGAACCAATGTCGATCCCTTCTTTTTTTTTTGGCCCCATGGCAGGTCCATGAAACAAACAGGTCAAGGGAGTTCGTAGAACCTCTTCTCCTGTGATTTCCTCTATAAACTCTAAGACCTCATTCCAGTATTCCTGGATTCGCGGGCATTCCCACCAAATATGCATTGTGGTGCATGCTTGATTGCAATTTCTCCAACAGAGGGCAGAGTTGGTTGAGTGTATTTTGTTCATTTTTACCGGTGTCAAATGCCAACGCATCATACATTTGTAATTGGCTTCAACTGTATTGATGTAGTTTGCATGATTATACACAGCTCTTATCATGTGTGAGTCCTCGATCCTTTCCCCAATATCTTGCCCCATTTCTCTATGCTTAGCAGTCTACTCTTTGTCCCTAGGCCTGTAAGTATCTTATATAATGCCGCAATTCCATGTTGTAGTGGTTTTCCCGTGGAACATAATTTTTCTATTGGATTCTGTGTTTTATCTTCTCTTAACGGTGCTGGTAATGTGCTCACAAAGTGCTTTAATTGTAAATATTCCCAATCACTTAACTGTTGGGCCCCATCTATTACGTGAATATCTTTTTTTTCCTTTATTTTCCCTAGTGTGACTATTTCCCCCAATCTTTTATTAGGGTTCGTTTTTTTAACTGATGGTGTGTAGGTACAACTGATGAAAGTCAGCTTCATGGGATATCTGATGAAAAAATCCAGCAGACCATTTTTCATCGGATGAACCGATCGTGTATACAGGGCATTACACTGCACTTCTGCTATGATCACTAGTCCAGTCAAAACACAGAAAAGTCACCACATGCCCAATCATGCTGAGGTGTAGCGAAGCCAATCCTGGGAGAGCTGGAGAAGAAAGGAGGAGGGGATCTGAATTACACAGAATTCCTCTCTTACACTCGTGCATGAGATATGTAAATCTGTCAGGGAACCATCCATAGAAAGACTGGCAGGTCTGTCTATTAGCTGGGTCACGGACCAACGAGCACAGGGGCACACAGGCACGCACACGGGCAACAGCAGCAAGAACTCTGCATTCTTCATAGCGCATGCTCGTGCGCCATTGGGAGTGACAATTTGGGAGTGACACTTGGCTTCAGTGCCCTATTTAAAGCCTGCTGCAGCAGTTACCAACTGCTGCATGATCTTCAGCCCTCTGGTGTGTTTGCTGAGTTTCTGCTCCGGCTACCTAAGAACTACTGTTGTGAACCCGGCTTGTCTGACCAGTCTTCTCAGTGTATGACCCCCGGCTTGATTCCTGGCTTGTTCCCGTGCCTTGTTCCTCTCTGCTTAATCCAGTATATGACCCCAGCTTGTCCTCTGCCCAGTAACTTCTCTTCTGCTTGCTACCAGTGTATGACCTCCAGCCTGGCTCCTGACTCTGCCCCTGGTTTTCCCTGCTATATAGTCTCATCTGGTACTTCCGAGGTACCCCTGCCTGACTGCTTATCCTGGTTTCCAGCTGATCTCCAGCATCAACTCAGCAAGTCACAGATGGCAACTCCTGCATCTCTGGGCACAGCACTCCCTGTGTCACCTCCAGGGAACGCTCTGCACTTATTAGCAAGGGAAGTCCTCTCAGCACTTCAGCCTCTGGTAGGGTAGGTGACAAAATCACCTGTCACTCAAAGCAAGAGGGAAGAACTGATAGACATGAGGACTGCTCAGAGCTGGATTATCTCTTTGTGGCAAGATTAGGCACAGAAGACATGAAATCTTATACTGTACAAGGTGCAACTGTGTTTACATCCACTTTAAATAAAACCTTTTTGGACTAACATTTAATTATTTAATCAATGTTTCATTTGGAAATACATGTTATATCCTGTCAAATATTCACTTGAAAGTGTAACTTTGTACTGGAAACAACAGTCTCCAACCAATCAAAGTATAGCTAAAGGCAAAACTTTTTTTTATAGTTTTGGATAGAGTGGAGAACGATTAGAACACCTGTCAGGTATTGTTGTCTGTCGTTCTCCCCACGGCTTGTCGGCTCTTCATTGGATAGATTAATAGCAGTGCAGCCATTGGCTCCCACTGTTGTCAATCAAATCCAATGGTGCAGCCTCCGGGGGGCGTGGGCGAGGTATACACTTGGTGGCTATGTACGCCGCGTGTATGACACGGGAGCACGCCCACACGGTAAGCTTCTCAGAGGTGGTTAGCTGTTGCAGGGAGGAGCCACAAGAGCCACCATGGGACCCCAGAAGAGGACGATCGGGGCCACTCTGTGCAAAACAAACTGCACAGTGGAGGTAAGTATGACATGTTTGTTTGTTTGTTTTTTAAAAAAAAAACTATAGTATCACTTTAAGCTATGGACATTTCAATGAATTCTGGTTATTCTTAAATTCAGATACCTGTCTCTCCAGTTGGAAGAGAAATATAGAAGGGACTGTTGCTGTTAGTTGATGGAACTGGTCCCTCGGAAAAATATGAAACTGGAGAACCTGAAGAAATGACAAAGTAATTTACTAAAGCAAACAACATGCTTTATATTACACAAGCACAGCTAAAGAATTCATGAGAACTAATTATGTAAGTGTCTTTGTAACTTATTAAAATACCTGAGGGTTTAGTTGAAAAGAAGGTTTTGTCGGGGCTGCTGGCTTTTTCTGAAGAGCTACTCCACAGAGCTGACGTAACAGGTCCTGTTCTACTACTAATTTGAGAAGATCCTGTAGCACCTTAATTATAATTAAATAGCAGTTCTGCTAACCAAATAATTTCTATAGTTGATATATGTTTGAATATTAGGTATTGTTTATGCAGATTAGCTAATCTACTGAATAAAATATAATAAAATTCCAAAAAATGTATTTATATTTATATATTATTTCAGAATAAAGAAATCCTATGAAGATAGGAAATCTTTTTTAGAGATGAAAAGTTTGTTGCAAAGGAGGGATTTAGTCATCAGACCTGCTGACAATTAGCCCAGGTTCACACTGGGTACGATTTAGTTCAATTTGAGATGCAATTTCACATTCAATGACACCGTCCTAATCGGTGAGACGCCACATCTGCGGCGCTGCACCGATTTCAAAAAGTAGTTCCTGTAATACTTTTTGCGATTTCAGGACGCGATTTACATTGACATCTGTGCAGAAACCTGCACAGATGTCTCCTAAATCGCGCCGAAATCGGGACTGCCAGAGGGAGTGAACTTGCGGGAGTTCACTCCCGCAGCCCAGTGTGAACCAGGGCTAAAGGAGGTATTGTTTTATAGGCATATGCAATTGTGCAGTTTGTTTCATTATGAATCGAAATTCGTACAAAATGTTAGTTGCTGTATTTAGAGATTTGGATGTATGTAAATATCTCAACAATAGTAATGAATTTCAACTAATCCAAAATAAATTATAACAAAACAATGAAATGTATTAATTTAATTTAGATGTTTGAAGCATTCGAACTAATGAAGGATCCAAATTGATTTATGAAAAGCTTATTGGTGAAGAGTGGGTGGCCACTGCCTCCTTAACCACTTCAATACCGGGATTTTATACCACCTCCATACCGGGCCTATTCTGACACTTCTCTCCTACATGTAATAATCATCATTCTTTTGCTAGAAAATTACGCAGAACCAAACATTATATATGTTTTTTTTAGCAGACACCCTAGGGAATAAAACGACGGTCATTGCAACGTTTTATCTTGCACGGTATTTGTGCAATCATTTTTCAAACACCCTTTTTTTTAAAAATTTTTTGGACGTTTCATGAATTAAAAAAACAACAAAACAGTAAAGTTAGCCCAATTTTTTTGTATTATGTGAAAGATTACGTTACACCAAGTAAATAGATATCCAACATGTCACGCTTTAATTATGCGTACACTCATGGAATGGCGCCAAACTTCGGTACTTAAAAATCTCCATAGGCAACGCTTTATTATTTTTTTACAGGTTATCAGTTTAGATTTACAAAGGAGATCTAGTGCTAGATTTGTTGCTGGCACTCTAAAGCCAGACGATTCCTTCTCCGGGCCCCCGAAGGCAGGGGGAGCCCGGAGAAGCACCGGATGGCGGCGGGAGGGGGGATGTCCTCCCTCCCGCTATGATCATTCTCAGGCCCCATACACACGGCAGAGAACCTCGACGGGCGGAAACACATCGTTCCGCCCGTCGAGGTTCTCTGCCGGCTGTCAGAATCGGCGACCCGCCCGTCAGGAAAGGCAACCAGCCATTCATCCCGACGGGCCGTCGAGCAAATAGAGAACCTGTTCTCTATTTGCTCGACGGGTTTCCCGACGGGCGGGGCTCGCCGAGAGCGTACACACGGCCGAGGTTCTCGCTGGTTTCTGCCGAGAACCTCGGCCGTGTGTACGGGGCTTTATGTCGTGCAGAATTGCCGGCTGAAGAAGAGGATATCTGGATGATGCCTCTGGCTGCAGGCATCATTCAGATATCCACCCGCAAAGCCCAGGACGTCTTTTGACGTCCACCCAGGATGGGAGATCCCATCTGTGGACGTTAAATGACAATGGGCCAGTATTGAAGTGGTTAACAACTATGGCTTATCTGCTGTCAGTGGGGTTCTCCAATCCATACCAGGCCCTTATGGACTGATATGGATTTTAAAGGGGACCCCACGCCAAAAGAAAAAAACAATGTTCCCCCCAAAATCCATACCAGGCCCTTAGACATGGGATGTCTCTGATGGACTGAGCCATCTTTTTGCTGGATTGCACCGTCTCTTTGAATATATGGGGAAGTCTCTTTGCTGAATGTATGGGTCTGCCCGTCGAGGTTCTCTGCCGTGTGTACGGGGCCTAAGAGTGTTAAAATAAAAGTGGGTGTATTAAAGGGCTCGTGGATAGTCAGTATGCGGGCCCTGGGGAGTGTTCGTGGTCAAGCCTGGGGGGGGACAGGCCTAAAGCTGGGAAAGGTGCCCCAACATTTCTGATGTTCTAACTACAGCTGGTTAATGCAGGGGTCCCCAACCCCAGGGCCGTGGACCAGTACCAACCTGTGACCTGTTGATGACCAGTCCACACAGCAGCAGGTAAGCAGTGATCATGGTCCAAACAGGGATGACACAGACTGCCCATGCCTTTGTCTCCTCTCCGGGCTCTCCTGTCCTGCCAAATATGACATCCCATAAGCACCGCAGTGGGTGGGAAAAGCTGGAGATATGCACAGAGAGGGGGAGTCTTTTCACATTAACAAGCAGGTAATCATTTACTTGGTAATATGATCCAGAACTGCAGCTCCTCCTGCCTCCCTGCCCTGCTGATAGGATAACATTGTGAAAAGCCTCAGTGTTAACACCAATAAAGCTTTGAAATGTAAATGGTGACCAAAATAAAATATCAATGTATAACAATCAATAGTATGCTTAAACTTACAATAAATTGAAAACAATGTCCATAAATTCACTTGTTGTGATAATATAAAGTCCAAAATGTGCCAAATAAAGCAATCAGTGCTAATAAAATAACGTTTGTTTTTAAAATCGTGCTCCAGTACTTCAAACATGCTCCTTTTGAAAAAAGGACAGCCTCTTACCAGATTATATAGATCTCGGTTACAGAGATCAGACAAGCCTGTGTAAGTTCCACAGAAGGAGCACAATATTTGGCACATTTTGGAATTTATTTATTTGTTTATAAAGTGAATTTATGAATTTGTTTTTAAATTTATTGACAGTTTAAAGGGGTTGTAAAGGTTTGTTTTTTATTTTCTAAATAGGTTCCTTTAACCACTTAAGACCCGGACCAATATGCTGCTAAATGCCCAGAGGCGTTTTTACAATTCGGCACTGCGTCGCTTTAACAGACAATTGCGCGGTCGTGCAACATGGCTCCCAAACAAAATTTGCGTTCTTTTCTTCCCACAAATAGAGCTTTCTTTTGGTGGTATTTGATCACCTCTGCGATTTTTATTTTTTGCGCTATAAACAAAAAAAATCAATAATTTTTACTTTTTGTTATAAAAAAATAAATTTTAGTCAAACATTTAGGCCAAAATACATACAGCCACATGTCTTTAGTAAAAAAAAATCACAATAAAAAAAAATAGCTACCTAGCGGCAACAGTGACACTAATACAGCGATCAGAAAAATGATCGCTTAGTGACACTGGCAATAGGGAGTGAAAGGGTTAACTAGGGCGGTGATCAAGGGGTTAAAACTTTATTAGGGGGGGGCTACCCTGGACCTAACACTAACTGACTGTCACACTGCCTGTCACACTGACACTAACTGCAGTGATCAGTACATATATGATCACTGCATTCAGTGACACTGTGACAGGGGGGTTGGGGGGGGGCGATCGGGGGGGTTAAATGTGCCTATGTGTACTGGTGTCAGTGTAGTGTTGTGCAACTTACTTTGTCTTCTCTCCTCAGCGGTGGTTGAAAATACCGCCGAGTGGAGAGCTGACATCACTTCCCCCTTCCTGTGTTTACACAGGAAGAGGGCGGGTGGCGCACTCGCATTGGCTGGGAGCGATCCGGAGGGGGCGGACAAAAACGAACAGCCGCCCCCTCTGCACGGATCGCTCCTCAAGCCACCGGGACCACCGCATGTACCGGGGGGGGTCCGATCCCGCGTCAAGGCAGGGACTTACAGGTACGCCAATGTGCCTGTACGTGCCATTCTGCCGACGTAAATGTACATGTGGCGGTCCTTAAGTGGTTAACCATTTGAGGACTGCCTAATGCCGGTATAAGTCGGAAGAATGGCACTGCTGGGCACAAGCACGTACAGGTACAATGCCCTTTAATTGCCCAGCTGTGGGTCGCGCACGCCGCTGGCAGTGGGCTCGCGACTCGGTCCGAAACTCTCTGACCGCGCCTGCCGGACAGGCGGACCTGATCGCCAACAGTGTCCCGCGATCGAGTCACAGGAACTGAAGAATGGGGAGAGGGAAGTGTAAACAAACCTTCACCTTTCTTCTCTGTGGCTCTTCACTGATGGTCTGTTCCCTGTCATAGGGAATGATGATCAGTGACATCAAACGTCCAGCCACGCCCCCTTACAGTAATAATCACTCCCATAGGGCACACTTAACTCTTTAGCGCCCCTAGTGGTTAACCCCTTCACTGCCATTGACATTTTCACAGTAATCAGTGCATTTGTATAGCACTTTTCACTGTGAAAATGACAATGGTCCCAAAAATTTGTCGAAAGTGTCCAATGTGTCCGCCATAATGTCGCAGTCATGAAAAAAAAAAACGCTGATCGCCGCCATTACTGGTAAAAAAAATTTTTTTAATGAAAATGCTATAAAACGATCCCCTATTTTGTAAATGCTATAACTTTTGCGCAAACCATTCAATAAACGCTTATTGCGATTTTTTTTACCAAAAATATGTAGAAGAATATGTATCGGTCTAAACTGAGGGGAAAAAAAAAATGTTTTAGATATTTTTTGTGGATATTTATTATAGCAGAAACGAAAAAATGTAGCATTTTTTTCAAAACTGACGTTTTTTTTTAGTTTATAGCGCAAAAAATAAAAAACGCAGAAATAATCAAATACCACTAAAAGAAAGCTCTATTTGTGGGGAAAAAAAAGGACATGAATTTTGTTTGCGAGCCACGTTGCACGACCACGCAATTGTCAGTTAAAATGACGCAGTGCTGAATCGCAAACAGGGGCCAGGTCCTTTACCTGCATAATGGTCCGGGCTTAAGTGGTTAAGCTAGTGCAGTGTTGGTTCACTAACCCTTCCCTTCAATTTCCATTCTAAATGTTTTTTTTCTTTGTCTGAATTTCTCACTTTCTGTTCCTCCTCAGTAAGCCCCAGCCAGAACAGCTCGGATGATGGAGGCAAGCTTGCTGAGGAGGAACAGGAAGTAAAAAATAGTATACATTTTATTAAATTGCAGTTGTATTAGGTTAGTCAGTATGCCTTTGATCCACAATATATAAACCTATATCATAAAAAACTAGGGATTTTGCATCTGTGGTGGCAGCTATGCACATACTCAGTTTTCAGTGAGTTTCTATGCTGAGCATTTCCT
Source organism: Rana kukunoris (assembly GCA_029574335.1). NCBI lineage: Eukaryota > Metazoa > Chordata > Amphibia > Anura > Ranidae > Rana > Rana kukunoris. The sequence continues at coordinate 226,956,060 of CM056052.1, forward strand.
TCGTATTACATCTGAGCAGCCCATGTGACTATAAAGTCACACATGTGAGCCCACTCCCTCCCTTCTCCTTCTTGCCCACTAACCAGCTAAACACAATGGGGGCGGGATATTACATGTGGATTAATGGAGGCTTCATTACCCTCTTATTCTAAGACACAGGCTGTAGGGGTGTCACAATCTGCCCACACCATATCATTTCCAAAAAAAAAAAAAGATTTGATTTCAAATATATATTTGTATGACAATTTAAAACAATTTAATCATGAATTATTAATTTGTACTCTGTGTTCCAAAGGCTGATTTTTTTTAACATGTTACCAGCAGCACAGGACTAGAAGCGCACCCTGCTTACGATTTCCTGCAGACAGGCTGGGAAAGATCTGGGTGTGGGACAGCAAAAAACGGTAGTGATCAAATACCACCAAAATAAAGCCCTATTAGTGGGAAAAAGAGGACATACATTTTCTTTGGGTACAACGTCACATGACTGCACAATTGTCAGTTAAATTAACGCAGTGCTGTATTGCAAAGAGTGGCCTGGTCAGGAAGGGGGTAAATCTTCTGCAGGTCAAGTGGTTAATTTAACAATTAAGTGAGCATACTGCATTTTGGCACATTGTTGTACTTTTGCATTTTTTACTATTACATAAGATTATATGATATAACCAGCCTTAGCTATGGCAATACCTGAGTTCATCAATGATGCTTGAGTAAGAGTAGAATTCTGTAGGACACTATTTGTGGTGTTAAAGGATGTTTGGGCAGGTTTGCTTGTCATAATTGTTGATGGAATACTTGCTGTTGTAGATAATAACTGAAGATCTGTTGACTTGTTCAGTGGTAGCATGGCATCTGCGGCAATTCGCTGAATAGTGAATGCTAAATTTACAACAAAAAAATATTAAAACAGTCACAGTAAGCTCTTTCTAATCAATATTTAGTTTACTTTTAGTCAATGGGAGCTACGTACCTGCAGTAGATGAAGTAGATGCATTATTTGGAGATAGAGTTACCCCTTGAGAAAAACTGTTTACAGCAGGGCGAGTCGTAATTGTGACTGACGGAACAACAGTTTGTGTGTTATTTTGTACACCATTGTTTAATGCAGTAGCCTCTGTGCTTGGTATTGAAACACCAGTAGCTTGGCTAGTGGTATTTGTTGGAATCATAGATGGTTTACTAGTAACTGAATTAATTCCAAATCCTAAAGAGAAAGGTACTGACCCATTTGTAATGGAAGTCAGTGGGTTGGTCACACTAGAAGACATTACAGGTTGTGTTGTAACTGAGCTGGCTTTGGTACTAGTTAGAAGAAGGTCACTCGCTCTAGGTGTGATAGATATATTAACCAAGGAAATAGAAATGCTGGTGTTAGCCAACCCAGGTGTAAAACTGGTGGTGGCTTTTTGAATAGATGCATTTGCATTTAGAACTAATGTTGTGAGAGTTCGGGTAGTGTTTATACCTAAGACTGGTACGGTGGTTGCAGGAAGTGATGTTGTAGCTTTCTGTGGTAAAGATGTACTGCTTAATGCATTTGAAGCTATGGTGCTGACTTGTGGTTCAGTTGTTCTTAAGGTAGTTGTTGCATTTAGCATAGGTATAGCATTACTTCCAAGTGCTGATATACTGGTACTTTGTGTTGACATTCCTACTGAACTGGTTGGCATTATGGTCACATTTGTCCTCAGCGTTATGGATCCAACGGTAACTGGATTGTTAATGGATGTTTTCAGGTTACTTATAGTGCTTAAAATTGTAATAAGGTTACTGGTACTGTTAAGGTTGACAAGGTTTGCTACAGCTGTAGTGTTTATTGGAATGGTTACATTAGATAGTTGTTTTCCTGTAGTTGCATTGGTTGTGGGACTGGTAGTGATACTAGAGGTGACTGCAAATGTTGATGTTGCTGTGCCAACTGTTGGCACTCGAGAAGGTAAAGTACTACTATTGGTTGCAGTTGATTCACTTAATCTGCTTGTAGCAGTTGTGTTGCTTGTTAATGTTACTGGGTTGTTTGTGGTACTGGAAGCTATGCCTGCCGGTAATACAGTGCTGCCAAGTGCTGGTCCAGCTGTTCTGGTAGTGGTTACAGCTGAAAGTGAGGTATTAATAGGATTCACATTATCCATAGTTGTACGGAGTGATATAGTCACCATGGTTGTAGGACTACTGGTGATATTAGTTGATGCCAAAGCTACGGATATTGTGCTAACTGATGGCATTACAGTTGTTTTGAATGTGCTTGTTGCATTAAGTCCTGATGTAAGACTGCTAAGGTTATTGTAAAGAGAACTATAAGGTACACTAGGACTTCTACTGCCTATAGTTGATGCCAAGGTTGGACTAACCGGCGTTGCTGTGGACACTGATGTTCCAGCTGTTTTAATTGTGGTCAGAGGGTTTGTTAAATTACTGGCACCACTGGAAGCAGCAACAGATGTATAGCTGGAAGTTGCCGTCACTTTTGTTGGCTGTTGAGTGTCAGTTACATTATACATAGGACTGCTAATATTGGGAGCTTTTGAAACCAGTGTTGATATGATGTTGACTGTTGAAACTGTGGTTGATATCCAGGAGCTCGGTGCACTCATTCCAGAAGTAGTATTACTTGTGGTGTTAGTAGTTACAGTAAGAGCTGACTTACTGGTAGTTGATGTGGATATACCAGTTAGACCACTGACAGAGTTACCAGTAGTAAAAGATGTCTGATTGCTGGTTTTAGATAAACCATTAGTTGTTGTGCTCTGTGTAAATATAGGAGTATTTGATGTGTTTATATCTGGAGTTTTAGTAACATAAACTGTAGATACGGCACCCAGTTTCGTTGTGCCAGTACTGGCTGTGCTCACGGGCGATGAGTTTGAAGATGTATATCTGGTTGTCAATGTTGAACTTGTTCCAGAAATACTTGTTGCCACTTTGGAAGATGCTGTTGCTGCAGCTGAAAGAGAACAATACATATTACCCAGAGTCAGATTACTGTGTCTATGATGCTAGGCATGTTAAAAACTCAGAACCCCCCCCCCCCCCCACATATATTTAGATATAGATATATATTCAGTTTACATTGTTGTATATTTTGACGTTTCAAATATTTTTTTTTGATTATTCATGCCCCCAGAAATACAAATTTTATTGCAAGGTCAAACATTTATAACATGATGTTTAACCACTTAACCTCCAGAAGGTTCAGATCATTTTTGCTATTCAGCATTGTGCTACTTTAAAGTGGAGTTTTCATTATTGTGCTCATTAGACCTAAAAAATAAAAAATAAATGTTTTACTCACCTGGAAATGCCTGTTGCAATGTGGTCCCACGAAATCTGCCTTCGGAATCACCTAGGATTCTGACGTCATCTCCCTTGGCTCTTCAGTACACTAATGCTCCTGGGAAATGTGTGTCATCATTTCCCAGGATGCAGTGCGCTAGCCCTAGCGCTGGAATCTCGGGACTTCGAAACAGGAAGTGCAGCGATTCCGGCTTCTTACACTGTTACACTACGTTGTTGTTGTTGGTTGCCATCACAACGACAGGCATGTCAGACGACGACGCCCATTGTGATGGCAAACCGAGTGCTTGACGGCACTGCGCTGCTGCTGCAATGCGCATGCGCGAGAATAGGGCAGGACAGGCGGCTCATTAGCACTCGTCACGATTGGATTCTCAGAAGTAAGTGCTTGTGGGCTTCACAATGCCAACAAAACAAAATGACAACGATCTGGACGCAATTTTATAAAGTCTTTTATCTGAATAACTATGCGGAGTACGTCACCGTATTTATAGCACCACAAAAATTGATGAAAGGACATACATTTAAAAAATGCAAATTGTGGTTGGAACCCCGCTTTAACTGGTAATTGCTCGGCCATGCAACACTGTACACAAATAAAATGATCAAATTGATATCACTCTTCACATAAGCAGAGCTTTTTTTTGGTGGTATATGACCACTGGGTTTTTTATTATTATTATTATATAAACGAAAAAATACTGAGCATTTTGAAAAAAAAAACACATTATTTTCTACTTTTTGTTATAAAACATATCAAATAGAAATCAAATCTCTTCATAAATTTAGGTCAAAATGTGTTCTGCTACATGTCGCAAGTGCAAGCAGTGATTGGGGCTGATCCTGCTAACACTGCTTTTTTGGGGACACTAGTATAATTCTACTAGTGATTAAGATACTGATCCATACAGACACTATACTAGTAATGGCAGTGATCACATAACTCCCAACATCTTGAGATTGAAATAAGGGGCACCTACTAGCAAATGTATGTAAGCATAGGACACACACCCTGCCACACCCCCTTAAAGGAGAATTAACCAAAAAAAGGTAATTAAATCCACAAGGGCTTATTTTTACCACTACCATTCCTTTATACTGGCTTTTAAAATGTACAGATGCAGCAATTTCGAAATTGGATGAAAGGTTTAGCACTGGAAAACATTTTTTGATCGATAAGTAGTGCATTTTATATACAACTATATAGATCAGACCAAAATGAGGAACACATAGGGAGGAAAGAGAGACAGAAGGACATTTTTCCAAATCAGGGACAATTCCTTTGAAATCAGGGACAGTTAGGAGCTATGATAAACATTGGTTTATAGTGTGACTGTGATAGTGTGGCAGACAATCTGGCGCTAACTGACATTGGCTAGGAGGGACACTAACTGACTAACTGACACTGATGTCGCTAGTGACACTAATAAAGTGATGAGTGATAATACTGTAGACTGACACTGTACTAATCGCATTGGCTGGGTGACTTTTACTCACAGATCACAGATTTTAATCACAGAACTCTCCTTGCTTTCAGTTGTGAATTGTAGCTGATAGCAGGCAATAATTCTGACAGAATCTGTGTATTGTATTTGCAAACACACATATCTCTGGTTGTGATTGGCCACAGCTGATCAGCAGTATGCAGCCAAAATGACACAGCACAGATCAGTGACTGCAATATAACTGCCAGCATTGGTGCTATTTTACATATTAAACATGCAGCATTGGTGCCTGTTTCCAAGAATATAACCCCCAGAATTCATATAAGTTTCTAAGATTACTCCCAGCAATGCTGCCAGTGTCTGTGATAATAACTCACAGCATTGGTGTAATTTTAGGAAATAATAATTCTCAGCATTGGTGCCAGTTTTAGCATAATAACCTCCAGTATTGGTGCCAGTTTACAAAATAATAACCCCCAGCATTGGTGCCAGATTTAGCATAATAACCCCCAGCATTGGTGCCAGTTTACAAAATAACACCCAGCATTGGTGTCAGTTTCTGCAATAACGCACAGCACTGGTGCCAGTTTACCAAAAAAAAATTAAAATAACCCCCAGCATTGGTACCAGTTTCTGCAATCACCTCCAGCACTGGTGCTAGTTTACACAATAATAACTCCCAACATTGGTGCCAGTTTACACAATAATAACCCCCTGCACTGGTGCCAGTGGTCAGTGGTGTTCTGCTATTTAAACTCTCCTTAACAGTTAGTGGCAGTGCTATTTAAAATATACTTCTCCATTGGTTGCCAGTGGCAGTGTTAATTAACCTATTTGTGTTGCTGTAGTAGCCAGTGACCGTTTTTATTAACCACTTCAAAGTGCAACATTAAGGGGATAATAACACTGCCAATGGCCACTAATGCAGCACAAAGGGGTTAATTAATACTGCCACTGGTGGCTAATTCAGCACAAAGGGGTTAATCAAATGAGAAATGTGAACTTAAAAAAACATTTATACTCACCCAGGTCCCCCACCGGTTCTGCATTGAGAACTGAGCGATCAAACACTGCTGATCGCTCAGTTCTCCCCTCCACTCTGGCTATACTCCTATACAGTGCACTTAGTTATGCACCCCTGTGACACATTTTGATGACACAGAGTCAGTCCAGGCTCTGAAAAGATCCTGATCATATGGTTGGGATCAACACAGATGCCTAGACCGGTAGCTGGCTCAGCCTCTCAGCAATCCGCTGAAAGACTGAGCCAGCAACAATAAGATGAAAGTAACTTATACACTGCCAACTCTGTGATAAGAATTTGATTGCTGTGCCACAAAATATTGTCTCACAGATACTGTATGCATTCCCATCAGCACTATCCTTTTTTAAAAAAAAATTAAACACTACCATTACATATGATTTTATGTGCATTTAAAATAAACAGACAGCTAACTCTTTGTCTGAGTCTACCTTATGCCACGTACACACGGTCGGAATGTCCGACAAGAAAAGTTCGATGTGAGCTTTTGGTTGGAAATTCTGACCGTGTGTAGGCTCCATCAGACTTTTTCTGTCTGAATTTCTTGTCGGAAATGAGCTGGTTCTCAAAATTTAAAACGGAAAAGGTTCTTGTCGGAAATTCCGATCGTCTATATGCAATTTCGAAGCGCAGAAAAACATGCATGCTCAGAATCAATTTGACGCATGCTCGGAATCATTAAACTGAATTTTTCTCGGCTCGTTGTAGTGTTGTACGTCACTGCGTTATTTCTCCTATGGTTCAGAGAAGTGGGATCTTCCATTCTATGGATAGCGTAGGACCTACTGATAATGGGGTACTTTGTCGCAGTAAGTAGGCTTAAAGAGGGGGTTCACCCTTAAAACCACTTTCTCCCATCCCATCCAGCATACTGGCGTCAGTGCCAGTATGCTGTCTTTTTTTTTTTTATCGGTGTACTTACTTCTTAATAGATAATTTAATTTTCGTCCTACCACGGTATATGGCGCCGCTATATCGTGTCACGCCTTCCGAAAACAGCCGACTAGCACTCGGCTGTTCTCGGCGCTATACGGCACCTGAGCACAGACCTAGGAGCTGACTGCGCAGGCGCCGTATATAGCTGCGTCACGCCCTCCGAAAAAAGCCGAAATAGGACTCGGCTGTATACGGCGCCTGCGCAGTCAGCTCCTGGGTCTGTGAGCAGGCGCCGAGAACAGCCGAGTGCTAGTCGGCTGTTTTCGGAAGGCGTGACGCGATATAGCGGCGCCATATACCGCGGTAGGATGAAAATTAAATTATCTATTAAGAAGTAAGTACACCGATAAAAAAAAAAAGACAGCATACTGGCGCTGACGCCAGTATGCTGGATGGGAGAGAAAGTGGTTTTAAGGGTGAACCTCCACTTTAAGCACCATATAGCCTTATGGTGTGACCAAATCCCCATATTTTTTGAAAATGTTCAGGTGTTTTGAATAGCCTTGCAGGAGTTAAATGTCATTTTTTGCATGTGTACACTGTAATATTGTTTTCTGTTAAGCTGGCCATACACAGTTACTTTTCATTCAGCCACTGTGATTCAGGGTCAGCATAGGAGTAGGAATCTTTGTCATGTCAAGGCCCACAGGTTTCTTTACTATTGTTCTCTTGGTTGGGTAGTGTTGGGAAGATCTGGTGTCAGTTGAAGTCTAGGAGGTGTAGTATAGTCAGATGGTTCCAGATTAGTCACCTACGGCAGAATGGGAACCACAGTTGGTATTGTAAATGCAATTTCCAAAGTGCATCATGGAGGAGGAAAAGGGCTCTCTAGTTATAAAGTGTAATAAAATAGAGAACTTATTTTTACTTTGGTGTCGTTAGGGATCAGTTCGTGATCTTGTACTTTCTGCATGACCTCTTAGGCCGCGTACACACGACCGAGTTACGCGTCGGTCTAAACTCATCGTTCCGCCCGACGAGGTTCCCGTTCAGCTGTCGAAAAGTTTATCGAGCCAAATTTCCCCATAGAACAACGAGGAAATAGAGAGCATGCTCTCTTTTTGGCTCGACAAGCTTCCCGACGGGATCCTCGGCGAAAAGTGTACACACGACCGGTTTTCTCGGCAGAATACGTCTCCCATCGAGGTTCTCGCTGGATTCTGCCGAGAAACTCGGTCGTGTGTACGGGGCCTTACATATTTCAGCTGGAAGCTTGTGAAGTAGAAGATAATATCTCTAGAGGATCAGAATGCCTCCTGCAGGGTTCTCAGGGCTCTGTGGGCCCTCTCCAGCTCTATGGGAGATCCTTGAAAGACACTCCAGCACAGTTCTCAAGATCTTCAAGGTGTCATTGCATCTCCAGTAGATGTAAGCTGTGCAGCTCCAAGTTGTCATTCACCTGCCCTCTAAGTCTTGTGGCACGAAGATCCTATTTAAAATCAGATACAGCTGAAGCTGAGGTAGTCCTAATATTCATGGCCATTGCAAGTCATTCATATTCTGCATTTGTTTAATGTATGCAAAAACTGTTGTGTTGCTGCCCTGGTCTGTACTTGTTGGTCTGGCAAGATAGAGGGTGGTGGGGTCTGGTGTTGAGACATATCTATGGCTACCCAGGAGGTTTGCCAGCAGAACAGGATCAGATGTTTTCATAACTGGTATTGCTGGGATCTGTGTGGGGCAAGTGCCCTGCAAATTTTCTCTATGGTAAAAAATAATAACATTTGCTACCTGTGCTGTGGATTTCTTACCATGGTTTAGGGAGTTCCTTTAAAATGCAGCCATTCCTCCCATTGGCCATATTTTGCACATATTAATAAGAACTAGTCACAGTTTCACATCGCTTTTATATTCTTAGAAGGACATCTAGTGGTTAAAGTCAGTGCTAGCATTATTTCTGTGAAAGATAGCGCAGACAAAACTTGGTGCATATAATGCTGACCACAAAATAGGCATTTTTTTTATTTACTATGACTTATGTCTATTTCCATAGTGATTTTCAGACATCCTAAGCAGCATACCCTTGTTGTAGGTCATTAGCATATTCCTCACCTACCGATACGTTCTTGAATGCTGCCTTACTAGCAAAAAGCTGGAAAATTAGGATAGACTGAGGTCAGATCAGAGTTGTCAACCTCCCACAATGTTTTTCACCATAAAACATACAAAATGTTCTAAGTATATTTTCTTACTGACAATCTTAAAGCGGAGTTCCACCCAAAAATGGAACTTCCGCTTTAAGTGATGGTGACCCCCTGACATGCCACATTTGGCATGTCATTTTCTTGGCTACTGATGAGGTTGCATTGATGGGCACTGGTGAGGAAGAATTTGATGGGCGCTGGTAAGCCTGCATTTGATGGGCGCTGATGAGGCTGCATTGGATGGGTGCTGGTGGGCTGCATTGATGGGCGCTGGTGAACCTGAATTTAATGGGTGCTGGTGGGGCTGAATTTAATGGGTGCTGGTGGGGCTGCATTTGATGGATGCTGGTGGGGCTGCATTTGATGGGTGCTGGTGAGGCTGCATTTGGTGGGTGCTGGTGGGGCTGCATTTGATGGGTGCTGGTGGGGCTGCATTTGATGGGTGTTGGTAAGGAAGCATTGGATGGGTGCTGTTGGGCTGCATTTGATGGGAACTTCAATAAAAAAAGTGGGTTATACATGGGCAGAGCAAAGGGGTTGGAGTCAGGGATGGAGCCTGGGGGGGGGGGGGGCTCAAAATTATGTTTCACCTAGGGTGTCAAAAAATTTGTACCAGCCCTGACAGGGACGCACCAGACTCCTGCTGCAAGCTGCACATGGCAGCAGTGTGAACCCAGCCTTACACTGTGTATAAAGTGTATGGACATTCCTGTACTCACCACTGACAGCGTAATCAACTATTGTATAGAGTGAACTGCTATACATAATAGTGTTGCTCACGAATATTCGCATTGCGAATATTCATTACGAATATTGCATATTCGAGTATTCACGAATAACTCGAATATCGCGGTGAATATTCGCTATTGCGAATATTCGTATTTTTTCAAATTTATTTTTAAAACAGATCACATCCTAGTGATCTCCATCGACGTCTAAAAGCATTGCTGGTATGATTAGAGACCCTGGGCCGAGTAGCTGAGGCGATCCTTTTATGTTGCCGAATATTCGCAATGCGAATATTCGTATTACGAATATTCGCGAATGCGTTCTCTGCCCTTCTGTGTTTTGTGTATAAAAAAAAAAAAAAAAATAGCTTTAGTTTAGTCATATAAGTTTGTGTAAGTAGAGTTAGTGTTTAGTGCCTATTAGTTTAGTAATCCAGGAAATGATCTCCGTTTTCGCGTGTTGACGAGAATTTCGCAATCAATTTCGCATTCGCACTAGCGAAATTTCGCTAAAAATTTTTTTTTATAAAATATCACGAATATTCGATATTAACGAATATTCGCGAATACGTTCTCTGCCCTTCTGTGTTTTGTGTATAAAAAAAAAAATTAGCTTTAGTTTAGTCATATAAGTTTGTGTAAGTAGAGTTAGGCCTCGTACACACGAGGGGAGATGTCCGCTGAAAACGGTCCGATGGACCGTTTCAGCAGACATCTCCGCTCGTGTGTATGGGCTAGCGGACAGATTTGTCCACCCGACAGATTTCAAAGCATGCTTTGAAATCTATCGGGTGGAATCCGTCCGCCCAACATGTCTGCTGGTTAGTACACTTACCAGCAGACATGTCGTCCCGCACCGCCGCCGCGCCGCCACCGAATGGATTCGGCGCATGCGCGGAAGTGTTTTACTTCCTGGTGCGGTGACGTGGCGGCGTCAACGTCACCGCCACGTCACCGCGCCGTCCGCCGGCGGGGAATTTGATCCGATGGTGTGTACACGCCATCGGATCAAACTCCAGATCGGACATATCCGATGGAAATGGTCCGCGGACCGTTTTCATCGGATATGTCCAATCGTGTGTACGAGGCCTTAGTGTTTAGTGCATATTAGTTTAGTAATCCAGGAAATGATCTCCGTTTTATTTTTTTGATAAAATATCACGAATATTCGATATTAACGAATATTCATTAATATTCTTCTATATATTAGCGCAATATCGCAAAATCGAATATGGCGTATTCCGCTCATCACTAATACATAATTGATACAATGTTGAAGAGACAGAACTCTTTTTATTTCCTGTATTATTTACCTCTGCTGATCAATTGTTCTTTGCCTATAGTGTCAGGATATTTTGTCTATAGATTAAATGTTCTTAAGACTATTTTTCTCTTGGGATTGAGTGTTAGGGAATGTTACATTTGTACTACAAAAGATAAGACAACACATTAAAACTGACATTTAACACATATTACAAACATTATAGGTATTATTCGTAACTTTTGCGTGAATGCTAGGACATTCGCAAAGCAATTTTTCTTTATAAATAGACCCCTTTCTCTAAACCTTCATTAAAGTAGAACTGCAATAAAATACTTGCAAACTACACTCCAACAATCACTTGAGGCTAGGTCTATGTAACATTCTTCATAGCACATAGAACATAATAGTCAAGACTATGCACTGTACAACATATATTGTATACCTTACCTGCATCACATGCAAGGTTGTAGTCCGGGCAGCAGTCGCCATTGGAGGTGCAGTACTGATCACAGTAGCAATCTGCTCTCCTACATGCACTGTCCACTCCTTTGCAGCATATTGGTGGATTTGTAGTACATCGTCCTAGTTACAAGACACACGATTTACTGTGATAAAAATCAACATTTGCAAATGATTGTCTATATATAATTTGTTACAATGACATTGTTGGGACCCATATTGACTCTTTTCCCTGACAACAAATATACATTTTTGTTCTGCAAGGGTTGTAAAAGTTAATTTATTTCAGTATTTCAATTCAAAAATTAAAACCTATATTTTATATAGATGTGTTACACACAGAGTGATATATTTCAATAAGTTCTTTATTTTAACTTTGATGATTATGCCTTACAGCTATTGAAAACCCCAAATTCTATATCTCAGAAAATTTGAATATTACATAACACCAATGAATAAAAGGATTTTTAATACAGAAATGTTGGCTTACTGAAAAGTATGTCCATGTACAGTATAGTTTGCACTCAATACTTGGTTGGGCTTCTTTTGCATGAATTGCTGCATCAATGCAGCGTGGCATGGAGGTGATCAGTCTGTGGCACTGCTGAGGTGTCATGGAAGTCCAGCTTGCTCTTTGATAGCGTCCTTCAGCTCGTCTGCATTGTTGGGTCTGGTGTCTCTCATTTTCCTCTTGGCAATACCCCACAGATTTTCTATGGGGTTTTGGGTCAATCAAGCACAGTGATCCCATGATCAAGTAAACCAGGTATTGGTAATTTTGGCAGTGCGGGCAGGTGCCAAGTCTGGCTGGAAAATGAAATCAGCATCTCCATAAAGTTGGTCAGCAGAGGGAAGCATGAAGTGCTCTAGAATTTCCTGGTAGAGGGCTGCACTGACTTTTGGACTTCATAAAACACAGTGGATCAACACCAGCAGATGACATGTCTCTCCAAATCACCACTGACAGTGGAAACTTCACACTGGACCTCATTCAACTTGGATTCTGTGCCTTACCACTCTTCCTCCAGACTCTGGGACCTTGATTTCCAAAGGAAATGCCAAATTTTCTACAGTTCATGATGATTTGGGGAGCCATGTCAGCACAGACCTCTACCGGGAAATTCTAAAGCACTTCCTGATTCCCTCTTCTGACCAGCTTTATGGAGATGCTGATTTCATTTTCTAGCAGGACTTGGCACCTGGCCACACTGTCAAAAGTACCAATACCTGGTTCAATGATCATGGTGTCACTGTGCTTAACTGGCCAGAAAACTCACCTGACCTCATAGAGAATGTCAAGGTGAAGATGAGAGACCCCAGACCCAACCATGCAAATAGGCTGAAAGCCGCTATCAAAGCCACCTGGGCTTCCATAACATCTCAGCAGTGCCACAGGCTGATCCCCTCCATGCCACACCACATTGGTGCAGTAATTGATGCAAAAGGAGCCCTGAGCAAGTATTGAGTGTATACTATACTGTACATGGACATACTTTTCAGTAAGCCAACATTTTTGTATTAAAAATCCTTTTTTTTTTTTTTTTTTTGGTGTTATGTTATTATTACTAACTTTTTGATTATATTCTAATTTTATGAGATGCACCTGTATGATTGTATGTATGTACACACACACACACACACACAGTATATACATTATATTATAGCTCTCTGACGTGTCTATTTGTACATGGCAACTGTTTATTAACAAGATATACTTTTTATTACACATGTGCCTAGGTTAAAGGTAGTAAGCAGAATTATAAAGAAGGCACCTAAATGTATCTACAGATGTCTTCAAATTTTCATAGGCAGCTCAGGAAATAACAAAAAAACAAAAAACAAAAACACAGCTCTCTTTTAGGTAATTACTGACTTCAGTTTGGAAAGTCAAGACCCAGCTTCTCTCTTTCACCGCTTTCTGTTGGATGGTAAGGCCACTTATCACAGTGATGTCTAGGAAGTGGTGGGCTCAGTGTCACCCAGGGATATTGCAATTTGAGCGTCCTAGGTTCCAAGGCTTCAGAGGCATTTATGAAACTATGTAAAACTATGTAAAAGGTACTTTCACTCAACTTACTAGTTACTGTTAGTTTTATAATGTTCAGCCAAGCATGGATGTTCCTTAAAGTTAAGCCTCATGTAGGGCTCTCAAGAAAAATATGTCAGCTCTTCCTGCTTATTCACAAAGTTATCCATTTCCTTTGGTGAGCAAAGAGCTATGATGGTAGTCTAAGGCCTCTTTCACACTGCAGCTTGAAAAAGCTTAGTACAGTGTTTTCTTCTTTTTTTTTTTTTACTGATCTAAAATGCAGTCCATTGTTAAAAAAATCTGCATTCCCAGTCAGTATTTTTGTACCGGTAAGCGCAAATAAGCACAAATACAAACATAGATATTGATGGATTTTACATACGAAAGTATTGTGCACGTAAATGCGCATATGCTCAAGCACATGCATAAATACCTGCAACACAAATGCCTAAAATTACATCCAGGAATGCTGATGCTCAAAAATCAGTACCGTACGCAAGAGGTCTAAGACATTTCCTTCGACCAGTTATACTGAGATGAATCAAAAACTAGGGAGCTGAAGTCCTAAATGATCATATACCATATTTATCGGGGTATACCTCGCGTCGGCATATAGCGCGCACCCCAAGTTTAGCCAGGTAGTTTAAGAAAAAAAAGGGGAGTTTAAGGGAAAAAAAAAACGTACCTTTTGGATGCTCGTCCGGCGTCCGTATGCGGTCTTGCGCGGGATCCGTCCAGCTTTGTGGGTGTCCATCCGCACCTTGCCCGGGGTCGCATCCTTGTTTGGATTTGGCGCCTCACTGCGCAGAGCCGGGTTTCCTGTTTGTTCGGCTCTGTTTGGCTCCTCTCTGCTCCTCTCTTCCTGTTTGTTCAGCTCCTCTCGGCTTCTCTCGGCCACGCTCGACTTCTCTTGCGTGGCTGCGGGCGGAGCCGAACGTAGCCGAGTGGAGCTGAGCATGGCCGAGCGGAGCCGACTGCACAGTACACTCGGCTCGGCTCTAGGCACCGCTGGTCAGAGACAGAGGGGATCGGCGTATAACACGCACCCACGATTTTCCCCTGATTTTAAGGGGAAAAAAGTGTGTGTTATACGCCGATAAATACGGTAACTGAAAATGTATCTAAAGCAGCACCTCCCATAACAACCAGTTGATCTCAATGGAGCAGGATTTGCTCAAGCATATTTGATATGCCTACTTCACAATCAGGCATATCAAAACATAAACCTCCTTAAAGTTCTTTTCAGTAAGGCAATGCAATGAAAAATCATGTTTAACAAGTACTGTAATTTATAAAAACTAGATTTCAGATTGTTATATTAGTGAGGATTACTAATTCGTTTCTATGACTTATTAAAATGTAAATGTCATCACTGCACTTTGTACAACCTTATTAAAGTTGAACTAAAGGCATTTTTTTAGATTTTGCATAGAATAACAGAGGCTTATAACCCCTCAAATTTTTTGCCATCTGTTTCCTATTGAGAAGATTTTTCTTCACTTCCTATAGCCACAACAGGAAGTGAGAGAGGAAATCCCCCCAAACTGAATAAGGCCACTTTCACACTGAGGCGCTTGTAAACTACCAGTAAATCACAGAGTGCTTTTGAAGAGATTTTCAGATGCTTTTGAAGAGCTTTCAATTCATTTCAATGGAAAGGGTTTTTTTTCACCGCTCTGTAGCGCACTGCCCCAGTGTTAAAGCATTCATTGATTTTAATGGAAATACGTTTTCTTAAAGGGGTTGTAAAGGTACAAGTTTTTTTACCTTCATGCATCCTATGCATGAAGGTAAAAAAACATCTAGCAGCACCGCCCCCCCCCCCCCGAGCCCCCATTGTACTTACCTGACCGTTCGAATCTCCCGGGCGCGTCCACGTCATCCTCTTCGGTTCCCAGCCTGGCCGTTGATTGGCTAGGCTGGGCGGATTGATAGCAGCGCAGCCATTGGCTAGCGCTGCTGTCAACCAGGGCGGATGACGCGGCGCGCTGGGGGGCGGAGCCGAGTGATACAGTCGGCGGCTATGGCCGCCGCTGTATCACGGGAGCGCGCGCTCGCAAAAGCTTTCCTCCATGCGAGCGCCCTCGCATGAAGAAGGAAAGCTTTTGCGAGGAGGAGCCCAGACAGCCGCCGAGGGACCCCAGAAGACAGGTTTCCGGGCCACTCTGTGCAAAACGAACTGCACAGTGGAGGTAAGTATCACATGTTTGTTTTTTGGTTTTTTTAAATCCCTGACTTTAGTGACCCTTTAAGCTTTTCAGGTGCTTTATTTAGTGTGAAAGCGCCTGAAAAGCACCTCATTGTGAAAGTGGTCTAAATCCTAGAATGTTACCAGGGTCACCAGAACTGGTGTCCCTATTGGAAGAGTTCCCCTGTATTAGTGTTCTGATGTCAACCCAAAATTTGGGATTTTCTTCGACTATCAGTTTGCATGACAATAGTAAGCAGGACAAATAAAGAGAGTAAATCTTTCTAACAAGGGCATAAACAGTTATACAAAATGGACAGGTGTTCTAATCCCTCTCCACTCTATCCAAAACTAGAAAAAATGTATTGTCTTCAGTTAAACTTTGAAAAATGGTGTGGTATTTGGCATTGCCAAAGAAATCGAAAAAAATAAATCATGTTTTCCTACCTACAAACTGGCTCCAGGTCACACAGAATAATCCTAAAGTCAAGATCAATGTGAGCTGCATCGTGTTGCTGAGATGACTGAACAGGTGTGAGAAAGATTTATACTTGTAACAAAAATTAGGATTAATCCAGGAAACAACCCACGTCACTCGGTAAAAAGGAGAAAATATTGTATGACATCCTTATTATGCCTAGGATTCATCTCTGGAGGTAGTGATTTCACAAGTGACAATAAGAAAGGCCTACACCCATCTTTATATGTCTGCTTCAAAGGTAAACATATCCCACCATGAATGGTTTAGAAGGCTTAGTATTTCTTGTTTTCCTAAATCAATTATGTGCACTAAATTCTGTATAATATTGGCTCATGTAAGTAGGACTATACCAAATCAACACAGAGAGCTTCTCTTGCACCTTTTGTCCAACAACCCTGGTAGTGGCAATAGGGGATGTGAGGACACAGAGGGGGAGATTTACTAAACCTGATGCACACAGAATCTGGTACAGCTGTGCAGAGTAACCAATCAGCTTCTGGGTTTTAGCCCTCATTCATACTGGGCCAATTTGACATGCAATTTGACACGTCAAATCACACCATCCAAATCGGTGCGATGCCACCTTTGCAGCACCGCACCGATTCCCAGAAGTAATTTTTGCACTACTTTTGGTGACTTCAGAGGCAATTTCAATAGACTGTGCATGAACCCACATAGGGTGTGTTGCACGTGTGTCTTCACAGCATTTTATTGGGACTAACATGTCATGCAATGCTTTTTGATGTAATTGTGCTTCACATTATGGGGTAGATTCAGGTAGGAGATAAGCCGGCTTATCTCCAAATAAGCCTGCTTATCTCTGCGTTTTAAGCACATAGGGCCAGATTCAGGTAGATGAGAGTATCTTTCCTCTGGAGTAACGCTTCTCATTTACGTTACTCTGAAGACCCTTTCAGCGCAAGTCCTGTAATTCACATAGCAGTTGCGCGTAAACTTGCGCCAGAGTAACGATAATCCGCTGGCGTAACCCGACGCAAGTGGAAGTGGGTGTGATCATATGTAAATGATGGGCGGAGCCCAGCGCAGAGGCTTACGTTCAGCGCATCATCCACGGAGCATGCGCAGTGAGTGCGGCTCCACTCGCCCCTTGTGCGCATGCTCACAACTTCCGTCGGCACCACTTCCTGGGAAACGTCAGCGCAATGCGTTCCGCTGGGCGCTTAAAAGCGCTGGCGGAAACGCCATTCCGGCGCAAAAGTAGTTCCGTTTCCCCCCACCCCAGGGAAGATACTTTTGCACTGTAATGGCTGCTCCCGCTACCCCAGAGAGAGGAGGAACCTCAACTTTAATTCCCAGGAGGTCTCAGTGATTATCTCGGCAATGGAGACGGATAATGAATTTCTCCATGGCAAAAAAAGCCGGAAGACCAGCCGGGAGAGGAAGCAGGGCATCCTGGAGTCGATTGCTGCCAGGGTCAATGTCCTGGGCTACTCCACCCGGACTGCTGGGGACATACAAAAGAAAATAAATGACCTGCGGCGCAAGGTGAGGGACAAGGTGGCCTCCATCAGGAGGTATGAGAGGGGCACAGGTGGTGGTCCCCCATGTCCTGTCACCCTGACCGCAGAGGAGGAGGTGGTTGCTCGCTGCCTGGAGAGGGCAGGTGGAGGGGGTCGCAGGCTATGACTCCGTGGAGGAAGGCACAAGGACAGGTAAGTGTTTTATAATCCCCTATTTGTTGTTTTGCATTTGGGGGGGGGGGGGACATGTGCCAAGTGTGTGGGACCACCAACATGTGTCTGCTTTGTGTCATCCACAGATGACGGAGCTGGGCCATCATCTGTCAGCCTGCATTCCACCCCATCCCCCCCACGCCATCATGTGCCCGAGCCACTGGGTGGTGAAGAGGTTGTGGAGGAGGAGAGTGGCCACACCACACCTGCCGAGGTGGTTGTGGAGGATCCTGCTGTGGCAGAGCAGGACTTTTCTTTGGTTTTGTCTGTCTCCTCCCCTTCTCCTGGCCCGTCTGTCGTCCCCTCCCCCATCCTTGGAAGCCCCTCAAGGGCGACACCTTCCACCCGAGGACATCCATCTTCTGGCCCCAGGAAGGCGACCCAGAAGACCAGGGGGGTGTCTGATGGTGTCCAGGACCAGTTGGCGAGGGATCACGCCAGGCAGACGGAACAGATGGGGGCCATAGCGGTGCACTTGGAGAAAGTGGCTGACAGCCTGGGCTCCGTTGCCAACCTCAGCAACGCAGTGCAGGATGTCAGCTCTAATTGCGCTGCAGTGGTCACCACTTTGGGGGAGGTGCAGGGGGATATCCAGCACCTTACTGCAGCCGTCCAGGCCAACACTGCTGCCATCCATGGGAACAGTGCTGCCATCCAGGAGCAGGGGAGGCTGAGTCGGCGGGCCCAGCATTACCAGGTGACCCGTCAGCTCCGGATGCAGGCCCAGACGAACAATTACCTTGGACGGATAGCCAGGGCCTTGGAGGGCACGCAGGCCACACCTGCCAGGAGTGGCCCACCTGGGGAGCAGCCACCTCCAGATGCCCCCCCACCCACTCCATCCAGGCAGCTGCGGAGCCAGAGAGGGGCCCCCAGAAGAAGCCCCCGGCATCCCCGATGAGGCCTTGTTTTTTTTCTTGGTTTATATTATTGTTTTTCACATACTCAGGTCATGAGTTTATTTATTATTTTTCTCAGGTTATGCGATTTTTTTTCGTTTAATGATCAGGATATGATATTTATAATTTATTTTTGTACTGCACACGGTCAGGAGTGCAAGGGACAGTGTGAATGGTGTGTGAATGTGAGAGGGTGGCACTCCTGAAAGTAAGGGGTGTCACCCTCGGCCGTGGTGGTGAAGTGAACCCCACGGCTGAATGAATGATGTGTGAAAGGTGTGTGAATGGACAGTGACATCATTGGGGCCTTGACGCTGGCGTTACTGCTCCCAACTCCTACATGCTGGACTTGGGCTAATCCAATGCGATGTGCATGTGGGTGTGTGTGATCTAGGGACATCAGTGGTGTACACGCGTGTGCATTGTCTGTGTGAATAATGTTTTGGTTTAGTGTCCAAAGATGCCTTCGGCGAGGACCCTCCTGACTGCTCTTCCATCAGCAGACTGGGTGTCCTCTGGCAGGTGGGGACTGTGTGGGTCGGGGGTCAGGTCATCACGTATGTCAATATGCAGGCCTTTTTTCATAGCAAAGTTATGTAGTATGCAACATGCACCGATGATCTGACACACAAAGGTAGGGGAATACAATAGGGCCCCCCCAGACTTATCCAAGCATCGGAAACGGGACTTCAGGAGCCCAAATGTTTGCTCAACCACTGCACGGGTTTTGATGTGTGCTTCATTGTATTTTCTCTCTCCTCTGGTTTGGGGGTTCCGGAAAGGAGTCATTAGATGGGGTCCCAATGCATATGCAGAGTCACCTGTAAGGTAAAAGACAGGATAATGTTAGTCATGCATGTGCGATTTCTGTTGTGCATCACGGGAGGGGATAGTCATGCCTGACTCCCTTGTCACTCACCAACCAGCCAGCTGTCCCCATACATGTTCTGGTTAAATTCTGCTGGGATGGGGCTCTGACGGTATATGAAACTGTCATGGCTGGACCCGGGGTGTTTGGCACGGACGTGCCATATGAGGCGTTGGGCATCGGCTATCACCTGTACGTTGATGGAATGCCAATGCTTCCGATTGCGGTATATGTGCTCTGTGGCACTGGGGGGCTGTAGGGCCACATGTGTGCAATCAATGGCCCCCACAGTGCGTGGGAATCTGGCAATGTTGTAGAAATCTGTCATTGCCTTCTGCCGTAGCTCCTCAGTGGTGGGTCTGATGAACTGGTTGGACATGCGTCTGAGGATTGCAGGGACAACCTGGTGCACACATCTGCTTATGGAGGATTGTGACATCCCAGCCACCACTCCACTTGTACGCTGGAATGATCCACTGGCAAGGAAATGGAGTGTTGCCAGGACCTTCACCAGTGGCTGCACTGCTTGTGATCGGTGTGTTGGGCTGGTGATGTCATCCTGCAGGGTTGTGGTTAGTTCAAGTATTGCATCTGGGCTGAATCTGAATAGGCGATACACCTCCTCATCCCCCATGCCAAAGAGGTTCATACGTGTGCGGTATATCCTCTCACGTGCCCGCCTTCTTGGTTCCAGGGGACCCATCAGTAGTTCTAGGACCACGAGTGCCCCTGGCATGTTGGCACACAGAGGTGTTGTCCTTGCAAGTGGGGGTGCTCAGCTAGCTCCTATCGTCGGTAACGCTGCTGTAGCTGCTCTCCTGCTGACCTGTGACCGTCTGGAGTAAAGATAAAGCAGCCTTTTGTAGAAATAACTTTGCGCCGGACGGATCAGATACGCGCGGCGCATGTAGCCAGCGTATGGTGCTAATCCGTTCGTGAATTGTGAAAAATCCCTCATTTGCATATTTGCAGGGGAAATCAATGGGCGCGACTGATGCGCCCAGCGAAAATAAACGCTGACGATACTCTGGCGTCGGAACGTTCCGCCGGTCGCAAATGAGCCGTTATTGGGCGCATCTAGTTTGGTGGGTACGGGCACATAGAAACGTCGGCGCATCAGCACAGTTACGCGGCGCATATCCAAATACTCCAGCGCAAGTGTTCGTGAATCTGGCCCATAATCTATGCCACTGATTCCTAAAATCAGTTAGGCATAGATTTTCCTTAGATCAGACAAGCGTAAATCTATTACGCTGTCTAATCTTATTTTCATATTTTAGGCTGGCCGCTAGGTGGTGTTCCCGTCTAAAATATGTAAATGCGCCTATATGCCCATTCCCGAATGTACGCGCAGCCGGCGCTTTTCAATTACGTCGTTTGCGTTACCGTAGTACCATCGTAATGTTATGCCTGCTATATGAGGCGCAGGCAATGTTAAGTATGGATGGCGTGCCAACGCTTTTTTCCCATCGTTTACGTTGTTTATGTAAAACGTTCGCGAATAGGTTTTTGCGTAAGTGCCGTTCACGTCGTTTACACGTCGAAATGACGTCGAGATTTGGAGCATGCACACTGAGAACCAATCACATCTGGCGCATGCGCAGTTCGTTTGGCGCAGGGAAACCGAACACTTGGCAGGGAACCAGTTCATTTCATTTAAATGATACACGCCCCCTACCCGCCAAATTTGAATTTGGCCGGCTCTTTTAGGTTATGCCGCCTCAACTTTTTTTTTGTTTTTTTATTAAAGATTTTCAAAAATACAGAAAATAGTGATGAACAATGAGACATAAAAAAGTTCAATGATCAATCTTATCAAACCAGCCAAATCGTATAGAAACCAGCGAGCATAGGCACAATCAAGCTAGACATATAAGACCAGCATACTTCAAAGCTTCATAAGCTAACCATAGTCCAATACATACATAACCTGTAAAGAATAGCCAGTGTTGTGTACTGGTCAGGAAATCTAAGGCATGTATAGATGCCGCCTCAACTGTACAGGCAAGTGCTTTGAGAATAAAGCACTTGCCTGAAAAAGTTGCGGCGGCCTAGTTTAAAAGCTAGACGCTAGGCATGCCTATAGATAGGCATTTCTACGTGACTCTACCCCTATGTGTATATCTACCTATCTACCTAATTATATCAGGTATTACACTCATATTGTACATGGTTTCATTTTAGCGCATATATTTTCACAACACCAAGAACCCACATAGATGTCTCTCAAATCGCCCACGAAGTCGGACTGAAATGCTAGTTTGAAATCGTGCGAGTTCTTCTGAATCACGCAATTTCAAACTCGCATTCAGTAAGAACTTGACTCATTGACAAAGCTTTATTGAACAAGCTAAAGTTAGAAGTTTGGTTAAAATTCCCTTTTATCTTTAGAGACCTTTATGTTAGTTCTCCAAGAAATCTGGTGTTTGGGCATTTATATCATACTCAATGTTTATGTTTTGTTAGGTTAGTGTTACTGCCAAAAAAATATGAAGGCCCAGCCATTACATTCAAATAACAAGTACTTGTCTTTGCTTTTATTCCAAAGGTAGGCTATTGTTTTTTTATGCCGTTCCAAGTGTAGCCCTTTTTTTGGTAGGGGGGGTGTATGAGAAGTGGCCCTCCCCAAACAGGATATTGCACTGAACTCTTAAGCCCCGTACACACGGCCGAGGTTCTTGGCAGAAACCAGCGAGAACCTCGCTGGGAGCCGCATTCTGCCGAGAACCTCGGCCGTGTGTACGCTCTCGGCGAGCCCCGTCCGTCGGGAAAGCCGTCGAGCAAATAGGGAACAGGTTCTCTATTTGCTCAACGGCCCGTCGGGATGAATGGCTGGTCGCCTTTCCCGACGGGCGGGTCGCCGATTCTGACGGCCGGCAGAGAACCTCGACGGGCGGAACGATGTGTTCCGCCCGTCGAGGTTCTCTGCCGTGTGTACGGGGCAGAAGATAAATATAAGAACTGATATTGGGTGGAACAAGCACCATTTTAAGAGGGCCTACGGGTACATCTTCCCATTTCTTGTGCTTCCGCGTGTACCTGTGGCCAGGGAGCCATGCAATTCTGTGATGTCCCACCAACATCTGTCACAGTGTACCAGTGTCCAATCAGCCTTTGTCACAGTGTACCATCAACATCTGTCACAGTATACCAGTGTCAGAAAGTGCTGTTTTTTTTTTTTTTTGTGTTCCCATATTTATTTGGGGCCATACAAAAACAAAAAAATGAACATCCAGATCCAACATTTAATCTTCGTCTTCCTCCTCCTCTTCATCCTGGTTGATCTGGAAGTATCTTAATTCATAACTTTCCTTACTGTTGGCAACCACACGGAGCCAATCACGGAGGCTGTTTTTCTTCAGGTATTTCTTGGTGAGATATTTCAAGTATCTCTTAGAAAATGGCACCTCTGAAGACACAGTGATTTTACTCTTGCTTCTCTCAATAGTGATCACTCCGCCACCCAGGTTTCCAACTTTTCCATTCACCTTGATGTGGTCGTGCAAGAACTGTTCAAAGTTAGCAGCATCCATGATGCCATCTTCTACAGGCTGTGTGCAGTCCAAGGTGAACTTCAGGAGCTGCTTCTTCTTCTTGCCACCCTTTGTCACTGTTTTTTCTGGAGAACCATGAGAAAGTGCTGTTTTAATGGGCAGCTTAAAGCTGTAATCTCCAGCTACTTTGGGGAAGTTCTTGACCACCTTGCTCCTGACTGTAAATGACATGGGAAACTAAGAAGGGGCTGCTGCGCCCATAAGTCCTTCCAAATACCAGAAGATCAGAGAAATTGTCATGCTTTGAAGTATGCCAGCATTGGACTCTCACCTTTGTCAATGTAAGCCTGGGCAGCTTCAGTTCAGATAGATAGGGTTGAAATCGTGTTGAACTGAAATGTAGTGTTTGGACTTTGCCACAAGAAGCCTTCAGTAAAGTTTAAAAGCCCGGTCTAAAGTTATTGAAAGGGGTGCATTTTAGATTACGGCGCATCAGAAGAACACGGTCTGTAACGCACTATGGGGTTTGAAGCAAGGCCACTACAAAGTGTTAACCTCGCAAAACAAGTTGAAGTAGGAATGCAGTTGCTATGGGTAACCAGTAACTAGTGTGGTACCTGGCAAAGGTGACAGGTCCTCTGGTAGTGAGGGGGTCAGTGTTCTGGTTCCCTGCCAAGTGTTCGGTTTCCCAAAAGTAACTGGGACCGAACCCACAGTACAGAGACCTAATTTTCCTGGCTGCATGGTAAGGGAGATAGGGATTTAACCCCTTCCATACAGGGCATTTTCACCCCCTTCCTGCCCAGACCAATTTTTAGTTTTCAGCGCTGTTGCACTTTGAATGACAATTGCGCGGTCAGGCAACACTGTACCCAAATTAAATCGTTATGTTTTTTCCCCACACAAATAGAGATTTCTTTTAGTGGTATTTGATCATCTCTGCGGTTTTTATTTTTTGCGCTATAAACAAAAGAAGAGCGACAATTTAAAAAAAAAAACACAATATTTTTTCCTTTTTATTTAATACATATCACAATAATTTTTTTTAAAAAACGTTTTTTCCCCTCAGTTTAGACCGATACGTATTCTACGTATTTTTGGTAAAAAAAAAAACGCAATAATCGTATATTGATTGGTTTGCGCAAAAGTTATAGCGTCTACAAAATAGGTGATAGATTTATGGCATTTTTATTTTATTTTTTTTACTAGTAATGGCGGCGATCTGCGTTTTTTTTTTGTGACCGCGACGTTGCGGCGGACATATCGGACACTTTTGACACGTTTTTGGGACCATTCACATTTACACAGCGATTAGTGCTATAAAACTGCACTGATTACTGTGTAAATGTGACTGGCAGGGAAGGGGTTAACACTAGGCGGCGCTGAAGGGGTTAAAATGTGTCCTAAAGTATGTTCTAACTGTAGGGGGAGGGGGACTCACAGGGGGAGGAGATCGATGTGTGTTCTTCTGTACTGGGAACACACATCGATCTCCTCACCGCTGACAGGAGGTGGATCTGTGTGTTTACACACACAGATCCACACTCCTGACGTGATTGCCGGAAATCGCGGGTGCCCGGCGGCACGCGCGCGGGATCGCGAGTGGTGCCGC
Organism: Rana kukunoris; assembly: GCA_029574335.1. Taxonomy (NCBI): domain Eukaryota; kingdom Metazoa; phylum Chordata; class Amphibia; order Anura; family Ranidae; genus Rana; species Rana kukunoris. The sequence goes on from CM056052.1 coordinate 226,980,637, forward strand.
GGGTGCGCGCACGCGCCCTAGAACGCCGTGAAGACTGGAAGTTGTGCAACGTCCAGTCTCATCGGCGAGGGGATGACCATGCCGTTATTCCCCTATGGGCTGGTAAGGAAGGGGTTAACTAGAGCACACATGGTATCCTGCCGCTAGTGCTCGGCAGGACCCCATACTGTCACTGATAGTGAGGTGGCAATCGTACACTGGACTGGTGGAGTGGGCATAGGCTCAGTAATGTCCCTCGTTAATGCCACATACTACAAGGAAGGGGTGTAACATCACAGGACATTTTCAGAGGAACTCTGTACATTTAACTACTGCACACAGCGTATGGCTAATCTCAAATATTGCCATAATGTTTGAGTTTCACATGAACATGGGCCTGCCTGGTTCCAGGTATTGGTAAGAGGGTGCACAGCGAAAGGTACATCAACATGCAGGGCGAGTAGGCCCACCCATATACCCCATACTAAACCTTATAAGTAAACACAGTCAGCTGTATGCCACAAGAAGATTTCCAATGTAATCTATACAGTACATGACTATGTACAGTACTACTGACATGGACATTTTGTAGATAGGCAACTCCTATCCTCATATTGATTAGTGGCTTCAAATTAATAAGAACTACTGCAGTAGGGAGCAGACACAAAAGATACTCTCTGCATTTTTCCAAATAACTTATAACGCAATTGAAAGTTTTTATACACTAGATTAAATTGTGACTCTTCCTCTAAAATCCAACAATGGTAAACCCAAGAAAAGAAAAGGTTGGTGATACAGTCATATGAAAAAGTACATCTCACAAAAACTGAATAAATGACATATAAAATTGACATGGTGGACTCATTCTCATTATCTAAACTAACTAAAATGCAGATTTGTCACAAAGGTAAAGTACGTATGTACAGTATATCCTCCGTACATTTACTACTTCAAATCCCTGAAAGTAGATCAAATCTTCTACATCAGTGTTTCTCAACCTTTTTCCAGTCGGGGCGCCCTTGAAAAGTATTTTCAGTCTTGAGGCACCCCTGTCCAAGACTTGGTTCACGTCGATGTGTGTTGTGGAACACGCGCAAAATCGCGCTTGTTCTTGACACACAGACAAATGCTCTGCTCGTTAGGGGCGCCATTAATTCTTAATGGTGCCCCATCCATTGGCAAACATGGGTTGCTTTTGTTATGGCACAATTTTAAAAAAGGGTCGGGGACTTCTTTCCCCGCATTACTGCGGGTAGGGAAATGAATGGGCTGCCCTACACGCAGCACGCATCCAAACAGAACCAGGAGCTTGTTCACATGTCAGGCTGGAGGGGCAGTAAAACCACATGGTTGAGCTGTTTTTACCACCCCCAACTTTTGCCCCTTTAGCTGCAGAGGCAACAGCTGGGGGTGTAAACATGCTGTGGCTGCAGCTGGAGGTATACCCAGGGATAATGGGGCTGCACTGCAACTACCCCGCAACTGCGTGCATTGCATTTACGGGCTTAAAACAGGTGGTGAGGAGGCAAGATATGCCTCTTTACTGGCTGACAAATGCCCCTGAAAAGCGATATGAACACAAATTGCTTTTCAGAGGTACAGCAGTCCTTGCTACTATCTCGAACCCTACAAAAGTAGTTCTGATGGTACAGGAATAGGGGGGTCAGGATTAAAAATAACATACATACAGACAGATGCGCACGCACACAAACAGACACACGTACATCTGTCTGTATGTATGTTACTTTTAATCCTGACCCCCCCTATTCCTGTACCATCAGAACTACTTTTGTCACACACACACTAACAGACATGTGTACACATACACTGAAAGAAGAACGGTCAGAGCTGCACAACAACCAACACTGGTTGAAAAACGTTGCATTCACATAGGGGGAAGATGGCGTGCACGTGAGGACGTGACGCATCTGTAGGTGGGAGGAGCCACGGGATAGCCGGGTCGGAACCGTCCAGAGGAGTGGATGGGTCGGGCGGAGGGGCAGAGGACAGCCGGGAGAGACGTGAGAGATGCGAACAGCGCAAGCGAAGAGCACCGCCTCACCCGTAGCTACCGTGCAGCGAAGCCGCGCGCCGACACCTCCTAGTAGACGGCCCCGTTAGCTGCCCGGCATGCAGAGGGACAAGCCGAGCCGCACGCTGCAGTAGCGAATCGCCCACACGCCGACCTCCTCTTTTCCTCTCCTCCCCCCCTCGAGCGCTCCCGGTGCTTAGACCAGGGACTCCCAGAAGATAGGAGCCGCCTAGTTCACTTTGAAAACCCCGTGAAAATCGCTGATATCCAGGCAAATGAGCAGCAGCAGGCTACATGGTGAACAGAGCAGGATGTTTACTTAACCCCTTCCCTCTCACTGCTGCCTTGCCGGTTGAGCCATAATTTGAAGGTCTCGCAGGAAAAGTGGGAAAGGTAAGCTTCCTAGATAATTCCCTGGAAGACATCAACACGGGCTGCTGTAAGTCGCTGACCTGCTTAGAAGGTATGTTATTCTCTCCATAAGTCGCTGACCTGCTCAGAAGGTATGTCATTTTCTCCATACCCGCTTATAAACAAATGAAATATAAAAGTGATGACACATGAAATGAAAAGTGATCAGAAGAAGGGAAATAACACCCTACTGCATATATGGAATCATATGGAATCATAAGGAGAAATATAAATACTATTATATGAAATGTTCTCAGGTATTTTTGAAAGTTCCGTGTTTATAGTCACTTCCTGAACTTGAACTTGTTGAAACCTGCTGACACTCCCAAACGGTATTACCACATTAATATAATATACAATATTAATCTCACACACATGCTGAACTCTTGGACACAGAGCGGAAGTATTTAACCCGAAGGGAAGGGGAGGCCAAGAAAACTCTGCCATAGTCACAGTCGGGGGAAATATTATTTAGAGTCTGATCCAGAAGTAAGAAGGGGAAAGCTGAGAGCCATAGGGGAAGCGTATAGGGATTTGGGGAAAAAAAAAGGGAAGAGAGAGGCGGGGAGTTAAACCTAAAAGGGACAACAAGAGATACCCCCTAGAGCCCCCCCCTGTTCTCCCTGGTCCCTCAGGACGATCAGAGGGGCCCGCCCCTGCCGGTCTATAGGAAACAAAGTGCGAAAAGGGATCAAAAGAGGCCTTAAGACCCTCTAAGATCTCTAAGACCGAACAGATTGAAATAGGAGTGGAAGACTCAAGAGAGCAAACTGGGGAAGAGAATTAGAAGAAAAGTGTATACTATGCACAGGATGACGAGTAGATCCACAAGGGGGGGCCCCCCAAAAACTCCTCCCAATGCCTTAACGAACTATACAGCAACAAGCTCTATCAGACAATATATGACTAAAGAGGACAGCCCACGAACGCAGGACACAAAAAAACAACAACAACAAATAACCAAAGACAAAAAGGTGGACAACAAGAACCCTCAAAATAAGACCTTGAAGGAAAAACCTCTGGAACTAAGGGAAGAAGGAGTATTGGATAAAGACCTAGAGCATAGCTGGGCAGACGAACAAAGATCAGAAGAACAAGGCCCATCAAAGAGCGAAATGGCAGAAATGTTACTGAGCCTGGAAAATGCCATCAAGGGAGAAATACAATCATTACGGACAGACCTAGGACACCTCCTCTCCAGAATAGAGTCAGTGGAAGAAAAAACGGAAAAGCAAGAACAAGAATCAATACATCTAAAAGAGCAAATAGATCAGATAAAATTACAGCAGAGACAGATCCTATATAAACTGGAAGACCAGGAAAATAGAAATCGGAGAAAAAATTTAAGAATTAAATCAATACCGGAAGAGCAGGGAGAGGAGCTGAGAAAGAAGATGCAGGAAATATTTAACCCATTATTGGAAAGATCTCCAGAGGTTCCAATTAGGATAGATAGAGTCCACCGTGTGGGGAACCCCCGAAGAACGGACACTGAGAGAGCAAGAGACGTTATAGTGAGATTTAGGGAGTTTGAAGAAAAGGAAAAGATTTGGAAAAACTTAAGAGGAAAACCACCGCAGGTTTACAGGGGATCAGAACTCCAAATCTTCTCAGATCTGGCGCCAGAGACACTGGCTAGACGTCGACTATTAAAACCTCTGCTGACCCAGCTGATAACTCAGAAAATCAAATATAATTGGGGTTTCCCAGCCTGCCTAATAGGAATCAAAGAAGGAAAATCTGCTACTCTTAGATTCCCGGAAGATCTTAAAACATTTTGCAGCAGAATGGACATTCAAATCCCGGATCTCCCTGGCTGGGAGTAGGGGGGGAGGAGGGAGAGAGGAGGAGGGGCTGGGTGATGTTACTAATCGACGAGGAGACGACAGGCATCTCTCTCCCCCCCAGAAATGGGGAGGGGGGGGTTCAATCCCAGGCCCCACCTAGAGAGATCTGAGCCAAACCCAATTTGGAGGTTGGCCCAGAGGCCGATAGAAGGCCAATGAGGGGGGAGGAAGGGGGGGGAGGGATGGAGGGAGGGAGGGGAGAGGGGAGGGGGAGGAGGAGGGTGGGGAGGGAGAGGAGGAGGGTGGGGAGGGAGGGGAGGAGGGAAGGTGGGGAGGGAACAAGAGAGAAGGGAGGGGGGAGGGAGGGTGGGTAGAGGTACCATCTCACCAAATGAGCCAAGGAAAAAGTACTGTCTGAAGAAGGATAGAAGGGTCTCCCGAGAAAAGAGAAAGAGCAAGCATAAAAAAAAAAAAAAAAGAGGAAAAGATGCAGATAATTAAATTCTTGTCATATAACGTGAAAGGTCTTAATAGTCCAACAAAAAGACACAAGATCATAAAGGAACTGAAAAGCTTAAGAACAACCGTGGCCTTCCTGCAGGAAACACACCTTTCAATAGAATCCACATTAAGCTATATTCACCAGATTTCCCTGTCTGGTACTATGGAGATACCATCTCCAAACGGGCAAGAGGAGTAGCTATTGGCTTTGCCAAAGGAGTTCGGTTCACATTAGTAGACCGGTCGGTAGACCCAGACGGGAGATTTCTCTTCCTTAAAGGGAAACTGGAAGGGATGGAATGTACATTGGCGAATATCTACGCTCCAAATGTCCATCCGATAAACTATCTTGTGGAAACATTAGTAAAACTGAAAGACTTCACACAAGGGAAGGTAATTTTGGCAGGAGACTTAAACTTCTGTTTTGACCCGAGGATAGATAAGACCACCCAGACACAAGGGGAAAAAAAAACACTCTTAAAAAAGATAAAAAACAGTCTCTACAGAAGCCAACCAATTGATAGATGTTTGGAGAGTCCTCAACCCGGGACAGCGGGATTATACGTTCTATTCCCCAGTACATGGTAGCTACTCCCGCATAGACCACATTTTCGTGGATCATAGTTGTTTGGAGATGGTGGAGGGGCGCGGACATAGGGGCTATGACACTTTCGGATCATGCCCCAATAAGTGTCTCCCTTAGTATACGAGGAAACCAGAAAATATTCCAGAGTTGGAGGCTCAACGAGGAACTAATGATGGACGAAAGTAGCTTAGCGAGGATCAAAAAGGAGCTAGAGGACTATTTTAGGGTTAACGACACAGATGAAATATCGGGAGCAACACTCTGGGACGCACACAAAACGGTGATAAGAGGGATCTTGATTTCAGAAGGGACAAGGAAAAAAAAAGAAGTTGCAAAAAAGAAAAAATAATAGAAGAAATATTAAACTTGGAGCAAAAACATAAAAAATCAGTAAAGCAACGAGAGACATTCCAGGCCCTAGTGATTAAACGAAACGAACTAAAAGAGCTAATAGACCAAGAAACAAAAAGAGAACTCAATCTAATAGCAAAAGAAAGGTATATGTGGGGAAATAAAAACAAATAAACATCTGGCCAGGATGGTTCGGAAAAAAAAAACAAGAAATTATATAGAAAAAATTAAAAATGAAAAAGGGGAGACAGTACACACAACAAAAGAAATTGCAGAAACCTTTAGAGCTTACTATGAGAAGTTATACGCAGTGGAACAGAGGGAATGGAAACAGGGAGAGAAGGAGAATAAAATAACAGATTTTCTAAAAAGAGCGAGTGTCCCAAAATGCAGTCAAAATGACGCATTATCGATGGATAGGCCCATCACAGAAAACGAAATTAAGATAGCTCTTGCAGACTCAGCGTTAGGAAAAAGCCCAGGCCCGGACGGCTTTACTGTCTTATACTACAAAAAATGTAAGGAGATACTTATTCCTAGACTCTGTCAGTATTTTAATGGACTGGGGAAAGATTACCCGCTAAGCCAAGAAGCAGCAGAGGCGACTATTACCGTCATCCCCAAGGAAGGAAATGATGGCAAAACTTGCTCAGGATATAGGCCGATATCTTTGCTGAATGTTGATACCAAACTATTCGCTAAGATACTGGCCGGAAGAGTGAAACAGGAGATGACAAAACTCGTACATCCTGACCAGACGGGGTTCATTCAGGGGAGAGAGGGAAGAGACAATGGGGTAAGGGCTCTTCTTGTCCTTCAAAAAATGAAAGAAAATGGGCTCCCCAGTCTGCTCCTGTCGATAGACGCCGAAAAAAGCGTTCGACAGGGTAGACTGGGGACTCATGTTAAACACACTAGAAGAAATGGGCTTTGGACAGACGATAATGAGGTGGATTAGAATTTTATACCAAGCCCCGACAGCAAGGATAAAAATAAATGGAAGTCTCTCCCAAGCGTTCAAAATGAAAAACGGAACAAGACAAGGATGCCCCCTGTCACCAATGTTATTTGTATTATCAATTGAACCCCTGTTGGCCAGGATACGCGGAAGCCCAGAAATTGAAGGAGTAAAAATAAAAGATGAGGAACATAAGCTCTCTGCCTTTGCGGACGATGTCCTCTTTTACGTAGTTAATCCTAAAACATCAATACCAAATTTACTGGAAATATGTAGCCAATACGGAGAAATATCGAACTTTAAACTAAATATAACTAAAACAGAAGTCTTAAACGTAAATATATCTAGAGCAGAGGAACAAGAACTTAGAGCCAAGTACCAATTTCCGTGGGTAGAAAATCTTAAGTATCTAGGGGTCAAGTTAACAAACTCAATTAAAAAAATCTATGAGATAAATTATATCCCTCTCTTAGATGAAATTAAAGCTGAAATAACAAGGGTAAAGCACAGGCCAATATCATGGATTGGCAGAATTAATTTCTGCAAGATGGTTCTCATACCTAAAATCTTATATAAATTCCAGATGCTCCCCATTACCCTACCAAATGTATTGCTCAAAACTTTTAAAAATCTGATTATGAAATACATTTGGAGGAATAAGAAGCATAGAATATCGCTCCAGGTTTTAAAACAACCAAAAGAGAAGGGGGGGTTGGCAGTCCCTGATATTAAAAAATATTATGACGCCGTTGTGTTATCGAGAGTAGTGGAATGGGCTAGAGGAAACAAAGAAAAACGGTGGATCACTATAGAAAATGCACTATCAGAGGTAAAATTAGAAAAAATAATCTGGAACCCCCCTCAAAGCAGGGTTCTGGGTTTAACCACACACGAGATCACAAGGAACGCACTTAATATTTGGGACACTATTCACAAAAGAATTGACAAAGAATATAATTCACCTTTTATAGCACTAAAGGATAACGATTATTTTGAACCAGGTAAAGTCTCAGTGGGAGGAAACTGGATAAAAAAAGACACGGCACAATTGAGAGAAATTATAAAGGATGGACACTTAATACCACTGCATGAAATGGAAAAAAAGATTTATTTTATGAATATAAATAAATGGAGGTACCAACAGCTCAGACACTTCACATTAAAATTACCACAACCCTTAAGGACAGGAGAACAGTTAACCGATCTGGAAAAACTATGTTCTATAGAAAACCCTAAAGGAACGATCTCAAAATTATATAAGATCTTACTGAAGGCGGAAGAGCAGGAGGTACCCCCTTTTATTAAAAAATGGGAAAGAGAGTTAGGGTCACAAAGGGACAAGGGCACAATAAAGAAAATACTGAAACTGACACACACCTCAGCGATCGATATTAGGACGGCAGAAATGAATTTCAAATGTCTGTCTAGATGGTACATTACACCAGACAAATTAAGTAAATATAAAGAAGAACAATCAGCAGAGTGCTGGAGGGGGTGCAGAACCTTAGGCACAATGGCCCACTTATGGTGGGAATGCCCCAAAATCAGAAAATATTGGGAGACGATTATAGGTTTCATAGAGGAGATTACTGAGGAAAAAATCAAGATGGATCCATGGATAGTTCTTTTCCATGGAGGAAAAGACAGCATTAAAAAGTACAAAAACTCCTTAGTTCCGCACCTGCTTAATGCGGCCAAAAGGCTGATCCCCAGTAAATGGCAAGAGACTGAATGTCCCCAGATATGGGAGTGGATTGACATGGTTGAAGGGACGTACATCATGGAAGATTTAAAAAATAGTATCGAAGACAGTAAAAAGAATCAAAACCAGAAATGGGATAAATGGAAGAGATTTAAGAGGAGCTGGAGCTACGCTGAAAATTTAAGGGAAGAGACATAAGAAAAAAAAGAAGGTCAATTAGGAAAAAAAAAAAGAGAGGTGGCAAAAATTTGTGAGAGAAAAAAAGGGGAGGGAAGGGGGGGGGGGAGGGGGTCAAGGGGGGGAGAAGGACTAGGGGGTTAAAATGTTGGGGGGAAAAAAAAATGTGTTGTAAAAGGAATAGAGTACATGTCTTCGGTCTAGATATATGTCTTTATAAAAAAAACAAACAAAAAAAAAACAAAGGAAAAAGAAAGATGAGTAAACATACATACATATGTATGTATATATATATTTACGCATATAAAAAATAAAAAATAAAAAAAATAAAACAGCTCTTTCACTTATGATGCGAAACCATAATAGAGACGCTTTAGACAGCTACAAAGGGATAAAAGGAGCGTCCTACGTAAAATTTACGAAAACTCTATGAGGTGGAGTCTGAATAAAAATAATAAGGACCCCTCAGTAACCCTCTTTATGGCAATTCATAAATATGTCCCATATTGGAGATGGAGTTCCATCAAGAGAAATCTCGAAATTTCTAAGGCCGCGTACACACGATCAAATCTGTCTGCTGGAAACGGTCTGGCAGACCGTTTCAGCAAAAAAATTTGATCGTGTGTACGGGCAAACAGACGGATTTGACCAGCCGACAGATTTGAAAGCATGCTTTCAAATCTGTCGGCTGGGAACCCGTCCGTCCGACATGTCTGCTGGTCAGTATGTTAGTATGGAAGTGTTTTACTTCCTGGTGTGGTGACGTGGCGGCATCAACATCACCGCCACGTCACCACCACGTCTGCCGGCGGTGATTTTGGTTTGATCGTGTGTACACGATCAACCCAATAAATCCCAGCAGACAGATCTGTTCAAATCGGTCTGTCCGACCGATTTGAACAGATACACTTACTCGTGTGTACGCGGCCTTAGAGTCCGTATACTACAAACTGTCCTTCGTTTTACTTTACAGTCTTTTATTCCTGAACACGAAAATGTCTCTTTATGCCAAAGCCTATGTGCAATGATAAGTAATAAAAGGAAAGCTCTGACCTTATTTCTGAAGAGGAGGATACTGTGATCTGTAGGTTGCTGGAACAAATGTCAGTCTTAGAGGAGACTTGTCTTTTCTTGATGCGAAGCTTGCGCTGGCTTGCGATGCTTTGCGATGCTTTACGATGCTCTGCAATGAGCTACGATGCTCTGCGATGACTTTGCGATGAGCTGTGATGCTCTGCAATGCTTTGCGATGAGCTGCGATGACTTTGTGATGCTTTGCGATGAGCTGCCATGCTCTGCGATGACTTTGGGCCTAGTGGCGGGAAACTAGCTGGCTGCAGTACGTGGCATCTTCGTGGATGGTGGTGCAGGTACTCTAGGTCTGGACTTTGGTCTCCCACCATGCGTCTTTTTCTCTCTCTAGGGGTCGCAGGAGGGTTGGTGCTTTTCCGTGACTATCTTGCCTTTGCTGTTCTGCCACTTTAAGAGTCGGCTGCAGTTTGAGTAAACACGCTTTTATGGCCTCTATGGTAGCTCGGCTGAGGTGTCTTTACTTGATCACTCAGGGATCGGTTGCTGCGCGGCGGTATATGCTTGTGCTCCACTGCTCAAATGCGCTCTTTACTGTGCAAGTTGAGGAGCGCTATCGCTTTTCCCTCAAAGGAAATAATTAGTTCCACTGTGGCAGGCGCAGCACTATGAAGTGCCTCATGCGCTGTGGCATTAGAAGAATTGTGATATCTCTGACTTTTCAGTCCAACAAGACTGTCTATTACTCTAAAATTCCTCTATTGCCGTTCAATGGAAGCAGTAGGTTAAAGAGCACACCAAATGCTTAAAATAACTTCTTTAATAACTTCACTTTTCTTCATATAAAATACTGCTGCTTTGCAGCAGACAGTCCATGTACAAAACACGTGATGAATAAAGTATAACAGAAAATGGTGGTTCAAATATTCAATCTTGTCATTTAACATAAGATGGTGGATATATTTCTTTCTTCAGTATTTACTCTCTCTCTCTCTCTCTGTAAGTTATCAAAGCATTCTCTGATTTCTCTGAAAGGTATAACTGTGGTTTGCAGGGTTAGCTTAGTTTGGTTTGAAGGTATGGTATGATGAGTGATGAGTGATTCAGGTTTGTTATGGTTCGGGTTTGTTGGAACTACAAGTGAACACACAGCTTAATCAGTATACAGTTCTAATCACACTATTTACAATAAGAACATATATATAACTGTATAATTACCTAATTTTGCCCTCTGGCTTCCATAAGAACTGATCTCTGTATGTCTCTGTGTGTCTCTGTCTGTCCTCTGTGGTGGAATGAACTAATTTGCAGAGCACATGTACAGCACTAGGAACCTCCCAGACAGAGTGGATGCAAAGCTGGCTGTGACTGGTCAAGACTCTGCTCAATGTGAGATTGTCTGCGATTGGGCCAAGGCCTGTGATGAGTCACAAAAGCTTAACTCTATGCTTTCTGGTATGAATTAAACTGTGAATAACTTTGCTTCTTCTGTCCCATACAAACAAATGACTCTGAGGCCTCGTACACACGATTAAATAAGTCTGTTCAAATCGGTCGGACCGACCGATTTGAACAGATCTGTCTGCTGGAATTTTGGTTTGCTCGCGTGTACACACGAGCAAACCAAAATCCCCGCCAGCAGACAGCGCGCTGACGTGGCGGTGACGTTGACGCCGCCACGTCACCGCACCAGGAAGTAAAACACTTCCGCGCATGTGTCGAATTCATTCGGCGCGTGTGCGAGAAGACATGTCTGCTGGTTAGCATACTAACCAGCAGACATGTTGGGCGGACGGGTTCCCAGCCGACAGATTTCAAAGCAGGCTTTGAAATCTGTCGGGTGGCCAAATCCGTCTGTTTGCCCGTACACACGATCGAATCTGTCTGCTGAAACGGTCTAGCAGACCGTTTCCAGCAGACAGATTTGATCGTGTGTACGAGGCCTTAAAGGCATATTTTTCTTTTGCTTCTGTGAACACAACATGCAACTTTTACATAACATCCAAACACAAAACCACAGCGAACAACTCTGCCCTTGTCTCTCACATACAAACATGTGCTCCACATAAGATTCATAGCAGGCGCAGCTGCACATACATGTAGGTTATATTAGCTACCTAGGACAGGTTCTAGCTGGCCAGCTACAGTCACTAAACAAAAATAAAGAATATAAAAAAGGGTGAGATAAGCGCTACACACTGTGGTAAAACTGATACCACCACAACTGCCTAACAATCTGAAAACCGCCAGCAGATATCTCATGAAAAATCACATAAACTTGAATAAATAACCAAAAAAGCAATTGAACAATCAATAATAAGTGCAACAATAAATATAGTGCAAAACAGTGAACTAACACAAGTGTTCCAACAATAGCAAAGGAGTATGCAAAGTCCTAAATGGGAGAAATGTCCTTCAATCAGGGTAACCGATAGTGGGCATCGATGAGTCCTGACAAATGATGGCTGTAAAGGATCACAGTACAAACAATGAGATATCCTACACTAGTCTCCCAAAACTCTCACCTTAATGTGATGAAATACAGGCATGTAGCATGGGTGTAAGCATGTCCGGGGATGGATACCAAGATACTTCCCAATGATGTCCTCTGTAATGAGCTCCTGCCGCTAAGGCTGATTCTGATCCCAGAGTGTATGGTAGATCTAAAAGCTCAATGCTCAGTAAGCATGTGGGAGAGAGAAAAAGGATGCTCCGATAGTGAAGTATTGCTAAAATAATGGGGTGTTTATCATTTAATAAACACCCCAATTATTTTAGCAATACTTCATTATCGGAGCATCCTTTTTCTCTCTCCCACATGCTTACTGAGCACTGAGCTTTCAGATCTACCATACAAGGTAATTTACTATATTTTCAAAAACAGTACTTAAGCAGGTGGCTTAACGGACAAATTACTGAAGTTTGAATTTATAACTTCAAACTAGTAATTTCACAGTAAATAGATAAATAATAAATTATTATGTTATAACATATAGCATAATAATATATGATTTAGCTAGATGATAACAGTACCTTTTCAGCAGTCAGCAGATTCTTATTCTCCCTCTTAACTGTGTGAGAAAAACATGGGATTGTGGGTAAATCATATTCTCCCAGCGATCATAGGGGAAGAGCGGAGAGCCGCCACATACGCCTGGTTGATTAGAGCTCTGGGAAACATAACAGCTTTCATTTCAGTAGCTGTGTTTTCCCCGCCGTGCACCGTCATATACAGCCCCCCTCCCTTGTCCGGGGAACTTTGATAGACAGATCACCCATCCCACCATTGGACGGGTGTTCTGTCTATCAAGGTGCCTGGATAAAAATGAGGGACTGTATATGACGGCGACGGGGAACACACAGCTATTGAAATAAAAGCTGTTATGTTCTTCAGCACTCTAATCAACCAGAAGGCAGCAGCTCTCCTCTCTCTTCCCCTGCACAGGTAGGCTGCATGGGGGGACACAGGCTGCACTGGGGGGGACACAGGCTGCATTGGGGACACAACCTGCACTGGGGGACACAGGCTGCACTGGAGAACCAGCCTGCATTGGGGACACAGGCTGCACTGGGGGGACGCAGGCTGCTTTGGGGGACACAGGCTGCATTGGTGGGCACAGGTTGCACTGGGGGACGCAGGCTGCACTGGCGGGCACAGGCTGCACTGGCAGACACAGGCTGCACTGGGGGACACAGGCAGGCTGCATTGGTGGACACAGATAAAGTTGTTGTTAATATTTATTTTTATAACTTAATTCTGCATAAAACAATGTAATTTCATGAGATAATATGAGGGTGTGTTTAGGGGCAGAATTAGGGGCGGGTCAGGGTAGGGGTTGGGTGGAGCAACTGGTGGCAAGCAGGGCCGTCTTTAATATGGTTTGGGCCCTGGGCAAACATTTTTTTTGGGCCCCCCCAATGCAAATTACCACTGACCAGTTATAGAGGAACTACAAATCCAAGCAATAATACATTATACAGCACAATGGAGAATACCAGCAGCTATAGAGGAACAACAAATCCCAGCAATACATTATATAAAACGCAATGCAGAATACCAGCAGTTACAGAGTACTACAAATCCCAGCAATAATACATTATATAAAGCACAATGCATAATACCAGCAGTTACAGAGGACTACAAATCCCAGCAATAATACATTATATAAAACACAATGCGGAATACCAGCAGTTACAGAGGACTACAAATCCCAGCAATAATACATTATATAAAACACAATGCATAATACCAGCAGTTACAGAGGACTACAAATCCCAGCAATAATACATTATATAAAACACAATGCAGAATACCAGCAGACACAGAGGACTACAAATCCCAGCAATAATACATTATACAGGCTGCTTAATATATTATTGCAGGGATTTGGTGTTTTTTTTTTTTTTAAACAGGAAACTTTAAAACAGGTCCCCCTTACCTGTTTCTGAAGCCTTGCACGTCGTGGCGGCAATGCGGGCGTGTGTCCGACCTGTGTGGTGAGCGCGGCGTGGTCTGGACTCGTCCTTCAGATGCCGCACCCCACACACACTGCTGCCCCCCAGGACAAACCACCCCCCTCCATTAGTACAGACCCCCCCTCAGGACAAACCTCCCACTTCAATTAGTACAGACCCCCCCATAAACCACCCCCCATTAGTAGAGACCCCCCCATCCATTAGTACAGACCCCCGGACAAACCACCCCCTCCATTTGTACAGACCCCCACCATGAGCCATCCCCTACAATTAGTACAGAACCCCCCACAATTAGTACAGAGCCCCCCACAAGTCATCCCCCACAATTAGTACAGAACCCCACACAATTAGTACAGAGCCCCCCACAAGCCATCCCCCACAATTAGTACAGAGCCCCCCACAATTACTACAGAGCCCCCCACAAGCCATCCCCCACAATTAGTACAGAGCCCCCCACAATTAGTACAGAGCCCCCCACAAGCCATCCCCCACAATTAGTACAGAGCCCCCCACAATTAGTAAAGAGCCCCCCACAACTTAGCCATCCCCCACAATTAGTACATCCAGACCCCCCCCTCAGGACAAACCCACCCGGACCGCAGCTGGAGAGTACAGTGTGCAGCTGCGCCGCCGGGGTGGAGAAGATGAAGTTCGTGATACAGGACTCAGGAGGGAGGACTTGGTAAAGAAAACACTGCGACGGTGGGGAGCGTGGGCTCAGGGAAGGAGAGGAGGAAGGAGAGGAGGAGGGAGAGGCACACTCTGGCGCTTGAGCGCCTCCACCTCTGTGGCGCCTAGGTGAACTGCACCCCACGCGGCGCACTCAGTCTCGGCCGCGAATATTCCACCCTGTTCCTTGGCTGGCGCTGGCCCTGTGTCAGCGCCGATTTGCGGGCAGCACGCAGGCTTAACGGGCAGCTCTGCTTTGGGCCCCTAACAGTGACAGGGCCCTGGGCAGCTGGCCCGTTTTGCCCTGCGGTAAAGACGGCTATGGTAGCAAGTAACTCAGGACTTGAGCACTGTTATACTGTATACTAGTTGCAAGAGATCTTCTCCATCCAATTACATTGATAATTTTACTGGTTAATTTCCCAAGAAGGGAATCCTCTCTATTCACAGAGGCCTTAAAGGGGTTGTAAAGTCTCAAGGTTTTTCACCTTTAGACCCCTTTCACACTGAGGTGCTTTTCAGGCATTTTAGCGCTAAAAATGGCGCTTGTAAAGCACCCCAAAAGCACCTCTCATGACCCCGCAGTGTGAAAGCTTTGCGGCTTGCGGGATTGGAAAAAAAGTCCTGCAATCAACATCTTTGGGGCAGTGTGGGAGTGCTGTATACAGTGCTCCTACACCGCTCCTGCCCATTGAAATGAATCCCCTAGTGGGGGTTAAATGTGCCACGCTTGTGGCCAAAAAGCACCATTAAAACGACAGTAAATCGCCGCTAAAACTAGTGACCCTTTAACGCTTATTGACCTACCGCCCCAATGTGAAAGGGGTCTTTCACACAAACCTTCTGTTTGTTTCATCAGTTCAGTCATGCTTTTTTCAAAGAAAAAACAACTCCGTTAACATTCGTTTTTCATCAGTTTTTCTTCAGTTTTTACATCAGTTCTTTAAATCCAGTTAACCACTTGAGTAACATTTTTGGTTTACATTAGAGCTCCACGATTCTGGATAAAATGACATGGGGGGTTCCCCCCAAATATCCATACCAGGCCCTTCAGGTCTGGTATGGATTTTAAGGGGAACTCCACCCCAAATTTAAAAAAAAAGCGTGGAGTTCCCCCAAAAATCCACACCAGACCCCTTATCCGAGCATGTAACCTGGCCGGCCGCAGAAAAGAGGGGGGGACAGAGTGCGGCCCCCCCCTCTCCTGAACCGTACCAGGCCACATGCCCTTAACATGAGGAGGGTGCTTTGGGGTCCCCCCCAAAGCACCTTGTCCCCATGTTGATGGGGACAAGGGCGTCATCCCCACAACCCTGGCCGGTGGTTGTGGGGGTCTGCTGGCAGGGGGCTTATCGGAATCTGGAAGAACCCTTTAACAAAGGGGACCCCCAGATCCCGGCCCCCCCTGTGTGAAATGGTAATGGGATACATTGTACCTCTACCATTTCACCAAACAAAGTGTAAAAAATGTAAAAAATTACAATAGCCGGTCTTTGACAATTCCTTTATTAATGTCTTCTGAGGCCTTGTACACACGAGGGGATATTTCCGCTGAACATGGTCCGACGGACCATTTCAGCCGAAAAATCCCCTCGTCTGTAGGGGCAAACGGACGCTTTTTGCCGGATTCATCCGGCGGAAAAATTTCAAAGCATGCTTTGAAATAATTCCGCCGGATAGCTGGCCGTCAGATATGTCCGCTGGTTAGTACGGCAAACCAGCGGACATATCTTGCCGCACATGCGTCGTATCCTGTGAATGGATCCGACGCATGCGCGCGGAAGTGTTTACTTCCTGGTGCGGTGACGTGGCGGTCACGTGGCGGCGTCAACGTCACCGCCGCGTCACCGCGCTGTCCGCCGGCGGGGAATTTGATCCGATGGTGTGTACAGCCATCGGATCAAAACATCCCGGCGCAAATATACGCTGTAAACGGTCCGGGGACCGTTTACAGCGGATATTTCCCCTCGTGTGTACAAGGCCTTAATGTCTTCCCCCAGGAAGGCCACTGCTAGCTTCAGTTCCGCTGTTGCAGAATTCCTGGCCAGATCTTCAGAAACGCCCTTGAGGAAGGTGTCCACATTCTCCGTCCAGGCCTTCATTGCCTTCGATAAGGCTGCCAAGGCCAGGGCAGGTTTGCAGGCCGTACCGGCAAGACCGTAGATTCTTTTAAGATCCTGATCCATCCTTCTATCAAGACCATCCTTGAAGGACACAGAATCGACCAGCGGCAGAGTAGCGTGCTTGGCCAGATGCATTACTGCCGCGTCTTCCAGAGGGTTTAACCTCATCCGATCTGAACGGATAGAATCTGGAAGCTTTGTTGGTCATAGAGGACTTCCTGTCCACCTTACTCCACTCTTCATCAAAGATGCCCTTCAGTTCAGTTAGCAACGGAAAACTCGGGCGTTCTTTCCCCAGGCGCTTGAAATATTTTTCTAATTAGCTGGGGGAGTAGATTGATCTTCCCATAAAAGTGCCTCTTTAATTGCTTTAATAAGTGGAGAAACTTGGGAGAAATCAAATTCCCCACTCTCCTCATCGCTTTCCAGTTCACCCTCCAGGGCCGGTGATGAAGCGTAAGGCTGGGAAGGGCCTGGATCCTCGTGGACTTCATTGACCGGAGAACCAGACCCGATGGTACTGGTCTGGCTTTGTGTGTGAGATGCGGCCTTCTCCTTTAAGGACCGTTGCAGCACACGTTCAACTAGAGACTCGATGCGTCGATCTTCTGTCTCTTTTTCCCCAACCGCACGGCATAGCATCGATCACATAATGACTTGCCCTCGGGGACTTAAGGGTCACATCCCCAGCAGGCTCTACGACTAGAGCGGCTATCATGACGGTGGGAGCGGTGTCTGGAGGAGGAATGAGAGCTTCTCCCCTGGTGATGAGATGCAGAAGGAGAACTGCGTTTGTTCTTTGATTTAGAAGAGTAATGTTGCGGTCTGGCAAGGTCCGGGACAATGACACGAGGATCCGGACCAGGAGGGCTAAAAGGGAAAAGCGATGCGAAGAAGATTGTCAAGCAGACAAATATTTGCGACTCCACCTCCACACCCTCCCCTCTTCCGAACATACCTTGTTTGTGAGGGCTGGCCACTCAAAGGCGGTGATTGGTCCATATCCTCTGGACCGGCGTGACAAATCGGTAACAGGTCTGAGGTGGATCCTATGGTGTCATATACAAAAAAAAAGCAATTTTAAATATGTTGCTGCCCTTTTAAGAGTCAGTAGCGACTAGGAAAAAATATGTGCAGCCAAAAGCAGAAATATATAAATATAAGCCCATCTTATTATATATATATATATATATATATATATATATATATATATATATACATAATTTTTTTTTTTAAACAGTAAGTAGTACATCATGTGGACCACTAGGGGCATGAGCAGCCCCATCTCTCACTGACCTGGATCGCCTGAGGTATCACTTTGCTTCTGCTCGCCTGTCAGGAAAATCCCAAATGACACAGGCGAGCAGCAGCTTTGAAACCCCCGCCGATTACGTGGCCGCATGCGAGGACACTGCGTATGCGTACCCAGCAATGGTGCCCGCATCCCGGAAATCGCGCCAGGCTGGAATGCAGAAGCGCTCCAGCCGCCATAGTCATAGGGATAGGCACAGGGATGTAGAGGCACTAATGAGGGGGAAAGGAGATTAGACAGACAACAAAAGTAACACAGAAACGACTGCCATGTGGATACATCAGATCTTGCCAGCCGTGGAGCTCCGGATCATTGGCACACTGCAGCAACCATACAAAAAGGGATGATGCTCCTGAAAGCTCTCCACCCGCCCGTGGTTGGGCTCCGAGCTGCACCGCTTAAAGTGTGCTATCCATCCTGGGACGCCATGAACGACTGTGCATCCTAGTTCCAATGGAGGAGGACAAAAAAGGAACACCAGTATTGGGAGGTGAGCTGACTTTTATGGGTATGGGGTCCTATAGCATTGGAGAGGAGGCGGGATTAACCCACACGTAGGCTGCCATGGAGTCTGTCAGGAAATGTAGATCTTACATGAACAGGCGTATTAAGTTACCTTGTAGTGTGTCTAGGGATAGTAGCAGTGAGTAGTAGCAGTGAGCGTATGTCCAATCATCAGATGGGTTTTCAAGTGCTTTATTCCAGGGCCCAACAACGGCCAACATCAACAGGGGATATGAAAGGTTGATGAAGCAATAGAGAACAGTGTGGTATCAGGCCTGAATAAGAAACAGAGCAGTCCTGCTCTCAGTAGTAGTAGATATAGTTCGTCGCCACTCTAGCCAGAGTGGATGAAGTGCCTCCGGATAGACCCTTGTTATAAGTCTGGCAGCCAAAGTGTCACTTGTAAGTTGCTAGGAGGAACAGGCCTCAATTCAGACCTGGCTCGGGCCTCTGCCACAGGCCTCAAGAGAACAATTCGTATTGAGCGAATCCTCCCAGTAAATGCAATGAAAGGGGTCGCCGGTTGACAGCTGACATGTACCTGTCAATCCGGTGACCAGATCCCCGATGGTTCGTTCAAGCCCTTTTGGATATCCTGCCTCCGGATTCTCCTCAAGCCGATCCCCCACCGAACGGCATACAGCCTGGGATCTTCTCAGTAAGGTTGTGGACCCAGTAAGTCACTGGGGCCCCTGTCAACATCTGGATGGGTCTCCGTGGAGCAGGCAGCTCCGGCCAGGTGGGCCATGCGGGCGGGGTCCGTGGATGCGCGCACCCTGAACATGGATGCCGCACCTGGAACGTGGACCCCGCGCAAATAAGAAAAACTGACCCCGAACACGCGGCAGCTGCCACAGATATACCTCTCCCCAGCATGCCCAGCGAGGGAAAAACTCCTCTAATTGGCTGCTGGGTCGCAGACTGACCTACAGGACAGTTCTGGAATAGCAGCAGCCTGCAATTTGACACATTATGAATGGGAGCAAAATAACTCTACTATTCACCCACTAACTTTAGCGTAATGACTGTACTGAAAGTAAGGGGGCGCTACATATCCCCCCAGCCAAATGGACACTGTCCCCAGTGTCCCAAAGCATTCGAGCCCGAATGCTGACCTGATACTGCCAACAAAACAGAAAAAGTAGGAAGGAGAGAGAACAGTTGGAAATATTAAAGTTACAATATTTAGCAATGTACAAACTACATGACAGACAAACATACACAACCCTAGCTATCTAGCTGCCCATTCTCCGCAGTGTTGATAGTAGGTTGGTCCAGAATAGGGAACAAAACACACAGGAATACACATCCTAAAGTACAATATACATTTTCTATCTATTTACAGCCTCAAAGGTCAGAACTGAAACTGCACGCTCGAGCCCAAATGTGAAGCTTCCTTTCCCCCAGAGAGTCCTAAGGTGTAAGTGCTACAAGAGAAATACTTTGCTGTTGCAGGAAATAATAAAAAAATAAATGACTTAGCAAACTGTATATACATTTTCTGTCCTGCATGTAACACTGCAGAACACTGCCCCTAGCGGTTAGTGCGCTGGTACTGCGGCAGTCCATAGGTCAAATACAAAGAAGTGGCAGCAAAAAGGAAGTAAAAAAAAGGCAGATTAGTTTGTTTTCCTGCTGAGCCTTCCGATGCTGGAAAGGAGAATTTGGCAAAGTTCCACTGTAAATGACTGAACCCACCCCTCCCAAGAGTTCATCACAAAAATGTCTATGTGGATCCGGAGGAGCAGGGGGAAAGGGGAAACTTGGAGAAAGTACACGAGTGGGGCAAAAGTTCTTGTCCGCAACTTTATTTCAAAGTTAGTTATAGGCCAGGCATAAAACCAAAAAAAAAAAAAACACACACAGCCATTGGGCCTACTCACCGGGGAAGAGAACCCCGATAGCACAACATTAAGTGTCCACCTGAGGATGGACACAACGTGGTGTGAAGTAGCGGTGGCATCAGGGAGCATCAAACTCACCGGCTCCTTAAGGTAGGTGTGTGGCGCTCAGACGTGCCGTACAGGCCTCAAGCGGCATGCTCCGAGCAGAGCGCTTCTTCCTTCTGGAGCGAGAACCCCCGAAATCCTCCAAAGCCCTGCTGTTCTGGGAACCGGAGTTCAAAAAGGTGGTCGGGAAGGTCGCCATCTCCAGCAGTAGAGTTGTCCGAGGGCGAGTCTAAGTCCGACGAGTTTTCCTTCCCACCGGGAATGCAGTTCCTGCCTTTCGATAGAACAGCCCCCAAATCTGGTCGATGGGGCAGCAGGTCCCAGTCAATGCAATTAAGTTGACGGGGAGGCGTCCCTCCAGAGACAATGTACCGAACCGGGGCAGCACACACCGAAACAGTCTCTCGGATAGGTTCGGCCGCGGGCCACATGGTCACTCTCGTTTACCGTTCCGTCCCACAGGCTTACCTCGAGGCCTTGGTGGACGGGATGACAACAGCTGCATCACTCAGAGTCTCCGACTCCATGATCCCCTCGGATGGGGAGATCTCTGGCCAGATGGCCTCCACCTCTGCGGTGACGGCTCCCGATAACCGATCAACATAGTATTCCCGTGGAGGTTTGACCGGCGGTATAACCGCAAACAGGGGAGCCCGGCATCGATGGCACCGGGCAAAGGGCAGGAGATGGACGGCCAGCTCCTAGCATTTACGGCAGCTCAGGCGCAGCATTTCCGTCCCGCTGGAGGACAGTAACACGAATTGTCCCTTGGTGGACAACCATATGCCCGTGTCTGTCACAGACACTCCAGACGCTGTAGGCACAGAGGACAACCCAGATGTGGTCATGGGGCACCTCAGTCCAGCTGGAGCAGTAACATTTTCCATCGGAGCAGACATCTTTCAATGGCGGTCTGTCTTATTCAATGAAAATGGTGCTTCTGCAGAATTGGCATGCAGAGGGGCGTGCCTTTTGCTGTTTGGCGCGAAATCCTACTGCACGTCTCACGCAGGGGAGGGTGGCTCCTCCCACCTGAAGGAACTTGTCCAGACACGTTGTAGGCGCGTGCCGTGCTGCACGTACGCCCAAGCTTAGCGGTGCGAGGTTAACTCCCTCGTTGCCGGACAGTTCAAACACAATGGCGGACACTCTTCACTCTTTAATAAATGGTTACTCACTTTTCACGTTGCCAATGGTAACAGCCGAATCTCAGATGAGCCCCCACATGTAACGCTCACCCCCGAAGGAGCCGCTGGTTGTTGTTTGGGATCGGCGTATTAAGTTACCTTATAATGTGTCTAGGGGTAGTAGCAGTGAGTAGTAGCAGTGAGCGAATGTCCAGTCATCAGATGGGTTTTCAAATGCTTTATTCCAAGGGCCAACAAGGGCCAACATCAACAGGGGATAGGAAAGGTTGATGAAGCAATAGAGAACAGTGCGGTATCAGGCCTGGATAAGAAACAGAGCAGTCCTGCTCTCAGTAGTAGTAGATACAGTTCGTCGCCACTCTAGCCAGAGTAGGTGAAGTGCCTCCGGACAGACCCTTGTTATATGTCTGGCAGCCAAAGTGTCACTTGTAAGTTGCTGGGAGGAACAGGCCTCTATTACAGACCTGGCTCGGCATTCGCCACAGGCCTAGTACTTCGGTACTTAAGAGAACAATTCGGATTGAGCGAATCCTCCCAGTAAATGCAATTAAAGGGGTCGCCGGTTGACAGCTGACATGTACCTGTCAATCCCGGTGACCAGATCTCCGATGGTTCGTTCAAGCTCTTTTGGATAACCTGCCTCCGGGTTCTCCTTAAGCCGATCCCCCACCGAACGGTATGGACTCAATCGCTGCGGGGATACCTGCAATCGTCTCATGGAGAGATAGAGCAAGGAGATGCTGCCATATCATTTTTACAGTAATCAGTGCATTTTTATAGCACTGATCGTTGTAAAAATGACAATGGTCCCAAAATGGTGTCAAAAGTGTCCGATGTGTCCGCCATAATGTCGCAGTCACGATAAAAATTGCTGATCGCCACCATTACTAGTAAAAAAAAAATATATAAAAAATAATAATTCTGTCCCCTATTTTGTAGGCACTATAACTTTTGTGCAAGCCAGTCGCTTATTGCAATTTTTTTTACCAAAAATATGTAGAAGAATACGTATGCGGTCTAGACTGAGAAAAAAAAAGTTTTTTAAAAAAAACATTGGGCTATTTATTATAGCAATAAGTAAAAAATATATATATATACCGCCGTACGTGTTTTTACAGCCACACTTTAAAGATGGATATCTCGTTAACGGCAGCAGCTGCTGCCACAACTGTAAAAGATAACGGCAGTCTCCGCGGCGGATTCGCCGCGAGATCGCCGTTATCGGCGGCGGGAGAGCGCCCCCCCTCCCGCCGCTCTCCCGCGCCCTCCACCGCTTACCAGAGCCGTCGGTAGCGGCGGAGGCGATCGGGTCCGCTCGTCTGCTCAGTGGGGATGCGAGTGAGGGAAAAATTTCCCTCGCCCGTCCCCATACCTCTGCTGGGTGGAAGTGACGTCAAAACGTCAGTCCTGCCCAGCGTCTTAAAGAAACATTTTTTTTTTTCTGTGATTTGAAAAAATTACTTTTTTTTTTTGTTCTTTTTTTTCTTCTAAGTCTAAATATGAGATCTGAGGTCTTTTTGACCCCAGATCTCATGTTCAAGAGGACCTGTCATGCTTTTTTCTATTTCAAGGGATGTTTAGATTTCTTGTAATAGGTATAAAAGTGATAATTTTTTTTTTTTTATTTCAGTGTAAAAAATTATAAACTAAATAAAAATAAATACGAAAACAAAAAAACATTTTTTAAAAGTGCCCCTTCCCGACGAGCTTGTGCGCAGAAGCATGAGTAGCGCCTGCATATGAAAACGGTGTCCAAACCACACAAGTGAGATATCGCCGCGATCGTTAGAGTGAGAGCAATGATTCTAGCCCTAGACCTCCTCCGTATCTCAAAAAATGCAACCTGTAGAATTTTTTAAACGTCGCCTATCGAGATTTTTAAGGGTAAAAGTTTGACGCCATGCCACGTGCGGGCGCAATTTGTAAGCGTGACATGTTGGGTATCATTTTACTCGGCGTAACATTATCTTTCACAATAAATAAAAAAAATTGGGCCAAATTTATTGCTGTCTTATTTTTTAATTCAAAAAAGTGAATTTTTTCCATAAAAAAATGCGCTTGTATGACCGCTGCGCAAATATGGTGTGACAAAAAGTATTGCAATGATCGCCATTTTATTCTCTAGGGTGTTAGAAAAAAATATATATAATGTTTGGGGGTTTTAAGTAATTTTCTAGCAAAAAAAAAATGTTTTAGTCTTGTAAACACCAAATCTGAAAAACACCCACGGTAGAGAAGTGGTTAAATTGTCGCTCTATTTTTGTTTTTAGCGCAAAAAATAAAAACCGCAGAGGTGATCAAATACCACCAAAATAAAGCTCTATTTGTGGGGAAAAAAGGACGTCAATTTTGTTTGGGAGCCACTTTACACGACCGCGCAATTGTCAGTTAAAGCGACGCAGTGCCGGAAGCTGAAATTTCACCTGGGCAGGAGGGGGGTATATGTTCCCAGTAAGCAAGTGGTTAAACTCCTGTTGAGCCAATTTGGCACTTGTACTTGAATAGTATACCTTAAGGGGCGGCAGTGCTGTTTCATTCCTTTGGCAGCATTATAAAACTTTGTGTTCTAGTTTAAATAAACAGGATTTTTGCATCTACCTGAAGCACAAGTTGAGCTGTTCAGTCCCAACTTTTTACCAGCAATCCTCTTTATTTACACCCTTCATTAACCCCTTTGTTACTGGAGTTTTTTTTAAATGTAAATGCTATGAACAAGTTTATGACAAATCAAACTGAGCTCAACCTCAAATGTACACACTGTATGCTGTATCCATAAGCAAATGTAATGTAAGAGGACCTAGTGAAGTGATCTGACACATTTGGTAATGTGGAAAATAGCTTTATTAAACACAAGTATCTAAACAATACAAAACCCACTATCTATCTAATAAACTCATAATTGGACAAATATTAAAAAACACACAACTGTGACAGCTGTATAAAAAATCTCCTCTCCCCAAAAAAGAAAAGAGGAAAAACAAAGGTATTAGAAAAACCTGTAATGTTGACTCCTCCATATTGTAAAGTGGTAATGTATAGCTCAGAGCTGTATATTACTAAGGTATGTTCCAGAACTGGTTTGAAATTAGATGATTATTCAAAGTTCATTAAGAAATCTTCTCATGAATATGCAAAAGTCCAGACCACATGTGGACAAGGTCACCCCAGTGTGGCCAACAATGTTATAAATAATTTGGGCTGTGGTGTGACATCAACCCAACTGTAAGTGTTATGGTGGGCCACTACATGTGATTAGTAACCTGTAGAATCCATATGGGTATCCCATATAGCAGAGGTGCCCAACCTTTTGAAGAGCGGGGGCCGCTTAAGCAACTTAGTAGCCGGTCGCGGGGCCACAATGAGCAGAGTGGGCAGATGACAGGTCTGCATCCACTCTGCATATGCAAAGCGGACATAGACACAGCTCGCTCTATTCTACGGGCCCTCTGATCCGATCAACTGGAAGGGGACAGATTCTGTTTTTTTAGCAGATCGAATTTGAAGTAGGCGGGTGTAAACAGACACAAGCCTGTTTACATCTGCCACTCCATAGAGGTTAATAGAGGGTCCGATTGGGTCCGACGGATCATGTTAAAGGGGCCTAAGACTAATTTTTACACTGATGGTCTGCGGTCTACCGACACTGTGGGTGCAGCACAGTGCACCTGTGGCTTTTCTGCGGGTTAGCTGTACTTTGCCATAGAATTCTAATATATCCTGCAGGTGTGGTGCTCTTTCTGAAAGTGCACCAAACCCACAGGTTTAACCAGCCATCTATAGCTCAGTGCAGGTAAGCTGCAGATGCACTACACTACACCTGCGGATCAGTTTTAAAGCAGCCCAGTAACCACTGCAGAACAGATATGTCCATATATACACTGTGATTTTAATAATAAACTTGCTGTCCCAGGCAGAGTGCATTTGGTATCACTCTGCCTATGACAAGAGCTGGTGCTTTACAGGAAGCATTGGCTTATGCGGCACTTCTATGCAGTTGCTTGCTTTCTCTACCGCTGGCTTCATTCACAACACTGATTCTCTGGCATGGCAGGTAGGCAAGAAAAATATTAAAGAGCATATAACAAAAGAACAACAAAGATACTTATCACAAGGCTATCCTCTAGATATTGTTTTGTCAGCTGGGCTCAAAATGGTAACAGAGAGAGCTTTCCCTCTCGGGCATTACTTTTTAAACTTCATCTATACCCCGTCCAGACCCAACCCCATTGCCAGCACATCTAGGTCACTGACGAATCAAATTATTTCTGTCCGCTATGTGACCTGGGTCATCTTCATTGACTGTTGGTCCTTTTATATTTTTATAGCCCACCTTCAGCAATGACTCTCTTTGAAGAGTGCTTGCAGAGTGCTAATCAAATATTTCAATCTTATCACACCAGTTGGTCAGAAGCCAAGCTTTTGTTCTACAAAGCTTTAATGTGCAACTTGTTACATTCCAACTTAGGCCACCTGGCTGTATCAACCAGGAAGTGAAACTCCAGAAATAAGATATTAAACCATGTTGCCTTCCACATATGCCGCTTTGAGCCTAAAGAGCGCATATCACCCTTCTTCAGACACGGCTCCTTTGGAACAGTCCATAACTGTCTTAAGGTGTTGCATTTCCCAACATGTCTTCAGAAACGGTTCTTGTGGAACAGTTCATAACTGTCTTTACGATAGTGCCATCATGTAACGTGTTTTACGTCCCAACATGTGCCGCTTTGCCACTGAGTGACACACCATCATCATTCTTTAGCGGCAGCTTCCATGTCACCATTCTGTTTCTTCTGTGTCTTCTCCTTTCCGGTATCTTAACGACGGGGTGCAATACAGGCAAGGGGTGTCCATTCACTCACCATTCACCAGCACACCCTCAGAGCAACATATTACCAGCTTTCAGATACAGAGTCTTGAGGAGGGCCTTACTCACCCATATTACTAACCTCAAATACACATATGTCACACTATACTCATAACATAAATCCATCCATTACCATAATATATGCATATATATGTGACCCATCAAATTACGCACCCTGCTTCCAACCTCCTGTAACTCTTTACTGTATATACCGGTCGGTATTAGGCAGGCTTGCTCACAATGAGACTTTTCCTACCGCAATTTTGGCACAACAGCAGTATTTTAGGCCTCTGAATTGCCAGCAAAGCCTCTAACTTGTATGAAGAGACCTAAACGTCAATTCGGCCCTTAACTTGCATAGAAAAATGCAAGACCTTCCTATATAAATGTAGAGTCCAACAACTAGTGTTGCTCACGAATATTCGCATTGCGAATATTCGCTACGAATATTGCATATTCGAGTATTCGCGAATAACACGAATATCGCGGCGAATATTCGCTATTTCGAATATTCGTATTTTTTCAATTTTTTTTTTTAGAACAGATCACATCCTAGAGATCCCCATCGACGTCTAAAAGCATTGCTGGTATGATTAGAGACCTTGGGCCGAGTAGCTGCAGCGCTCATTTTATATTGCCGAAAAATTGCAATGCGATTATTCGGCAATAGCGATATCGCGCGATTATTTTATATTGTAATATATCACGAATATTCTGAGCCAATCAGAGTGCTCCATTCCGCATTTCTCGAAATTTCGCAATTATTTTGTATTGTAATATATCACGAATATTCTGAGCCAATCAGAGTGCTCCATTCCGCATTTCTCGAATATTCGCAATTATTTTATATTGTAATATATCACGAATATTCTGAGCCAATCAGAGTGCTCCATTCCGCATTTCTCGAATATTCGCAATTATTTTATATTGTAATATATCATGAATATTCTGAGCCAATCAGAGTGCTCCTTCCGCATTTCTCGAATATTCGCAATTATTGTGTATTGTAATATATCACAAATATTCTGAGCCAATCAGAGTGCTCCTTCCGCATTTGCCGAATATTCGCAATTATTGTGTATTGTAATATATCACGAATATTCTGAGCCAATCAGAGTGCTCCTTCCGCATTTCTCGAATATTCGCAATTATTTTATATTGTAATATATCACGAATATTCTGA
This sequence comes from Rana kukunoris, assembly GCA_029574335.1. Taxonomy (NCBI): domain Eukaryota; kingdom Metazoa; phylum Chordata; class Amphibia; order Anura; family Ranidae; genus Rana; species Rana kukunoris. The sequence continues at coordinate 227,008,378 of CM056052.1, forward strand.
GCCAATCAGAGTGCTCCATTCCGCATTTCTCGAAATTTCGCATTCGCAATTCGCATTCGCAATAGCGAAAATTCGCAATAATTTCATTTCCAAAAAATATCACGAATATTCGTATTTAGCGAATATATCTCGAATATTCGACTATATATTCAAGATATATCGCGAAATCGAATATGGCATATTCTGCTCAACACTACCAACAACACATAACTTGAACCAATTACAAAACGTCAGCAAAAATTAGTAATACTACAACGAGATGTATCAAATAATTCAAAATACTGTTGGCCTTTTGGAATGAAAAAGAAAAATAATAAAAACAGAAGGAGCTGCACTGGTGAAAAGATTATAAAAAAATAAAGCTGTAAGGTGAACACCTAATTGGTGAAATAACAAGATGCACATCAGAGAAAGAGCAATAAATAATATAAAATATTATAAATAAGTGTCACACCTATATTAACACTGTGGGCTAAACACAAAAAGTGCGAAAAAATGGTGGTGCTGGCAGAATAGACACTGTCACGGAATGTCCCACACTCCGACCGAGTGCTTTCGTCATATACCGCTTCCTATCAGTCTAGATATAGATATCAGATATTCCAGCTGCCCTCAACACACAACGAGAGGAGACTTGTCTGTGTGCAAAGTATGGAGTCTTTAATAGAACCAAGAATACAATCTTATATACAGTAAAGAGGAGGTAACTAAAACATAAATTAACATGAGCTAATTATGTAATCATTTACCCAGACGAGGTGACCAGACGTCCCGCTCCTCGTCAACGTCACCGCCACGTCACCGCGCTGTCTGCCGGCGGGGATTTTGGTTTGATCGTGTGTACACGATCAAACCAAAATAGCCCAGCAGACAAATCCAATCAAATCGGTCTGTCAGACCGATTTGATCGGATTTATTTGGTCGTATGTACGCGGCCTAAAGTGTAAACACAGAGCATCTTCACACACACAATAGAGTCAATTAGCACAGAGAATAGAAAGATCACTGGAGGTGACGGCATTAGCATCTAGCAGTATGAAAGAGTCACATCTACAATTAACCCATTGAGTTCAGAATCAACAAACTTAAAATAGTCCTACAGATATCTTGGGATATAATGTGGATAATAAATACATAATAATACCATCTCAGGTAGTCCAAGATATCATTCTTCAGGCATCCTATGCCCCTAGTGGTCATAGGATGATTTTAGACATAAGAAGGTCTGAGTCTGTCACAGACACCAAACAGCTACTATCAGCGATTTTCAGCATGGTGAAAACAATGCAACACCCTGTGACGAATCTTCATAGGCAAGGAACAATGTGATTCCACCACCAAGCAAAATGAAAGCTTACCACTTGACAAGCTAGAAAAGCTTGTCACCCAATCCTGGGTAGCAAGGATCTCCCACTGCTGCAAGCGGCTAGCAGACCTGATGTTTCTGGAGTTTCAGCCTGGACAATTCGGCAGTCCCAATCTGTCTGTATCAGCTGACACACTAGATGGTTGATGGTAAACTAATGGGTCCAGCTGATGTAAAGTGGCAGGTGGAATGATCTCAATGGATGTGTATACCCATGAGAAAAAACAGAGATGTGCCGCCATAGGTAAAACCAGATGATTTATTGGCATAAAAACAAGACTAAACAGACAATAGGCATAATAACGTAGCAAGAAATTTAGAAATAATGGAAGCCGGCCGGCAAAATGTAAAAAGCAGAAAACACTCCCATGCAACAGAGAGCGTGACAATACGCCGTGACTTCAGTACGCCACTCACCCTACGCATTTCGTTACTCAAAGGACATCGTCTCGGGCTGGAATGTCTGAATACTACCTCCCACCTATACTCTCCAGCATAATTTTCTAGTTGATGCACTACCTCCTTTATTTTCTTCTGATCGTGTTAGATGGCTATAGTAGCATTAGCTCTATCTTGTTGCAGCATCCCCAAAAAGGTTCTCATCTCTATCCCAATCTGTTACCATTCCTGTATTTTCCTTCCCATACCAAGGTTTAGGGTCTTAGACTAACAGGGCAGTTATGGTTGACATCCACAGACATATTGGCAATATGCCCGACCACATAATTCCACTCCTGTGTCTGAATTTCAGAGACACTGCCAAGGTACATCATGCTCCTCTAGCTATTGTTAGGTTCACAGAACATCCTAGTTCCATGACTAACATTACATTGGTATCCTTCAGGACAAAGAAACAAACTCTCCTATGTCCCAATACACCGGTGTGCCCTTCCGGGCAATGTTCTCTCCACTCAGAAAAGAGTGAAATATCTTACCAACATTTCTCGGTCACCACCGTGTATTGACCTGGCAGACAAAGGATATCATGGTCATGCTCCCGACAGAGGGAAATATCCACCTGCCTCCAGCTTCCATCCTCTCTGATCACATGTGGGTAATTTAGCCTCAGATGCAACAAGGTAGAAACCCTAAGTCAGTAAGCCCATTGATACCACCAAATATACAGACCGAGTCTGCACTTCTGCATATGGGATCAATGAGGAAGCATAACATCTTTCATCATCCAAACTCGCACAGCCCATACAGGTGTTAGACCACTACCTTGGATTAGCGCAAAAGATGTGTTTTAGCAAAATCTTACTGAGCTGTGATGCTAACTCATAAGGCCACTGCCCCTCATACAGAGACTGTAAATCAGTTTGATGTTGGTTGAT